>CM074443.1:20019012-21219012 GCA_037101425.1 Elopichthys bambusa
ACTTGTGTACTTCCATGTCATGTTTAAAAATGACAAAAACATGAAATGTTTAATTATTTAAATAAAACTCAAATGTTCCTTCTGTGTATATATTTGTGTATGTATATATGTGTATATACATAGACTTTTATTCAGCAAAGATGCATTAAATTGATCAAACGTGACAATGAAAACATTAAACATTTGTCATTTTACAAAAGATTTCTATTTTAAATACATTTCTAACTTTCTGTTCATGTGTGTGTATTCCTATATATAATTATGCAAATATTTCCTGCTGGTAGTCTTTGGGTGCATGAATTCAACTGAGGGTTATAAATTCCTAGAAAGATCTTCAATTTCCTAAATTTTCAAAATCAGTCGTTAGGACTCTCCACCCAGGATCACGTGATCATAACCGCAAAAATACTTATTTGTAGCATCAGACAGGATGGACCCCTCACTTATGGCTTTTAGTTAGTTAGATTTGGGTCCCTTTTTTTTTGGAAACAACCCCACAAGTAGTACCCCCATCCTGCAGTGGCTTTCAAGGGCACAAAAAACATGGATCGTGTTTCTACTATCTGGTAGAACATATTAGTTTGGACTTTTTGTGATGTTTGTAAACCCATGTTCTCTTTGCCTTCTTCCTCACAGGGTGTCCATTCCGCCACAGCGACCCTGAGCTACTGAAACAGAAGTTGCAGTCCTATAAAATCTCCCCTAGTGGGATCAATCAGGTTTGTCCAACGACTAAAACACACACTTGAGCAGGCTCAGCACAATGTGCGAAGACAGAGAGGTGTCCACTTGGTTAAAGGGAGTCTGTTTTAAGCGAGGTGTCATTGAAAGTGTAAAGGGCTTTTTAAAACGTAATTTGGCATCCATTAAAATGATTTGCATATATTCACCTCTACATAACCAGAGACCAAACAAAATCTACCATATATTGAGTAGAAAGGACATTAGGTTGACAATTAAAATGATACGATTGTATAATAATCATAGAAAAATGGTGCAATTCATTTTTAACAAGGCATCCCTGAAAGCCCCATCCTGCGGTACTTTTGGAATATTAATGAATCTGCTGTACTTCTGGAATATTAATGACAAAAAGAAATAACGCTCTGGATTCTCTAGTGTAATGACAGCTTCAGCTCTCTGTGTTGATTACTTTGACCTTTGCTGTATCCAGTGATTTGATGCGTTCTTTAAAGTACTCCTAAAAGTCATTTCAGCTGACTTTTTTTTTTTTTTAATACACATTAAAGCAGCTGCAACGGGCCAGGCAGTGAAATGAGATGGACCAGCCTTGCCGTAATGTTCTCATGGAGTTATAATCCTTTGACGCTAATGTAATTAACGCGCTGGTTTTAATAAGGCCATTAAGTTCCATGTTAAAAGGCTCTTAAAAAGAATATATACATGAAGTCAAATGTTGTGTACTGTCTTCTTAATATTTATAGCGTATATGACTGAAGGTAGCTATGAAAAATTAAAGGCTGGGTAGGCAATTGCTTCAGAGCGCTCTTCAAAGCCACGCCTCCTTCAAAACACATGAATCCGCATAGAAGAGTCTGCAAAGCATCAGGAGAATAATTAAATTACCTCATGTCTCAAAGCACAAAACATTACAATAATAATGAACATAAACAACTGACAGAGCTCTTACTTGTACCACCTGACTGCTGCAGATTCATTTTGGAATTGATAGTTGCCAGAGCAACACACAAATTCGAGTCTGAGGTATGGAAATGCATATGATGACAGGCAGGTAGGACATTGTATCATTGCATTTGGACCGAATGCAATGATTAGACAAACATTTTTCTGGTTCTAAGACTTCCACAGAAGATAAATGTACATCTCTTAATATTTAGACCACTTCTATAATTGATTGCTGTCACTACCCTACCTTTAATATTTCATATAAATACAATATAAATATTATATTTTTATATTGTTTATTTATTGAGGGGTGCATTTGAAGAACTGAAATGATTATATTAATAGTTATTGAACATAATGTTAATGTGCTTCTAAAAATTATTCTTTTGAAATTCAGTTATATAAAGTGCATAGTGCATAAAAATCATTCTTAGCTATTTGAGAATTGTTAGCATGTTCCCACTGTAAGGTGTGCTTTTTTTTTTTTTTTCTTTTTTTTTTTTTCTCTCCACATGGCTCATCCACTACCACCCATCGTGTGGTTGAGGGAAATGGCTGATGGCTGCCTAATGCAGTCCGACATGCCAGCCCAAGGGTAGCACATTTCCAATCCAATTAAATTCATAATTTCATTGGAGACCCCAAGCAGTGTCCTTATACACTCTCAGTGTTCAGAGTCTTAGACCTGTGGGCGTGTGAAGCAACAGCTTGATGTTCACCCCAGGAGCTCTCGCAGCACGTGGCGCTCTCGCTGCAGAGCTAGCCCAGTGCGCTGGATAATTAAAATCCTCAGAAAATGCGAAAAGCCCGGGCAGTAGGATGATTAAAATGCAGAACGTCAACCTTCTCAGTCAACCTGTCTATTGACAAAGTGACATTACAGTCAAAAGAGCGAGACTCCAGTCTGGAGGAGAGCTACTGTAGAAAACTCAGCTCACCCCTCTCACTCACAGTTAGAGCCCTTCACAGCGCGGCTCCTACCATGGGAAGTGCAGATTAAAGGATTGCTTGGTTTGGTTCACAGTTCAAACAGTGCAAGAAGCAGTGAGAACATGTAGAGTTCATGCGTAGCATGCATGTTATGGATTTAATCCCAACATTTTTCATGCCACCTCCTAATACTTAAAAATCTTCTGAAATTACAGTCTTATGTTGCGGCTGTCTGATTGTTTGCTCTTAAGTTACTAAGTGACAGGTGTGATAAAGCAGTCAGAACAAAGTCAGTGTGTGTACGATGCAGCTTCAAGTTCCAAGGTTTACATAAAGGAAATGTGAATTAGCGTGATCATTACTAAGTAGTAGGACGATATATTGGCGATGTATTGAATATTCACGTTATGTTAACAATTATTTTACTACCAATAATAAATTAAGCAACATCATGAATATTTGCAATTTTATTGTGCTTTTTTGGCCATTGAAAATCCTTTCATGAGCTTTCCTTGACACCACACATATAAAGTGTTAAAATGTTACCATATGTGACCCTGGACCACAAAACCAGTCACAAGTCACTCGTGTATATTTGTAGCAATAGCCAATAATACATTGTATCGGTCAAAATAATCTTTTTTTCTTTTATGCCAAAAATCATTAGGATATTAAGTAAAGATCATGTTTCATGAAGATATTTTGTAAATTTCCTACCATAAATAAATCAAAAACATTTTTTGTGTGAGTGGATATGCATTGCTAAGGATTTCATTTGGACCGCTTTAAAGGCGATTTTCTCAATATTTAGATTTTGTTTTACACCCTCAGATTCCAGATTTTCAAATAGTTGTATCTCGGACAAATATTGTCTTATCAAACGATACATCAATGGAAAGCTGATTTAGCCTTCAGATTTAAAAATTTTTGACCCTTATGACTGATTTGATTTGAATATCCTGATTTGTGGTCCAGGGTCACACATGGTTTCTGATTTAAACTTCAGTTTCAAAGAGGGTGCTATAAGTTTGAATCATTTATGTGAATCAGTTCAATGAAACGGTTTAAAACTCTTATTCAGCGACTCATTTGCATCATCACCTAAGAAATGTTCTAGAAATTCTCCATGTGCCATTTATATTATAATGTTTTAAATGTAAATGTTGCTGTTAATTACTATGTATTGAATTGAGTTAAACTGATGCCAATTTTGGTGGAAAACCATGTGGAAAACATAGTTTCTCCAGAGTTTTAATTCTTTTGATTAATTATTTTAAATCTAATTAGTAACAAGCTCTTTTTTTTTAAATGATGTTTATTCTGATATTTTAAATTAGAGGTAAAAGTCTAAAAATGTCAAAAATCAGCGAATCATAGCAGGTAGCTAAATATGCAAAGAATATCTTTAGCTACCTAAAACAAATATTTTAAGACACTTACAAATTGCTACAAGTGTAAAAGTGTGCAGTTGTAAATGTGTGATGCATGTTATTAGCTGTTCTTGGCTATGTTATCCGCAGGCAATATGTAAACCAGTGATTTTATCTTGTTTTTCACAGCATACGTTGAACCCCTTGTTGGTGTCTTGCTGTATATTTTACCATTGCTTCCCAGTAGCATTCGTCTCTGGAGCTTCGAGTTAGGTGTTGGATGGTGGTGTCTCTCACCTTTAAATCCATGTATTATGCATTTCTGCTCTTGCTGATGTTAGCTAAGGTGGAATTCCATATTTTCTATAGGGAATACATGTTGTTAAAAGCATCACCTGAGGGGGAGGTCTGAGCAAAAAAGAAAAGGGGAAAGAAAAGCAGATTGTAACCACTTCTCCATCTCTCTTTGATGGCATTTTGCCTCTGTCTCTCACCTGAAACCTCATAAATGTGTGCTGTCTCAGCAAAAATAGCACAATGCATTGTTAACTGTGTTATTCATCTTTATTGCTCATCAAAGATGGCTTAGATATTGATTTAACATTTCGGCCCCTTTTGTCGCACAGTTGGATGACACATGGCCACATTAAAAGCTTAATGTGAATGCGCCTCCAGACTCATGATTGGATTCAGAAGTGGTTAAGGCACAGTTTCTGACCACATTCAGCAAAACGTAAACACTAATGTATTTGTGTTATCTAACTACGACTAAAGATTTTTCTAGTTGACTATTAGTTGTTCATTTAAGCCATTAGTCAACTAATTGCACATTTATATTAATTTAATTACTTAAATATATACTGAAGAGAATACTAAACCATAATGAGTGTTTAATATATACGTATATAGGCGTATATACTCTTATCTGTATGACTTGAGTATTTTAAGTTGTTTCTGCAGTTATCAGAAAAAATGCAAGTGATCGCTCCGGCGACTCCATGTCTTGCAGTATGCGTGCTATACTTTAGCTTCCACACTCCACACAAACACTTGGATATGCCTCTAATACACTTATCTAGCTTAACGTTAGAGCGAGCGGCCGTGTAAAGTTGATACTACTTGCATGTCTTAAATGATAAGCCATATTTGAGGTCGATGGATGATAGGTGAACGCTTGGATTTCCTGTTCGACATACTGTAATTACCAGAAGGACCCGCCATTAACGATCTTTTTTTTTTTTTTTTAATAGGGGAAAGCCCTACTAACTACACAAGTTATATGTAACAGACACTGTTTGTTACAAATAATCATTATCTGTCACTTGGTTATAAATTTCCTCATAGGCTGAATGTTTCTTATTGTAAATTGTATTAATATACCATTGATTTAAAAAAGAAAGTTTTTTTTTTTTTTATAAGGATGCTTTTAAAGTATGGAAGCACATTAGACCAGATTTTTTTATCTGTCAGAATGGCAAAATGCATTTCGAGTTCAATGATTTGGTTTACATAATATCTGCAGTGCAATATGTAAGTGGCGTTTTCCATTTTGTGCTGACCTCTATCTAATCATGCTAGAGACACATTAGAATGAGGGTGTCAATAAAAAATCTTAGCTAAAAAAACATCCAGATAATCTGGATATGAAACGCATGTTAATGGCAAGTTTAAGGTGCTTTTGACATCTGATGCTTTTCACTGTTTTGTGTTGTTTTTTTTGTTTGTTTTTTTTTTCCTTTTCTTAATATTTTGTCTTTAATAATGTAAGCAGATACCTTTTTGGAACATACATGTAAATTAATATTATTATAAATAATTAAGACTTTTTTTTTTTCCTCTCTCCATTATCACTCTGGCCTTTGCCCACTTTTTTTCTGTATTTGTCTTCCTATTACTCGTGGTCTCCCAACCGCTCACCACTTTCCTCTTTTTTTTTTTTTTTTTTTTCCCCACAGGTTCTGGAACTGGTCAAGGGAATGCACTATCAGCTGGCCTGCCAGAAGTACTTTGAGCTGACACACAGTGTAAGGATGCTTTTCATTTTGGCCTGCCGTAATTGGGCCTGCTTTTGTCAGCTCAGGGACAGCCCTGAAAAGTCTTTACAGAACCTGACCATTGTAGTCACATCTGTCATTATCTGACCTCCAATAGAATCTTAATTTGTAATGTTTTGCAAAGTGATTTTAGGATTCATTATCCCTCTGATACATGGTGTCCACTACACTGGACAGACCTTTTTTTATTTATTTATGCGCAGCTATTTATGAGCCACATGGGTGATCACATTTGATCCTTAGCCATAATTCTGTATGACTGTCCTTTTTTCGCTCTGTCCCAAATGGTGCGCTTGATGTGAATTTGCAGACTTGCGATGACCACTGCTTGTGTCAGTGAAGTCCACAATCCCGTAGGGTGTCCCATTTGACATTTGAGGGCTTAGGGTGGCATTTGGGACCTTTATGTCAGTGTTTCTTTATTTATAACATCAATTCAGCATGGCTGATGGAAGTGGTGATGCACCAAGTATCTCTGGAATATCTACAGTTGTATTTTATTGCAGTGGACAGATGTGTAATTCTCTCTCTTTATTTTAATTTTATTTTCTTACTTTTCTGATTTAATAAATCATGCATCAAAGAGTTACAACTTCAATACATGTATAAATTTTATCATCTAAAGCATTTTGGTAAAGACTAGATCAACATTGTCCATTCAAGGTCATTAATATATTCCCTGCATGTTTAAGGCTAATATTATAGTGATATAGGAAAATTTAAGTGATAAATGTGCTGAATCTTTGCTTTTTCTATTTGGATTGCCATTTCAGATAGGACTTTGGGCTTTGCAGTTCCAATATGCTTTCTTTTGACAGGGGCATAATAGCATTGGATTTGTGTGTCAGAGCTGGTTGAGAAAGCAAATGATTACAGCTCTATTTAAATGGTTATCTAATGGTTATCTAATGGATTTCTTCTTATTTCTTCTTTCTATTTTTAAATTGGAGGGGCTGGATATGGCTCTGGCGGCAGCCTTTCTGTATTTTTACTTATTTTTTTGCCGAGCAGAGAGAAATATTTCAGAGCTATGTCAGTCAAGATTACCTGTGTGACACCTGTGCCCTGTCCCTCTGCTAAAAAAGCAGCCCTGCTGTCAGGTTGAGAATGAAAATGTGCACACACCAACGCCACGCAAACAGACGGTATCTGCTAGGTGACAGGTTAATATGAAGAGGGGGAGGAGAGAGTCTTGGATATGAGAGAGATTGGTAAACCTTTCAGATGTTTGTCAGCAGTGTGTTACTAGGTGGATTTTAAACGGGGAAGCTTTAGTAAACTCATGATGAAGCCATTTCTCACTTTCTAGCAAAAGCATTTTTTAAAAGTTTTTTTTATACTAATTTGTACTTTTCACTAATTTAGTTTATAGTTTAATGTAATTTGTTTAATTTATTCACTTTAGTTTAATTTTCAATAGTTTTTAAATGATTATTGTTTATTTTTGTTTAATCTTCTAACTCTAGATATTATAGATAGAATATAGAATATCATGGGTTATTTGGGAGCTGACGTCACAGTTGACGTCACGTCTCTTGCACCTGTGCATTGTGGTGGCAGAAAAAAAAAAGTGGGAACAAGTGTGGGAAAACAGGCAAAATCCACGGAATAAGAGAAAAATGTCTTTGAATATCAGAATTGGAATGCGAAAAAGATCATCTTCATTTTTATAGAATACCGTCAAAGACACCATTGAAGCTAAACTCAGAAATGTATGGTTGAAAGCAACAGAATGGACAGATGAAAATTGCAATGATTAGACTACTATTAAAGCATGAATTTGATGTAAATAATAGATCTACATAATATTCATATATGCAGTTGATTGGGGGCATAATGTATTAGCCCTACAGTTAAAGCATGAAATATTTAATCCTGTAGCATTTTACATAGATAACATTTAAACATATAACATTTTTTATCTCATTTTTTATCTCCCAATCCTGACTTTCTCACAATTACAAGTTTATATCTCCCAATTCAGACTTTATAACTCGTTTATATCACAATTCTGATGGGAAAAAAAGTCGTTGCGAGTTGTGAGCTTATATATCGCAATTCTCCCACAAAACGCCGTCGCTGTTTGCAAACAGCCAAATGGTCTATTATGATTTAAAGTTTAACTGTTTTCTATGTAAATATATTTTAACATTTTAATTTATTCCTGTGATGGCAAAGCTGAATTTTAGTTTTTGTTTTAGTTTTTATTAATAATAACACTGTGTAGTAAAAGTCTCACACAGATCTCCGTAAGCACTTCAAATCTGCTTATGTTCATGCTTGTTGTTGATGCTTTAGCTCAATGTCGAGATGAGTAAATCAAAGAGCGCGTGTATAAATTTCTAATCTCTTGCACGTCTAGATTTATTCCCTCAATAAGAAAGCTTTATAACAGTGTTTGTGTCTGCGCCACCCCTCTTTTAATGCCGTAATGCACTCAAAGTGTCATTGATAGGATATAATGGCTTTTAATGGCTCCCGGTGAAACGGCAGCGCCTTTGCAGTCCAAGGGCATCATTTAGCTCGTGGCCCCGGGGCGCTCGGGACTGGGGTCATTGCTGATGACTAATAGCCCCGAGCCAAACAGTGCGAACAGCTTATGATGCGGGAAAATGAATAAGATGGCTTCCCTGATGAACAGCCTGCAATAACAGGATCTGAAAGATAAACTGCCCCCTCCCCCCCACCAACCCCAATGAAAATCACATCTCTGAAATTCATGACTCATATTTTAGAGTAGGTGAATGAAGAAACTTCTGACGTTAACAGGCACAATAAAACATTCTTGCTGGGGCACCACCTCACCTTCCCTTACATCCGATACGTGACGCCGCAACCTTCTTAGCCGCAAAAACACGCTTGTTGTACTCAAGCGTAGGAGACTTTAATCACTGCCATATGTGTCCTCCGCTTTCACATCCGCGACACATAACAAATAGACGCTTGCATTCCTCCCTCCCTGGCAGCATTTATTTAAAGGTCAAAATGTAATACTTCTCTGATTAAATATTTACACAACCGCAATAAATCAAACAATAGAGAGAATAATGAAAAGGAGGAGGGGAGCTGAGAGAGGCGGACTTTGGAAGGAGGAGAGCTTGTTGCGCATCCGCCGGATTGATCCGTCTCTAGGCCTCGGCTGGGATTGTTTCATGTTTATGCATATTTCATTTGGCACAGAGTCGCTGGGCGAGAGTAGTCCACTGTAATGTGTTAACTCTGAGATGGATCCATGTAATGGATCTTTCTGTCCACAGCTTAACTACCGCAGGGACCCCTGTGCACTCGATTCAGAGAGATGGGTTTGAAACTTTGATTCATGGGGAGTATCAGGGGCGTGCTGTGATTGAAGCATAATTAAACAGTCATATCCTCTGCACTTAGAAACAAATGGATTGTGCAGCGTTCGGAATGCAATGCAGCTTTCAGGGATCCATCAGTGAGAGGCTTTGCCATAAACAAGGCTGAAAGAAAGGAGAGATTAAATAGCCTAAATTTCCCTGAGTACCTTTAAATGTTCCAGGTTCAATGTGGTTATTTAAACTTGGCTTAAAAACAAATGCACATTATTTCAAAAGCAACTATAGTAATTTGCTTACTAAACTCTGTTGCTTATTACAGGTTGAGGATGCTGGGTTTTCTCTTAATCACCCTAACCAGTACTTCACTGAGAGTCAGAAGCTTCTGGGTGGAGGCCGGGACATCAAGAAAGAAGTTGAGATGTCACAAAGAAGCCAAGAAGATCCACCAAACATATCACGTCCATCTCAGGCAAACACTAAACAGGCCCATGAGGAGATGGGGGATTTAGACTTCCTCTTCCAGGATGAATGATTTTGTAGAACTTCAAATCTGGGATTAATAGACCATATAGAGCCATTACTTGCATTCACTGTATTCTGTATACACAAATTGTGTTTTCAATATTCAAAAACTTTTGATCTTTGTTTTTTTTTTTTTCATTATCTTTTCTGCAATAAGATCTTTTTCAAATTGTGTTTTTATAAAAATAAATAAAATACATTTTCATTTTTCATAAAAGCATTTTCTGTTTTTACTTTTTATTTTAGTTATAACCAGAACTGATAATTCACCTCAACGTATTTAGTAATCAGTGTGATGATAATTTGCTCAGTCTCTATATATCTTCCTGCTGGTACAGTTTTGTCTTGACATACACTATCACTCAAAAGTTTGGGATTTAGTACGAAGTTTTTTGTTTTTAATAAATTAATACTTTTATTTAACCAGGACCTTTATATTAATTAAAATCTTATGTTTAATCAATAAATGCAGCCTTGGTGAGCACAAGACTTCTTTCCAAAACATTAAATAGGATACAGATCCCAAACTTTTGAATGGTAGTGCATTTTTCCAAAAGAGAATTTACGGAATATACATTTATTCCATTTATTTTGTAGATGCTTTAATCAGATGTTACTTTGTGTATCCAAGCTGTACATTTTATCAGGATGCATTCCCTGAGAATCAAACCTATGACCTTGGTGTTGTAAGCAATACTGTACCAGTTAAGCTACAGCGACAGAAATTGATCTAGAGTGTCAAAAGTATGCAGCCACTCATTTGGCCTCAAGGTACAGCTGCATTTGATCGTTCATGTAGAAAATAAAAACAATACAGTAGGCGGTCGAAAATTTAGGTGCCAATACTTTAAGATTTTCAGACTGAACCAGCTGTACTTTTTCATTTAAATGACAAATTTGAATGTAAAATAGATTATTTTGGGAATGAAAAACCTTGAAATCCTCTTTCTTGTTAATCATGCCAGAGGAAGACGTAAAGCAGAGTTATATTCTATTACAGCAAAATCCTCAAGGACATGAAGGATGTTGATTTTGGCCTCACAGGAGGTGCTTTCCATTCAGTGCTCACATTAAAGCTATCTGTAAACCCTTCATCCTCACTTCTGACTCTTAAACATAATTGCGCTTGAAATGAACATTTATTTTGAATGTCAAGCATCATTAAGTGGAGCAGCATTTGTTCTTTGTATGCCACAAATGATGTTTCTAAACGTCTGTTGTGGTAGTGCCGTTGCTATGCAGTGTCACATTGTTTTTTTCTAATAACGTCCTTGAACATTGAAATATGCCCTTCGCATGATCAAAACCCTCCTCCTCGTGTTGCCTTACTTCTCGCTCCCTCCGTAATGGTTTAGTTCTTGCCTTCTCTTTCTTACCGTGTACCCTGGACAAGCCAACATGCTAAATTTAGAGGCAATTAGAGGCACCATGGAGTTAGACCTGCATTGTGAATGCAAATACGTCCCCTTGGTAGGGCAAAGACAAGTAATAGTACCATTAAGGGACAAATTTAATGAATGCTCTTACCTTTGAGTGTGCATATGGTTTCAGCCCAATTGTTATTCTCCAAATGTGTGCACACTTCTTTGTTATTCTCTGTTGTTAATATATATATATATATATATGAATCACTTAAATGTCCTATAGTTTCTCCATTCTGAAGTAATGGTCTCTTAGGTGAGACTAACAATCTGCTTTCAAAAGAATGACCCCCCTCCAGTTCAATGCATCTCGAAGCATAATGATTAATGGTGTAACATCTTTACCCCTTTTATTTTGAATTGCAGGCAATACAAAATCTCAGGCATTGAAAACTTTGTATTGCTGCGTTCAGTCTTAAACAACAATAATTATGTTGAATGGAGGAAGCAAAAGAAATTTCATTTCCATGCTTGATGACAGTCTGACTGGATATGAGGTTCATTTTCATCGACCTCAGGCCTTAATGTTGGGCTATGAAGCATGTTGTGACAGTGGAACTGCACTGCCGGCTTTGCTTCAATCCTTCACCACGTCACACTAGCGGAATTAAATTAGCTTTGGAGTTTAAAAATGGAGCTTGGCAGACAAGGGATTAGTGCAAAATAATATGCATCTGGATAAAAACAGTGCACAGCTGGGGTATTGACAGCAAGAGACCTTTATGGTTTATATTTGGTAGAGCTTGACTGCGTTTGACAAAGCTATACCCTCCTTACACCAGCGTACTGGTGCTGCTTTAGCTTCAGCCGATGAGGTTGCTGTATTACAGCAAGTTTGACCTAAATTCAAAATTTAAACATGTATTTCCTGTTCATTGATGTGTTGGAATTTGCCACAGGATTCAACAGTCACACAACAGAAGAGTCTAATTAATTCAACATACGTTTTGTTAAAAAAATAATATTAATTCTGACTAATTATGCCTATTTATTTTCTAATATGTAGAATAAATTTTTCTCTACTTCTTAGATGCATTAATACTGTTAAAACAATTATTTAAAACAAAAAATATTTTCATTTTTCTACAGAACTGTCCACCATATTGCATTTAGATCATCAAAATTTTATCAGTTTATTTCAATCTATTGTGTTTTTATACTTTCACATCAATAAGATTTAATTTTTTTTCTTTTTCTTTTAAAGCTGCTTAATGTTTTGTTGAAACCAAAATTTATTGAATAGAAAGTTCAAAAGATGAACAGCATTTATTTGAAAGATGTTGTAACCATATAAATTTCTTTACTTTCACTTTTGGTCAATTTAAAGGGATAGTTCACCCAAAACTGGTAGAAAACAAAATAGAAAAAATTCTATCATCACTTACTCCTCACCCATAAGTTGTTTCAAACCTGTATGAATTTCTTTCTTCTCCTGAACACAAAATACTGCAAGAACAATGTCTAAATAGGTCCATCAACTGTTGGGTTACTGACATTCTTCAAAATATCATCTTTTGTGTTCCGCAGAAGAAAGAAATTCATACAGGTTTGGAGCAACTTGAGGGTGAGTAAATGACAGAATTTTAATTTTTTGGGGTGAAATATCCCTTTAATGCATCCTTGCTGATTTAAAAAAATAAATAAATCTTACTGACCCCAAAATTTTGAATAGTATATAACATGTTTGTATATGGTAGTTAAAGGATTAGTTCACTATCAAATGAAAATTACCCCAAGCTTTACTCGCCCTCAAGCCATCCTAGGTGTATATGACTTTCTTCTTTCTCATGAACATAGTCAGAGATATATTAATAAATATCCTGACGCATCCAAGCTTTATAATGGCAGTAAGTGAGTTCAATGAGATTTTACTCAAACGCATCGCTTCGCTACAGAAGGCCTTTATTAGCCCCCTGGAGTCGTCTGGAGTACATTTATGATGGATGGATGTGGATGGAGACACTTTCTTCAGCTCATACTCGTTGATCCCGCTCACTGCCATTATAAAGCTCGGATGTGTCAGGATATTTAATATATCTCCGATTGTGTTCATCAGAAAGAAGAAAGTCATATACACCTAGGATGGCTTGAGGGTGAGTAAAGCTTGGGTAATTTTCATTTGAAAGTAACTAATCCTTTAACATGTTTATAGAAAAAGAAAATAGTTACAGCAGTGTATATGAATTCATTTTTACATCCTGTTTCCAACCTCAACTTAATTCAAATTTAAAAGGCATTCTTAGTTTTATTTCTGAATGGTGAATTTACCCTTAACCCTGTATTACCAAGCATAAATTCTGCAAATAATATGTTTCAATTGCTTTGTGGAAGCGGGGCCAGTTGAGGATAGTGCATTCGGTGGAGGAAGAGAAAACCTAATGTATTCAATGACGTGCCTGTCCATGCTTGGAAGCGATTATGCTTTTTACCTTCCTGCGTGTAAGGATAATTTCTGTCCATTTATCTTGGGTAAGTGAGATAAATGGGTTTCGTTGGTTTACATGTGTTTACTATGTAGTGTATAGAATGAAATGTAATTTTTATGCTAATTTCTTTTAGAAGCTCAGTCTTTCTCCTATGCTTTCACATTTTTTAGGTATAGGTATTTAAGTCAGTTTTCACTCATTTGAATGCATCGGTGCATTAGCAACGGATGTGCTGTGTTTGATAGGGAACTTTATGTAATGGACCCTGCCTAGTGGTTTATATAAAACATGACCTTGATGAGTTGAAGGGTGCAGAGCGTGCGGTCCTCCTCTGTGGGCACCAAGAGGTCTCATGCCACAGGATGGTAATTAGTTCCATTTGTCAGTCTTTCATGAGGTTAATATCTGAGAATGGCCAGCCTGAGACTGGGACAGATGCAGTTGGCTGCATGGGGTAACAAAAGTACTTACCCTAGCCTTAAACATTTGGAACACAAGTTACCAAATCTGAATCTTTGACATGTTTCTTTAACCTTTATCTTAATAGCTTTAAAAGGATAATTTACCCCAAAATAAAAATTATGTCACCATTTACTCACCCTCATGTCATTCCATACCTGTATGACTTTCTTTCTCCAGTAGAAATTGGAACTTAAATTATGTAAATGATGACAGTTTTTTGGGTGCACTGTGCACTTTAATATCCAAAAGTATGTGGCCGTACTTCCCAAGAATTTAGTTTAGCTTTTTTGAACATTTTGAACACAAATTACTGTGAAAATATTTTTTCCTGAAAGAGTTTATCTCCGTTCCATCCAAAACTGTCAAAACTTGTGATTAGACAAACTAGGAATGTACTTGGTGAGTCACAGTTGTGCTTGTTTTGTTCAAAACAATCAAAATGAATAAAATTAATAGCATGAGATCAGTTAAGAGACTGACAAGACTGTGGTGTTACAAAAAGGTCGGAAAACAATTCTCTGCTCAAGCCTTAGGGGTTTTGTCAAGTTTGGAAATGTTTAAATAATAATTTAGATTTATTAGAAGCTCGTGTTGTTTTATATCATTTGAAAAGGTTTTTTTTTTCTTTTCTCCAGCTCGAGAAAGGGTGTAAAACTGTAATGATTAAACCTGTCTGTGCAGTTGTTTACTTTGACCTCACGAGCCTCTAACTGTGGCTCCATCATTTAAAATATTATTTTGCATGCTGTTGTATTCATGGACAAAGCCTTCTATGGTTTCCTGAGCTCTGCCAGCAGCAACCTCCCTTATCTTGATGTGTAGGACTCTTTGTGGTAGCTTTTATCGACTCGAAGTGTAATTTCTCCACCTCTAATCTTGCCGAAAGTAAGCTTGAATGTCATAGATAAGCACTTTTTGGAAGTTGTTTGTGGCCTAGAGGGAATAATTTGGTATTCTCAGGCATTCCACCTTGGTGTTAGAAATGAAGTATAGACACCGGCATTTGTACAGAAGTGTTTTGATTCACTGTTCTTTAGCCGTGCTCAAGTATAGGATATTCGGAAAAGGGTACAGCAGTTTATCATGTAGGTTTTTGTGTTTTTGTCTTTCGAAAGAATCCGTCCTAGATCTATGAATAATAAATATGGGTGTGTAAACATTTCCGAATTGGAATGGGTTGGGAGATATTTGGCCCTGATTTCCTTATCTACAGTTTCAGGGTTTGGAAGGAGAAAAAAAAACAACAACGAACAAACAAAGAAATTTACAGATGACAGATTCAGGCCCATTTTTTTTCCCTCATTACATTGGTGTATTTTCACAGCTAAATTGCTTTTACTGGTGCATGAAATTTATAGACGAATCCTGCCTTGTCGGATCTGAAGCCAAATATATCCATATATGCTGTATATAGTGTTAGATTTTGGAGGGGAAACAAAAACTATTACACTGATGTGAAATATCCTGCAGCCACTTCTACACTCCACCTTGTACCTAATCTGTCTGGACATTGACTAATTAGCACGGGCCTCCGGTGCATTTTCCGGTCATGAATGAATTGTACGCATCCCGCTGATGTTCTTTCTCTTCCTGTGGTTCCCCATAAATTTATTCACCTTTTCTCTGCTCAAAATCCATGCATAACAATAAGTGTGCTGTGAGTTGCATCTACTAATCTTTGGTTCTTTGACAGTTTGTCTCAATGTATGTGGGAGCTAGGAAGAGAAGTGTGTGTGCGCTCGTGCGTATGTGTGTGTGTATTTCAGGCAGCAGAGTGGAAGAGTATTTGATCATGTCTTTGACAATGCCTGTGACAGTGACAGCGACAGCGACAGCCTGCGCTGCTGGTGGAAAAGCCACTCTGACTAGAGCCTCTGCCAGCAGTTCTCGTTGCTGGCGGTGGGGGTGGTGGGTTAGGCGTGATGCTCTGATCTGCACAGCACATGGATGATGAGTCTAAATCTTTGGAACGAGCTTAAATGTACTGTAGCCCATTTCCTCAGCTGCACTGAAGACTTAACCAGCCATTGAGTAAGCATTAAAGAGCTGAAGGTTACATCTGAACCACTGTAGATGGCCTTGAGCAAGTTATAGCTGCTGGAAGTAATACAATCCAATATGTACAAGGAATGATTGTGCTGCAGTCCAGTTGTTCATCTTTTCTACTTTTAGAACATCTTATTTACAGTACTACCACTAGAGTATGACCAAATTCATATTTTTCCACGCTATATAGCAATGAAATGCATGTCGGTCATTATTACAGCAATTAGCCCCAAGAAGCCATGGTGAAGCCGCTCTGCGTCGTGCCTAACAAAGCCCCTTAGCTGTTATAAATTCACTAAACCACATCTTCGCTGGACTTGCTTTTATAAAACGGTTACCACACATCACAAATATTAACGGCAAAAAATATGTATCAATGCAACTTTCATGAAGTAAAATCATCAAAAGGCTTCCTTCCACTGGACAAAAATAATCCCTGACGATGAACGGCAACAGAAGTTACATTATTACGCCATTAGATGGCTGCACAAATTGTCTTTATGAGCGAGGCACTCAGTCGCAAAGACTTATATGTTGAAACTTGTTGTAAACACGGAACAAGACGCAAATGACAAATGCTTTGACTAAGGCTGTCAGTGTCAGCAGGGCACGGGGAAACCCATTAACTGTTAAAAGGACAAGATAGCAGCGGACATTCAAATGGATTTTTATTATGAACATAGGACTGACCTGAAGGAAAATGCTAAAATTGAATGCAGGTAATACACTATATCTCTCTAATAATATTCTTCTACATAATGCAGCTTCAATGAACAAAATCAACAGAGAACAACCATATGTTTACGTTGCTAAGAGTGGTTGCTAAGAATGTATTCAGGAATTTTACAACGGCTTTGAACGCCGTTTAACCAATCAGAATCAAGGGCCGGAACTATCCGTTTTATAATGCTAAATAAATACAGACCCTGAAGCAAACCACACTTAATAGGCTACGTGTCTGCTTATCAAAGCAATAAATTCATGGACATGAAATATTAATTTGAGTAGAAATTGTTTTATAATTTTACCTTTTAATTTTGATAATTTCCACAAAAATATAATCCATCATGTACAAAATCGGCTTTGCAACAATATTACAGTAATAATAAAGTTATTTCCACCACAGTCGATAACTGAGATGCAAGATGGTGCCAGCTTTGTTTCTATGCAACAAGACAGAGCGAGGCAGTGATGTGATAGAAGAGACATGAAAGTAGTCAAGGGTTTTGTTTTTGTTTTGTTTTTTGTTTTGTTGTTGTTGTTTTTTTGTCCACACGAGGAGAGTGTTATACAGCATTCCCATAGACAACAGCGAATATTGGATAGATATTTATATTAATATCTGACCAACTCCATCTTGTGAGGTATTTTAAATGTTGGAAATTTTGTATGAATTTGTACAGCTGAATTTGTATGAAGACATATGGTTTTAAGAAAGAAAGAAGATAAAAAGCATGAAGGTACACCCCTAAACCTAACTCTCAGTGGGATGTAAGCAGGTATTTTGAAAACGTACGAATGAGCGTTTGCCAAAATGTCAAATAGTTATGAACTGCCATGAGTGTGAGCATCTGACAACGAATTCCACACTTGGTCAATCAGTATTCCAGAGAGCTGTGGAATAAACAACAGATATCAAAGTCCAGCAATAGAGGAATCCATTCAAAGTCTGAATCCAAACTTTCCAGTTACGTGACTACAATGGAGGAGTTTAAATTACATGCTCTTACTAAGCTGCATATTACACGCTTCTCTCTAATCTGTTTCCTCCTGAAGAGAGATCCGTCCATGGCCTCCTCTTTCTTTCAACAGTAGCAGCATCATCTCACTGCCTCAAAACAAATACATGCCCAAAGAATATCCCATTTACTTTGATTTACTGTATGAAGCGCATAATGAATTTTAATGCAGTGTTGTTTGATGTCATTATCCATGGATGCATACACATATCCATTACCATAGTTATTGGGAAGAGATGCAGGTATTGTAATAAGAAGCTGTGTACAGTAGCTGAAAAACAGAAACTTGCTTAATGTGTACTTAAATAAGAGCACACATTGAGAGACTGAATAGAACTGAATGAAATGCAAGCATGGAAACTTTGGATTCACTTTTCCATCATTACTCATTCATCCGTGATTCCTGAGTTCTGTCCTATTATATATAAAGCTGATTGTACATTTAATGTTAAGATGTGTGAAAGGTGTGAAAACATTTTAAATTAATGTCAAAGAGGAGCAATTGTTTTTTCTACTTGCCATATCAGCTTATTCCATCTGAGGTCTTAAAGAAAGTTAGATTGCAAAATCCATGCAAGGAGATTAATGGGTTCCTTCAAGCACAAAATGTATGATCTTTCCATTAGTAAACTGGGGAAGTGATAACATTCTATTTACAAGCATGTAGATTTCTAAAGGTATTGTCCTGCTTAACAAAATCCAAACAGAAGGTGAATCAAAACCCATTCATTCATTTCAAAGTCTCAGTCTTCCATGAAGACAAGCTATTGTAGTGATTTCTTATGCTGAAAAGCAGCCCAGAGGGGGTCATTTTTCATCAAGTCTATAATATGGACAAGGCTTTACTGCGGCTTCTGAAAATTTCTACTTTCGACCGTAGGTATTGGTTTAATTTTGATGTGCTTTGTTTTAAAATTGCATTGTCTGACTGACTAGTCTTACACAAATTGAATGGTCCCTAAAGTTTGCTTGACGCTTCTGACCCATAGACGTTTATTAGACCCCCATAACGCATGGGAGATGGTCTGCTAGATGCTCTTCATGAATTGAATTTGTCAGACTAGAGCTTTGGGACTTGATTCTCTTGCATGCCAACTAGCTCTCAAACATGCTTTGCAATTATGTCCAAGTCCCTGTCCAAGTATGTCAACAAATGTGTGATTGTGTTCACCCGTATTTAAACATTCCATTTAAAATGGGTGCCAAGATGTTGGTGAGAGATAGTCTGTTTTTTCAAAAACCATGTCTCTCAAAACCACAGTGCCGTAGCCATCCATACTCATTAATCACGCTAACTCGTGCTAATGTGGCGCCATCCCACCGGATGGGCAGTTCAAACTCTCATGAGGGAGAAAAGTGCAAATTTACAGTCGCCCCAATTTATTAACTGTACAATGTTATGACCTTTTCCCTTTAAAGCGCACTTCAGCTCAATGGACAAATGGCAGCGAAAACTTTAGCGCGGCACGGACAGATTATGCGTCTCTATTTGGAGCCCAACTGTGTCTGAAAATTAGTTTTTGACCTTGTCATGTGTTTCTTTTTTAATCTAGGCCTGGACTGATAGATTATTGCACTGCCTGCCAAGAAAGGGGGTAGTGTGTTTGTTTAGAAGGGCGGAGATGCGTGCCAATAGCAAAGTTCACCATCTCCCATGGCACTCCTTGTCTTTGAAAAATATTGCTGAAATTATAATGAATTATGGAATAAAGGAGGAGTAGATTTCACAAGGCCAGACTTCAAGATATGTGACCTCCATCAAATGAAGCGCAACTGAAGGTTTCATACAAAACCAACCATCCTTAGATCTCCTTTTCCTCTTGTGATTTGAAGTGTGTTGTTTACATATACTGTAAAAGAATATTTGGGCGTTTCTTTAACTTTGTGCACTTTTATATATCAGGAGTTGATTTTTATTAAAGCTAAAAGATTTCAGATGTTTTATTTTTGTTGTATGATCATATGATCAAAAGGCCTACTTTTCAAATGCCTTTTGAGTATAGATTTTGTTTTACCCTAGAAAGCTAGACGCAGAATTTTTTATCTGAAACTTAAAGAACCCCTGTGGTGAAAATCAAGTTTTTAATGTTGTTAATATGTTAAGGGTACTGATTGTTAGAAGGCAGCTTTCTGACTCTGACATGGCAAATGGGAACATGGTTTGTGTAACATTAGCAACACATTATTAGCTGTTCGATAACATATTGAAGGATTACTTCACTTTCAAATGAAAACTAGCCCAAGCTTTACTCACCCTCAAGCCAAGGTGTATATGACTCTCTTCTTTCTAAAGAAAACAATCTGAGAAATATTAAAAATACATATTTAAACAAGTTATGAAGTCAAATATCGAGCTTCCACCAGACCGCCTTCCCTATTCAACTTATGGAAAAAATGTAATTGACGCAACGCCAGTTTACAGATATTTGACTTCATAACTTGTTTAAATATGGATATTTTTTAACACAAACACATTGTTTCCCTTCAGAAGGCCTTTATTAACCCCCCGGAGCCGTGTGGAATATGTTTATGATGGATGGATGTGGATGGAGACACTTTCTTCAGCTCATACTAGTGACCCCTATTCACTGCCATTATAAAGCTTGGATGCGTCAGGATATTTGTTAATATTTCTCCAATTGTGTTCATCAAAGAAGAGAGTCATATAGCCTACACCTATACATTACACCCAAGATTGGGGTAATTTTCATTTGAAAGTGAATCCTTTAATTACCGTTATATGTCCGATGTTGTAAAGAGCGATACCATTGTGCAGCGTTTACCTCAGTAAGTTGACTGAGTGGATCTCTGAGCTGGCGTGAATGAGTGGAGGCGGGGCTAATTTGCATATTCATTGATCTGCATATATTAAATGAGGCAAGGGTGTAGAGTTGCATTCAAGCTATTTTAAGGCATGAATTTTTTGTTTTTTTAATTTTTGTGTCATTTTGTTGATTAAAGATGAGTTTTAAGGGATAAAATTATTGACTACAGGAGGACTTCACAAAAAAAAATTACAATCGCAGGTGGAGTACATTATGGTCATCCAAACTTTAGCAAAATCCTTCTCCAACTACAAACAATTGTATTAAACAAAACTAAATGACTTAACAAGAGACCAGTCATTGTCAACCTGAGCATTTTTTGACTCCCAGCTGCACTTGTTTCTACTTTGTGAAGTGAATGAACAGCATGCACTTAAGTAGGAAGTAGGCCATTATGGTGGCTAGCTTTTTTCCCTGACAAAGAAAAGCCAGTGGGAGTTTGAAGCCTTGGTAATACTACAGTCCTTTTTGCGTATCACAGATTTTTTTTTCGTTCCAAAAATGCAAATGAACTTGGGAGACAGGGGTATTGGGAACTTATTAACGCCCTGGATTTTTCCCCCCCCCTTTTATGTCTCAGAGGATACAAATGAGTGGTTCGGACAGAAGAGGAGAGTGTCAGTAACCTGTACTGCTGTAAATGAGTCACTTATACGTCTAATGGGAGAGCTCTGAGCTACTGCCTCGTTCCTTCCAACTCCCTCCCGGCACCTCCGAGTAACACACTCAATTTTTCATGACATCCGGGACGATGAGTTCATCAGTTTTAAATGGGACATTTCCTCAATATTACCTCTTTTAACTAGGCTGTTTTTGGCACTCTTGCCTTTTGTGAAGAGAATGTTTGAAGAAGAAAAAAAAAGTCAAAATTTTTTGGCCATCAATGAATATTCATTGTTGAAATAACTAAAACTAAAAATGCTAAGATTCACTGTTTCAGAAATAAGAACCATTGTCTAACAATTTCCAAATAAGAAAATACCAATTTGAGAAGGCAATCTCTTACCTGTCCTGTTCAGAGCTTAGAAATGGTGCCAGTGGACAGGAAGTGATTGTCCTGTTCAGCAGGGATCATAGGCTTCTGGACTAGTGTGATCTTTTTTTTAGACTAGTTCTGGGTTCACAGTGTTCTTTCTATATGTCTATATTATTATTCCTACTTCAAATTATTTTTGACTATTGAGACCTTTGCAATTACCTTTATTGCATGCAGCTTCTGCTGTCAATATGAAAATGTATTTATCTGAATAAACTCATTGAGTGTGTCATTACATGCATACACTATATTAGTTTGCATACTAAACAGAATGTCTTGTTACTATATCTTATTGCTTTAATTTTGGTCAGAATATAAGATTAATTAGAAATGCAACAGGTTATCTGCTAGTTCAAAGAAAAACAAGATAATTTCAAAAAATGTATGTAAAATGTAATTTTATATTATGCGGCATTTAGGTCTGAACATTTCTGCAGTATGATGTACAGTGTCAAATTTACTTTCTATAGCTTGTGTTTGGAATTCTTAATTGCTTTAATTAGCAATGCATTCCAGACATAACAGGCATTCCTGACAATGAGCAGCATAAAAAATTGATATTATTTTGCGCAATGAGTGATGAAAAGATATTTAGCAGTTATTTTTCATCACAGATAATGTTCATGTGCAACATTTAATAGACAGCTAACACTCAATTATAGGCTCAGATATGCTAATGATGAAATAATTAGTTTCAAAATGACAGGGAGGAAGTCGTAAATTCACAGGACAAGTTGAACGGAACGATTCGGATTCTGACGGTAGTTTGTTTCTTAATGATACTGCAGATTTCAGAAACATAAAAGACTCTCATTTCATTCTCAGAGGTACATTTCAAAGTTTTCCAGTGAGATTTATGTCTGAAATTACTCCTGCAATAAAATAATCAAGGGATGTAATTAGATTTCCACATCCATAAGCATTTAGGTTCTGCACATTTTGTGCAGAACATGTGGCATATTTTGTTCAGAGTGGCATGAGCAGAGGTCAATAGGGCAAAGAGTGTATTCTTAGGAAAGAAAACAAACAGCCACACATCCACCATAACCCACCGGCACCCACAATGCATCAGGCTGGCAGTGGTCTCCTCTCCCTATCCTCCCACACGTTTCTTTCTAAATTTGTCTTGCAGGCTCAGAGATAGACACTGGCAATTCATTGCAGACTAGCATCATTATGCCAGTTGTACATGCCTCAAATACCTCTTAATAAGTTGTGTGCCAGTATCACTGTGACGTTTTGTTGTGAGTAGGGGGTTTCTGCAATAGGCCTGAATCCCCAAAGATGTCCTGCTGTGGCTGCAGGAACAAGAAAACAAATGAGCTACTCTGTGCTTCCCCATTTATCACGAACATGTGCATTTCCTTTCTCTCTGTGTGTTTGTCTTTCTTTCCTTCATCTTTCTTTCTCATGGGGTTTGGTTTACGCATCATCTCAAAACCAGCCTTGCACAGACACACTTCTCCCATGGGAGAATTAAAACTATTTTTTATTCAGGGGCACAAACAAACAGGTTTTTGCATATTTCCTGCGGTTCAGGTCCAATATACCAAACAAACATTAGCATGCTTTAAACTGAAATTACAATAACACAACCTTTGCTTTAATGTTAATATGCTTTAAAGTTGCCCCAATTATGCTATTTTATTGGCTCCTAATTTTGTTTTGGAGGTCTCCTAAGTTTACATGAATCCATTTTAATTTCATCATATACATTGTGGCATCACCTCTTTTCTCACAGTGTTTGAAATGGCTTGATAAAGGATTCAGTCTCTCTAAACACCTCCTTTCCAAAAGCATAATCTACTCTGATTGGTCAGATGGCTCGGTTTGTTGTGATTGGTCTATCGCTTACAGCGCATCTCAGAAACAAAACGCCCTTAACCATATCTAAATTTCAGCTCCAGAGGCTTCCTCTCCACTATACACAGTGATACAAACGGTAACAATGGTGTCAGTTTTACTGTATCAATTCCAGCGTGAGTCCTCATCCTTTGGAAGTGCATACAAAGTGGATTTGCTCTCGCAGCACAGAAAACAGCATCTTCTCAACACAAACCAAACTCCTCCATGCCACAGCTACAACTACAGTGTTTAAGGGCGGGTCAAAGTAGGTCATAGGTTGCCATTATTCAAATGAGTTACATGTTGTAAGTTTGTAACAGGAAGTGAGACTGCATTACTGACGACGTTCAGAATTTATTCTTTCTTTTAGAAGACAGTAACTTTATTTGTTGTGCATGTTTATCTTTAAAACTTTGACAACCTTTAACATTCACAAACAGCTATATTACACACTGCATGAAACGTAATATTCGAAAAAGCCTTTTAGGGACACTTTATATTTTCATCCAAATTTTGGTTTTGCTTGCATTAATGTGTCATTGCCTTCCTGTATTGTTCTCTGCATCAAATCAAAGGTTGGCCTCAGGTGAAGGTGTAATGTCTGGAAAAAAAAAAAAAAGTACTTTTAATAGAGTAATACCAGAGACATACACATTTTGCAACCCACCAAGGTTTTACTTATTCATCACTTTCAAATTACTCCAAGGATATTCCAGGCGAAATCAGACCCAGCTACCAACATTGTCATTTTGGAAACAAAGCAATGAACATCTTCATTTTGAGGCCAATTTAATTCAGACCTCAAAGAAGCATATTCCTCTGGTTTCACAGACATATATATATATATATATATATATATATATATATATATTCACAGTGCTTAAAAGCGTGCATCTACAATTACAATACAGTCCAACTGAATATAAGACGATAGTTTTCCAATGCCAAAATGGAGGAAATCAAAGACTATAGTTGCGTCCCAAACGACACACTATACACTATGCACTTATACACTATGTACTTATGCACTATGTACTCATCCATGTAGTGCGTGAATTGTATAAGGTTATTTTATTATTTAACATCGGAGACTGACAGCCCCTTCCCCTCGCTACGTAATTAAACCTGCGACAGTTGAGTGCATGAAGTGTCCAACGTTCCACACTTTGTTTTTTTCGTTAATTTAGTGCATCATCCGGTAATTTCAATGTAGCAAATTAGCTCAAAATAAATATGATAATTAATCATAACTAGTTATAATTAATTATAAATATTTGGATCAGATAATAAAATTAACTTGATGTAATAAAATTAATATTACAATCAATGAACCTGTTTTGCCAATGAACACTCAGTGTTAATTGTTTATTAATTCTAAGAAATGTTCATTTCCAGGTTATGGGAAATAACAATCTTATTGTACAGTACTACTCAGAGCATGTAGTCAGGATCGGCATAATTAGGGACTCCAGTATATGAGCATGAAACACAGACAACTTTACGTGTGACATGAACATGATTTTATTAACTAGACTAAACACTTAACTACTCTAACAAACACACACATACATGCACAGTTTACCAAGGGAAAGAGAGAGCTGAAGCAGAATACAGGAAGGAAAGAAGTTACAGCATTGTTTGAAATTCAGCAGATCAACAGCCTTGAGCAAACCATCAGTTTAGTTTTAACATGCCTTTCTTTAAAAGGGGTAAGGATACTTAATGTATCAAATAATGAGACTAAGTTTGATACTTGCATGTCTCACCCATTTGAATTAAAACTGTCCTGATGCAATTTGTGGAGGCTCCCGTTGAATCTTTGCTGATATTGTCTTGATGAAAGAGAACCAGTTGGATTCAGAGGATCTTTGGTGAATGGAAGGTCTAGGCCGAAGCCTGGCACAAGCTTGGGTTTCCTTAGAAGCTTCTAGTACAGCATCATCTTTACATCAGCGTTTTCAGTAAAGGTAAAAAAAGAAGAAGAGTGTGATTTTGTGATCAGTGATTTTAAAGGGTGAAGAGAGTCTGTTCTGTAGCAAGATATTAGCATGAGACATTGGATTGGATGTATCAGAGAGGAACCTTCTAGATTCTTATAATACTAATGTGTCACAGAGTTAGTAACATGTAACATAAATTACCAAATAGGAAACAAGTCCATCGATACCAAACATGCTACCCATGTGATTTTAGTTAACTATAAATTTGCAACTCTGAAACATTAATTAATACGAGAATTAATACATAGAATAAACCCTATAAACGGAAAATCATGAGAGGGGGAAAATTGGATACACGTTTATACATTTCTCATGCGGTTATATATATAATATATAGGATTAAGAAGGTTTATTTGTCCTTCTCAGAAAGAATGAAGTCAGAGTCAAATTTCTGACAGTCATAAAAAGGTTCTTATCAGTTTTCTTGTGTGCTGTAACAGGACACCTAGTTCTGTCTGTGTGTTAAGCTTCATTTGGGATGCTAGTTGCAGTTTGGGGGGATGGGTTCACAGTTTCTGGATTATTCATTAAATAATCTCTCTGATTATGAGAGAGGGGTGTCTCTGTGTGTGGGTCTCTGTTTCTGTGTGTATGTGTGTGTTACAATCTTGATTAGTGGTCTTCAACTCTTTTACTGATTACTCATTTATTGATGAACTGCAAATGATAACTTCACAATCATTTGAATTCGACCACATCTCGCCCATTCTTATTTCACTAAACTGGCTAGAATTATTTTTTAAATTTTAACTTTTGTTTTTAAATCTCTGCACAATCAAGCCCCATCATATCTCTCTGAGGCAATCTGTACTTATAAACCAAATAGGTCCCTAAGATCCAGTAATCTTGGTTTCCTCTCTGTTCCTAGATCTAGGTTCCATTGCAGAGGTGATCAAGCCTTCACTGTTGCTGGTCCTAGTCTATGGAACAATTTACCAGCTTCTATTAGAGCTGCGCCCTCTTTGCCTGTATTTAAATGCTGGCTTAAAAATCATCTTCTGTCAATAGCTTTTATCTAGCCATGTAAATTGTATTGTTATGCTGTGTTTCGATGTTTTGTTGTCTCTTATTCGTTTTATTCTAGCTGTATTGTACAGCACTTGGATCAACCGGTAGTTGTGTGAAAGTGCTTTATAAATAAAGGAAGAAAGAAAGAAGAAAGAAATTGAACCATGACACTATATCAATATTAGGACAGGACTAGTTTCCTAAATGTCATTTGAGTTACAATTATTTTTACAATTAAAATTATTTTTAAATTAATTATTTATTGATATAATTCAATTTGGCTCTATTTATTAACTTTATAATTTTATTTTTTATTCCATTAGTATGAAACTCTGTACGCATATAGACCTCATCGGGCCGAACAACTTTTGTGCTCATAGTTAGACAGCAGCCCAACAGGAAGTCGGCTATTATGGGTTGTTTGAAAAACGCATGCTCTGGAATTTGATATACTCCTCCTAGGCGATTAATCTGATCACCACCAAACTCAGTCAGCCTGAAGTCAAAACACTGAGGATGCTAAATTGCCAGCGGATTTTTGATATCTTGAACAGTTTGGCCGTGGTGAGGCAATGAATTTATGGCGAGAAAAAAAAACAGGAAGTGTGTTATAATTTTGTGTGTTGAAACTTCAGCTGTGTGTTCGTTGTACAAGGCAGATCACATGGATGTGACTATTGTGAGTCAAAATTATAGCACCACCAACTGGCAGCAGGAAGTGTGTCACTTTCAAAATGCTTTGAGATCACCCTCTTATTTTCACCCAATTTGCTTCAAACTTCACCAGAATAATGTCAAAACATGGCAGATGTAGACCTTTGAAAAGCATTGTGATATCTCAAACACTGTTGCCATGGCAACGCTTCAAACTTTAATATTCATTTTGGATGCTTTTGAGACACTTAGCATGCTTCAAATTACATGAAACTCGACACACACGTCAGGATTATTATCCAGTAGACATGAGCAAAGCCTTAGAAACAGGCGGGGAGGAGGGGCTCTATAGCGCCACCTTATAGTGTAGGAAAGGTGGGGTGAATTTGACACAGTCCTTTGATGTTAAACCGTTTTAAATGCCTATTGCCCGCTTTGGACAGTCGCCCTGAAGCCACCGGGGTGGCGGTGCCACCAGGCTTGGGCCCGTCATCGCTGCTTGCAGCTATATTTCAACTTGAGGCTATTCCTCTTGTATTATGAAGAATAACACTGAATGGTTATTTCAGTACCAGATAGGAACAGAGGTCTGATATGAATCTTTTTTTATTTTTTTGCTGAGCTTTACTTTATTTCATAGTTAAAGGTTAATTATCTCTGCCCTTGATTTGATGTGCTAAAATACGCTTGCTCGTGCTGATTTGTGTATGATTGTCTGCTAATCGACATCTCTGTATCATTCATTATAGGAAGTGGTGGTGTTGTTTTAAACAGCTCTCATTTGACAGCACAATTTCCAGTGTCTGTGACGTATTTAACAAAATTTCAGGCATGCTGCAAAAATAGATCGAGCTGTCAGTATACTGCAAAGAATATGCTACATGTCAGTAGTTGTGAAGCAAAGTAAGAGATCATGGAGGGAGATAGAAAAGCATTTGAAGAACTTTTGATAATATATTTTAAAACAATTGTTTTGCTAATACTAAAAAGCCACAAGCAGAGACTTTTTAAAATCACAATTAATAAACACACAGCAATAGTGTTTTACTAAAATAAAGTGTTTTACTGGCATCAGCATTTGTGCATGCATATAACTAAGGCAGTGAAACCCTTCAGTAACCCTGAGTAAACAGTGCCTGTGAGCCACTCTGAAGATGATCTCTTCAAGCCCAATGGACCAATAATATTTCTCATACATTCCGCTCACCTTTAGACACTGCTCTGGGCTGTAGAGACAGACTGCTGTGATTTAACACAAAGGATAAAGAAATGAATAACTGCTCCAGCCAAAGAGCACAGCTATAATCCTCACTAGCAAAACAGATGTTTGTGCTGCATTCAGATTAATGACTGTTACTGTATGCCCTACTGCAAGATCATCTGCTGTTACCTCAATAAAAGCAGCACAGTTCACCTGAGAAATCTACCTTTCTTTCTTTCTTTCTTTCTTTCTTTCTTTCAATATTCATTCATTCATTCCATACTTAAATTAATTCTATCATTTCTTTTCTTTTGTTCTATAAATTATTTCTGTTTTCTCTAATTGTCTTTTCTAAAATTTCTCATTCATGTATACTTCAATTATATTATTTATTTTTTGTTCTATAAATTTCTGTTTTCTATAATTGTCATCCTAAAATGTATTTCTTCCTTCTTTTAAATCTTCATTCATTCATTCGTTCTTTTGATTTTTTTTATTCCATACTTAAATTCTATAATTTCTTTTGTTCTATAAATTCTTTGTTTTCTATAATTGTCTTTCTAAAATGTCTCTTTCTTTCTTTCTTTCTTTTAATCTTCATTTATTTATTCATTCATTCCATATTTAAATCAATTCTATAATTTCTTTCCTTTTGTTCTATAAATACTTTCTTTTTTCTATAATTGTCCTTCTAAAATGTCTCCATTCATTCATTCATACTTTAATTCTATTATTTCTTTTCTTTTGCTCTATAAATTATTTCTGTTTTCTATAATTGTCTTCCTAAAATGTATTTCTTTCTTCCTTCTTTTAAATGTTCATTCATTCGTTCGTTCGTTCATTCGTTTGATTTGTTTATTCCTTATACTTAAATTAATTCTATCATTTCTTTTGTTCTATAAATTCTTTGTTTTCTATAATTGTCTTTCTAAAATGTCTTTCTTTCTTTCATTATTTTAATCTTCATTTATTTATTCATTCATTCCATACTTAAATTAATTTTATCATTTCTTTCCTTTTGTTCTATAAATACTTTCTTTTTTATATGATTGTTTTTCTAAAATGTCTCTTTCATTCATTTATTCATTAATACTTTAATTTGATCATTTCTTTTATTTAGTTCTATAAATTCTTTCTGTTTTCTATAAGTGTCTTTCTTTCAATCATTTTACACTTTCTAGAATGACTCTTTCTTTCTGAATGCATGACAGTTCAATTTATTTGCATCTTCTTTGGACTCTATTTGTTTAGAATATTGCCAAAAGTATTCTAGTGGTGGTTTGGAAAGTGAGAAACGCATTTGTAAAAATTTAGACACTTTACAAACTTCTAACTGTGTGCTTTATGCAAATGAGTTCCACAGGGGAAAGGGTGAGACTGTAACAGATACATCACACCGTTCTGTCTACAGCTTGTGAGGCAGCAACAGATATGACCACGTTCTGAGCCTCCTGTCGTGAGGAAAGAGACATTAGCAAACACTACGTTCAGAGTTTTAGTCCAGCGAGACAGTCACGACTACAGCACATCCCGAGTCTCTGAGAGACAAAAGCGGATTGACCAAGTTCTGAGTGTCTGGCCCAGAAAGGCAGAAAATAAACATACATTTGCAACAAGGTTAAGCTCAGGAGAGCAAACATTCATTTCAAGATTTCTTCGTCTGCATGTTCCAGATTGTTAAGGTCCTTCTGCACCTACTTCAGGGCCTCATCTGCATGTTCCAGATTTTAGGACCCTTTGGTGCTTTAGGAGATCAGCATCTTACAGAGCTTCACATTCAAGCCTGTTGAAAAGGATTGGGCTCCTTTCCACACTGCATTGCCACCCAGCACAAACAGTGGAAGAAGTCACCGCCATTGGACTGCTCACTCGACCACGTGGAACGTAAATATCACTAACCAAACCTTTTTCCAGAGACCTTGGCATTGTTGTATATTAATAGTATATGATTTTCTAATTTACATTAGAGATAATAAAGCTGATACAACAATATAACAAATTATTATAAAAAAAAATCAATGTTGTTTTTTTTTGATGCATAATAAGGTTCTTCACCTTATTAGTTTCAAAGAAACAACAGTTTATCTTTCCATAAGATAATGTAACTATATCATATCCACACCATATCATATTCACTTGTATTTTATGCTTCTTATGCACTTTATTCCTTTATCATTCATGGTATTCATTAGTAGTTCTGTTAGTTATTCTTGTTTATCTTTTTGTTAATAAAATAAATCTTATTACACCTGTGTCTTCCTTGTGCTGATAATATAGAAGAGGCTCCACAAGTAATGATATCTCACCAATCTTTCAGATAAATCAGCTGACAAACTCCCTCCAGTTTACATTCATTCTAAATGACTGAACAGCCCCCTGTTGGGAGTGTTCTCATACTGCCAGGTTAAAAGTCATTGACTGGTGCCCTTAACTAAGAGGGGGAGAAGTGGTCCTCTGATGTATTCATAACCATACATTAAGTAACGTGTGATCAGCTGTGATTTTCCTTCTTTCACCCACCTACCCACTGTTACACCTGGCACAAAGATGTAACATTAAGGGAGACAACATGGTGGAATAAATTCAAACATAATATTTATTACCCAAAATAACAATCAGAAAGTCAGTATCCACCTGCCTACCCACCCACGTACCCACCTGCCTAACCCTGCCTTCCCATCTGCCCAACCTACCTACCCACCTACCTCTACCTACCCATCTACTCTGTTTCATAAACAGGACTGCAGGAGCATCTTCATGTAGCACAGGTTTGCCCACAGTGCAGCACCGCTGTCTTCCTCTTCTGTCTGCTAAATGGACTATATGTACGGTTACTTCCTGGTTATCGTTAAGCCAGCTCGGGCATTTCCGGTGAACTGTTAGCTGTTCATTCTGTAGTCGCTGTACATCGACACAAAACCATCAATGGTAGACTTTTTAATGTTATATTCATATTTTAATGCACTTGTCACATTTACCTAATTTACCCAGTTTTATTGATTGCAATAAAGACGAAGCTATTGGGACCGTTTAAAAACGCCGTGTCTGTAATTAGACACGCACACTCATTTTTTTCACCCAGCACTTCAAATGTTATTTTTAATGTGATGACCACAAACATTATTTGTTCATCCTTCTGAGATTGTCCCCATTGTAAAACCGAACGTTTCAAAATGTAGGAAATTCAACATTTGATAGAAAACACTTATTTAAAAATAAAAAAAAGACAATAATTACCACTTTAACCAGCAGGTGGCGGCAAAGTAGCATTTATTTGCGCATATATCAGCCATTTCCTCTAATCGTTTTTCACTTCGTTTTTGACTAAATATTAAACATTATAAAATAACTAGGTTTAAAAATACATTTTGCTAATGTGAAGTATGACGTACTCAAAAAAATCGTGAGAAAAACAATAACTTTTCTTGTGATTCATGACAGAAAGCAAGCACCGCGCTTTCCCTTTCTAATTACAGCAGCTGTAAGTCAATGATCAATGATTTCAGCACACTTGTAAAAACACACATTTTATTCAATTAATATATCTAAAGTGCACAATAAATATTTGATTTTTTAAGCTTTTTTTTTCACATAAAAGTGTGAAAACTGATGGTCGAATTGAATTTAGCCAAGGAGGAACACTGAGGTAAGTCTTTATTTATTTATTTATTTATTTTTTATGACGTCTTACGTTTGAATAACAAAATTAATGCTATGCCTGAATATTTAAGTGACTATACTTTGATTATTAAACTAAGTATCACACTACTGATGCTCAACACACCAGCAAATGACATTTAACCGGAAGTTTTCGAGCTGGCTTATATTAATGCGGAAGTTCTAAAGAACGCTCCGTGCATATAGCCAATTGTGTGCTAATTGATAACAGACCAAAAATGTCATTGTCACTATCAAATTGCATGAAACGCTCATAGCACTGAAGTCGTCTTGACAAAATTAGAGACCCACCCAAAAAAAAAAAAAAAAAAACCCCAAAAAAACCTGTTGGTAGTAAAAGTGGGAGTGGACTTCTTGAGGCTGTATGTAAACTGTTCATTATTCCACTGGGGTTCACTTAATTAACCTCTCAACCATATGACCTCCACAGCACATTTGATTAACTTCACTCCCTAACTCTCTCATTTCAGTAAGCCTCACCTGCAGCGCTGCTGTCAGAACCCATTAAACCTGCAGAAGGAGACAACATCTGGAATAGAGATTTGAGAGGAATCAAACTTAAAGGGAAGGTTTAATTTGTTTTCATTATTGGGGAAAGCACAACCGTTTATATCCACCTTATTTTTAATCTAAGAGTGGACACAGCCAATTGTTTCTTGCTTCCAGTGTCAGCTGTTTTGAAATCTACAATGCCATGTACAAAGAGTGCTATTGTTACAACCTATCAACATCAATCGTAACACTATAGAAAACATGGATACCAGTTTAAATTTTCTTAATCAAATGTACTTATTCAACATTATTTTTATACCAACCCCCATCAAACCCTTCTCCCATCTTCAACCCTAAGAATTTTAATTCAAAAAGGCAATAATATTGAATATATATATATATATATATATATATATATATATATATATGGGTGGGTGTGTGGGCCTCCAAAGTAGTAAGTAAATGTTAGGCTATATATCAAATTAAACAACAAAATCCGCTGATTCAGGTGATACCAGATCGATCCTTTAACATCCATTAATCTGATCACAAATCAAATTACAACCCACAAGTGAAATGAATTTTCTACCTCAGAATAGTTTTTTGTCCATTAAATCCTTTCTATTTTTGCTCCCTTGTTCCATATTTCTCTCCAGTGTTTGCAGACATTAGATTCAAATGAACTGCTTTTTTTTCTTTTGGCTTTGCCATATTTTGACATCATGAAACTGAATGAAAATGCGCTAATTTGTTACAGTCTGTCAGCAATACAAAGCCACACAAAGGGAAGTTCCTTTCATTTTGTAACCGCTCGAGTTCCACAGCTCAAGAAAGGACATGAAATTGATTCCGTTTTCCCGTTAGTTGCTCCTTTCCCTAAAGATTCACTTTTGGGCATGTAATTAATTTTAATTGGAATGTGATGTGATGCACACAGAAATAGCAGTGGAAGAGCGGGCGATCTAGCGACGGCCTGTCTGTCCCCTTTTCTTAGCTGTGTGTGATGCATGTTCATTTGAATTATTCCCACCCTGATGATGATCTGCTTTTAAAACCATTTAGCCCAGTTCAGACAACTGTACACAGAGTAGATGCTTTCTCTCCACATAACGTTGCCATCCAAAACACCAGTATAGAAAATTTGCTTTCCCTTTTTGAATACCAACACATGTATTAAAACAGGTCTACATCAGAGTGTGACATATCAAAAGGAAGAAAATGGAGGGCGGAAAGGCTCTTTTTAATAGAGTGAATTTCAAAAGTGAAGTCCTCAGAGAATGCTGGGAAGACATAATGGCACTGACAATCAACTGGCTGAGTGCCTTCCTCGTTCTCTTTTCATCGGTTGGGATTTGGGGGATGCCTGTGTCGGTGTCTGTTTGAACCCGACACAGAGCCGGGGAGTCAGCTCGACTTAAGTGGAGCAGAGATAAGCACCAGGAGGCTGTGTGGAGACCCAGTTACCCATAATCCCACAGACCGCCCTGTGACATTGATAGATTAAAAGAAAAAAAAAAGGAAATCAGTGCTCATATGTTCAGGGCTCAGTGCTGAGCTTGTTGTGGCTGCAAATTAATACATCACAATATAAGTCTTAAAAAAAAAAAAAAAACAGTTCCATGGCAAGATAGCAACCGTCACAGCTCTGTCTGATGGAGGTGTGATTGCTTTTTTTCTTCCTCTCAGACCTTGCACCTTTAACAAAGTAAACAATGGATTTAAAATCGCTTTTCCTTTCTGGGTACTTGTTTATCTCTGTGAAGGAATCTTATTGCAGTGCACATAAGCTTTTTCAATAGACGTCACAGCCACTGCATATCTGAATAGATGCCTCATTAAAAAAGAAAATGAACATCTCCAGATAATTTTGTTATGACATGTAAAACATGATGGAACCCTCATAAACATGTCCAAATCCCCAGTTAAATGAAGGTTACCAGACATCCTACTGTCAGCTTTGATATTATAATCACAGGATACAATACTGCAAATATGTAGATGTATGTAATGTTTATTTACTTGTTGAAAATGTTGAAACCAACAGCTTTAACTGAGGTGTCATCTGAGAGCATCTGTTGTGATATATCACAGGTATGTTATGTTCCTCTTGATGTTTTTATATTTAAATAAAACTGTAATTTGCCCATGTAAAAACCAACAGGTATAGATACTAAAATGATTTTTGCTACTATATCAACCTAATTCTACCTTCCCCTCAATAACTCTTTTATAACCAAATACATCAAAGAAATATTCAGAGTTCGATACAAGTTCAGATCAATCCACAGCACTTGTGAATAATATAACATAATGTGGATTACTATAAAAATGTATTTGATTGATGTGTTCAAAAAACAAGTCTGGGTTAAAGTGAGGCCCTAAAGCCCAAAGTATAGTTCATTTTTACGCATACGTGAGGGTCACGAATTTCGTCATCAGAAGAGTAGAGCACCGCCGGATGTTTGTAACCGCACGTACTTATACGCGCAGGTCGCACATGCGCATTTAATTGTTTTTTTGCAGTAATTCGTTTATCCACAAGGGGGCAACCGTGATCTGGGGCATCGATTCACAAGGTAGTCAAAGAAAACTGCATAAACAGAACAGACAGGAACGCATGCAACAATGGAGGCCTACATAGACGAGAGATTGTGCGAAGAGTTTAGAAAGTTAGAAAGTACCCTCATTTGTACAACTCTGTCATGAAATAATATAAAGATGTTTACATGGGTTGTAACTCGTGGCTAGATATTGCTCAAAACTGCGCATGTGTCAAACACCTGTGTATGCCAACGAGTCAAATGAAGTTTACTTTCCAAGGCTGTGCTTTCGACTGTGCGCGTACACTGGCGTACGGATACAAAAACGAAGTATACCCAGTGCTTTACAGAAGTGAATGTGGGTAATTGGTAAACATTAAAATACTGTTTCAACAGTCTAGCCACCAAACGTAAACAATATGCATGATAACATGATTTTAGTTTTATCTAGACTTACAATTTTGTTGACATGATAAAGCCTAAAACACCAAAACTACAGTAAAAATAACTTTATATGATTTGCAAATTTTTAACAGGCGAATAAGCACTGTGAATAAAGTGGGAAAAAAAGAAGTTTTTTTTCTATAAAACTACAAACTTTTCAAGGGGTGGTTCATTGCAATTTCACTTTTTTAACTTTAGTTCACGAGTTCGTGTGCCCATATAATCTTAGCGTAAGTGGTAAACAGATTTGGCTTGCTGTCTGGAAGCCGGAGGGGCTCGGAGAGGATATTCTACTCGAGCTCCGATTGCCCCCCTATAACAGGCAAAATTGTACAAAAAGGAGAAGGGGAGGAGGAGGGATGCCGAAAGAAAAAGGAAGAGGTAAGATGCTGGTTGTATACCTTGGTATTAATTGGAAGATTAGATGGGCGTACTCCTCTCGAAATTACGTTTATTAACTTCACTTAGTGTGTAATGTTGCTGTTGGAACATAATCAACATCTGCAAAGTTACGACGCTCAAAGTTCAATGCAAAGAGAGATATTTTCTTTTAAAGAATTCTCCGCTTAAGGACTACAACAAACGACTGGTAGGAACTACAACGAGCTTCTTCCCGGGTTGGTGACATAACCCTGTCACTTCTTTTTGAGTCTCTCCATCATTGTCTGACTCTGGGTTGAACATAAAAGGCTGAACAGTTTCCAGTGAGTTTGCCTAAGGTAATCGGCACTGCTAACACTATGTGCTAAACCCCGCCCTCAGCTTAGGAACAGTAGCTCATTTGCATTTAAAGGGACACACACAAACGGAGCGTTTTTGCTCACCCTCAAAAAGTGACAAATTTAACATGCTATGAAAAATGATCTTTAGGGTATTTTGAGCTAAAACTTCACTTACACACTCTGGGGATATCAGAGACTTATTTTACATCTTGTAAAAATGGCATTATTCCACCCCTTTAAAGCCTCCATTTGTTCCATTGTAAGTGCCTCACAACAACCTTAAGTTTTGCTTTTTTTTAATTTAAAGAAAATAAAAAGCGAGTCCAGTTTATTTTTATAAGGTAATCAACATTATCCCACAAATGTTGCCACAAATTAAGATGTTGTATCAAACCAGACTGTTTCTTTGAGTTTGCTGTTTAACCCTTCAGCGCATCACGTGATCAACTGCCAAATTCAAACGTGCATGTGCGCTTTGGCTGGTGCTAACCAGAGAGGGACGCGTGCAGCACTTTTCATATATCACATTTATATGAAATGTGTTTTAAACCAAATAATGTTTATTTTAGGTTTCAGACATTTAAATACACATGAGTACTAACAAAACAATACATTTAGAGTTTGTAAAATACACAATGATGTCTATAGAAGCAGAAATAACAAACCTTTCCATAATAATTAGACGACACGTTTTATTCATATCAGATACACATTGTGAAAGTAACTTTAAAGCGTATTGTATTCTTCCCTGGTTCACTGGCTGGATGAATTCACGTGTTGTAAATCCAACAGATCCGATTCTCTTTGCGGCGCAAACTAACATGGCGGCGTCCATTGCGCATGTAGCTCAACCAACGCGATCATTATAAAGGTGTTTAAACAGCAAAACACACCCATTTACACATATTTGACAATCGGGAAATCAGATATTTCATGCTATAGTTAACAAATTTGTGAATATTTTGAATAAAAAAAGAAAAATAAAAGCAGATCATCAGTCATACTGTGCTGTGTTATGTGACAAGCAATGACGCGTCACCATGGAAACAATAAAGTGATAAGTTTTAAATAACGGTCGCCTTAAAAAAACTCAAGCTGGGGGGTCAGCCAGAATATTTATACAGATTCAAACAAATAAGTACAAGAAATTTTGAGAAAAGTTTTGGAAACGGACATTGTGAGGGTGAGAAATACCTGAGAAAGCATATTGTAATATACACCAAATCTTCACTAACTGCTGGTGATTTGAAAGCTGCATTGCTAAAATTACAGATAGAGAACATCACCTTCATGACCTTTACAACAACCAATTAAAGTAGCATTACAGACACTGCGCAAGAGTGCCAGTGCTCCAATTAACAAGATAAATAACGACATTTGGATTTTGTCTCCTCGTCTCGGAGAAATGTGCCCCATCTAGACTCCAAAGTAAATGACAAAATAAAAAAGCAAACAGAAAACACTACAAAATAATAATAAAAAAGAATCTGAACAATTAGTATCAATCACACATGACAAATTTCATCTATGTAAAAAACAGCAACTAGCATCATGAAATAGCACTAGAAAGCAGATTGATGGATTCTGTATTTTCTTTTTAGGTTGATTGACAGAATCACTAATTAAATTGTGAACTGCATTAATGCACCTCAGTCTGCAAACTAGTGCTAATACACCTACGAACGCTGTTCTTAAATAACCTCACTGCTTTATGTAACTGAACTGTCTGTTGATTGAAATGAGCTCATCTTTATAACTACCATGTGGGAATGACAGTTGTCGAATGAAGGAACCCTATTTCTTTATTCTTGCCTATAATTTAAAATATCAGTAGCTGTATCTGAATTGTTTTCCTTCATTATCCCTTTCTCGTTACCATGGGAACTTGTGCAGACAGTCTTGTGTATAGTTTGAAATATGAAGACATAGTAAATAAATCTTTTTCGCATTAAATCTTGTTGAGAGATCTCATGGATGTCCTTAAATATGCTCTGAATAAAGCAAAGGAGTCACACTTGAAGAATTGAGTCTAGCGTATCAAATATCAGCGAGTCATTCATATGTTTTGTTAAACAGCAAAAATGCCTCTGTGCACCGTCTGTGGTGTATATGCGGAAATGAACATTTTCTCTCCCTGGATCTCATGCTCACGTTCTCTGGGAGGTGGCCTTTATCACTCCTCTCCTGACATGTGTTCTGTGTCGACACAAGGACACAAGCGGTGCTGGTAGGGAGAATTATAATGAGGAACTTGGCTAGCTAAAGAAAAGCTCATCCTCCTGGGTAACACTTTATATTGAGCAGATGAAAATGTATAACAGCTAAGAAAAACCTTTATATTATTATCTTTTTGGACAAACAATAGCCTGACATCTCTATATTTTTCTGCACTTATCTACATCCCTCTTTCTGTTAGAATCTCTGATTGTGATTTTGCAATTTGCATATAGCATATGTTCAATTCATGCTCACTTTTTTTTTTTTTTTTAAAGTCCTCATCGGCGGTTTGGATAACAGAGCCCAGTTTCACTCATGCCGGTAATTGTTCTCTTGACATTGCTAGATGAATAATATTGGTAATGTCAAGAAGATAGTTCAAGCAGAAAAGATTACCGGTCAATTGAGTTCCATTCGCTCTATTCAAAATGAGTCAATTATTCCCATGACCAGATCTCGCATGGACAACTCTCCAGTTCTTTCACAAAACGAGCCCCCCCAAAGGAGCTAATTGTTCATCCTTGCAGGTGTTCTTTTAGCTTTTAAGGATACATTTCTCTGTCATTTATTCCAAGTTTAAAATAAATTTAATAATATATATGCCACAGAATAAGAGTGCAATTTCTCACTCTACGAGCAGAAATAACTAATAAAATATCTTTTTTTGGTAAGGACCGTTTCAGGCCAGTTTTTAGACAGACAAATCTGAAGTCTAACTTGTCTAAACAGCTACTTATAAAAAATCAAGGACATGGTTTCAATAAAGTTATTTCCAGTGCATTCACTGGAATTCCACTTAATTTTAAGGTGAATTCAGCCATCATAACATCAGTTTTGTGACAAATATTTGACTTGAAAGCATTGACTCTTCAGATTAGATTTTTAATTTAAATTTTGAGAGATTCATGAAGGACAACCACTTCACCAAATGGCCAACCACATAGTTTCATCACTCAAAGAAAACTCCCTGACCTCTTGCTCATTTATATAATGCTAAAAATATCAGAGTAAATGGGTTTTTGAGATCTGAAGTCCATGAGCAAATGGAAAGGAGAGAAGAGATGTTAGAAAATGTCAAAGTGTCTCTGTTTGCAAGTCCCTGAGATTTCACTTCTGTTTCTTGCAGAAATTGAGGTGCAGTGTTTTCACAAGAGACAAAAGCCAAGCAAACACGGCTGCAGGGCTTGCCACATTGATAAGGTGAGGTCAATGCAAGCTCATAATCGACTTCAACAGCCTATGGCGCTTGCCCTCTGGGAATTTCCACATATCAACAAAAGCAGCTCGGCGGAGCAAGTAATAATCTGCTGATATCTGGACTGTGGCATGGGACTACCATCGCCAGCGGCTTTCTGAAATGGTTTCCAAACAAATCCCTTCTAAAAAAGAGAAGAGTGCTTTAAGTAATTTATCAATACTCTGTGAGTCCTTTGTCTTCATATTTTTGAAATTCTCTGAAAATGCATTTCTGCTTAACTACAGCAACACGTTTTTTTTCCATAGTTGCAGTTGAAATGTCTGTAGTTACGGTTCTGACTAGCATGGGTGCTCTTTTCAGTTTCTTTTCAGTATTCTATTCTATCCTTTTCTCAGTTTCTATATTGCTTCATGTCATATTCAAAGTGTTGTGGTCTCTAAGCAAATTAAATGAATGTGTGTACACAAATAACTCAAAGTGAACCTAAATGACATGTCAACATTTGTAATGACTACTGACGTGTGTCAAATCAGCTTTGTTGTTCATGACCCATTTACTTGCTTCTATTTAGCAGTGTTGGTGTCATTTAAAATGATTATATTAAAATAAACACGCACACACACACACACACACAGCAGGGAGTATTGAACACACACACTGTGCACACACAGCCGGAGTAGTGGGCAGTCATTTCTGCTGTGGCGCCTGGGGAGTGATTGGGGGTTAGGGGCCTTGCTCAAGGGCACCTCAGCTGTGGGTAATGAGAGTGGAAGAGAGCACTGTTCATTCACTCCCCCACCTACATTTCCTGTCGGTAAGTCAGACTCTCTAACCATTAGGCCACAACTGCCTCACGGTGTAATTGTAACTAAATCATAATGAATGTGCAGGAATCGTTCAAACTTTTCTCTTATTTTTTGGTTGATCATTGATTGTTAAGTGAAATATGTTGCCTCTGAAGCTGATTCAGTGCAGGAATCCAACAATTCCACCTGCCAAACCGTAAGCAAAGGCTGGTGTATCAGAGGACACATCACTGTGATGGATCATGAACTCTCTGCAGTGTGACATGGGGAGTATACATCATGCTGTCATGTGTTTTGATCCCTCCAGCCAGAACTCAAGTGTGTGACGCTATGCTGCAGAGGGAAAAAGCACACAACCTTCATTATAAAGACCCCATAAAATCATTATTTTTACCCTTCTACATATCTCATGAATTAATTTGTCCTCTATGTTTTGACACAGCAGTCCGTAGGCATTAGGATCAAACCCAGTTATGGTGCAACACACTTTTAGCTGTGACAACGTTGAAATGTTGAGAGCAGCTCCACAGTGGCTGTCACTGAAACAGTAGTTTTGGTGAGGGCATGGCTCGTTGAAGGGCACATGCACCCAAATCTCACACTTAAATCACATAATTTTTTGATTCTTCTGTCAAATATCTTAATCTGCCTCTACAGCCTACTTGACTCTTCACATGAGGAATAGTATCTGTCGTTATTTACTTAGAGGAGATGTTCCAAACCTTTTCCTTTTATTATTATCCGTTGAATACAAAAGCCTGTTTTGAATAATCTTCATGTACTTTTAATATACATTATGATAGTTCATAGTGACCATGTTAAGCGCCATAAAATTTGTCTCATGCTCTAAATTAAAACTCATACAAAAACTGTGATGTATTACAGAGATTTAGGGTGTGTTCACACTTGTCATGTTTGGTTCGATTAAAACGAACCCTGGTGCAATTGCTCTGTTTAGTGTGGTTCCTTTAAACGCGTGAACGCTGCCATCCGAACCCTGGTGCGCACCAAACAAGCGGACCGAGACAGCTGAAAAGATGGGTCTTAGGGTGCACACTTGTAGTTCGGTTTGTTTGGTTCATTTGGTCCGGACCAAAAAAGAAAAAGAAAAAAAACATTTAGTCCTGGTCCGATTAGCGTTCAGATTGGCAATTTTATCACCAAGCCAAAAGATACCGAACCTAAAGGCATAGTGATACATTCACAACCTGATTGGTCGGATTTTATGACGTAATGCCTATTTTGAGACGGAACTTACCGAACATCCTAAGCAATGCTGTGTGCTGAGGTAAATGCACTCGTTGTGTGTGCGTAGCCTGCATTTGATAGTATTTTTGGCCAGCTGGGAACTCGAAGAGTCAAAACAGCGGCGGGAATCCATCTGTCACACACACAAACGATCTGCTGCGTGGAGACACGTTCATATATCATTTGAACCGCACCACCGCAAGTTCGTTTGGAAGCAGACCGAGACCTATCTTTTCAGCGGTCTCGGCCCGCTTGTTTGGTGCGCACCAGGGTCCAGATGGCAGCATTCACACATGCTCAAATGAACCGCACTAACAGAGCAATCACACCAGGGTTAGTTTTTAATCGAACCAAACACGGCAATTGTGAACGCACCTTCGGTCCGCTTCCAAACGAACTCTGGTGCTGTTCAAATGATATATGAACGCAACACAGACCAAAGACATGTAAACGAACCAAAAACAGGGAAGATGAGAACCTAAAAAGGACAGAATCCTCACACATGTTGGATTTTCTTGTCATAGTCGCGAGTTTCCCACTCACAAGCATCAGACGCGCGTCTCCACATAGCAGATCATTTGTGTGTGTGATGGAGGGATTCCCACTGCTGTTTTGACACCTTTACACATTTTATAAGCTCTTCACGAGTTCCCTGCTGGCCAAAATACCATCCATATGCAGGCTACGCACACACAACAAGCGCATTTACCTCAGCATTGTTTTGGATGTTTGGTAAGTTACATCTCAAAATAGGCAATATGTGATCAAATCCAACCAATCAGGTTATGAACGTATCCCTATGCCTTTAGGTTCGGTGATAAAATTGCCAATCTGAATGCTAATCGGACCAGGACTAAATGTTTTTTTTTGTTTTGTTTTTTGGTCCGAACCAAACGAACTGAATTACAAGTGTGAACGCACCCTTAAAGGCCCACTGAAGTGCCTTGGAACACGCAGCATTATTCAATGTGTTGACATAATTTCATCTGAAACAGGAAGATGGGGTGGCATGTATATCGAACAGCCCCTCTCTTTTTTTAAAATAGCGTTTTGTTTATATCACAGCTCAGCTAGAGCCGCTAAGCTCGGTAAAGCCTCAGTTACCTATGAATCTCTAACTGTTTCTCCTCCTAATCTCCTCCATATAAAATTATAGCATTCTGTGCAGAATTCAAATGGGTCCGATAAGTTTTGTGGTGCGCCAATGCATGGTTATGATCGGTTCTGTGCTCTCATGTCTCTGGACCGGGAGCAGACTGTGTGCGCACTGCTGCGGTTCGCGTGACACTAAATTTAAACAAGACTTCATTGGCCTCAATGGAAAGCATATTTTCACTGTCTTAATCATTCCCTGTCCCCTATATAGTACACTATGTGCCATTCAGTAAATGTGTGAACAAGATGATTTCAGCCGCAGCTTTAGATTGCTTTAGATTCTAGAGAGCATTTGATTGGACAGAAGATTTGATGAGAAGCTAAAGTGTGTGGTGATGTCATGAAAATCCGTGATCCATTTTAGCGGAAGTGAGAGACTGTAAGTTTTGAATGCTTATATCTCCTAAATGCGAATTTTGTCATTGTTTTGGAACACGCTAGCTTATTCATAAACTTAAGGCTAACATATTCATACTAAAAGCTTACATTTTGATTTCAGGGGGACTTTTAAGTAATTAATCACTGCTTATAGTCATAATTCAAGTCTTTAATAGTCTACATTTAACTTTTTACTTCTGGCGATTGTATTTATGCTTCAAATAATCCAAAAGCCAACTGAAAAATTCTGTTGGGTTTTTGTCAAGGGAACCAGGTTGATGCTAACTTGCCCAAAAATATGTCATCACTGCAGCACTCTATAGGCACGGTTCAGAATTTATTTACTGCTGCTGTCAGATAATGGGTTGGGTGTTTAAGTCGAGATCACAAGAAAGAAAAACCATTTGTAGATGTGCAACAGCAGGCATAATAAAATGGCTCACCTGCTCTTGAGCTGGACTGGCTGGCCTTGAGACTATAGAATGAATTGGAGACGCCTATTCTTGAAAAGTGCTGACGGAGGGGTTCTCTCATGGCCATAAGGCAGATTTTCTAACACATAACTGCACGACTGGATGGGTGAACACAAACTTACCAGGATAAGTATGGAAAAAGTCACTGGGGCCCATCAACTGTTTGGTTACTGACATTCTTCAAAATATCTTCTTTTGTGTTCAGCAGAAGATAGTAGTTCATACAGGTTTGGAACTACTTCAGGTTGAGTAAATGACAAAATTTTTATTTTTGGGTGAACCATTTTAATGAACCATGGTTCATTAAAATACACCGAAATATCAGAAAACAATCCAGACGGCGGACAAGTCATATAGGCTTTTAAGTAGTAATGGATAAAGGCATGTTAATCTGTGATCCTTACGTGTGTGAGTGTTGGTTCATGTGGTGTTGCTGCATATGAGAAAGAATCCATAATGACGAACAGCTGGTGGAAATCTCACTGAATCTCATTACAAGTTTCTTCTCACTTCAGAGGTGCAGCTGAGCAATATACCTCAGGAAAAAGGGAAGATTTTTTACATGCAGCTTTTCTAAATGTGTTATAAAATATTCCATTTAGGAAACTTTACTATGGGTTTAGAAGATAACGTGTGTTGGAACACACACCGTGTTCGTTTAAAATTTTTTATCTTCTTCTCACAGAAAAGTGCATCGCTGGTAAGAAGGTGTGAGCCAAAAATTCTTGGAAATTTATAAAAATTACCCCCGTCAGTGACATGTTTGAAGTTTTGCTTTTAAATCACTGGAGTGTCCTTGACTACAGTGAGATTTTAACAGCCTATTTTTAGCAGCTGTCACCACAAACCAGAGAAGGTTTGCCTTCATGTGCTAACTGCTTAGAAGTGCTCTCCATATGAACAATTTGCAAGCAACGTGGTGCTGGAAAGCCATATTGCGGCAGCTCTAAAAACAAATCATGTTTGCCATTTGTGGCTTGTATTATCATGTGGAAAAAAAATGGCAAAACTAATATATTAATAATGGATGATGTGATTTATATGCTGTGGTATTTTTAAAGGAAGAGGAAAGTGTTGTTGTATTAAACCCCTGCATGTTCAAAGGCGATTTAATACAAATCTGATAATAAAGTGCTATGTATGCATTTTTAAAACAAATCTCTGTCTTGGGTTTGAAACCTACTAAATAATTCATTTATTTGATTAACTCAAAAGGAAAAAGGCTGAGTAGATCATTATTAGAGAAGATAAATTCATGAGAGTGTGAAAGAGCTTTATGAGATTTTGAGAAGGAAATGCTAAAGCTCTGATGTCTGTATTTGATAATTAGACACATATAGGCTTGTGGCAGTATAACTAAAGTGACTAAGCATTCATGTCACAAATTATAGTACACTACATATTTTGAAGTAAGTATTTATCAAGGATTTACTGTAGGATGACTGAAAAGGGCATTCGACAGACTTCTTGAACCAAGGTTACAGGTTACAATTTATAATTTTAAAGGTTACAATTTATAATTTTAAAGGTTACAATTTATGTAGACGTATAAGAGAAAGTGTATCTTAGGTTCATTCTACTTAGGTTTTGTAGCACAATTTGACCTCTGTAGTAAAAAAAAAAGTATTTCTATGAAATGGTAGACCTTCAGAAATATGCTCTGCTCATGCTCAGGCACTTCAGACTTTTTAATTATAAAGTGGTTATTTACACGGTGACAAAAAATTAACAGGATGCCTAAGATGATTGACAAAGATCCAAAGTTGCTCGGTGAGAAATTAATTAAGAATTAAGTCTACTTGAAGATTTAGATTTTTTGTTTTTTTAAATCGTTTTGATATTACAACCATTTCAGTATTTTTATAAAGTGGGATGGAAAGTTTTAAAGTAAGAGAAATAAACTATCACTACAAAACGTCAGAGAATTCGTAAAATCCACTGCTAATACTTACTGATGCTTGTGCTGTTTTTCCACCAAAGTGATGTCACTTCCTGAGGGATGATGCCATTAAGTGAGTGGCTTTTGTTAGTTAAAGGAACAAGAGGCTTGTTCGAGATGCATCAGCACTGCGCAGACTGATTGGTGAAACAATGGTTGTTTGCCGATCTCGAACAAGCCTAATAGTACAATAGTATAGTACAAGACTAACAAGATGGAAAGTGTAATTGATTATCAATTAAAACAATACCCCCCCATCCTGAAACATTTAATGGGGAAACACAGAATATTTCTTAATTGCTATTTCATTTTCTTTCATTTATATTGTGAACTGTAATGAAAGAAAACTCACTTATATGATTTACATGATTAAAGAGTTTAACATATCCAATATATTAAGACTTGATGAAGACATAAAAATGTCTTGACTGTCCCGCTAGGTCCTGTAACTGGTCACGATTTAAAGGTTTTTTTGTTCTTCTTCTTTTTTTTGTGCCTTGTTGATTTTAAATAGTCCTGCAGTGCGATGGAATGTGAAACATGCTTATAGGATGCTGCAGTCTGGAACATTACAATTTACCCTGAGCTCAACAGTTATAAATCGCTGACATTTGTGCTGGTAGCAAATAGTACAAATCCTGGAAAGACAGATTTGAATTTGATACTGTCAGAATGTGTGCAGGAAACAACCTGTTTGAGCTGTCAGCTCATCCTTACATCCTCACATCCAGCCTGGCTCCCTGCCAGACCAAAAAAAAAAAAAGAAGATGATTTCTGATCAACTTTCATCATTGAAATTCTAATTTTAGACTACAGCTCATCAAATGACATTGTTTAAGCTACCTGTCTCCATCCAGGAGGAAGTGCGCTGTTTGATCTAGTGCACTGTTTCGTCTCAGGGAAAGCTTCCACTCTAAAAGTTTAATTTTTAGATCAATATTTTGAGAGCTGATTAAATTTTTCTCATTGCTTCTTTTCTCACTTTAATCATGAAAAAAAAAACAAAAAAAAACTGAATGGCCAAACAAAAATGTATATACTCAGTGTATTTTGCAAGGCAGTTATATTGGGTTCAGGATATCCCTTCATGTGATACCGTAACATTATCACTGAAGCAGTTTGCTCAAGAACACAATGACAGCAAAAAAGAGAGACGTCTGTTGGGCGCTGTTGTCCATGACTGTTTGGGCATTTAAAGGGATCATATTCCTCACTACATTTTTTTGCTTTTCAGGCCATTGATAATGGTAAAAATTCCTTGCAACACAAAACAGTGGTAATTAAATTCTACCGTTTCCGTCTGCTTTTCTTTCTCTTTAAATTAGCTTTCTTTGATCCTTCTTAGATTTAAACAGGCAGTTTTTTTTTGCTGAGTTAAAGAAGCCTATATCTTTAAGACCACATTTAAATTACATTTGTTAAGATTGGTTGGTAAGGCAGTCATATACTCTTAAAAACCAAAGGATCTTTATTGGCATCAGTAGTTCCACGAAGAACCTTTACCATACATAGGACATTTTCATTGCACAAAAGATTCTTTATAGTGAAAAAAGGTTGTTTAGATTAAAAAGATTAAAATGTTCTTCACGCTAAGAAAAACAATGGTTCTTTGGGGAACCAAAAATGGTTCTTCATGGCTTTACCGTGAAAACCCCTTTTTGGAACCTTTATTTTTACCTTTATTTGCATGGTAATGTCCTGATGGTAGTAGTGTCACTGGCATAATGATTTCTTAAAACTCCCTTTTTTTGTATTTCATAATCAGTAGGTAGATTAAAGAGCTTTGGGATGTGATGTTCCCTTTTAAATTTTTTGTTTTTTTGTTGAATGAGACATGAAAAGTGAAATGTTTCTACGTAGTGGTATGGGCTGATATTATACACTGGAAAACGTAGGAATGGTGACTGCAGTGCATATACAGATGAGCCATTTAAACAATGAATATGCAATGCAATATACAGCATTCAGACACAGATTTCCCCCCTTGCAGTAATAATACAGACATGATGAAAATCCCTGAACATTGCAGTTGAAAGAGCCCCTCTCAAAGCTCCACTGCAGCCTTTTCCATGTGTTAGCTCCAACTTGCCAGATGCCAGACATAAGACACGCTTATTCACTGTCACAGCGACAGCCCTCAGATGCGGCGTATAACCGAGGCTTTGCGTTTTGTCGGCATCTCTGCTGCTGGGGACAGATTTGTGCAGGAAAGAACCCCTGTGACATCTGGCCCTTATGTCGGCGGTGGGCCTAGCTGCCTAATGAAGGGACATGCTTGTGCTTGGCACTGCACTGCACACCATTTATTAACGTCAAAGAAAGTCACACCAGGGTCTGCTGCACACTTTAATGATGGCACACTCAAGCTCACAGTGTTTGCAAGCATTTGTGTGAGAAAGCTAGTCCTTTCAGACAGGCTTACACTTCATACATGCTCCCCTGTCTTTGAGTGCTTGTAAAATTTGTTCCTAACCAGAAGATACTTTCAATATGACATTATATGAAATGATGCGAAGTTCAAAATATAAATCCAACATCAGATTTCTAATTTTAATATTCATTTTCACTGAATGAACCATTTTTATTATTTTTTTTTTTTAGTCCAGCAGTTCTTTGCCTCTCTCTCTGTATTCCTATATGTAAGTAAACAATTATTGTCTATTACAGTATTCTTCCATATCTTTGCATGTTAATGTGACTAATATTCTGAAGTTCACTCCACTTTTAATTATTTGTAAAGTGAACGTAACGGTTTCATACAAATTGGCACACAAAATCCATGCAGCGTACATTTTCCAAACTATTAACTTTGGGTGAGGGGTATATTTTAAACAACTGTCGATTGTCTACACCTTTTGATACAATTCTGAACCAAAATTGAGTAGGCCAAGTAGGCTACTGAAAACAGGCATTTGCTAATATTAAATAAGGCCTTGGGGTCTGTTTTAATGCAGTTTACATCTTGCTCCAGCACACCTGCCAGTGATTTCCATGTGAAACTGTAAAGCCTGATGGGGTTCAGGTGTATTTGATTAGTACTGAAGCAGAACAATGCATGATGGGAACAGTTGCACAAAGATCCCAGCCCAAAGCCCACATCTAGGGGGCTGTTAACACAACACCATTTTCAACTAAAGAAGGGAAAACTTTTTATGCATTTTGGCCATTCATTTACTCGATAACAGTGTTTTGGGGGCCTGAAAATGCAAACTTTCGAAAATGGGTTTCAAAGTGCATATTTTTGAAACCGATAGCATTATCGTCTCTGTGTAAACTACAAAAACATGAATTTGTGAAAACAGTGACATCATGTGCATGCTTATTACATGTTTAGTCTATAGACTTTTTACAAAGTGACATCGCCAACTACTGGCCTGGCATGAATACAGCATTTTTAATCGATTTGCAGATCCGTGTGAACAGGGATCATTTTGACAACGTTGTCGCCTGTACGCAAAGGAAAAACTTTCTATTTTTAGTACATCGTTGTCGTGAATTAAATATAGATTGACAATCCTTATAAAGATACTAAAGTTATTCAGTCAGAAGCAGTGAGTGATTTTGTCTTTTTCTTTTGTTGCTTGATTAACATTAATGACAGACAGCAGCAGGTTTATTAGGCTGCTGTCACTTTAAGAATGATTGCATAGACTGAATATACTTACGGTTATATTAATTTAAGACACGACTGACTGAGTTTTTGCCTGCAGTTAATCAGAATGTCATTTTTTACAACTTGACCTGCCCATCCGTTGATTATCTGCAGCACCTGCGGATATAACTGCGATCCGCGCATCACTAGACAGCGCAGGTCATGCTTTAGCTAGCAAGTCAATTCACAAATAGCCATTTGCGTTTATCTTTTGTCCTATAAAGTATATTTTACTAGATACTTTACCTTAAAGCAGTTTGACTGAGCACAAAAGCTTCTTAACCTGCTTGTGACCTTGATATGCAAAGTAAGACAGATCACGAGCTCATCAACCGAAAAAGCAGCCGCCTTTTATGGTGCATTCACACGGGGCGTCGGTGTTAACACTTGTCATTTACTTTGAATGGGTGATGTCATGCTTTGCTGAACTGAATTGTGGGTCGATTCACTCGCGTTGCTTGCGGCAAAAGTTGAAAATTTCCCAACTTTTCAAGTGCCGACGCAAGCGTCAGCCAATCCGATCACCTTATGCAAATACCCTAGCGCAGACGCTAGCCAATTGCATTCATGCAACACCGGAAAGTAATGTGATTGGCTGTTGTCACTATGATGGTCGCGTCAGCACCAAACTTCAGACACACCCTCCATCAAACGTTGACGCACCGTTCCTCCTGAACCAAAACAATGGGTTTATGCTGCGCTCACACCATAACTACCGTAATTAAGACATGGCAACTCGTGACAGTATACTCGGAGTGGTTCGTGACTCGAATTTATGTGTTTCAATGGCAACACTACCAACGCCGGAATGAATCTGCAGCAGTCAGATGCTACAGGTTAGTGCTCTTTAAGTTGTTTATGTTCATTATTATTGTAATGTTATGTTCTTTGAAACATTAAGGTAGTTTAACGCAGTCTCTCGTGACGCTTTTTCTCCCTGCTATATGCGTTCATGTGATTTGGAGGAGGCGTGGCTTTGGAGACGCCCTGAAGGGAGGGTGGGATCTTATGCTTTTAAAGCTAGCTCGCTATTGCTAGCCTCTCCGAAAATGACCTACCCTACCTTTAAGCCTGGTGATTAAAGTTATTGTATTTTAAGTATTACAATACAAATTACTTTCTCTCAAAGTATTTAATTACAAATTACATTAGATTTTTTCTTTGTTAAGGAAAATACAAATTACAAAATACTCTATATTAATTAAATACGTATTTTAAATACATTTAATTAAAATACTGCCCATCTCTGAGCGTACCCTAGAACTGAAGTAAAGACTTCATAAGACATCATGCATTGGTGTGCTGTAAAGTTTTATTATGTTCTGTGAAGTATAAAACTGTTGCTGGTCAGGATTTTATCAGTGTTACTTTACATGAGAGCATTACATGAAAGAATTCGCTTTTTTATTGTGGTTCATATGAGTTCATACAGAATGTCCCACTACTGGTACAAGTCTCATTACCTGGTCTAGTAAGTGATCAAAATTAATTAAAGTGGTCATATAATGCCAGTTTTACAATATGTCAAATAGGTCTCTGATGTCTCTAGAGTCTGTATGTGAAGTTTTAGCACAAAATACCCCACAGATGATTTTTTATAGAATGTTAAATTTGTCACTTTTTGAGGATGAGCAAAAACTCTGTTTTTGTGTGTCCCTTTAAATGCAAAATGAGCTGCCGCTACTATGAAGAGGGCAGAGTTTCAAGAGCTTGTGTTAGCACATAGTGTTAGCAGTGCCAATTACCACAGGCAGACTCACTGAAAATGTCAGAAACTGTTCAGCCTTTTATGTTCAAACCGGAGTTGGACAATGAGGGAGAGAGTCAAGAAGAAGTGACAACATGTAGAATCAAACGGGACGTTTCTGAATGGTTAGTTGATGAATTTATGTAGCTGATGTGGAGTTAACTATCTTAAAGTTATTGATTAGCATATTCTGTCATGATAATCTATAAATCGATTGTGTGGGAACTGTTGTAAGATGCCTACCGAGCCAGAGAATACAGTGCACAGCATAAATGAGTACACCCCCTCTGAACAAATACAAAATATGTGTTGTCTTTGTGATCACTAATACAATTCATGGAAAGGTGGCAAAACTAAATTGTATTAAACTTATACATAATAAAAACTGAGAAATATATGTCATTAATAGCCATAATGACATAAATTAGCCAATTTTGTTTAAATTAAGGATTGCAGAAATGAGTATACCTTAGATTTAATTCAACAAATGTATAATATTCTAGCACTTAGTATGTCCTCCATAATTTTGAATATACTGCTCTCAGTGTACAAGTTCATGACAAATTGTCACATCTGTCCTGTTTAACTCCTGGATGATGAGCTCCTTAAATGCCCTGATCTTTAATGGGGAGTGTTGCTCAACTCGTCTCTACAGAATCCCCCACAGGTGCTCAAGAGTGTTAAGATTGAGTGCAATACATATCCACAGTTTCACCTTGGGAAAATGCATATCCTCATTGTCATGTTGAAAAAATGCCCAACAATGCAGGGGATGAGGAAAGGGTAACATCTTCTGTTTCAAGGTTGTGTATTAAATTACACAGTGGTGTGGGATTTCATGACAGCATTGATAAAGCACAACTCCCTCACACCTTCAGCACTCATACATCCCTATATAAGAGCTTTACTACCACTGAACTTTACTGTGGGAACCAGGCACTTCTCACTGTACTCCTCCTCTAGCAACACCATAACATTTTGGATGCTGTTAGATCCAAAATGATTGATTTGGTCTCATGAGACCAGAGTATTGATTCCCAGAATCTATATTTTGTAAATATGGGCTTTAGAAATGGCTAACTGACTTTATTGTGCTTTGGCTACAGTAGGTAGTTCCAGTGAGAACAACAACAACAATGCATGTCATTTCTGCAGGCTGCATCTTACTCTGTGAGATAAACAGTCACTCTTTTCATAGCTTTTGCTGGCTCTGAGACACTCGCTTGGTATTTCTCCTGCTCTTTGTCTAGCAAAACAAATCCCTCATCACTAAATGAAAGCTTAAAATGAAAGCCTGATTATTTCAGGGACCTTGTCACAAATCCATTGTTTTTGAATTTCTGTGTAACTTTTGCTATATTTTCACACTTAAAACAATGATTTGGTAATCCTCTTGTACCACTGTCCTCTTTTGTGCTAAGAAATAAGTCTCCTGACATTTCTCTCCCAAGTGGTTCTGTTGTTGTCAGCGTTAAGTCTGAGAATGACTCAGTGGGCTATATAACACTTTTAATTGTCAAGAAATTAATTTTCTTTAAATGTTTTGGTTCAACATACTTACCTGTTGATCAAACATTGCCTTAAACTTACACCAGAAAATTTTTATTTCGTTTTATTTAGTAACTTAGTAACTTTATTTAGTAACTTATTTAGTAACCTTGATAAGAAATATCAATATCCTTTATATTTTTCTAAATAATTTTGACATGCTTCTTTGGTAATTGATTAAGCAGACTTGCTTGAACATCATATCTCTAAAGAACCCTAATATGTCTTCTAAGTAATTAATTGCTGACTTTTAGAAGTTTCAGAGGGGGTGTACTCATTTATGCTGTGCACTGTATATGTTGCATGAAGATGGAACAGGTATAGTTCCATTTAATTACGGTTATAATTTGTCATGTTGTCATCTTGCTTTTATGACATGCTATTGCATTTGTCTGTAGCGTCTGGACCAATCAAACACACAATTATTCATTATATTTAATGAATAATCCAGAAACTCACTCTCTCAAAGTTCTGTGAACCCATCCCCCTAAACTGCAACTAGCATCCCAAATTAAGCTAAACACACAGACAGAACTAGGTGTCCTGTTACAGCACACAAGAAAACTGATAAGAACCTTTTTATGACCGTCAGAAATTTGACTCTGACTTCATTCTTTCTGAGAAGGACAAATAAACCTTCTTAATCCTATATATTCTATATATAACCGCATGAGAAATGTATAAATGTGTATCTCATGATTTTCCGTTTATAGGGTTTATTCTATGTATTAATTCTCTCTTTTGAACTATTTTGGTATTAATGTTTCAGAGTTGCAAATTTATAGTTAACTAAAATCACATGGGTAGTATGTTTGGTATCTACGGACTCCAACTTTCGTTTCCTATTTGGTAATTTATGTTACATGTTACTAACTCTGTGACACATTAGTATTATAAGAATCTAGAAGGTTCCTCTCTGATACATCCAATCCAATGTCTCATGCTAATATCTTGCTACAGAACAGACTCTCTTCACCCTTTAAAATCACTGATCACAAAATCACACTCTTCTTCTTTTTTTACCTTTACTGAAAACGCTGATGTAAAGATGATGCTGTACTAGAAGCTTCTAAGGAAACCCAAGCTTGTGCCAGGCTTCGGCCTAGACCTTCCATTCACCAAAGATCCTCTGAATCCAACTGGTTCTCTTTCATCAAGACAATATCAGCAAAGATTCAACGGGAGCCTCCACAAATTGCATCAGGACAGTTTTAATTCAAATGGGTGAGACATGCAAGTGTCAAACTTAGTCTCATTATTTGATACATTAAGTATCCTTACCCCTTTTAAAGAAAGGCATGTTAAAACTAAACTGATGGTTTGCTCAAGGCTGTTGAGCTGCTGAATTTCAAACAATGCTGTAACTTCTTGCCTTCCTGTATTCTGCTTCAGCTCTCTCTTTCCCTTGGTAAACTGTGCATGTATGTGTGTGTTTGTTAGAGAAGTTAAGTGTTTAGTCTAGTTAATAAAATCATGTTCATGTCACACGTAAAGTTGTCTGTGTTTCATGCTCATATACTGGAGTCCCTAATTATGCTGATCCAGACTACATGCTCTGAGTAGTACTGTACAATAAGATTGTTATTTCCCATAACCTGGAAATGAACATTTCTTAGAATTAATAAACAATTAACACTGTGTTCATTGGCCAAACAGGTACATTGATTGTAATATCAAGAATATGTAAGAAGCTTGTTGTAGTCCCTACCAGCCATTTGTTGTAGTCCTTAAACAGAGGATTCTTTAAAAGAAAATATCTCGCTTTGCTTTGAACTTTTATTATTGTAGCTTTGCAAATGTTGTTTAAGCTAACAGTAACATTACACACTAACTAAAGTTAAAAAAATGAAATCGCAATGAACCACCCCTTTAAATAAAATCACTTTTATCACTTTATTCTCTCTATCAGCACATAACAGAGAGATGATGACAGAACTGCTAGATTTGCTGACAAAAGCTGAGTGAAATTGGCAATAAACTGGTTCAAAATTGGTTTCAGAAATAAAAGGATTAAAAAGATTTGTTTATATACGACTATAAAAACAATTATAGTTTTATTGTATCAGTTGAAATGCATGCAAAATCTTTGACAAGCCTATAGATGATTCTGTACAAACTTTTGATTGGTTTCAGGGATATGCGTTGAATCCTACAGGCTTACCACATTCTTCAAAAAAATGTTGTTTCATTCGTAGTCATAAGAAAATTGAATTTTGAAATTCTGTCTGAGCTGTGCTGATAACCTCAAGGGCACTTAAGACGGTGTTAAAATGCCACTTAGAAAAACATGATTGGATGTTTTGAATTTTTATTGCAAAGAGAAAAAGCTCAAACACATTCAGCTGAAGAACTCAAAGCATTAATGAGAATATGTGTTTGTCATAAAAGAGTTTTGGGCTGGATATTGTGCGAAATTATTTTACTGTATGTTTTGTTTAACTGTTAAAGAATTTTTGAAGCCTCAAGGCTTTGAAAGCACAGGTTCTGATGAGTAATATATATTTTGGCTTTGCTAGTAGTGACAAACGCAGAGCAAACTGAGTCATTTCCTCACAGATGTCACAGTGGCAGAAAGCACAGAAACAAGCTGCTTCTATAACCCCCCAAAAAATACAAGCAAAACTGTTTGTGTGGCATAAAGATATTTATAGGTATTTAGTTGCAAGTAGCTGTATATCTATCAAAATGTAATGCACCATGTTAAACCCTCCCATTTAGCTGTCATTGAGGTGACATAGCGTATACAAAATATACTCCATCTTCAACAGCCATTTAATCCAATTATGTCTTTTTTTGTCCTGTGGGATAAAAAGATTAAGCTAAAAGAGGATATATGACCAAAAAATGCAAGACCTTACAGTGCAACATTATGCATGAGAAAGGGTTTAGCTGTTCTTTAAACCTGAAAACAATGTCAGGATCAACATACCCTTATGTTACACCACAATATGTGGCATGCCTTATGTTAATTCTAACACTGTATTACCACATCTCTGAAGAATTTAAACTGGATTTTTAGATGTGATACAATATCTTCTTGGACCTTCTACGGTGGTCTGAATAAGCCAATCCAGGAGTGAGGTCAGCCTCATAAGATACTGTTCAGCTTTCATTTTGCTGAAAAAGACAATAAAAACATGCGTCTTAACTTAGTGTCACTCAAAAGACAAATTCTCATACATGTATATTTTTAACAGGGAAAAATAGGCACAAAAACAGATCAGCTCTGTATTCTACATCAACAAATAGCAGACAGTACCTGTGCTTTTTATTTTAACTTACTGTAATTTCTCATGCCGTCCTTTACCATCTGTAACAAACCAAGTGTGTCTGTACAGTGACTTACACAAGATGGATACGCAGTGGTCATCTGTGCCCTGCAGTGATGTTCTGTCGAGATCAGCTCTATTGAAGGGCTGCTGGATCCATAGAAGTGAGAAGTTCAACACTGCTGGGGAAAGAAAAGAGAGAGGAAAGTAATATATTTCATGGATTCTAAACACCATTAATTCTGGTACACTTTTACATCTCCTAACAGAAGAACATTATCACATACAAGTAAGACAGCTCAAACACTGTGGGCTGAAACACATCTCGAGCAATGTTGGTAGTGACCTCGAGAAAGCACAGTTACATTGACAAGCGTCTGTCAGTTGGAAGCTGTTGTCTACAGCCCTGCAATTATCTTTGGTTTCCAGAACAAATCCCTCAGTCGACTTGCCAAGTGTGTAGCGTTACCATAATGGCAGAGAATAAGAGAGTGCAAGTGCACTCCTGCAAGCAGATGGTGTCATTGTATCACTGTCAAACCTCTGAATTTTCAGTCCGACTGCATTAATTGACTCTTCAATCTTCACTTGCATAGAAAAAAAAGAAAAAAGGAAAGAAAGAAGAAAAAAAAACTAAATGAGACTAAATGAAATTTGTTAAAGTGAATCATGAATACAAAGAGTATTATGCCTTATGAGCAATACAACACCTTATTCAAATCAAAGGTTTGGCTTGTTAGCATGTTAGGGATGCCGTCACTACCATACCTGGTTCTTTTTTAACCTAAAAAGTCTTAAAAAAAAAAAAAGAATCATTATCTTTTCACTGAATCTTTCTCTTTTCACCATTAAATCAAATTGGACAATTCTTGTTTTTGTTTTGTTTTTTAAATGGAATATTGCAGTATTTATTATAAATGATTTATCCGTGCACATCATATTTTGATGGTCCTATTTAGACATTCTGTTGACTACGCAAGAGTATTAGTAGACTGTCTGCTTAATTTCTGCTAACACTTTATTGTGATGGTCCTTCAACAGACATTCTACTGGATTTAAGTAACTTTGCAAGTATATTGGCGCTTTTCCACTGCGTGGTACTACTCGGCTCGGTTCAGCACAGCTCGGCATTGCAGTTTAGTACCGCTTCAAAGTGGGTGGGATTATAGACTGATCGTATAGTTGCGCCGCCTCTACTGCTGTGGATCCGCTCCTTGTCTACAAATGAGTCTGCACCTCATCTACTGACCACGATACAGCCATTTATTTTTTCAAGTTGCGTGCAACGGTTGTTTAAAGCAAGTCATTTCGTGGACAAATGATACTGTGGTGGCTGTTACAGACTATTTAAATCTAGTGGGTTTGGTGTCTCGTGTTTCAAATCCAATGACACTGGTAGTGACGATTCTCTCTGACCAATCAGTGATCTGCAGTGTTTACATGTCACATTTTTGTGATTTTTTTTGCCCAAATGGTTCAGTGGAAATCCCCGCTCTGCAACCAATTTCATTGGCTGAGGTTACAGTAACGGGTAGGTTTAAGGATCAGGGTTGGGTGTAGGCAATCGTTATTGTGATTGACATGGCCAATGAAATGTTTAGAATCAGCTCCAGGGCAGGATTTCCACTGAACTGGTTTGGGGGAAAAAAAAAAATCACGTGTAAATGAATAAATCACACGTCACATTTAGTATCGGTATGGCACGCTTGGAACCTCCACTGGGGTGGTACTATTTAAGCGAACTGTACCGTTCCGTACTGAACTGTACCATGCAGTGGAAAAGAGTCAGCTAATAATCTAATGAGAGCTGGTTGACATGTAAGTGCAACGTTACTTGGAGACTATTAAAATAAACCCATCATTATTATGATTATTTTTTAATTCATGTGCCCTCATAATCTTTAGTCAAAATTATGTGTTTGCTGGAGCGCAGGCAACCTGTCACATGAGATCACAGCAATAGCAAACAACATTGATCCAATGATCCAATCAATTCCTGATGGACAAAAATCAAATCCCGCCCTGCATGTTTTCTTGTTCGAGAAGCCGTTACACTCAGATATACATCACAACAGGGAAGAAAATACTATTGCAACTTCTGTTTCATGCCAACTTTCAAATTATTAGCATTTTCTGACAAAATCAGTATATCATTTAATGGATTGATTTGCACAGTTATTATTGACCTCCTTGATACAACCATAATTTTTCACAAAGATTTCACTCAAAATTGTAATTAATCACTCATTGTCTTGTTTTCAAATGTCCTTGAATCACTGCAGAACAATTAACTTTCTAAAAAGCTGTAATTTGTGAAGAATTAAACAGCTGAAGAGATGGGTGAATGGTAAAATGATTACAAGAAAACAGGTGAAAACAACAAGGCTCACTGCACTCTGAATTCACAAACAGGCGCTAGGCACTCTGGGAATGTGGCCCCTGGCTCACACAGTTATAAGCTCAGCATGAGAATGGCTCTGTGCAATACGTCTGCCAAAAGAGCACCAATAATGCTGGAATCCATTATACTCCTATAATACTAATCAGTCTAACACGAAAACTAAACAGAAGCTATGCAAACATGGCTGCATTTTCCAGGTGCTATGTTCAGGAGGGACTACCGGAGTGTGATTTTCACTAGAGGAGACAGGATAAGCCACAAATGCATGTCTTCCTAAAGCATATGGAGTGTTTATTAAATGAAGAGGAAAGTTCTCTATAATGAGAAGAGTGGGACTACAGCTAATTGAGATTCATTAAAAACTAAAGGATAATTACATTGTGTCTAGCATGCTGAATAGAATATTTCATTATCTCACGATCAAGAGTGCTGTGGTTTCAAAGCACAGCTGTGATTCGGCCGTGGGTCGCGCTGATTCAGACCGACAGAATGAATGCGAGTGTAATATTTGAACAACAATTCAATATTGTTGATGATAATATCGAGTAACTCACATTTTACACACAATATTGCCAGTTACTTTGTCTATTCTTGCTGCGACAACTAAAATAGTTACACATGAAGTCAAAGCAGTGCTTGAACTAATCATTTGAGTGATTGATTCAATGAAGCACTTAAAATGACAGTCTGTCTTCCTGGAACATACAAACATTGAGTGGAGTGCTTCAAAGTCCCAGGGCTGTTGGGATGTTTATTAGCCCTCTTGGAATACCGCTCAGTAAATCAAATTCGAGGAATGTTTATGATGGATGGAGGCACTTTCTTCAGCTCATACTCGTTGATCCCGCTCACTGCCATTATAAAGCTCAGATGCGTCAGGATATATCTATTATTATTTCTCCGATTGTGTTCATCAGAAAGAAGAAAGTCATATACACCTAGGATGGCTTGAGGGTGAGTAAAGCTTGGGTAATTTTCATTTGAAAGTGAACTAATCCTTCAACAGAACGTTATTGTGCATTGATTGCATCGGATGAACAATAAAAAACTATAAAGATAACTATAACGATAACTATATTAAAATCCACATCAGCGCATGATAATGTTATGTTTATTGTAAGCATGCACTGCAGTCATACCATTTGTCACTTTAAATGCTTGATCAACTTAAAGTTCGGTGAATTCTGATTGGCTATCAATGTTTTTATCCTTTATCAGCTGAAAAAAAGTTCTGAAAATGATTCCAATGATCCGTTATTGTTATACCTAATTAAAACTTTACATTTATAGTTATATATATATATATATATATATATGTTGTATAATCTGATATACAGTAGGCTATTAATACTGCAATTATCTATACAAGTAAAGGCAGTCTACTTATTTTTTCACTAAGCTTTCTGTACACTTGTAAGAGGCAAGTATAATCTACAGTATAAGTAACAACTTACCTGGCATACAGCATCTGCACAAAGACTGTCTATAAGCACTTCCTTAGCCAAATGAGATGGAGCCCCCTCACTTCTCACTGACTGGTTTTATCAATATGCTCCACATATCAACTGCAAAGCGCCTGCAACGACAGGGAAGAGATGTTACTCGGGTTAAACAGACACAACGTTTAAGGGGAGGCTGAGATGGGATATCCTACTCTTGGCAGCATAAAAGGCAGAGACTAGAGCTGGATTTGTGGGAGGACTTGGGTTGGGGAAGCAGCAGATGATAGTCATACCCTCCTCAGCGATAATATTTGTGTCTAAAATCTTGCCTGAAGATAACATGAATATGACTAGTGTATTTTGTCTGACAGTAGTGGTAGTTGTCAAAAAGTGAATAGCCTTAAACGCCTCAGAGGTTTCCTAGCCTCCAACTACATCATGAGGTTGTTTTGGCTGTTTGTTAAAGATGTTTATACCCTGCTTATGATCCATGATCTACTGAAGGAAAAGCTGTATCTTCTTTCACTCTCCTCCACACTGACTGTCCGATGGTTTAAAGTAGGTAATGATTACATCTCACATAACATTCCCAGGCTTAAATAAAAGCTACAAGCTTCATTTAAAAGAATTTAGTGGATTTATTTTCAAATCTCTACATCGTCTGCGCTGATCATTGATTATGGAAAAGTAATGGAGGCTGGATTAACTGGTCTCTTTCCATTATCCACGTTCATTCCAAAAGGATCCTCTGAAGAGGCTTAGGCCTTGAGGCTCAAACACCCTTTCATGCCCAAGTCTTTTTAATTCTTGTACAATGGCTTTCATTGACATTGTGAGATATCAACATCACAAGGGTATAAAATAAAATAAGACTACATTTGAAAAGATGAAAGGCCCAACAGACCCCTCATCTAACATTTCAAAGGACTGAACACTGCTAAGAAATCAGAGCTCGTTGATTTCTCATTTTGTACAGTTAAGAGCTTTGTGTCCTTAACATTTGTTTGTCTGCTCTCCTGCTGTGTTAAAACCCCATAGGAATTGAATTAAAGGACCAGCACGTAACATCTTCAAGCACCATGCTGCCTGACAAATTCTTTTTAACTAATCATTGTGTTTAAGATGGTTAAATCTGCATAGTTATATGTTTGATTTAATATTTAGGTAGTTAATGTTGATATTTTTTATATTTTTACCCTTGCTACTGATGGTTATGTAGAATGCTAAAGGCCAACAGACAAGTTATAAAGCTTAATAGAATGTACTGTAGTTCATCTTTAAAAAAATTGCCAATAGCTAAGGTAGGTGTTTATATAGTAATTACAATTTTTGTTATTGTATTGTTGTGCAAGTGCCCTTAGTTTTTAATATCATGGCTATATTAAAAGTTGCTGTTTGGGCCACGACTTTACACAAACTAGTAATTCCCACAATGCGAAAAGAAATGTGATGACAAGTCTAAAACCCTTTTGTTTAAATGACTCCCCATCTCAGTCTCTCTACATGATGACCAACTGTCACAAAAAATGACAGTGATTTTCAACAGAGATGGAAATTCCACTAGTATTTGACAGCAAATCGAATGTCTTGTGTGTGAATACAGTCTCCCAGAAGAAAGCATCATGCATTAATCTGTTACTGTCATCATAAATGCATTCTTCCTCAGCACAGAAAAAATGCAAAAAAATTAAGATAACTTAAAAAGTCCTGTTGCTTTATACTAATGCTGCCTTCACATGCTCTCGGAATTATCGTAAATATGAGTTTCCTAGGTAAAAATTGCATATTTCAACTTGAATGCGATGAGCTCGTAATCATGACTTCAGAGGTGAGAATTATTAAATTTCCGATATCCCGTGAAGGCAGCATAACTAAGGGCCCTAGGATGGGAAAAATGGTCGGTGTGCCCGGCGTATGATCTAAAAGGGTTGTCTTAATGAGTAATGAGTGTGTTTTGGGCATAACGTGCAATAAACCATTCAGAGTCTCATCTCCCATTCCCTTTAAAAGGCAGTTGCGCTCGCGCCATGGCAGATTCGCTATTTACATGACAGAATTTGCAAGCGGAAAAACTGAACGCTTTTCTAGCAAGGAAACGGACCTGCGAGCAGACTATCTACAGGAAAAGCCGGATTCTACCTAAGCATTTTTATCTTTATGCGCACAATAATAATCTTTTACATTGTAATTCTTTTATTTTTAATATTTGGCATGTTTGTAAGCAGAGTGTACGTGCATATAGGCGCATATTACTAACACGCTCTTTAAATAACTAAACAAATATTGCGAATATTGGCCTTTAGACCAGGTTTCAGTTGGTCAGTGGCGCAGTCTATTTCAGTTGCCTCAAAATAGTAATGCGCCAGCAATGCGCCTGAACACACCTCGTTTTCAGACCAGCATGCCCATATTTAAACAACAGTGTCGCGCTGAAACTAGCAAAAAACACTTGCATCGCGCCTGGCGCCGCATTGCGCTGGGTGTATGATAGGGCCCTCAGTCTCATTAATTCACAGCACATAAACCCTATTTTATTCATATTAAGCACCTTCATGTTTGCTGTTGAAATATCAGACCTCCTACACTCTCTTTCACTGTGAAACAGTGTTTCAGGACAAATGAGCTATATATCCAAGCTTCAAAATCCACTGCTGACATGTTCATGCCGCAGGTACTACTGCAAAATCGCCACCTGTGTGCCACTGATTAGAAGACACTGCCCATTTTAATTAGCAAACCTAAAGCCATTCAGTCATATCTGTCCACAAATCACAATAATACCATAAATATTATTTAAATAATGAATAATCTATTTTTCATTCTATTTAATTACATGCTATTTTACACAATAAATTAAATATAGCAGCTGAAGATTTTATTTCAAGCAGACCATTAACGATCAAAAACCACAGCATTGTTAATGCAGCTAAAACACCTTCACCATTGTTTCCATTCCTATTACCTTTCCATTGTAAAATAAGCCATCTGATAGGTGATGTGATTTAATCATCCTTTGTTGCCTTACAAATGGTTCTCGGTGTGAAAAACACATCTGTTTGAGCATGTCCCTGTCTTGTCCTTAATTAGACTATAAAACATGGCTGACCTCTACAAAAGACTTCCATCAATCAAGAACCAAAATAATGTGACGATGGTCAAAATTAATAGATTTGAATCTCTGAAAAAGCTTTCAAAAAAAAAAAAAAAAATTAATTAACGCAACCTTTTCATTATCAATTTATTTGCACATAATTCCTCTAGCAGAAAAAACACAGAATGAACACTGTTTTATTCTCTTGTTAATGTAATGCTCCACATGTGGGGATTGCCTGCATCATAATTAATACAAAAATTGTTAATTACCTAAATGTTCAAAGCATTGTTCCTGAAGGCCACATTTCACTCGAGGTCATACTGTCGCTACTTAATATTTTAGTGGTGTGTGCAATTAATTTGTGCATAGTTTCACAAGTCTACTTCATACTGAGAGGGATTCTGTCTTCAAGCGAACCTAAAGGGATGTTTGTGTTAATTGTTAAATGGCTTATTAATTGTACTGTCACAACAAAACATTAATACATGCTCCTCACTCTGAAATAAAACTGTTTGCTTTATTGTTTTATCTTGCTAAAAGAACGCTCTGTGGTACATATAGGTACTTGGTGTTTCCGTTGAATCATTAGAGATTTGTGCTAAATGACTTCTATAATCCATCTGCCTAGGGTGTTTCCCTGCCTATACAGGATGTTGGGAAAATGGATGGACTTCCATTATAATAAAACTATGTATCAAAGCAGGTAAGAGGTTATAATAAACCCCACACAGAAAAGTGTGGAGTTGTTTAATCAGACATTGAGAGATTTAATGTCTTTTATCTTCAGTTGATTTCATCTAAGGCTGTGGCTGGAAGTCAGTTGTAGTTCTTGTGCTTCTCTTCTGTGATTCTGCTTGTTAACAGCAGGTGTTCATCACTAATGCTCAATCATCAATTAATCAATCGCTTAATTATCTAATTAACTTTAACTCTGCTTCAGTGTTACATTAACACTATATAGAGAGGGACCATATGTAATCTGAGCAGAGTTGTTGTAAACTATATTGGAATGCACTTGTTGTCATGTAGAGACAATTTTGCAGCTTACCCAGTCAGATTCAATCCACTGCATCTCAGCTCACAGAGAGACTGGTACCTGTAGGAAGGATATACATACATGTTTAAGATACAGATTTTGAGGCGATATTAGTACAATACACAAAATGAAGAAGAGACAATGAGTGAGACTACAAGTCAAAACAAATGTACACTCGCATGCACGATTAACAGATGGATTGAAAACAGTTTGACAAAGCATATGTTACTATCAAAAAAGTAAACCAATTTGTGGGGCTGGACAAAAGCTGTCAGAGCAGAATATGATTTGTGAGCAACCATCTTTTTCAGCGTTTCTGGTTAAAAAGCTTAGTTTAGCTGGTCAGGTATTAAAGATCAGTTTTAGCTTGTTTTAAAAGATGGATTGTTAATTTTCTTTCTTATGTGTTAGGAAGTCATTTTTGATGTCACTAGTTAACTTTATTAGCGGATTTAGAGGGCTGAGGCATTTATTTGGGGTTAGTGAGGGCAGGTTTACTTTTTGAAGTATAAATAACTTAATTTATGACTGGCATTCGCAACATTAGAGTTATTATTAGGGTTACCTGCTTAACGTTTAGTCATCCTTTCGAAGTCTTAATACGCGTCAGCATTCAGTTCTAATAGTCACAAAAAAGAGTTCAGGTCTCTATGGGGCCTTCAATAGTGCTGATATTTAAAAGCATTGGTATTACAACACAAATGCAGCCTTCTGATGTTCATTAACATAAATAGCAGAAGAAAATATACTGTAGGTAGCAGAGATAAAGCAATTTAACTGGATCCCATTCACTTCTGTGAGTGATGAAATATGAGTGTGAATATCAACCATATTCACATTGGCTACAGTGGTTAACACCAAAGGCTGAAGGCACTTTGAAACATCTTATTGGAATATGGGGACGTTCTTACCTCCTGAATCTCCATATCATTCTCAGAGTCACGTTAGTGCAGACAAGTCAGTCCGACTTATTGTTTAATAAGCTGAAGCTTAAAGAGTGTGTTAAAAAAGATTCAATTTATTGATCTAAACAGTTGATTTCCATTAACATGTTAAACATTTAAATGACTAATCAAGAGTCAATGAACAATTTAGAGCTAAAGTTAAAAATTATTTAACAAAGTTTAATTCTATTAATGTAGCTTATCTATTATTACACAGAATGACTTGACAACGTCTCTACGGTTCCTTTTTGTGGCTTTTCTGTTAAATATATATATAAAAAAACATATTAGCCATTTCCTCAGGTCAAACAGGCATTTAGTACTAGAGACAAGTACGTACCTAATCTAATTTTACAAAAATGATCTCATCCTTATTAACAAATTATAGCAACACAAGTTTAACAATTATAATCACCTATTTAGTGAAGCTTGCACAAGGCGCTTTACATCCTTTTTATTACATTATTATGTACAAATACAAGCTACACACAAAGCAAAGCACTTGGATGTGGCTACGTACATAGCCAATTGCTTTCAAACCCAATACTGATATCAAAATTAAATATACAAACTCAGTATTTACCATCATCAAATCAAGAAGTATTAAGAAAGATGTTATGTACAAAATGAGTCTTTTCACTGTGGCGATACATTTTTTTTTTCCTTAACGCAAAGATTCCCAAAATCAGGGAAGCACAATGTGTAGTTAATTCCATGCTTTACATTTGGGGGACAAACAATGGAAAACTAAAGGAAGGAGCATTCAATGACAAAAGTACACTGCCAAATTCTGGCTAGAACTAATGTTCATATGGTATCTTACAAAGAAGTCAACAGTTTCAGATAAGAAAAGAAGGGACTGTGTAGCTTTTTCCCTCCAAGGTTAGGATGAGTTTAAAAACATGATTGACCTATCACTTAAAAATCCCTTTTTAGATTATTTAGTAAATACGGTTTGCGTTGTATGGAGGTCACGTGATCTGGAGCACCTTTAATATCTACCATAGGGGTGATCTCTGTAGCCCCCTCGATTAAGTCTTGATGCTGGAGCTTTGAGGTTGGGCCGGGATGATATCCAGTCCTCTTCTGCTAAAAGTAAGATGATTAAAAAGGTATAAATTTTTTTTTTAGAACTAATAAATAATCAGGTAAAACAATCTTCATTTAAAGTATCTGACAGAAAAACTGAATTTAACACAAGTGATATGTAGATGTTACAAAGTAGAGAAGCCTCTGTAAACGGCTGAAATGCAATGCTATGACGATTCATCAAGTGATGGATATCCCAAGGCCATGTAATTCCTTGTGACATTAGCAATTTTTAATGCTTTTTTTTAATCTAAGCATTACAAAATGATAAACTGAGCACCAGCTGATCATCTTACACATACATTTCAATAATTCGTTTAGAGCTCCTTTCCCACATCTCATCTTGGGCATGTTCGCCTTGGTCCATTATCATAGATTTCAGAAATATACAATGTCACTTTGCCCTAATTATCAGTTACCAAAGGCAGAGCAGATGAGGCATGAACTCCTGGCTGAGCTCACAGTATGACCCTGCTGTCATTTAAATACAGTATGTGTTGGGAGCCGATGCTCCATTAGGTTTTCTGAGTGTGATCGCTGGGCCATTGAGGAAACAATCAGCACGCCTTCAGGGCAAAGAACCTTAACCTTCATTGTTGCTAACTACCGATTCACTGAGAAAGGAGGAAAAACTATTATACATCATGACAAAATCCCTTACATTCCAGTATTCTCTGTAATGATCACTACCACACAAACAGCCCTCCCTTACTCACATTACACTTAATATGTTTTCCCCTTACATCCTCCTCACTGTGAAAAACTATCTCTGATCTTCGCAGCTTACTATGATCCTATGGAAGTCTTTTTCTGCCTCTGAATAAAAAAAATAAAAAAAATAGAAAATACATGTAATTGTGAGATAAAGTTAATTTTTTAATAAAATCACATTGTGAGATATATAGTCACAATTGTAAAAAAAAAGAAGAAGTCATAATTGCAATACATAAAATCACATTGCAAAATATAGTCACACTGCAAGAAAGAAAAAAATCACATTTTTAGATATAGTCACAGTTAACTTGTGAGATATAGTCACATCCCGAGATATATAGTCACATTGTGAGAAAATGAAATCACATTGCAAGAAATAGTCTTAAATAAAGTCACATTCTGAGATATAAAGTCACAATGTGACAAATAAAGTCACATTTTGAGATGTAAAGTCAAAATTGCACTATAATGTCAAATTGCTAGAAATATTCACAATTGTGATAAAGACATCATGAGACATCATACTGCAAATTATAAAATATGCTGTGAGATATAATAAAAGGTTGCAACTGAGAAACAAAGTCACAACTGGGAGAAATGAAGGTGCAACTTCAAGACTTAACATATTGTGCAATATGAGGTCACAAATGCAAGACAAAGTCGCTATTGTGAAATAAAGTCACAAGTTACCTTTTTTTTTTTTTTTTTACTCTGAGGCGGAAATCCATATGATCCTAACTGCCTAACAAGCAAAACTTTTTGTAAGACACACACACAAAAAAGGGCAAAATATCAAATCATTCCTTTTAACACAGACACTCCACTGCACAATTTGACACAATGCAAAATGGATGAGCAGGCACGTATACAACGGGAAACTGGCATCAGTGGAGCACAACAGTCCATGCCAAGAACAGAGGGAATCCTGCATCAAATATAATCCAGAGAGGGCACATATTCAAAAGGCAAAGTATGGGCTGAAAGGCCATTCTGTCTCTCTTGGTGGGCCTCAGCAATGCCTCCAGCTCTCTACTGGCTCTGGTCCATGATTTCAAGTGCATCTTAAAACCCAGCCCTAAAGCAGACTAGTAAGGTAAAATGGCAGCTGCTGTGCCCTGGGCCTCTGTGATTTAACAACTGGCGAATGCCGCTAGGTGTTTTTCCTTACCTTTAGCTCTGAAACATTTAACAGCAATATGGAAAATGAATGAGGCAAAGAGGTTTCTCACTGGTGTGGGCAATGTGCCATGACTGAGTTTCAGCCCGCCTGCCACGCGAACTACTGTTATGCAAAGAGGATGTTTCTCTTTGCACTGTTCAAAATGGTTTACCTAAAATCCTAATAGTTTCCTAGTGAGCTAAAAGAGGGGGAAAAAAGTCTGAAATGAAAGTCATGTTGCTTTAGCAGAACTGTAGATCAGATAAATTCCTTACCATAATTGTTATAGGTTTCATCATTATTGCCATGTCCATATTCATAATATTCTGAAATGCTGTAAGAGGAAAAATATTTGTTATGAGACATTTTGACAGATTCTTAGAATGAAAATACACATTAATTAGCTCATGTTGTGACAAAATGTCTTTCAAAATTAAACGTGCACCTTTTCGACTGGTTGCTGTAGTTGTCATCATAGCCCTCATAACTCTGGTCATCATATTCCCCGTCATAACCATCATCATATCCCTGAAATCACAGAAACACAAAAGAATAATCACAGAGGGAGATGTAAGAGAACTGAATCCGTCTCAAAGCAGTACTCTAATTGTTTAGGGTTGAAAAATCAATGTTTAATTACACTGCAATAGGATTTCTCTAATAAATATACTCCCAGAGTGGTGGACTGGCACAGCTGAATCATGTCCAACAGAAAATATTGATCAGTAAGCGACAATTGTCTCATTTGCCATGTCTGAAGACAAGTGGATAATGCCTAGGTCGATTCAGTATTACAGACAAAAGAAACAATAAACAGATTAAAAATTCATACGGAGATGTTTAAGAGATCCTACATGACTGGTGTCATCCATATACGTATTCTTACTCTTTTTAGAGCTCTGATATTGAGAGGAATTATTATCTTTACAATGCACATACTGAATGTGCACATATTTTACAGTCTGACTGTAATGTCTGGCTTTTTATTTTGGTCTGATGAAAAAAAAAATTATATATATTTTATATAAATGTATAGATGCTTCAGACACACACACACACACATTTAACATTCTGATTTGTTAACACAGTGTTTCATTCGTTCTAAATAATATACAATATTACAGCGATGACACTATATTGCATTGATTAAAGTAACTATCTATTAGGTAAACTCCAAAGAATTTATAAATGCAAACTCATAAGTGTTACCATTTTGTTGTTCAGATCCTTTTTTATTAGGCCTAATCTGTCAGAAAAACCTGGGCAAGCTATTTTGACCCTGCCTATTCCCTTTACATTAAAATTCAGCACAACAGTCTGGTTTTATGAGTATGAAGAAGGATTAGACTAAATTAAAGTCATGGATTATGCCAGGGATTATGTTGTTCAGGAGATCTAACACACAAGTTTCCTTCTATTAGTTTTTCCTCATGCTAACAGGGTCAGGGTTCTGTCCTCTCCCACTAATTGACCGGTTTGTTAACATTGCCTCTTAATAGAGTGCTATGCATATCTTAAGCAGCAGAGTATAGAAGAGGCAGCATGTTTTACTATTTAATGGCATATTTCAGAACATGTCAATCACTAATACCAACAGCTCTCTAAGGAAATACATTTTAGTAGTACAGTGAGAGGAAGTGGCTGACCTACCTGTTTAATAAGGTCATTTCATCAAGAGCAGAAAGAGTAGCTTCCATTTCAACACTCATGAAAATGAAGATGTGTCCTTTTTGTCTGCTCTGACATTTAATGAACGAACAGAATAGTTCACCCAAAAATGAAAATTCTGTCATAATTTACTCACCCTCATGTCATGTTATGATCTGTTCAAGGAACTGTTTGATTCATAAAGAAAATCAGAAAAAAAAGATAATATTCTTTTAAAACTACATAATACGCCAAAAAGAAGTTGACATACTACAATATGAACACATAAAAAAAACAAAAACAATTAAACCTCTACATGACTGCAGATATTAAAACTATTCTGGATCTTACAGTATACAGAGGCCGTGCACTATGCAAACATTGTGTGACCAGGATATTACTTAGTATAATAACAAAGTGCTGTTTAAAAGGTCCTTGTGCCTGACCTTTCCGACTTTACCATGCACTTACAAGCCACTGCGCATAATCCGAGCAAGCTCTAGTTAATGGTGCTTGATCGTTACATTTCAACACTCATTTGAAAGAGCAATTAACTCTGGTCCTATTGAGCAAGCTAACAGGAAATAAATCAAGTGGTAGAGAGCACTACAAGAGTAATTAATACAGCAGACAGCCAAAGGTCTTCAATACTCAGCTTCATTATCAATTGACAACCACCAACACCTCTTGACAGTGACTGATCTCTGTGTGGGACGGCAACTGAATATGATTCCTCACTGGAGAGCAGCAAAAGGAAATGAATGGTTGAAAATGATTTTTGGCTTTGGCTCCGTCTGCTTATTGAATGAAGCCTCTTTGTCTACCCTTTATTTCTCAACTTTATTTCTGTTCTGGCCTAATATTTTCAGTTTGAAGTATGAGCAAACATGGGCTTTAGGCCAATCTGCAGTCTGAAATATACTGGCATCCAACAGGTCATATATCTATTTAATGGTCCATTCTGATTGTTGCAAACGGTGAAAGGACACATAATTCTTTCATAACATAATCAAAATGGGATTTCACTGCACATCAATTTTATATAAAAGGGAAACTGCATTTTATATCATGATGTTTAGTGACTAATAGGTTTAATGATGAATTAGGTATGTTCAGTTGACTATAGTTTATAGGAATAAGGAGAATGAAAACAGAAAGACAAGTTTCCTTCTATTAGTTATTCCTCATGCTAATAGGGTCAGGGTTCTGTCCTCTTCCACTAATTGACGAGTTTGTTAACATTACCTCTTGATAGAATGCTATGCATATCTTAAGCAGCATGTTTTACTATTTAAAACTCCACGGACCCTTATACGGGTCCGAAAATACGTCATAATTCATGTTATAATACACATCCATTTTAAAGGCTTCCCTATATGGTATCACCCCATATTTGGTATCATTTGAAAGCTTAGTATCTAAACTTTACAGAGAATACTATAACTAAGAATGTTTTTATGATACATAAAGCAGTAAAATCGAGGTTACATATGCATTGGTCCCAGACACGAATTTTCGCGTGATGATTGCGAAGAAAATGTTTTTTACAAAACAGTCAAGTAATATATCACAAGAAAGCTCATGTAGTTAATTTCACTGTGTGACAATCACAGATTGAATTATTGTCCAAAGAATCACGTGGTGAAATGTGATCAAAAAGACAAGCGTTACATTCCAACTCTGACGACTGCTTCAACCAGTCACAAACAGCTACAAATAGACAATATATATTATAATATTTATCATTGTCATGTAATTTCAAAGGGTTTTCTGTAAAATGACACTGGGATATTGCATTTATACCACTGTATATGGGTATGGAAAGACTTTAGATTTGGGTAGGTTTAGATATTACATAAAGTAATATTCTTCCCTTCAGGTGCATTTGAATAACTCTTGCATACTACATGATAGAAACAAAATTCCATGAAAACCCCATGATTTATTTACCCTCAAGCCATCCTAGGTGTATATTACTTTCTTCTTTCAGAAGAATACAATCTGAGTTATATTAATAATCACCCTGATGCTCCGAAACTTTATAATGGCAGTGCACAGAAACCACCTGTTTGAAACTCAAAAAAGTGCATCCATCCATCATAAACGTACTCCACACAGTCCTGGGGGGTTAATACAGGCCTTCTAAAGTGAAGTGATGCGTTTGTGTAAGAAAAATATCTATATTTAACACGTTATAAAGTAAAATAACTAGCTTCCGCCAGACCACCTTCCGTATTCAACTTACGAAGAAATGGTAACGCCTCTCGCAGTTCAAAATGCTACGCTACGTCCTATGCGTCAGTTACGCTTTTTTTGTAAGTTGAATACGGAAAGCGGTAAAATGTATTAATATAACTCAGATTGTATTAGTCTGAAAGAAGAAAGTCATATACACCTAGGATGGCTTGTGTTTGGAGCATTAAGTTAAACATTCACTAGTCAACTGCTCGGCCAACCTTTAAGAAATAAATAACCACAATTAGGTAGTGCATTAAATAAATTTGGATAATGAGTATCACTGGAATTTAATCATCCTTTAATACATGTAAATTCTTTGTAAAATAACTATATTAACATGTGCAATTTTAAATTTAATAGATTTGTTAACGATCTGATTATATAAGTTTTTTGTTTTTTTTTAAAACAGCTGCTCTCTGAGTTTTCCCATACATTTCCATGCAAATATGTCAATTACCATGTGTTGTTCCATATGTGGAGAAATCATTACATATTCAGGAGCACAAGATTTCAAGAGAACAGATTTCTTTGCTTTAGGCAAACAATATACCAAATAATCAAATCAAGCAAATTATTGTCTGTGGCCAGGAGTCATGTTTTAATTTACTTAAAATAATTCAAATATCTTACTACTTACCACCTGGAAATGCAAATGATTGATGTGTCTATTCATATATGATAACAGCTCACTGAATTAAGACACTTTCCACCAACTCAAGAACAACTACATGAATATTTATAGAGCTAAAATAACAATTTAGAGAATCCTGAAAGCACAGGATTTGCCTGAAAGCACAATCGTTTGCCAGTACTAAGAAGGTGGCAGCAGAAATGTATGGAGGCAGCTCTGTAATAAACTAGGACTGTTTATTGCCAAATATCTCACAGTAGAAATATAGGAGCACTTATTACTTGTTATATAAATTTTTACAATCACCCAAATAAAAGAACTAATTCAGTAAGCTGATGACAGACAAGTAGGCTATTACTTCTAACCTTCAGAAGCCCGCAATTCGTGTAACAGAGTAATCTGCTGTGCATTTGCGAATCATGTTACAGTAATTTTTAATAGGAGTTATTTATGCATGACAAGGAGCTCCGATTTAGTAATCACTGACCAGTAAATATACTGTTGCTCATAGAAAGCATAAGGATATTTGCATGCACTGTACAAAACAATTTAACCACCACTGCCAACATATAGCCCATGATATTTTCACAGCAAAAGCACAAGTGCTACATTTTCCTATTTTTTATGCAGCTCTCAGACCTGAAATAATATGCAGAGCCTCTAGGCATTTCACATACTTCTCTTCAGCAGGAAATGATTAAACTTCTTCTCGAGGTGTATGTCGTACATCTGTTTTATTAAACGAGGGAGTTCTGCATGAAGAATTCCATTTCAATAATTAGTTCACCTCAAAAATGTCAAGTCAGCGGTGTAAGCGAGCCCATTGTTAAAAAACAATTACAGCCGTGGTGAGAACCTTGTGAGAACCGTGCGAGTGAAGCCTTTTTGCAACATTCTATTCTGCATGTTGAATCGGCTCTTGCCATGTGAAGTGGTGTGTGATTGCGTGTCTAAGAGGTTTACTGTGATATCCGAGACACTCAAAGGCTTCTTTCACAGTCATTGACCCTTTTCATTTATTTATCCACACTGAGCTGGTTGTGACCTTAGAATGAATTCTGTATGCTTTTTAATTGGGTTTTTGAACAGTTTGTACATTAAATAAGTATATTATAGATGGAAAATGAAAATTCTGATGTGTTTTCAGGAGCGTAGTCCCTATCTTAAAGGGTTCACCCCAAAATGAAAATTCTGTCATTTACTCACCGTCATGTTGTTCCAAAGACTTTTGTTCATCCTCGAAACAGAAATTAAGATATTTTTATATACATATATATGTATATACATAAATTAAAAACTTTTTTGCACACACAGTACAAAGAGCACATCAAATATGGTAAACAGATGGTGAAATTAGTAACATTTTGGTGGAATGGACTTTCAATGGTGGGACAGAAATCAGGTTTCATTAAAAGTATCCTCGTTTGTGTTTCAAAGATGGACCTAAGTCTTATGGGTTTGGAAGGACTCAAGGGTGAGTGAATAAAGACAATTTTCATTTTTGGAAAAAACTATACCCCTAAATTCGGAGTAGTTTGTGCACATCCAAAACTGGGAACATCCTTGTTCAGAAAAAGTCCAAATCAAAGAAAAAGAAAAAAAAAAAGGCACCCTGCTTTATCTGCTCCCATGAAACGTGCATAACTTGCAATGTTTCGACTAAACGAGGTCTTTGTCAGGCAATAAGAACAACATATATTAAGGGATTTTATATTCACATAGTAAACACTCACACCTGATAAAAGACAAGGGCAATCAGTGAACTAGCCAAACTATCCCTTTAAACATTAATGTTATCCAACAGAATTAAAAAAAAATTATTGTTCTCAAACAGCTTTCCCCATCTGCCATTGATCAAGATAAGCAGATAGTTATGCACCAATCTAATACCATTGGATGAGACCCTGTTGCTATGCTTGGCTGGTCGGGATAATCAAACAAAACAAAATTTGATAGCACCACTGATCCTCAGTGTTTACACTTTTCAGCATATGCAACCTACAAGGGACTTATAGTCAGTCCGCATATTAAGATGGGATAGGAGAAAGTATTTTAACATCAAACAACATACAAACAACGGCCAACAGATAAGAAAAACTGGATAATTGCAAATCAACAAGAAGCTTTGAACATCATATTAAAATGTTAGAGCACAGATATCTGTCTAGTTTTCTACTAAGCCACATTCAGAGGTTTGTTTATTTTGTGGAAAGAAAAGGGGCGTCAGCTCATAGAGGAGTGTCGAACTGGTTTGTAGAATAGTGAAGAGCCCTCTGAGAAAGCACTTGTGATCTTTGAGTAAAGCTGTTGTGCTGAGAGGGGAGGAGGAGGCAGTCTGGCACGGCTCGGCTGATATACATAAGAGCTGTGATTAACTGGATTCAAATGCTCACTAACAAAAAGAGCAGAACATTGCCACACAACAGTGGATATTCATGTGTCTTTTATTTTATACATTTTAAACCTGGATGACAGTTAAGTTTGTATAAAAGCAGACAGCAAAAACTGCCTGACCCTTTCTATTGAATTTATGTGTAGATATATATATATATATATATATATATATATATATATATATATATATATTAGGGGTGGGACAGTTCGCTGTAAAAAGTCGAACTGTTCGGTTCTCCACCCACTGTTCGGCACGCGCTTGCACCGCGGTTCATCCCAAATCTGACGACGCATCTATAATATGGTTTGTTGAAAACAACGTGCAAAACAGACGGATTCGGCTAATGTATGTTTCAGTCGATGGATATGCATTCTGGTTTCCCAATACCTTACAACAGCGATGATAAAAATAACATGGACAAAACAGTCTCTCCTTGTAAACAAATGTTCAATGACGTGGCGAAAGCTCTATGACCAGTCATTTACCCGGGTGATGATAGCGCGCGACGCAAGCGCAGGTGAGACCTGAACATCTCACGTTGCTATCTGTGTTTAAACTAAACCCTGCCAATTTAAACATTCATCCGTAAGATGTGAAAGAGAACTCGCGCGCGCTGTGAGGAGATTTGTGTGTGTACTCATCCGAAGCGCGTACATTGAGAGCTGCGTTACAGCGCGCAAATACTCTCGCGCAAATTATCTTTCAAGTCTTGCACCTAAACAGACAAATTCACACAAAAATTATGTCAACATACCCATCTTAGCGAGTGTCCTAACAAACATAGAAGGTTATGTCTTTAAGAGAACAACGAGACAGACAACGCAATGTGTATCAGTATCAGTGTACTGGATCTTTGAATTATGTCTGAAAGGGAAAGCAGTCTAATATTCCTGCTCTGTGTTTTAATGTTAATCGAACGACAAAGCACGAAGAAATCAATCTTGACTGAATCGCTTTTGTAACTTCAATAATGTTTCATCTTTATTTAACTTTTAAAAGAAGTGTATATGCAGTGTTATTTTATATTTGATTACTTTATTCAATTTCTGTACCTGAAAGCTGTTAGATACCTGAAAAATCTGTAAAGCATTGTTTATTTTATTTGTATCTTAGCTCTCATGTATTTATTTGTGCTGTTTCTTGTAGTTAGATTATTTGTTTTTATTTTCTTTATCTTTATTTGACAATTGTCCCATTTTTTTTTACTGAACATAGCACATACCGAACTGTACCGAAACCGTCACCCTAAATCTGTGATACAAACCGAACCGTGAGAAATCTAAACCATCACACCCCTAATATATATATATATATATATATATATATATATATATATATATATATATACATATACAGACAAGGCTTAAGCTAGTCCCAGACTAAAATGCTTGTTTGAGCTGTCTTAACTGAAAGCAACTTGTACTGACGTATCTTAAAATATGTCAGTGCAATTGTTTTATCTCAAGATACACATGTGTAATATTTTTTTCTAAAAGCTGTTTAAATGTTCTAATTTAACTAAGGCCTACTACAAGTTTTGTCTAAGCCCTGTCTGTGAAACCAGGACTCTATTTCATTAAAGAATATAACTGGCAGTGCATATTATTTTAAGGGTTTGGATAAATATCCTTCTTTAATGCAGTTTTTTTATTTATCAAACAAAAAATCATCTCCAAGTTTACCAAGCTTATATATGAATAATTATTGTAATATATGAATAATATTATATCTGTTTATTTAATATTTAAATAAAATACATCAGAAAATATTTATAAACCAACTTTCCTACAATGTCAGTAATTTAATGGCATTCAAAACTCAACTTCATATTCAAAACAGGTTTGGTCTTTGTAAATTTAGCTTAATGTAGAAGAAGAATTTTGATTATTATGATTATGCAAATCAACAGTGTATTCATAATCTAGTATATCAGCACCAAACCTTCCCATGATTGTTTGATATTACTGTTATATAACTTTGCTGTTATGTTAATCGTGCACATGCAATATGATTCAGAATGATATTGAAACCTCTAAAATGATTCTTATCAATGAAATGTGAATAGGTAATGCAAGATACAATTTTCAGATTCAAATCTCTCTCTGTATATCAATTTATAGAAGACTGAAGACTATTGGAATTCCCAAATTTTCTAGGGAAAAACGGGCAAGGTTAGATTTTGAAGGGTGTTCCTAGTGAACTACTCATTTCTTAGTCCACTTTCCTATACCTGTCTACCCAAGACCCAATTATTCAAAGAAATATGTCCAGGTTTTCCATGTCTCCCATAATACAGAGGCTCTCCAGCAGAACTCAATTCACGTTGGTAATGAGTCTGTACTCTAACATTTCCCCATGCAGACAGACCAATCTGCCACAGCGCTGCACATATAGGACTTTTGCATTAGGCAAAAGCTCAGAGGGAATCGAATCCATGAGATATTGCTTTTTTCATTAGGTTGGACTTTGACGTTCACTTGGCTGAAAGTTCTCAAAAATAACCATGTGCACACCTGGGTGCAAAAAGTCTGCAATGTGGAGGTGTTGTCCTACAAACGGGGAAAAGGATCCACTGTTATTTAATAATAATGATAATGATAATAATCTAGAATCTATAATAGTCTATAATACTGATAATCAGGGCTTGAAATTTACTTTTTTGCTCACCAGCCACTGTGGCTAGTGGTAATCCAAAGTTACTAGCCGCTCAGCATTTTCAGTGGCCACACTTTTGACATTGATACCATGAGGAAAAACTGCCACATAGATATTTTTAATATTATCTCATAATTTGCAGCAGATATATTAGGCTGCTGTCACTTTAAGACCTGATACACGGATCAGTTATACTGTTAGTACTGAGAGGAGGCTTTATGTGTGCGCACTTTGGGTGTGAGCACAAAATCACAAAAATTGCCCAATACACACAATCCCCAATTCAAGCCGTGTAAACAGCAACAATATTCAGCCAGAGCAAATGAAACAAGTGAGTGAAGGGAGGCAGGTTTGTGTGTCAACTCGCTGTCGGAGAGATGAGAGAACGAGAAAGAGCAGCTGGTATTGTGCATCTATTCTGTGGAAAATTAGTATTGGAAGCGTTTCAGATATATTTACATTTTGATATGTATCGAAAAATCCATATTTTTGACAAAAATGTATATATTATATATAAATTTCAACCTGCCAAGGTGGCTAGTAGGAGTGACTGCATTACACTGCTGAAATCCACCTGCATTTGGCGGGTGTTAATGTCAAGCCCTGCTGATAATGATAGTCAGATACTGAACGTGATCGTCAAACTCATCACCACACTCAGATAATAGTTAATGGAGTGAGCAGATGTTTTTCTTTTTGCACCACATGGATTTTCTTTACAGTATGTCAACATTGTGGACTAACATGTGGACTAGCTTTCAGTCTGTCAGAATGGGTTCTGTCTCCACTGATTCATTTAGCCTTTGGTAAATAGAAAGGCCATTCCTGTGAGTTTTTGCCCATTTGGATTTGATTTAAGGATTCATAAACCTTTCTTCTGTCAAGCCTTTTATTTTGTGAGTGTGTATATGTATTTGTGTGGGGGTGTAAGCAAGCCTTTCAATAATAAAGAGCTTTTGGACACCAATTCAACTCTGGTCATACAATATAACATCAGCAAAAGTTCACCAAGTTCTTGGTGTAGAAAATGCACCCCATTTGACTAAAACACAAACACTCCAAAAAAACAAAAAAACCCCATTGTCATTAAAAACACTGAATCTTCACTTACATAGTCATCATATGATTTGTGTGTGGCCTGCAGTAGCGAGGCTCTGTATCCAGGGGTCCCTGTAGTTCCTCTGGTCCGGGTTGCAGAGACTCCTCTGGCTAGTGTGGGTGTGGGGACGGATGTGCGCGTGCCCACAGTTCCTCTGGGTGCTGCTGCTCCTCGTCCAGGAGGTGCGGATGGAGCTGCCCCTCCTCGACCACTAAAAACATAAGTAAATGGAACAATATGATTTTTAGCACAAAATACAATTTTTCTGTTTTTTTAACTGCTTATTTTATTTTTATGAAAATAAAAATATGTATTTGTAAAGTAGTTTATATATATATATATATATATATATATATATATACACACACACGCATTTATATATTTAAATAAATGATAAACAACAAATAGTAATGTCAAGAATTTAATGACAACTAAGAATTTAAAACTCAACTTATTCAAGCTAGTTTGTGTCATGTACATTTAGCTCAACTCTTTCCCTGCTAGCATTTTTTAAAAACGTTGCCAGCCACAGCAAGAATTTTTTATCATTTTCACAAAAATGTCATGGCCCCCAGAATATTTGTTGAAAGACTATCTGAACATGCGAATTATCAAAAGAAAGAACAGAGCCTCTGATTTTAAACAAACAAACAAACAAACAAACAAAAAAACTGTTTTATTCTAGCATTCTTTTTTATCAACACTGGAATGTGGGTACAAGATTTTGAACAAAAAGCTGAGAAAATCATGTTTTTGTCAAAGACTACATTGTGAATAAGCAATGCTTTAATCGCTTGTTTCTGCTTTTTTGCCTGTGTTTTGATTCCGCAGATACTTTCATAAGATGAGTAATAGAGCCCCCTACCATATAACAGCGAAAACACGGAAGGCCAGAAAATTCTGTCAATAGTGTTGTTTCGTAAATTACAGAAAATTCCATCAATGGTGGAGAAAGAGTTAATGTGAAACAATTTTGTTTCTTCTGAATATGTCATTTACAGTGTAGCCGCTATCTAGGCACTTCAATAAAAGTGTTAATTTGACTGTAGTCTATCACCAAATTTATCCATGATTGTTTGACATTACTGTAATATAACTGTTCTGCAGAACCACATGCAGTGACAGCACTATGCAAAATTAGTGCAGCACAACTCCAGTGTTTACAGATGAAAAATTAGCATTTTGTGTGAAGTCATTTGCTGCAGTGCTATAATAGTGGGCTGCTGTTAGCTAGTGTTTTCATCACAGACAGCCTATTAAAGCCCTGTGAACCATGGGTTTTTAAAGCTATTGCAATATTCACTGCCTCAGCTTTTTTCTTTCACAGCATTGCTCTGGTTACACACTATAACAGTGGCAGTGAAGCATGGCATCAAAAACCGACCTGTAGAACACATTGTTTCATTCAATACAATGAGAGACAGCTTTATTTTGATCTATGGTTTGCTCCCTTGTGCTGCTACTCTTTTTTTTTCTTTGTTTTTTTAGGATGAATCAAGGGGTAAAGTCTGTTTTTGGAGTAATATTGGACCTGATTATAGTTGCAACATGGCAGATGGAGTTGGCAACACTGGTGAATGGCAGATGTTTTGGTCTGTCCAGATCCACATTCTGCCTATCCAAATCCAAAGATCCTACAGAGACTAATGGCCTCATCAGTGTTGTTTTTGCCATGCTGATTTGTGGTAATGACTTCTCAGGGCACCACAAGGAGCACATCAAGGGGAAGAGGCACTTTATAGCTTTATCTGCCAGGAACGGTAAACAGAAATATCATATTTTGAATCTATTATTACTACCTGAGGTAATGCAAGCTGTCGTTGTTGTGGGAGAATCCTAGAGGGATCTTCAGAGGCTCCAGCAAGCCAGAACAAGTGCAGTGTGGAATTTATGAAATAAACATTAAAGACTGTTTAAATAATGTATGATAGTATATATAAGTTATGCTTTTGATGAGAACAATTAAAGCCTCACCTGCTAACCTGATTAATAACACTGAGCCTCAGGGCACTTTCATGATCTAACAGAGCGCAGATGTTCGGGAGTGAAAATCGAGCGTCTTTTAAAGTTGTTAACAGTCAGAGTTAAAGCGGTTAGAGTAAACTTGGATGGCTTCGGGTTTTTTTTTAATTTAATGATATTTTATTATATGATATTGTTTTGTATGAATTAAATAAAATCAGTTTTTTCTATCTTTAGGAAATCTTAAACATTTCTTGTTTCATGTTCCTTGGAGAAATAGTCATTTTTTGAATGACATGAAGATGAATAAATGATGTCATATTTGGGTGTGCTATTCCCTTAAGGTTTCTATGATTCTTCAGAGGGGTGGTGAGGTGAAGCGACTGTACCGGGTGGAGGCTGTGGAGGTCAGACGTAAGCCACGTCCTCGTGCAGTTCTTCCTCGGCTCGGGTCATCTGAACCATTTAAATAGGAGAGCTCACGAAGCTGCTCCTGCCTGATCTCATCATTGTAATCCTGTGGGAGGAAAAAACAAACCTGCCATAAAAATACATTTATATACCAAGGTAAAGGTGTTCTCATCTGACATGCTTCTCTTCAACCACTGCAAAAAGAAATGATCCAGTTGGATGCACATCTTGCAGACACCAGCAACCGAGCTTTAAATGCATTGCCAGAGAACCAGAACGTTGGCAGGGAATGTTAAATATACTGCCAGAAAGTTTGCTGACTTCAAACAAAAAATAAGGATAAAAAATGAAACCTGTTTTAGCTTGTTTTTCAGATGTGGAGGACAAGAAACATTTTGCATTCATACTGACAAAACAACACCATGCGGTCCAACACACACTAAAAATATGGTGTAGAATGAGGTACCGTGATGCACACATATCTTTCATTTAGAGTAAGAGGAATGGTAAAGGCAGGAGAAAAAAGGCACTGGCTTATTAACTTTGTTTGACATCAGCTATCAGTGCATTGTTGTGAAAGAATAATTCCACTTTCTGCATTTATAAAGTCCCTCTTTCATTTGATTGAACATGACAGGGCCCTGAATCACAAGGACGATTACAGAGTGGATAGCGCTTATTTTATTATCATGTCGCTGCCACAGGCAGATAAACGGAGCCTCATTTCCACCAGCCACTTATTTCCCTTCCTGTTTGGCACAACAGCTGTGTACAGGCAAATATCAGACATGGCAGCTAAAGGAGAGTGGCCTTTCCACAGAGATATGCTCAACAATCAATAAAGACTGCATTAGAGCTGCTTCTGTGTCCACTAAATGGACATTGTTATATTATACAATTTAGAAATGGAATATTAATAGAATTGAATACATAAAATATATACTAAATACTCTATTACACTGCAATGTTCAGAAGAACAAACTTTTGAACCCTTTAACCTCCTTGTTAGAGTGTCCGACTCCCATGCCGGAGACCCAGGTTCGAGGCCCGCACAAAGCAGGGCGAGTAGGACCTGGGTAGAGGGGTTACTTTGGTGCCGTGACCCTGGTGGGAGTGAGTGTAACAGAGGCCAGCTAGTAGTCACTGTGTGAGTAAACCTCACTCCTCTGATCTCAAGAGATGCTGTAGCGATTGACGCTAATGGTTGCAGCCTTTAGCCTCCCTGTTAGAGCATCTGACTCCCAGGTTCAAGGCCCGCGCAGAGCGGGGCGAGTAGGACCTGGTTAGAGGGGTTATGTAACACACACACACACACACACACACACACACACACACACACACACATATATATATATATATATATATATATATATATATATATATATATGGCTGCTTGGTCAACAATAGTGGATGGATATTTAACTTATATAAGTTTGTATGAACTAAAGCACTACATAAATATCCATCCACTATTGTTGACCAAGCAGCCACAGTGCTAAATGATAAAACTTTTGGAAATAAGACAAATGAGACATGTTTTTAAGGGGGTGATCAGTCCACACAGTCCTCTGAAGATCATCTTAGTAGCTACAGAGACAATCACCAAAGAAATCCAAGACCCAGGAATTTTGAAAAGGTGGGAGGTGTGGGTAAGTAAGGTGAAGTGTGTGGAGTTTGTGCTTGAATAAGCACTAGCTAGGTTTCCCCTGTTGCCACAGCAGCCCATGTCACAGCACCTAAACAGTCTGACTGCATTCCTTGCTTTGAGAAATTAGGGCAACACAGACAGAAATTTATTTTATACTCATCAGATGTAATGAGTATTCTGATGGATTCATTATGTAGAGTGTCTTGTGGTGAAGCTAATTATGTTCTGAATCAGATTTAATAACAGCGGTAATGCATTGATTCAGGATATAAACAGGGAGCCTTAGAAACATCAGGTCAAATTGCGTACAGTCAGCCGGTCAAGCTGGAAAATATAGAAAGAACTTGTTCTTGCTTCTCAGTCTCCATATGAGTCTCTACATCATCTCTGTATTAATGGTATATGAAAAAAACTTCCTCCTACAAATTCTACCCAGTTTCCTTCTTAATGAGACTACAGTCAATAGACGTACAGTGCTGCAGCTGAGGAGAACCCACTCACACCTACTAAAGATGCTGTGTTTTGCATGATTCACTCTTTTCCTGTGGCAATGTGTGAGGTTGCGTAATCATATTCACATAATGGGCTTTCTGTAGGCCTTATCAACAAAGGTTTGGACCTATCAGTAGTCTAGGATGCAAAGGCGTTTTGTTTGTTTGTTTTTCAAAGACATATTTATACTATGTTAACCACAGCTAAACTGGAATTATAAAATTCATTCAATGGAACTTCACAATTCATTGTGGGATTTAATCCAGAGCTACAAGTAATCTGTGTGCAGCTTTATTGTATGAGAATGATACAGATTTACAAGCACATCATCCTCAAAGTCTTTATGATCTATTGTCTTGAATAGACAGTAAAATGTTTTAGTGATTAACTGAAATTACACCATATGGCCAAAAGTACCCGGACAAGTACACATACAGTACACTGCAGTTCAAAAATTTGGTGTCAGTAAGAATGTCATTAAACACTTATTATAGGTGTACCATAGTGATTCAGGAAAAGATGAAAACACGGTATGGAAGATGGATTCATAATGTGTTCACTCATTATATAAATTATATATATATGTATATATACACACATATATAAAGTTACACAGTAGGGGTATAACAATATATTGTGTCACAATATATCGCAATACAAAATTCTACAATATTGTATCGTGGATAGTGACAATATGTGTTGTGCAAAGTTCACCCAAAATTACAATTACAGTGTGAGAAATAATTAAAGTTTACAGAGTTTTAGTGTCAGGAATGATAATGCCAAATGTCTTATGTTACCAGTAAAAAGTGGCCTACATTATTTGAATCTAGTCAGTGACAGAGTGCAAACATATTCATCTAAAATAAATCTGTGTTTCAGCGTTCAGCATTCAGAATCATGAATATTTTTATTCTGGTGTCACCATTGTCCTGTGCGTTGGGTTACCAGCACCAAGTCTATTCATTTCCACCCCCAATGTAATATCAAATTTAGCATTTTAATAAACAGTACATTTTTTGTTATCCTTTTACCATATGTCTATTGCAATAATATCGAATCATGACATGAGGGTATCGTTACACCCCTGTTACATAGCGTACCTTTAAAATTGTAATAATATTTGACAATATTACGGTTTTACTGTAATTTTAATAAAATAAAAATGTATCCATGTTGAGCATAAGAGACTTCTTTCAAAAACATTAAAAATCTTATCAACGGTAGTGTATGTGCGCTTGTTAAGCATTTAATTTCATAACAATAGGGATTAATTGGGAGTTAGGTCTTCCCTTGCTAACAGCTTCCACTTTTTTGGGAAGGTTTTCTAGCAGATGTTAAAACATAGATGCTGGGATTTTCTCCCATCCAGACACAAAAGCATCATTAAATGGCAGGTAATGATGTTGAGTGAGGTGGTCTGACTCACAGTCTGTGTTCCATTATATCTCAGTGGTTTTTAATACTGATCTTGGTGCAGATCAGTCAAATTCTTCCACACACTCAGTAAAACATTTCTTAATACACGTTGCTTTGTCCACAAGTGATGCTGGAACAGAAAAGTGCTTCCTGAAGCTATTGCAACAAAGTCAGAAGCACACAATTCACTAGAATGTCATGTGTGCCATAGCATTAAGGTTCGTTTTTACTTGAAATAAGGGGCCTAGCAAAATTGTTAATTAGAAAGGGGCCATGTAGTGAATTTATAATGTCACGTCTCTATAAAACAAATACTGTGAAATAACAAGAAATATAATAATTCACATGGCTGCCTGGATACTATTAACACTTCAAAGTGCACCATCTTGAGATGCCAGCACACTCCTTTAATCCTGACAGGAATCAAGCTTTCTGACAAAGATAAATGTATAAACACATTCAAAGAAGGAAAGACGTCAAGACATTAGCTTCAAACCCTAATTATCTGCCTACATATGCAGCTGCTTTTATGGCAGCATCCTAACTGAAATGGATATACACAGTTCCTTAAAATTGGGCTAAAAAAGGAGGCATCATAATTATGTCAGAAGCTTGCCTACAGAGGTAGCTCACTATGTTTTGAAACTTATCTGCTTGGTATTCCGCAGTGGGCATAAAGATAAAACATGGAACACCACTTACAGAAATACATATGGAGGATGTGACCAGATCAGAGCTATGGATGATGCAAAGATGTGGCCAAAGAGGCTAAGAGCCTGCATAAAGTCCAGGGCGGGAGAGGTGAATATAGGGAATCTCTCCTTGAATGCCTCCTTCCTGAGGCCAAGACTTCATACTGCTACATTAATATTTATAGTCTAGACTTTATAGAGATATTCATTTGACACATTAATCACCTTTGAGAGCTCCAGGACTGGCTTTTTTCTGTTGAATATGACTCATTATTTATATTGCTAACAAGTAAGCTAGTGTATATACACTACTGTTCAAAAGTTTGGGGTCGGTAAGATTTTTTTTTTTAGTCTCATATGCTCACCAAGATTGCATTTATTTGATAAAAAAAACAAAACAAAAAAAAAACAAACAAACAAAAAACAGTAAAAACAGTAATATTGTGAAATATTATTACAATTTAAAATCATTCTGTATTTTAATATATGTTAAAATGTAATTTATTCTTGTAATGGAAAAGCAGAATTTTCAGCATCATTACCCCAGATCCTTCAGAAATCATTCTAATATGCTGATTTGCTGCTCAAGAAATATTTCTTATTATTATCACAGTGGAAAATGGTTGTGTTGCTTAATATATTTGTGGAAACCGTGATACAATATTTTTCAGGATTTTTGGATGAATAGAAAGTACAGAAGAACTGCATTTATTTGAAATAAAAATCTTTTGTAAAAATATAAAAAGAGTAAATTTCTTAATTTAATGCGTCCTTGCTGAAGAAAAGTACTAATTATATAAAAAAGGGGGGAAAAAAATAAAATAAATAATAATCATACTGACCTGGTGGTTATACATAAGAAACAAAATTAAAAAGAAAATTCATAACCTAGGGTTAAATTAATTTTGTTAAATTAAAATGATCAGAAACTAGCAGCATTTTCAGCCAATTCCAACATATTAAACATCCAATTTTGTTAGGCTGATCTCCAGTGTATATATTTAATCATATGCACATCTCTTTTTTTTATGCATGCAGGAGAGCACTAGAGTTCTGTATTGGTTGGTGCACTAATGTCATCTTGGCTTCCAGCTCACCATCTCTTTCAAGGAATTCAAGTATATAAACTTACTGGAACAAGGAATTTTTTAATCTCCTCCAGGGCATGGCTCATGCGGGAATAGGCTTCTCCAGGTGGTGCGAAAACTTCAATTAAAACATGAAGATCGTTGCTCAAATGGGCGTATTTCGCCTCTCCACTTTTCCTCAGCTCTTCCTCCTAGAAATGGAAAAGTATCAAGTCAGGAATTCTGTGTGAAGAATTAATCATATCATTAATGAATTAAATAAAGAGTGCTTTTCTTCCCCCAAACCATATTATGCATATTTTGAACTGAGAATGAACCGGAAAGGCATTAAAGGGATAGTTCGCCCAAAAATGAAAATTCTGTCATCATTTACTTACATGTATGTCTTTTCAAACCTAAATGACTTTTGTGGAACAATGATTGACTGATTAATTGATTGATTGATTGATTGATTAATTGACTGATTGACTGAAACGACATTGACTGATCGATTGATTGATTGATTGATTAAAACACTAGACCACATTGGTTTTCATTGTATAGACAAAAAAAAAAAAGAAAAAAGATGGGACATTTTTCAAATATCTTTTTGTTCCACATAAGAAATAAAGTCACAGGTTTGGAACAACATGAAGGTGACAGAACGGTAATTTTGTAGGTGAATTATCCCCTTATAAAAGAAGCTCTTTTTGAGATGATGTTCTTGTAATGTATTTTGACAAAATGTCACAGACTTTTTTTCTGGTGAATAATGGAACCTATCGACACCCTTACTCTGTAACATAGATAATGGGTACGTAGATACTGCAAATCATAATGCTTAAACCTACCCGAGGGCTTTTTGTCAGAAATAAATTGACACTGTCACTTTTCTGATTAAATCCTGTCATCGAAAGAACAGAAAAGGGTGATATTTCACAGAGGTATTCAGTTTCTCAATTCTCTCTGATTGCTGAAGGTGTTCTGTGGCTCTTCACAAAACTTGAAACTTCAGAAAGCTTGTAATTACGGCAGCCAACATTTCTGTTTTATGTTGATTACCGTTCGGCTGTGGCTTTTTCTTAAAGACAGGAGGGCTTTGATGTAGGGGCCTGATGATGTGGGCCCTTGTAGCCCCTTTAGCTTTAATAAACACTTACCGATGCCATCTTTCTATCATGTCAAAGTGACCCAAGCACTTTTTCCATCATGCTTTGCATGGACAAAAGGTCAGGAGACACTTAAGCTTTCATAATATTTCTGAGAGGTGTAATCATATTTTGTGGGGCTCCGTTATACGCGAGCTGACGAACTGTGCAGATGAGATGGTTCAGACGGTAATTTTGTGAGTAGACACAAATATATCTGTGTAGGCGCTGGCACTGTGGGTGTCTCCAGATTGACTTAAAAATGGACAGACAGACAGAGGAGGAGGAGGTAGGAGATGGTGAAAAGTCTGCCGCTCATTTCCAGTTTTCTGGAAAACTGTTCGTCAGATGACATTTGTTCTGTTTCAAGTATGAAAGCTTTAACTTTCCTTTCATGTCAATCCATGAAGAAAATGTTCTGTTGTTTCAAAAGGTAGGTCTGTCTCCCAGGATTCATTTCAAAAGGCACTCAAGTAAGCATGTCTAAGCACAGCAGAATCCTTTTCATATATGACAAAATGAAGGGTTCCTCATATTTATTCCCAGTAAAGTACAAATAGTGAATCTGACACTTATAAGCTTGACAGTTATCCAGTACCCCTATGGAGTTAAAGAGCTCCATTTTGAAACATTCAAACAAAAGCTAGAGCTAAATGAAATCTACTCCTAAAAGGCAGTGCTGTTGGCCATAATAAACAATGGATTTTATTTTACTTACATAAAAAAAAATTAAGGATATGTGTTAAATCTTTGTGTTATAACATTTGGATATATCCCCAGATTAAGATTTGAAGTACACAAAATGTCTTTTTGCATGGTGGTATTTCCTAAAATGAATTTTTGTTTCAGCCAATTTCTTGCCCTCAGACACATGCTGTCCTTTTACCTGCCCATGGAATCACTCCGAATGCAATATTTTTTGCTTTGCTAAACCCTGGATGTAGAAAGTCTTTTATAAGAAGACCTCAGTAGGACTCTCAGATACTGCAGAGGCAAATCTATGGCCATAAAGATGCAAGGCAGACTCTTAACCAACCTGTACCAGCTCAAGGTGACTCTTTATAATGGAATATGTTTGCATTAATGATTGCCTTTGGGATTTAAAACAATTCAACAGGCTCTTGTTTGAGTTCTGCCATAAATTTAAATAGATTTCAGACCATGGTTCATCTGCATTGTTAAAAGAGTGTGAAATTCCGGTGAAACATGTGTTTATAAAACTTAAAAAACAATACTCTGCTTGTAGAAACTTCCCACACAGCTATTTTGGGGGGGGGGGGGGGGGGGGCAAACAATGCATATTCCTGTCTCTTTTAAGCATTGTTATACTTTTAAATGTAAGACATTGGTCTTGTTTATTTCTATGAAATTATTGCAATGAAGACATTGTTTTAAACAATATGCACATGTATGTGTGTGCATGCAAAAGAGGAGATAAAAATAAAACAACTGGCACAATTTATAGAGCTTTATTTACATAGAATTTTTTTCTATTTTTTTTTTTATTTTTTTCTAAAAACAGAGAGTTTTTTGCACTGAAAAGAATCACAGTGCTAAAGCATACTTGTAGCACCTGGTTAAAACAGATTGCAGGTGCTATGTGAACAAGGCAAGAGTTTTGCACTGTGCACTACATTCCTCTAACAAGTTCTGAACACTTTTCAGAGACCAAATGAGGACAAAGCAGCTTTTGTGTAAATAATTCATCCTACACTCTCAGGTAACTGTAAATGCATTTACAGACATTTTCTGGTGACTTTGTAGAAATCTTCAGAAACAATTCTTCCAGTAAATTCTTATATTTGCATCATTAAAAAAAAAAAAAAAAAAAATATTGTTCTTGGTTGAACAACATTCAACACTGTTGTAAATATGCACGCATCAACCGAATGCTATAATAATATGCCATGTCTCCATGCTTCAGCTGTGCTTAACAACACCCCTTAACAGTGGTAAAAATCACTGCAGCACACATACTCGTTTATTGCTTTATTCTATTTTATACTCTACAGAAAACTAATATTTGTTTGATATGAATGTTTTTAATTCAGTGGAGTTACATTCAATAAAATGACATTAAAATGAACAATTTATTGAACTGGGGAATTCAGGAAGGCCTATTATGAGATGACAGGAGCAGCAAACCGAGAAATATTACATTTGGAACGATTCTCTGGCTAGGTAAATGACCAGCATGTCTCTTAGGGCAGCTGTTTGGCTGAACATTTCACTCACCACCGCTCAATCCAAAGCACATGTTTAAAATAGATCTACTGAGAAAGATCCATATTGTGAATAGTCTCAACAGCTCCTTTATAACCTAGAGATATTGCTGATCCTCCAAACACTGATGATTTTTTTCCAAAACAAAACATAAGTCTGTTAGGGTGTTAACATGATTATTGTGAAGTCTGAGTTGTCATATGAACATTCAAAGACCCTATGAAATCAAAATATGAATTTTGTGGTCTTTAGTCCATGTTTATTTGCCAATTCACTCCTAAAAGCTGGCAAAACTATCTTTTTACATATACACAAACTTTTAAAATGTAGTAAAATGCACAGGAAAATGACCAAAAAATGTACACATTTCACTAACAGGCATATATCCTTATCAGCCTATCAGACACCTTATTGCAATAAAGTGGCATAGCAAGTCAGCACCGGGCCCATATGCCTTTTTGTTTTTTCCAGGCCCCCCTCGGGGAGGGGATGCGTCTTAAGTGAATGAGTCCCAGGACTTTAATATGAATAAGATATTATCACTTTAAAATATGCGGACAAAAATGGTAAAAACATTTCTAGGAATGACAACAGCACTACAGTATATGCATTCCTCCATCATTATGACTTTGCATTGTGGATCTATTTTAAAAGTGTCAAAAAACGACTTTTCAACACAGTCCAGGTTTGTATTTGACTGATTTGACTCTGGCTTTGGAATTTCAGAATGATCATAGCATAATTTCAAATGGGTCTGAAGATTATTCCAGTTATGAATTAATTATTTTCACAGACTTTTTAATGCACATATTTTATTCCTAATAAATTTACTAGGAGTTTCATCTCTAAATATGTTTCCATCACGTTTTATGTGCAATTTATTTTGTTGAATAAAATATATCCACCTCAGTGAGTGCACGAGTTACATTTAATCACATCTTGTGCAATATCCTAGAATGTGCAAATGTAACCTCTTTTTTTTTTTTTTTTTCAGAAAAGCATAGGCCTATATGCGACTCATTTAAAATACTGTACTACTTACATTATTCCAACAGCCAAACTGCATGCATAAGTTTCAGAAACCCACTTTAAAATGGACAGAGAAGCGAATACCGGTCAAATCCAATAGATCATCGCTAAAACATGGCATTGACTATTTTGTAATGGCATTTATTCAGCTTCTTAATGATTTTCTAGTACATTTAACATGGATATAGCAAGTTATTGACAACATTATTGCTATTATACTTCATTTTCCTGAATATATGTACACAGGTCGTAAGAAAGATCTTTCATTGGTGTATGAGATAGGGGATGCCCTAAATTAAAGGCCCGGGTATAATTCACTGTGGACGTTTCACTCTGTCTCGCAAACAGATATGCGTGCGAGCCTTTGAAAGTATACTCCTTGGCCGTGAGCAAAGAAAGATGCATTCAAAGTGTGCGCACTGTCTAGTGGACTTTTGTTTCCAAGCACTCAATTCACTCTCGCATGGGCTGTTGTACACGCACTGTCCGTGCAGTCACAAAAATTGGGCTGCACGCAGACAGGGCCCATATGCATGTGCATACCCTGCATACCAAGATGATACGCCACTGTTGCAATATCCGAACTAAAGCCCTTCTATATGTCCCCAACTTTCTGTTTCACTAGGAATTATGTCAACACAAGAAAGAAAACTGTGCTCAAACCATTTTATTATGTCTCATGGCTTTTGAGCTGAATGAGAGAGAACAGGCTTTATTTTCAGCCAAATTACACAATTTGTGAGTCAATGTTTAATCATTTACCCACTCATTCATGGGCGAAAAACACTGAAAATGAAATTTGTAAACTGCTCTTTTAAGCAAATATCATTCAGTTATGTGCTAGACTGCTAGTCCTACTATGTACTTCTTTACACAGGTCAGTGCGGTATTATTTGTGATATTGTTTGTGATAAATATTTCTCTTTTCAAGAATGTACAACATCAGTGAATGCTAAAAACAGCAGTTCCTCCTCTATCTAAGGGCATATAGTGCAGGTAATGATCTTCAGTCTCATTGTCATACTCACACTTTGCTCTGTCAGCTCTGATGCTTGTTAGACTCACAGAAATGAAAGGTTTACAGGATTTAAGGGATAAAGCACTCTGCTCTGGAATAAATGCAGTGTGCATAGCATGTATAAGCTTATAGAAGCCCATTTCCTCCACATAAGAAAAAAAAATCATGCTTTGATAAATCATAATTACATAAAATGTAAAAATTATGGCATACTAGGTAATAATTATAAGATAAAAAGTCAAAGTTACGAAATACTAAGACAGTTATGAGATAAAAAATAAATACATCTTGCTTTGGTAAATCATAATTATGACATTAAAAGTGAGACAAGTAATTTTTATGAGATAAAAAGTCATTATGAAAAAAATGATATTAATGGATTTTTATGTGGTACAAATAGGCTTCCATAGAAGCTATTTTAGTTTCTTAAAGACAAAAATCAACAAATGATTTAACACAGTTCTAATCAAATAGTTTTTAATCAAAAAGATAGGTTGATTAAAGATAGTTTGCTTTTGTTCATAAGCAGTCAGGTTAGGTGTTTAATATCTGAAAATATGCTGGTTTAGTTATGGCATTTATGGTTACAAAAAAGTCTATGTCAATAATAACAATTCCCAAAGTATTAATGAAACATTCAATTTATCCAGTACACAGGGAGAAAAAAAAAAAAAAAAAAAAAGAGTTGCCAGTCATCTTACCTTGCCTTTATCCCTCATTGAACCCTTGCCAAGGATGGACATCTTTGCTCCTGTTTCCTCTTGTAATCTTTTCATGGAATTGCCCCTGGGCCCCAGCAGTTTCCCAACAAAATTAAACTGTAATAAGGAGAGAAAAGGCAATACTGTTGGTCTCTCACACTGCCTGCTTCCTAGATGGTTGCCTCAGTTACCTCAAAGTCAATAAAAAAACATCAGAAAGTAAGTTGGTTTTTCTCATCATGTACAAAACCAGTTACAATGAGAGAATGAAATATTCTTTTTTGGTTCAAAATTAAATCTGTGGCAGTCGTCGATCAAGCATATTTTTACAGCTTTCACCTTTGAAGTTTGTCAGAAACAATTAAAAAAAGATGTGAGAGTCTACACCTGTTTCTGTAGGGCACTGTAGCCACTCATGTGTCTAATCGATGTTTGGGGTCAGTGGTTGGGCTCTGCTGCTTTCAGAGATAATATAACATGTACCAAATGCCAAAAGGGATCTTCAAAACGATCCAGGAGTCCATGCTTGAATGAGGCATAACATAATGAGTTCATTTCCAATGGGGATTCAAGTAATACTACCCAGATGATGAGCTATCTAGTAACTGCCTTGGGGCAGCAACTAACATTTCAGTCACATAGCAGATCAGCGGTCATTGAGAACACTTGGCCCTCAACATTTTTTTTTCACCCTCTGTTGTTTTACTCATATCTGTGCATCATACAACTGTATCTTCAAGGGATTATAGAGTCTTAAACATTGCAATCAGATTTGGGCTGCTGAGGATTGTCTAATGCCCATGATAACAACAAATCTTAAGTAGTCAATAAATGATGCCGTTGTAAGAAAAAGTGCCCTTGTATAAAATGGTGCATCAAATTCCCTTTATAACACTGTCACTTCATCACTGTCTGCTCATGTTCAGTGTTCATTACTTTTTCTGATGTATTGCCACAATCCTCTTAGCCAGCAGCCCCTCTAAATTCACTTTAGATATAATATGTTTTTGAGAAACCTTTTAAAACGCATTTTTCATGGTCTTTACTAGGACAATAAAACAGAGCAAAATAGTGACTTTTTGGATGTTGAAAATGCACCTAAACAGATTGTTGTTTCTGATCATAACTAGGAAGTCTATATACTGTATGTATGTGTGTATATATATATATATATATATATATATATTACAGTAATTCACATATTTTTTACAGAAAATGTACTGTATTTTTTATACAGTATTTATTCTGTTTTCTTAAATTACAAACAAATGTATGTAAAATTACAAAAATAATCAGTATTTAAACAGTAACAAAACAGTTAAATGATAAAACGGCCAAATGAATGGCAGCCAAAAAACCCAGTAGAATTCAAGTAAAATATCCTAATTTAAATAAACCGAAAAAAAAATTGTTATTTTACAGGTATTTCCTGATTTATTACAATCAAATACCTTCACTTCACAAAAAATCATTAAAAAAAAACAGTCAATGACTGGCAGCAGTGGCTGCCAAACAAAGACCATAAAAATAAAGTGAAATATCTTAATTTATATAAAGTGCAAAAAACCTTAACAGAAATTTTCTTTAAATGTTAAAAAACTGTGTTATTTTACAGGTATTTCCTGATTTGATTCAAATGACTGGCAACAGCAGAGCATTAAACACTAACAGTTCTCTCAAGATCTCAGCATCTTCACTTATTGCAGACTTTATTTCTTTTATACAAAACTTCTTATTAAGAATTAACAGAGGTTTAGATTTTGATGTCTTATTGAAAAAAAAGTTTGAAGTCACCGTTATGGAGGTAAGCGTTGACTTTTTCTATGTTAGTTTTTCTCTGACTGCTCTAACTGTGTGTTTCTGATGCATGTTTGTTATTGCAAAAAACTCTGATCAGATGATTTTGGCTGTTTATTGATGATGTAGTTATCATGAAGTGCTTCAGTCCAGGATGAGCCAGAAAACATTGGTGTTATGCAGCATGTTGCTTTATTTCAGAGATAGTAACTGTGTAGTTGCTGACGTATAGTTACATTAATTCATTTGTGTGCTCTATCTGGTTAAATACAAGAGATTCACATTTCACAACCACTGTTTTGCACTGGTAACAATTCAGGATCTATCCGTAAAACAACAGTGTTTTTTCTGTAAGAGTGTTTTGCACTTTATTTAAATTAGGATATTTTACATTTATTTTACAGACTTTGTTTAGCACCTGTTGCTGAAAGTCATTTGACCGTATTTTTTTTTTTTTTTTTAAGATTATGTTTTGAGGTGTTTTATTGTAATAACTTTCTGTAAAAAAAAAAAAGTCATTGACCATTTTTTATGATTTTTTTTTTACAGTGTAGAGAAATGAATGTTGTATATGAACTATATTAGCCTATTTATTATATTTACCTGTTAGTAATGTCTTGATTATTTAATGTATGTTTAAATAAATTTATCATGAAAACAAGTTATGACAGTAACAATGTAAATGATTATATTTCAAAAATGAATTGGAGTTGAAAATTAACTTTATAATTAGATTTAGAAGCTAATGCAAAACCTGCCTTATGTGCAATATACATGCGAGTGTTGATTATTATATCTGAAAATAAATACATTTAGTAATTTGGGCTTTGTTGTTATTGTAACCTTAAAGGGGACCTATTATGCCCCTTTTTACGAGATGTAATTTAAGTACCAGGAGTCCCTAGAATGTGTCTGTGAAGTTTCAGCTCAAAATACCTCACAGATTATTTATAAATCCATGTTGTAAATACTAATTTCTGAGTGTAATCAAAAACAAGCTGTTTTCGTGCATGCACCTTTAAATGCAAATGAGCTGCTGCTCTCCACCCCCTTACCAGTTCCTGCCTGCCTGAGGATACTAAAAAGACATCTGCTTGGTTTTGATTATCATCTACAGTATATCACGATCACGTTCACGGACAGTGCAGTTCTTCTTCATCAAAACGTTATTATCTGCATGCGTTTGTAAAGCTATATTAGTTCAAATATCAAACTTCTAATTTATCGTTTTCTGAGCACACTTATCTGAAGCACACACAGACAGCTGGCTGTCAGATAGCACATCTCGTGAGTATTAAACTAACTTCTCTTTCACATTTTTTGTTGTGCTTAAACTGTAAAATCCACACAAGATTATGTCAAAAAAAACCTCAAAGTTCACATAAATACAGTTGGTTATTTCTGTGAACGTAAACAGCAGGGACAGAAATCACATGCTATAGGAAATTTGATAATTTCCACTTCTGAAGTCGTGATTACGAGCTTATCTCAGTCAATGAGAAGGCGTTCATGTGCAATTTTATTAGGAAACTCCTATTTACGATAATTCTGAGAGCACATAAAAGCAGCATTAGATCCCTTCAAAAACAAAACTAATCCACTGCTTATTTATCGGCTCAGATGTTAGGAATAAATTATGACTGTAATGTTCACTCTTACATCCAACAACAAAACTCTTCAATTGTTTACCAAACATTTTTGTCGCTACAGCTGCTCTGGTGTAGAGAAAATGGCAGACATTGTGTACAATTGGCTCAGGGAGGAAACTATGCTAATACTGCTCTGTCTGTCAGCAGTCGTGGGTGGGGCTCAGAAAATCAAAACGGCTTGTTAATTGAGACTGTTTATTTTTGGGGGGCATTAAAAAAAAAGAGTCTGTGGATTTTTATCACTATAGGGTGGTTGTGTACACACACTGCCAACACACATGTATGTTCAAACACACTATGTAAAAGTGAATTTTGCATAATAGGTCCCCTTTAATATTATAGTAGTGTGTAAGTAATGGCTCCCTACATAGTTTGCAGCATTAGCCATTTTAACCTTAAGAAAATTGTCATTATAATTTGTATTTGTTGAAAAAACAGTTTAATAAAAAAGCAGTTTTATGTTTAGTTTTCTCCCCCCTGCTGTACTGAACTACTACCGAACCGTGACTTCAAAACCAAGGTACGTACAGAATCATCTTGTTTGTGTACCGTTACACCCCTAATATATATATATATATATATATATATATATATATATATATAAATGTCCCGAAATGGGCAAAATCTCTTTGTGTGCATGGCTGTAGAGATGCAACTCCTCTGCAAGAGTTTACTGAGTTTGTACAGTTGCATTATTTTGGAGGAATGGCTGTTTACTATTTGTTGTTAGTTTCCAGACCAGTAAGTTAGACATTACTAAGGGAAGGGAATTTGCCCTTCAAATATTTGCAAAGGTTAGCTGATTTGTGGTGGCCAGAATGAAACAGTTGGCTATAACACATGTTGACATACCCTGCCTAGCACATGGCTGGAAACTCCTCAACACATGCTCTTCCCAGCCAGGCTGTAGATGCAGCTGTAGGGAACTCTAGCTGGCAAAACGCAGAAGAACCATCACTGAATTTGGCTAGAGCCACAAAGCAAATGCAAACAGCTTCAGGTGAAAGGGTGAGGTGTGGGTAGGGCAGTATATTTAGCAACACTGCAGCACTGCGCCAAAGCTTGATGACCATCTCTCTCGGAGTGCCGTTTGCATCCCCTCCAATGGGGTGTGTATGACAGGAATACTCTGCAGCTGGCTGGGTGCCTCGGAGCAGATGGTTGCCTCAACTACAGTGTGAAGATGCTCACTGGGCGGCTGCAGTGGAGTGGCCTGTTTTCATTAAGCTAATGAATGTCTGGAGTCACTCTCCTGCTCCATGGTGGGCAATTTAGGCTTTATTAGGGGGCACAGTTCAGTGCTGGATGAGGTTTGAAGCGATGCAAGCTGTCCCTCACAGTCCCCGGCAGAGGCAGGCCGCAGAATGATGGGCATTATGCAGCACTGACAGGCTGAGGATGATAAACCTGACAACCGGAGGCATAAGTGTCAAACCGCATTGGCTTATTATGAGCAAATGTAACTTCTAAGAAAGTACACATGGTGTGCTTTTGTGATGGAGACTAGATCACTAACCCACACTTCCAGAGCCTGGATCAATGTGTACGTCTGAAAACACTGCAAAAATCCTGGGAAAGCATGCACTGCAGTGTTTATTGATAACTGAAAAAGCCCGGATGGCTATTCACTGTGCTGTCATGCAGAATCACTTATTTTTGAAGCCCGCAGTGAGTTTAGAGTGTGTGTGTGTGTGTGTGTGTGTGTGTGGCTGGCTGAACAAATGACTTTTCACACATGAGTCCCTTTGACAGGGACCTTCACCTGCGCTTGGCGCCCACTGATGTGCATTACATTGATTTCTCTGTCAAAATCTTTTCAGAAGCCATTCAAGACCACTGAGCTCTTGATCAGCTTCATATTGGCACGATCACCACCAGACACATTTTACCATCATCACATACTGACAGTCATCCTATCGGAGACATTTTTGTTGATTCGTCATGTATGCTGTAACTACCAAATATGCAGACAAAAAGCATATTTCACCATTGAGGGTTAATGTAAGTAACGTGAAATTTTCTTTCTTTCAAGGAACAAATATAATCACTGATATTTAATTACCCTGCAAAAGCATAGGTGAAATTTGGTATGTTGGGTTTGGTATACCTACTCTCCTGGTATCATAGACCTTCTTTTTTGCCGGGAACTAAGCCTGTGAGATCGTCAAGTGTCTTAATTCTCTCATGTGGGGTTTCAAGAATTTTGAAACTTAAAAAATGGGTCACAGACCAAATAAGGTTGAGAATCCCTGCACTAAGACCAGCTTTGCTTGTTAATTTAAACTTCCTCAGAAAGAGTCTTAAGAGTTTAAAATCTGTCTCCTACTCTCTAATGCATTGTGTCCTTAATTCTGAATTTCATTTTGTGGGGCACTAAGAGTACTTTTCTTGAACATTTCTCTTCTGCTGTCCCAATCTCAACAGATGCAAATTGATGCAAATTGCTCCTCTATAGTTATCTAAGTCCTTTTTTATCCTGCACTTTCATTCGGCAAAGGTGCATATTCTTATTTGTCATGAAAAAACAATAGTATAATAATCTATTTTTGGTGCATCTCATCACATCAAAAAATTGGAACAGGAAATCTTGAGGGACACAGGCACAATCTACTGCCAATTTACAATGACTGAATATAATCTACAGTTTCAGCTAAAGAGTCATTGAAGGTGGACTCATTAGTATTTCAAATACACTGTTTGGAAGTTAGTCGGGCCGACACCAACAACAAAGTCTACCCACTCAGCATTAGGGGGTGTATGATGGTCGAGGAGAGAGAACGAGCAAGAGGGAGATTTGAAAATAATAATAATAATAAAAAATAAAAAAACACTGCAGAACAAGAAATGGGACATAATACAGAAGAGCTCAAAAGAATATCACTGGAATGAATGTTTATGACTGGGCAAGCGCTTTAGGACCCGCATTTATATTAGAAAAGCTTTCCAGCATTGGAGAGAGCTAAGTGGGAAGGCCTGAAAACAGACGCGGAGGCTGCTTTGATCCCGCTACTCATGTGAGTAACACTGGGTTTTGATTGTCTGGTGCTGCTGTGCTGTTTGCGACTAACAACGAACAATTTGCATTTACTCTTGTGTACTGTACGTTAATTTTTTGTGCTTCCTTGTCATTCGTTTATCAACTGCGCTTTATTTTTCATGAAGCATTTTGTTGCGCGTCAGCTGGGATAAACAGACATCCACTCTTTCATTGTGTGTGTAACAGTGGCCAGATAGTGAGAGTTGAGCAGGTAAACCACTACACACTGACAACTGCTAGAGAATGTGATGTTTAGCGTCATTGGTAGTGCACTCGCCTCGCATGCCAGCGGCGATTGGGTTGGGGTTAGAGACTGACTTGGAGCAGGGTGGTTAGGATTGGAGTGTGAGTTTTGAAGGCGGAGCAATGAAGAGAGGGATGGGTTTGTTTGGATTGTTTTTAAATATCAACAATGTCCAACAGCCTTGTTCAAATTCTACTTAGAGCACCCTTAAATGAGTCCAATTATGCTCATTAACAGTTTCATAATTTGTTTTGTTTATGGGGTCTACTAGAATAGGTTTAAGTCATTTAATGTAAAAAAAAAAAACTCATTATTTTTCTAATAATTTACATTGTTGCAGCACCTGTTTTCACCCTCTGTCTGAATGCTCTATTTTAACTTCTTTAAAACCTGCCTTCCAAAAGCCGGCCCCTGTCTGTTGTGATTGGTCTGCCACTTAAAGTGTATCAGCTGCTGTAAACACTACTGTATACTCTAATTATGGTGTCAGTTTCGCCACATCAGTTTGAGTCCGATATTGACAGTTAAGAAGAACAAGCTGGTCAACTCAAAACACCTTAACGACTTAAGCACGACTTGTGCAGGGTCTTTTGGACACTGTGACAACACAGTACTAATACAACTAAACCAGACTTTACCCCTTTTGTGTGTATGTGTGTGTGTGTGTGTGTGTGTATGCCTTGGGCAGGAATTATTTAAATGAGGGAAACTGTGATGTGTACATTCCCAGAAGAAAACTGAAGACTACAATCAAAGCATTTCAGGGAGTTCAGAAACGATGCTTACTGATATGGAGAACAATTCTCTTTGCAGTGGACTTTGTGCTTTGTAACTTTGCAGACATTTTTCATGCTCAAACTGAACTAAAAGTTAAAAGTGTTAAAAAAAATTAAAAAAGCGTAATAGGACCCCTTTAAGCACAAGACATGCCATCTTGTGTTATTTACGGATTTGGGTTTCAGACTGTGCCAATTAAACCTGTAATTATAGACTCTGCAGAAACAGCTACAGTCTGAATCAGTATAACAGCTACAGTCTACTATGCAGTATAAATGACTATGATGTCAAGGGCCAATAAACTTCTAAATATCCTCAAGGCTGTTTCAGCAAAAATGGCACAAAAATCCTCCGGCTTCACAACAAAATGTGCTGCCAGCCAAAGCTGGCAAAGGGAACACTTAACATAACCATTAATGCAGTTTGAGTTGGAGATTGAAACATAGCACTCTTGCCATAAGCTGTGAAACCAGATAAGATCCGCAGATGGGGTTAGATGGCTACTGCCAGTGTAGCCAGCTGTGCTGCTAGCGAGGTCTAGCACTGGCTGATAGAAGGATTATTGTTGGGGACTAGGACTGGGAGATATGTAATAATGGCCAGGAGAGATGGCTTGGCCACAGTCAATGGACACAGGCATTAGCAGAGAATGGTTTAAATAGTGGCAGAGTGCTATGGTGTTAAATAGAGATGAGAGTCAAAAAACCAGTGCTGGCTGTTAGTGGTGGCTAATGAGCTAGCAGAAAGAGGGGGAGCTTTGAAACTGGACACTTTTCAACAATATTCAACAATCTGTAATACCAGAATAAGCCAAAGGGCTTTGTGATAATAACTAATAAAGTGTATTTGAATACATTACTGCTTAAATGTTTAGGGTCAGTACAATTTTTAAATGTTTTTGAAAGAAGTGTCTTATTCTCACCAAGGCTCTATTTATTTGATCAAAAATACAGTAAAAACAGTAATGTTGTGAAATATTATTCCAATTGGAAAAAAAAAAAAAAAAAAAAAAACTTTTCTATTTGAATATATTTTACAATGTAATTTATTCCTATGATGGCAAAGCAGAATTTTTTTAGCAGCCATTACTCACATGATCCTTCAGAAATCATTCTAATATGCTGATTTGGTGCTCAGGTAACGTTTTGTAGAAACTGTGATACATTTTTTATCAGGATTCTTTTATGAATACAAAAAAACAGCATTAATTTGAAATAGAATTAAAGGTCTTTACTGTCTCTTTTGATCAATTTAATGTGCCCTTGCTTAAAAAAAAGACTATACCTGAAAGCAGTAAGCTAAATGCCTACCTTACTTTACAACATTATTATATAAATATTTAAAGGGGTGTTCACCGTTTTTTTTTTTTTTTTTTTTTTTGCGGCTTGATTGTGTTTGTGGTGCGCAGTTTAACATGTCTTAATGCTTTGTTTTTTTTTTTGTTTTTTTTTTAAAAAACAGTATTTTTCATATATTTACCTTTATTCTATACCGCTTTTTCCCTTCTCCTAAAAACACTCGCTGTCCGGAATGCGTTGTCATGATTCACATTGTCCGGAAACACCACACCTCTTACCATTACGGGCAAATGTTGCATGTGCTTGAGTCCAGTCTTTGCTTCGGTGGAAATGTAAATAATGGCATCAATATTGCCGTATCAATTTGAGCCCGAATCAGTAATGATGAAGAGGGTCAAGCAGAACCTCTGCAAGCACGGCTTTTAAAGGACGTTTATGAATGTTAAGTATTTTTGTTTGTATTTGTGTCAAAGTGTTTAGATATGCGGTCACTTTGTAAATGTTACTGCTGCCCCATAGTGTTCTGATTAAAGCTTTACTGTAGCTGAATACATGACTGAGTAGTAGCATTTTTGTAAAGGTATTGTTTAATTTATAGCATGAACGAGCATGTGGATAAACACAACATAAAAGCCGTAATGAAACAGCACTGTACACTGATAACAGAATCAGCAGCAAACACCAAGAGAAGTTCGCTTGTGTAATTACATAGAAGTTTGTTGGTGTTTGTAGGCGTTTGTTAGAGAAGTATGAAATATAATTTAGCTAACTGGCTAGCAAAGCCAAACTGCGTTGGTCTTTGTTTACGTCCCAGAAACGATATAACTTTATAAAAAAATAAAACATACTTACAGGTTGGGGCCCATAAACAGCAGCTTCTGCTTTTAAAGTGGGAACTGCTCCATCTTTCAGTAATAGCCTTTGTGAAAATCCAGCATTGAACTCGTGTAGATTCTGGAAGCTGTCTTCCGTAAAATGTGCAGCACAGACAGCTAAATTAGCATTATAATTGTCAGGAATAGAATTAAACATACATTTTAAACATTGTTCCTGAAGTTCAGCATCCCAAGGAAGAAGACTTGGATGCACGCGACATGGCCTCAGCCACTTTGTTGCGTGTTCCCGTGGGCAGTGTTTATGTTAATTGCAGGCTTTATGATGTCACCAACCCGGGAAGACGCTCGATGTAGTCCAAACTGGTCATTTTTGTAGGCATTAAACTGCCATAACTGCCGTTTGCATTAAACTTTCAGCGCTGTAACTTTGCAGATACTGTTTATGCTCAAGCAGCAACATTACACACTAACTAAAGTTAAAAAAAAGTGAAATCGCAATAAACCACCCCTTTAAACATATTTATGAGAGAAAATAAGATGCACATAAACAGAATGCATAACAAAAACATATGATATCAAACTAAAAATGCACGTTCCAACATTCTGAACATTGTGTTCAATGCAGCTCTAGAAAAGGTAACAGCCTGAGGAAAAGTTGATGATGGATCCCCTGCATTACAGAACCCATATTGAGCTCTGACACTCTGGGGCTGACAGCACAGATGCAGGGTAAACAAACAGCGCATTAAGACCATCTCAGAGTCAAGAGGCTGACAGGTTAAAAGACTGCTACCCATACAGATGAGAAGCATCCACTCTCTTCCCCAGACTACATTTCCCATGTTACTTTGGTGTTAGCTCTTAAAACGAACAGATGCCCTGGAAGGTTGGAAAGAAAACTGGAAAGTTACACATTTACAAGTTTTCCAAGCGCAAAAATATTTGTTTGCTAAAGATTATGGCACCAACATCATTCCGCTGGCTGCTTAGTGAGTATGTTATCCCATGGGGTGTTGGTCATTTGAAACATACTGGGATAAGCCTTATAAACCGATTAGGAAAGAAGCCATATTCCCATAGGCTCAGTGTTTCTTTCCATGACTTTCCGTCTCTCTCCAAATCTTGAACCAACAACTGTGCACCACAAGAAAACCATGTTATCTGAGCTCATGTTTACAATTATATAAATAACCTTCCTGAAAACAAATAGAGGTGCCTCAGCAGGCTTTTAATTCATTAAGAAGATACAACTTCCTCACTATTGTTGATTTTTATTTTTATTTTCCACCTCTGTGTTCCGTTCGATTTTGAATCTGTTCCGCGGCTTATCTATGTTAAACACCTTTGACAAGGTTGGTCGGCCTTTGGGACTAGGGAATTTTTTAACAAGACAACAATTTGATTATCTTTGTGTGCAGAGCTTGCCTACACCTTCATGTAAAGGTCATAAAACCGGAGACAGATAAGCCACAATCTACGGGGACAACAACCACCGGCGTTACTATTCAACAGATTAGTCGTGTTTTCAGAACTATAAAGGCAAACCTCAGTGGTAGATCTGTTAGCGTCTTTTCTTGTTGCTTGGTTTAGACGAACGGTTTAGGTAAAGCTGGATGTTTACCACAACAATAAAACACCATTGTGAATTCTGAATGCAACACTAACATGGTTTTATGAATCTTCAAGATTTCTGGCTAAACACACTACAGTTCTTGTCATTTAATGCTTAAAAACATGTTCACTTGCTTTCATTTCTAACAGGCCTGGCTTTCTTTACAACACGGTAAAATATACTGTATAATTAATGTAAAATTGTAATGTTAAAGCCTTGAAACCTCTGAAATATTTTAACATATTAATTTTATGCTAAATTAGATATATCCATTAATCAATGTTAAAAGATATGTGGTAAATAATAATAAAAAAAATTATATGTATTATTATCATTATATTATACTGTATATTATTATTATTATTATAATGAACATTATTATATCCTATATCTATTATCTATAATATTTCTTCAGATATTAGTGATATTTGTTATTCCACCGAACTATGATCAATAATATTTCTACCTTTAAAGATTTCTTTACAGCATGATTTGACATAGTTTGAAATAGTGCAGCATTAAAATCAGAAAACAGGCTGAAAATATGGGCATTGCAGCAACTGCCTTGATCCAGGTGCTGATGATGCAAGTTTTTTTGCACCACTAGCATGTTCTGCTGTCTGGACATGTGTTTGTCAATTTAATGTTTAGCCTAATGGAATCAGGTGAACGATAGCATAGCTTAACATACTATTTTGATTCATCAGTGTGCACTGCACCAAAACAAGCACAGCGTTAACTGCGCCTCTAATGAGTCTCTGCACAAACAGATGTACCCATAGGACATTTGCTAAGTCTTAATTAGAATCCACTGACAAATCAGATGCCAATGCGGTCTGGCTACCTTATAAACCCATGCAAACACAATGAAGTACACTACAGTGTAAAGCAAGATGTCCCAAATGTTTATGCACATGTCCCAGTTATCCCTTCTGAATACTGTTGATCAAAATAACCCCATTACCTATGTGACACACATAAAACAAATTTGCAGTGATGCTCAGATGTGCAGATACACCCTTTGATAGATTGCCCAAATCCATCTCTTAAATCTAAATACAGTGGTTTCCATGGCGACTGTGACTTTGACTTTACTAGATGGTGATGCAGGTACCCCCATTCATCTCTTGGCTTCCCTTTTGGTCTCCCTCTCTCTCTGTGTGTGTGCGCGTGTGTGCGTGTGACGCTCCTATGATTTCTATCAGTGCTCACAGGTATCTGAGCTCTGTCAGCAGGGACTATATTTCATTGCAAACCACTGACTGTGCTTTTGTGCAAGTTATGGTAAATCAAACACTTTATTTGCATACAGATAACTGATGAAAAATGAAAACTGTGTGTAGTTTTGTGATGTCACAATGAAATATATACAAATCTGTGCAAAGAGATATAAGGAAGAAGAGTTGTAGGAGTAATAAAAGCCAGGATAAAAATATCCAGTGATTTAACATTTGGTGGACACCATCCAAAACACATCAACTAAGCATATTTGCTGACTTTCTCAATACAGTAGCAGAAACTGGACTCCAAACAAGATGTAGGGGGTAATGTAACACTAAAATTTCTCAGTCATATCAGACAACTTAACCATGTCTGATTGGCTACAATGCTCAGCGCTGCAAAAACATGTAAATAGAAACCTTTAGCCGCTTATCCAGTGTTGGGCCAAATAATTCTAAGAACAGTAAGGAGCGATTCCAGTTATAATTCTTCTTGAGCTTGGTTTGGCACGGCATGATTACAAACCATTCTTGGCCCGGAATTCTCAGAATTCTTAATGAGCGTAGTGACGTCGCAGTTCAGGATTGGTCACTTGTCTGTTGCCTGGCTGCCAGTTTCCCTGAGGCTGAAGCGAAGTTAACGCAAGTTACTAATAAAATTAAAAGAAATATCTGATCATACTCCATAACATGGTCGCTACTGTTAACTCTTGCGTTACCAAGGCAACGACTGATGCATTTGTATTACATTCCAAAGAGCTCTGTTATCAGCCCCACAGTGGAAAATCAGATTGGCACAGAATGGAACGGTTAAGTAATGAGAGAGGTTTGGTCCGTGAAAACAGTGGAAAAAAGCGACTTTTGATGCTTTCAAGAGCGCAAACACCAAATCTCTCTCACCAATATGCTATTATTATGGAGAAAACGGATTCTAGACCAGCAGTTATGGGCAGCTTTTCCCTCTAAAAGCAATCAGAAGCAGACCACTCATGCCTTTAACTGTACTTTAACTCTTTCCCCACCAGCGTTTTTTTTTTTTTTTCTTTAAGTTGCCTGCTAGCCAGTGCCAGCACCAGCAACAGATCTCTTCCATCAACACCCCCAAAGTTTGCACAGTCCTATACCTCTTCCTGCGTCGACATTTCATTCTGTAATGTTAGGCAATTTCGATTTATATGCTGTTTAATATTTGATGATTGCGTTACTTTACATGTGCATAAGCAATGCTATATCGTTGTTTCTGCTTCTTCTTCGCCTGTGGTTTGATCCGGAGATTCTGTACTCTTTCAGAAGATGTGCACCCCTTACTGTATAACAGTGAAAACATGGATTGCTGGAAAAGTCCGTCAATGGCCAGGAAAGAGTTAAATAGATTTGGAATAAATTCCTATGTACACTACCAGAGGACTACACAAAAACTCACATACTCGGAATTAGAAACATATTGTTTTCTTTATAAATCAATATTTTCAAACAATGTAAGTTTATAAGACAGTATGTAAAACTATGTGAAAAAAAGTATTTAATAGGCTACTCAATCAAAAGTGTAAACAATACAAGCCAAGTACACTTAAGAATAATATTTTTAAGTATATCTCAATCAAAAGATTGAGAACAAGTATAGGCCAAATATACTTACACTTTTCTGTCAGTAACTTTCAGTAAATTTCTGAGAAGTAGCCTACTTAAAAGTAGACTGAAAGTATACTTTCTTAGTTTTAGTATTTTTAGTAGAAGTATATACAAACAGCAAACTTGAATCTTTTTTTTTTTTTCAAGCATGCTGTTAGTAAGGGAGTCATTGCTTATGTACACGTAAAATAATGCGATCGTCAAAAATTAAACAGCATATAAAAAATCAAAACTGCCTAACATTACAGAATGAAATGTCGACCCAGAATCTACATTTTGGTCATCATTCTGAATCCAATCCGGTGTTGTGTTGAATTTTAACTCTTTGCCAAATTTTTACCCTCCTCGTTGAGGCTGCTACCTGGCTGCCTAATCCTAAACCTACTGTACCTAAACTGGTGTTGATAAAAAAAAGAATTAAAAAAAAAGAAAAAAAAAAAAGAATGAAGATATAATATATTTTTTAAAGCAGAGGCTCTGTTTTTCCTTTTGATGTACTGCATGTTCAGATATTCATACCACAAAATATTCTGGGGGCCATGAAAGATTTTGAGAAAATTAAAAAAATGCTGGCTGGCTGGAAAGAGTTAATAGGAAAAAGTTACATTAATTCAATAATTAATTATATTAAGATGAACTTAAACTGAATGATTTGCAGCAGATTTCTAGTTCCCAGCATGCTTTGCATCAGATTGTATAAGGAAAATAAATGTTGAAATTAAGTGTTATTTTATGTGTTTTTGCACAAGATGAATATAGGGAGAGATACATTAATGTTTTGCTACAGTATATTTGGATTTATAGGGACTTTTGTTATGTTACTTTTTTGCAGAGGTTACCATTCTGCAAAATTTCAAGATTATATGTTTCTTAACTGTGTACACGCAAATAGTCATAGTTTTTCTCATTATAAGTTTATTAATAGCACAGTTATTTTTAACATAATGTAAATGTTTTGTGCACCAAAAAGGACATTAGTAGTGGTCTGTGAATGATGAAAGAAAAAAATAAAATTGTTACAGTTGCCCCTTGTTTCCCATACATAATGTGGTGTTTTAATCAGTAAGATGCATATTCAATCAGTCAATTAATCAGTCAGTCAGTCACCACGACAGAGCCAAGTTGTACTCTCCCTTCATGATCATGAAGGGGATTGTGGACAATATAGAAAACAAACAGCATTCTTTAATACGAATTAAGTTTTAGTTCCCCTGTCTTCTATAACCTTGTGAACCTCTCTCAGCACAGAGAACCCAGTGAATTTAATATTCACTTAATAAAATCATTTAAACAGAGCCTGCTGTCAGTGCCACTGTAAATTAATGAATTGTTCTTTTATATTTCTCAATAGTTAGAGAAAGTGATATGCGATAATTTGGGGGGAAAAATAACATGCCATGAAAATATATTAAACACGTCATTGCATTATAGCACAACAGTGATGTGCAATTAATATCTTGTCATGAAAAACAAAGGTCTTCAAAGCAGTGGAGCAACGCATAAAAAGTCTCAATCTGAAATGATGCAGAGGAGTAAAGACTCAGAACAAGGAATTCATGTCAAGGTCAATATATACATTAGAACAAATAGGGCACATAACAAACTGCCATTCAAGGTACACAAGGCCTATTCTTCATTATGCAAATATATAAAGTTAGCCTAATTTAAAGAGAGGATCAAAGAAACCAAATATCGACTCCAACTCACTTATTCTGAGCTGCAGCAGAGATGCTCTTCCTTGGAGACAGTCTCATCAAGCATGATTAAACAAAACTCAGAGACAGTGCTGTCGTCACACACAGATTAATTAACTGCACGTAGATAAATCCTGGGGATTTGTAACAGAGAACATAACATAAAGTATAGACTATATAAGCTATTATCTATTATGGTCCACAAGTTCATTGATCAACTGATTTTGAGGTTAGATGGTGTGGTTCTGAGGGTTAAGCTAACCATTTTTTTCTTGTAAAAGCAGGAAGCACAGTTCACCCAAAAATGAAAATTCACCCAAAGAAAAATATTTGGAAGAACGTCAGTAACCAAACAGATCTCGCCCCCCATTTACAACCATAGTAGGAAAAATGAATACTATAGTAGTCAATGGGGGGTGAGATCTGTTTGGTTATTGACTTTCTTCCAAATATCTTTCTTTGCATTCAGCAGAACAAAGAAATTCATACAGGTTTGGAACAACTTGAGGGTGAGTAAATGATAACAATTTTCATTTTTGGGTGAACTATCTTAATATTATTACTTTAAGTGCAATGACTTTAAGTAAGAAAAGGATACCTGTAAAATGTTTTCTTAGCAGGACTTATTTTAAGAGATGCGCTGATATTAAATGCGCTGACACAATAAGCTGATCATTATTTTGTTGTGTATTGTATTTTGTTATGCAATAAATGTTATGGCAGATAACATATTTATATGGGTGATATTAAACATTTAAAACATTAAGACATTTGTATTAATTAACTGCAAGTGAATTTAGCATCACAATATTATAACATTCAGTAAGAAAAATGTATATTCAATCTGACATTTTTAAAAAAGTGTGTTATTAAATTATTAGTGTTTTAATGATTAACTTTAAGTGAGTTATGCAAAGGTAATCTAAATGTAAAAATAGGAGAATTAAAAAAAATAAATAAATCAACCAACCAATACAGATTAATTAAAAGAAAAACATATAATGGGCGATAACCAATATTATACCGATATACTGTGTAGTCTTGTCTCAGATCAATAATAACCTAAACTGCTAAAATTAGATTCCAAAAAAAAAAAAAAAAAAAAATATTCTGGCATCTGAAAAATATAACTCTTCACAAAAACACATCTTTGATCTGCTTATATTTGTGGGGGAAATACACCCTCTTATCTTGTAACAAAAACAATGCGTAAGGTAAAATCAAATACATAATAAAACGACACATAATATTAATCAATGCAATGACATTTTACAGATATTTCTCACATTCCAGGAATATCACAAGAGAACTTTCCCATAAAATTACCATAACTACAAAGCAGCCAGGATCCTCAGGAAAGAGGGATTTGGGAAAACAAAAAGCCATTGTTACAACTTGAACAAGACATGTAAAATCTAAACCTAAGGCGTGTTCTTTGTACTCGTTTTTCGACAGCACAAATCTACTAAACCCATCAAACAGTCTGCGCATTTTAGTGCTCCAGGGATTCATTTCCTAAAGCAGAAACAGTAAAAAACGAGGGAGCATATGAGAAGCTCAGAAGCTTTATGGATCCGTCTGTGTGATGCTCATGGGCTTTTTTCCACTCATTTTCAAAGCATAATTTTAAAGCAGCACAGTGCAGAATAAAAGAGTGCAGTGTGCACTGAACATGATAACGATAGAGTAGTCTGAAGTAAATAACCAGTTACCTAAAATAAAAACTCTGTTTCCATCTGAAATAAAGCACTGACTTTACTATTACTGGCAAAACTGTGATTTGCAACATGTAATATTGTTTCCAGATGAATCAAACCAGGCAGTTCTGGCTCTTTAATGACTGAATCACTATAATCAAACTATCAGCGGATATCAAACTTAACCACTCAGCGCCAAATACGCTACATGTTTCATTTATGGCACAATAAAATACCTCAGCTGTTGTCTGTGAATAAAACTCATCAACATAAATACAGTTCTGACTTGTGATGCAGCCTGAATCATAATCACACCATGTTCATTCATTGGCCGGCAAAGAACTGGTCCCCTGACTGAGCCTGGTTTCTCCCAAGGTTTTTTTGTCCATTCTGTCACCTGATGGACTTTGGGTTCCTTTCCTCTGTCATCTCTGGCTTGCTTAGTTTGAGAACACTTAAAGGTTTAGTTCACCCAATAATGAAAATTCTGTCATTAATTAATACTCACCCTCATGTCGTCCCACACCTGTAAGACCTTCATCTTGCGTTTATCTTCAGAACACAAATTAAGATATTTTCTGATGAAATCTGAGAGGTATATGACATGGGAAGCAATATAATAACCACTTTCAAGGTCCAGAAAGTTGCATTCATAAAATAGTCAACGTGACTAAGCGACGAGAATACTTTTTTGTGTGCGCAAAAACAAAACAAAAATAATGACTTTATTTAACAGTATCTTCTCTTCTGTGTCATTCTCATACGTTGTTTACATCCAGCGCTTCCAGGTTCTACGTCAGAATGCTGACTCATTATTGGCCGGCTCTTGCGTCAGCACACAAGCATGCGTCGTGCTGCTCACATGTGCAGCTTTGGCCAATACTGAGCCGGCATTCGGACGTAAACACGAAAGCCGTCATTATGCTTACTGTGTTAACTGCGTATAGATAATGACAGGGAAGATAAGAGACTGTTTTTGTGCTCAAAAAGTATTCACTTCTCGTCACTTCTTAACTTCATGTTGACTGTTTTAATGATGTCTTTAGTAGCTTTCTGGACCTTGAAAGTGGTGATTATATTGCTGTCTATGGACAAGTAATATTCCTCTCGGATTTCATCAAAAATATTTTAAAGGCACAATATGTAAGATTTTTATATTAAAATATCTAAAAAACACTTGCACAATTGTGTACTTACATTATCCTAAATATTTTTAAGAATTTGTAAATTCAGAGAAATTCACAATTTTAAATAGTGCCCATCCCTTGTCACTTGTTGCCTGTCAATGATGTAATATCTGTTATCCCTGGTTTCTGCTTGTGCTGCATAGTAACCATGGCAACAGACGTGGACAGCTGCGTAACGTCTAGCGGCACGCTGTTGTTTTCATTCAAAAATTATGGACCATGGCAAGAAAACATTGGGACAAAAGGAGAAATAAAACGAGGTTCAATATCGGCGTGGCATTTTCGAGATGGCGAGAGCCTTGTGACAAACTTTGACTTGACAGAGACACCACTCTTGCACGTTATTAGACAGGTAAGCAAATGTACATAAGACAATTCAATGTTATATAGCTAACATTATAACTGTTACAAACTTACTGGTTGTATTACGTAGCACACGAATGAGGAGATAAAGATAATAGAGTCTTTACTAGAAAATCCGATAGGAGAATACAGGAACAGACAGGAACATACATCAGCATAACCACGAACACAAACGTCCAAACGATACCCGACAACATAATCCATAGAAACAGGAACTTAAATACACTGATGAATGAACTCAAACGACAAACAGCTGAGATGAATGTGATTACTGTCCATGGTGACAGATTGTGGTGGGAAACTAGAACAAAGAAACACGTGACAGATGAAAACAACAAACAGAAAGTCCATGTTAATGTAACATTACGCCCCCTCCCGGAAAGGCGCGTCCTCGCGCCGTAGAGATGAAGATAAGATGCTGAAGATGTAGGAGGCGGTTCAGGAGGCGGACGGCTAACCGGGAGGAGGCGGAGAAACGGAGTCCAGGGTGGTGCCCCACGGCGGCGTTGATGGAGGGAGGAGCCATGGAAGGGAGTTAATGATGACCGCCATGGGGAGGACCGAAGTCAACAACGGCGAGGATGGAGCCCACCGCGTAGTTGAGGAGGTGGAGAGATGGTGACGATCCAAGCGGCCACGACGGAGCCGCAGTGACGACCTCCTGAGATCGAGGAGGGGATCCGGAGGTCTGAAGACACGCAGGAGCGACCGAGGGCGGAGACGGAGCCTGAGGTAGGGCGGAGCAAGCTGTAGTGGAAGGGGTGGAGGGCCAGAGAGCAGCGAATGGTCCATAGGTTCGCACCGAAGGCGAAGCAATGTCTGAGCCAGGTGGAGCCAACGTACCGAGGGAGTCCGGCGTGGTCGAAAGGCCGATGGTCAACTCTGAGGTCAGGGCGATGGATGGAGGCAGCTCGAGACCATCCAAAGCTGGAGGCGGAGCTTCGGGCTCCTCGTGCCCAGGAAGAGGCGGATCCCGACAGGCCCGAGATGGTGCCACGCTACTGAGAGGAGGTGTTATCGAGGGACTGGAGGGAGACGGAGATGATTGGGTGGCACAGATGTCTGTGAACTGGGAAACAGGCTGAAGTTCCATGAAAACATCTAAGATCAGTGGTGAGTCACAGGAATGTTGGTGAGATGGTGGGAGAGGAACGCTGGACGGGACCAGCGGGGAGACAGGCACTTCAGGGCTGGACGGAACCAGCGGGAGTGAAGACAGTATAGGGGCAAGACAGGTTTCCTCTCCACACCTTAAGTCCAGCAGTGTTTCAGCGAAACCACTCTCAGTAGCGGGGGGGTGGGCATTGCTCATTTCCGGACCCTCGAGGTCCACCAACACTCCCTCGGCAATGACAGGATCGGCCGGCTCACACACCTGGTCAGGTACACGCTGCTCGGGCTCCGTGGTGATGTGACCCCCGATCGCACTTGTGGGCGTGGGCGGCTCTACTACCTGCGGTGGGCTCAGGTCGAAAATCCTCGCCGTCTGGGTGGTTCTGGCTGGGCACTGGCTGGGGAGTGGGGCTGGCGGCAACCTTGACAGTGAAAGGTGATCCGCAGGCAACAGCTGTGCACGAGTGGTGGAGTTGAGTCCAAAGTACAAGAACGTGCACAGGCAGTAGTCCGGGAAGGTGGTCTGATGTGCGAGATCTAAAAACAGTTCTAAATGTCTCTCGAGGGAGCTTTCTCCCTGCTCAAGGCACATGAGTTTCACATCTGGGAACATAGTGCAAGCAGGAGTGAGAAAACGGAACAAAAAAAACTGAACACGAAAACCAAAAAGAAAATCTTAAGTGAACAACGTCGCTTAAAGTTTTTGGTCGGGTATTCTGTTACAAACTTACTGGGTGTATTAAGCACTTGAACGAGGAGATAAAGATAATAGAGTCTTTACTAGAAAATCCGATAGGAGAATACAGGAACAGACAGGAACATACACCAGCATAACCACGAACACAAACGTCCAAACGATACCCGACAACATAATAATGCACATAATAATCCACAGAAACAGGAACTTAAATACACTGATGAATGAACTCAAACGACAAACAGCTGAGATGAATGTGATTACTGTCCATGGTGACAGACTGTGGCGGGAAACTAGAACAAAGAAACACGTGACAGATGAAAACAACAGAAAGTCCATGTGAATGTAACAATAACATGATGAAATGTTAGAATATCATCAGTATGATATTTTAATGTTCATCTAGCTTACTGTTAGTCTCATACAGCCAACAAACTAATACATAGTACAAAATAGTACATTACAACTTTCAACACACTCAAATGCAGTTTAGTTTGATAATGTTAGACCAAGTGAAACAGCACTGTGTTACCTCACAATTTTAATTCATCAAATAAACTGACCTGTATGAGTAGTATTTCAGCTTTGCGAGTAGTTAGGTAGAATGAAATGTGATCAAAAAAATCACAGTACTTATTACAGTACCATATGAAATACCATATGAAAGGATTCGAGTCCTTTCCTAATCTGTTTTTACTTCTTTCATAGCTTGTCTGTAACAAAAGTTATGGTTATCTGAAGTCAGCTGATCGCTCTGATTTTCAGGAACGAAATTCGGAGAAAAACAGGTTTAAATAACTGTCACCCCCTTTTTTCGCATAGACATGAAAATGCACTATCCAAACATAAATGGTTGTAATTCAAGAATGCTTTGGAATATAGATCTAAGGTTGGTCTTGTTTTAAAGAAGACACTTGTCAGATTATTGTAGAAGTGAAATAAATTATGAAAGTGAAACAAAAAAAAATAAGTTATAGAATTTTAATTTTATGAAAATGTAAAACAATTGTTTATATTTTATATTAATATATTACAAAACATGTTTTACTCTTAAACTGCAAGAAAATCAAAGCCAAAAATTTCAACATTCCAAACTTTAGGTTGAAATATTTCAAAAATGAGCTTTCAGTAAGATTTTGTTTGGGCGCAGTACCAAACTTTTTCACTAGATGACACCCAAACTCCATATCTGACCATTTAAGGGCGCCTCCATTTATTTGAGTGATCTAAACCATATATTTACCATATTTTCATACATTTTATGAAGTAGACATCCTATTCAGAAGTAAGTAGTATTCTGCCAGTTTGGCAGAATTTGATTTGAATTCAACCTCTCATAAACACATAATTAGAACGTGTGTGTTCATTATAGCTCCGTTGTTCTCTTGTGCTCCGCCTTCTCACGATAACGTTGTATTAGAAAAAAAAATCTTTGCGTGCCGTAGTTTATACAGGACTGGTGGGAAATTTGCATTAATACACCTTCATTCTACATGTTATGTGGTTTATTTAGATAGGTGAACAATCTTTGTAGTGGTGGAGAGCAGGGACGAAAGTACCATTTTTCACAAAAATTTAATTTTAAAAGATAATGTTTTAGACAGCGGTATATTTTTGCTGTGGTCAATAACTCACAAGTGTGGTCTATCAATACCAGGTGATATTTTGTACAAATGTAGAACGGCTTCATAATTTCACTTTGAACATAAATTGCACATTGTTACTTTCGACCCGGTCAGTTGGGACAAAAGTAACACACAGGTGGGTCAAAAGTAACACAACAATACAAACTAGATTTTTTGTGTTAGTCTTGTTTTTATTAAATATACCGGACTATGACCTTGTTAATATGTAACTGCAAACATATTTTGACCTTTATCTTTGCATAAAAATATTAAATTACATTTTCATTTTAAATTGAGAATTTCAGTTTCATCAAATGTTTCAAAAGTAACCCGACAGTACAAACTTGAGTTGTTTAGAATATATATATATATATATATACATAATTTTTTCAACAGTATGAACAATATGAAAATTAAATTAAATTAGCATAACATAAATTCTCAACATAATGTAACAGTAGTCATGTTTCCAATCCAGCTGTTTTTATGCATAAATTCAAAATGTGCATAAAAACATCTGAATGGAAACACTGCATATTCATAGATGGATGTGGAAAAGCTAAGGTATGGCTAAAAACTAAATGAGACTAAGGTAAATGTAAACAGACTGGGTGAATAAATGGTGACATAAATCAGCAACAGATGTGTCCAGAAACGCCCTCTCATAAATATCTGGCTGAATCAGATCTCTGTCTGTCTTTCTGACCCTCACTCTTGGCATATTCTGCTAGTATGATATGATATAAACATATTTTAATAAATGCTGCAACGCAGAGAAAGCGACCACATTAGCATTGGGGCAAAAGAAACGCTTGTTAACTTGTCACTGCAGCGGAACAAAAGTAACAAGTGTTACTTTCACCCCGACAGGAACTCCTGATATTTAAACCCGATTTACTTTCATACTCAAAAATTCTGACAAGGCAAACTTCAGGATGTGTTACAGCACTAGATAATCTGTAGATTGATCATTATTGTGACACATGAAATGAGAAACATACCTTGTAATTAGAAAAACTGCCTCAGAAATGTATTTACTGTACTCGAAAACTGCTTTCCGTGCTGTCATAACTTGGAATGCAAATGTAGTCAGAGCTCTGAGAAAATCGCTTTTGTTCCGCCCGGTTCTCCCCTGTTAACAGAGGGAAAGCTATGGCTGTTTTTTGTTTGTTTGTTTGTTTGTTTTTTACCTCTGCTGGGTGTGTTCTTAAACAGTAACGTGAGAGAAAGACAGCCTTGCCACTATAAATCATTATTTTTCTGCACTTAACAGGCGAATTATGCCAATTTATTTTCAGAGATGATAAATAAGATAGAATGATAACCCAATTTTGACCAGAAAAAAAAAACGACATTCGACCTATTTTTTTTACTTTACTGAAAAGGTTCCATCGCCACATCCGACAGGTTTTCCCAGATCACAGCACAAATGTCCTCATTCCTTCATATCCCCCAGGACTCGCATGTGGCACGGATATCCGTCTCTCATTAGCAATGGCGCCCACGATTCTCGGCCACACACTGCTGACAGTCATGTTAAAAACATGAATGCATTCACTCATCCATAAACATTATTTCCCCATAAACATTATTAGATCCATCGGCATAACGACAAGTTCCATGAGTCCACGCTCATTGACTGCGTCATCAATCTGTATAAAGCGCTATAGAGGGTATGCCCGTGACGTCACCATCGACCGTTATGACTGGGGTCACGCCCACTGAGTGGCAAAAGACTGAGTGGCAGCATTGGTTTTCAGCGTGAATGCCGCGAAAAACACACAAAACGCATCCAAAACGGGAAAGAGCTTTGCGACTGACTGTACAAATAGCTGACACAAAATCGGAGGTATATTTTTTCAGACTGCTGAAAGCTACAGACAAAAGAAGCAAATAGATCACTGCAATTCACAGAAACAGCTGGACTCCAGGCAAAGAAACGTTTTGCAGTTATCATTTTGTGTCAAAATGTTGGATTTTGGGGTAAAATCCTCTATATTGTATTGTTATATATTGTGTTGACAACTCATCAATTAAATATATTCTGCATAATTGGGTGTTTTAGGGCTGGACGACATGACGAAATATATAACATTGATATAAGTGATCGCTCCGATTTAGACCTACTTATATTGTAGTTATACAAAGCGTTCACAGGCCGATTTGCTTTATGTATTTCCCCAGTGTCGAAATTAGGCACATATAAATGTCAGGAAACACGATTCCTGGCTGCATGTCAATATCCATGGATTAGGTTTCTTTGACATGTTATAAGGAACACTTTTGAGCCCAACCTTTACTGTAATCGTTTGTTTTACTCACGTTTTCGCAGTTTCGCAGTATTAAATCCAGTCATGCAGCAGGTTCTTTTGCCACTCAGTCCAGCTTAGGGAGTGCGTTCCAGCGGAAAAGTGACGTCTATGCATACCCTCTAAATAAAGGTGACTTGATAATTGCTGGAAGCCCCCAGGAAGTCGAAGAAGTCGAAGCCCCCTTGTTGAAGTTCAATCAATCAATAGACTGACCATGTTGCTGAATAAAATGCAGCTCTGTAGGTGCTGAGAAGCTAAAATTTCCTAACAGATGCATGAGATGCCAACTGGTAAAAAAAATAAAAAAAAATAAAAAGGAGTTGGAAAAAAAACAAGATTAATTTCCTGATTACAAAATGAGGCAGAATAATGTTGAACAGCTAGAAACAGATGCAGTGCCTGTTACTCTGAGAGAGCCGTGAACCTTTTCAGCTAGGACAGAAATATAAGGTGTAAATAACAGATCTGCAGTGCAGCACAAATCAGAATCTGACACCATCTAGTTTGCTCCTGCCAGATACAGAATGCATTAAGTCATTACCAAAAGCACAGCAATCCCATAAAGCTGATGAATTGCTTTTGATTCTCTCTGATCTCCATATGACTATACATTGATTTGGTTGTCACGTCATCACTCCTTTGTACGTTATATGGAGCACTGAGGTCTTACCTTAGGATACTGCTGCACCGGGATCAGCACGCGCTCTGAAAGTTTGATGTTTTTGTTGCTGATGATATCCAAGTATTTCTTCACCTCACCATCTTTTCTCAACTCATCTCCTTCGAACTTTTCAATCTCTAAATGAAAGAGAAAAAAAAATGTTGAGGTCAAATAATGTCATGCTTTGCCTTGATCAACCCAGAAAATCAGGAAAAACTCAAAAAAGGCTTTCAGATCTTCCCAGCTTCCAGTGGAACATTTATTAACAACAATTAAATAAACACTCTGCGTAGAACGTAACTTGTTGGCGTAAGCCTACTAAGCCCTTATTCGCATGACAAACACAAATTGAAAAGCTACTGCGCAAAACTGTAATATTTTGTGCTTGAGGAATTTTATGGTGCTTTTGAGAATTGAGCCGGAGACTTAACAGCCACACAACATTAAAGAGGCTTGAAATGAAGCTGTCACCTGGGTTCCTCCAGGGAACCCTTTCTGTCGCTGCTAAATTAATGCTCAGCAGAATTGAGAATTATGAACCTGTGCAACTCGTGTAAAACATGGAGTGGGAAAAGAAGGGAAGGGAAGTCAGCAGGTGAAGGGAGACCATTATTTTTCACCTCCCGTCTGGAGAGACTCTCAGCTGCTTAAACCTGCAGAAAACCATATTCTCTCGCTTTCATTTCTATACTGTATGTAGGAGCGAGGAGCAGCCTGAAATTCATCCCAATGACTTTTCAAGTTTTAAATTCTCCTGGAGCGTGTAGTGGTCATTTGTGAATACATCACAGGTTGTCTGCTGCAGTTATACAGCTCTTGTCCCCTTATACATTTAAAGGAAACTTAATGGTTCCTCTGTAATGATCACCTCACCGTTTTTTCTAAATAAACTACTTATTGTCTTAAAGCTTTGCAATAAATTGCTAGAAAGCAATTATTTGCAGGTTAAAGCTGCAGTCCAGCATTTTTCCTCTTTGTCGCCATCTCTGTTTGAAACCTGCGATTGCAGTCATATTGTTATCGTTCCGTGCATTGTGCATCGGCACGACTCCTCAGCGGATGAATCTAATGTCTGCTGTCAATCACCACACCGATGTGTATTCTGTACTTCAGAATCACAGATTCTACGTCTTGAAAGTATGACCAATATAAGAATTTTCACTGGAAAATGTCATCTGAACAAGTAAGTAATATTTCTGCCACTTTTGTTCTGACCAACTGAGGGGAAAAGCATTAGGCCTACAATAAATCGTGCTGCCAAGGATGATTAAATTTAACGATCGCTTAGCCTGGATTATTAATACTGTGCTACAAATTATTATTACTGTTATACTTTGTTCTCAAATTGTTAATGTTAACAACATCTGCATTGCGTATTTAGTGTATATTAGCATTACCTGTAGATTTCAATTTCTGTAACCACTCTGCCATCTTAAGTCTTTTGTCGCTGATGATTGTCAGTGTCAGATTGACGTTTAATTATTTCAGCTGCTGTGAGAACAGGCTATAAATTATCCGCTACAAGCAGCATCCTCACATGATAAAGTCGACTAGCCTGGACTCCTTCTTTCTGTTTACACACGTGACGTAATGACGCAAAGACAAACTGCTGCATGCTTGAATTTCCCGCGGAAATCCACCAGGTCGCTCTTATTATAAAACATTATTACAAGCTTACCGTTGTGAATCGAGCTATGATAAGGAGATAGTTTTGAACACTGGCTGGATATGTACTTGCTCAAAATTTGATTTTGGATCATTTTTAACCAAAAAAAAGTTACGGACAGCAGCTTTAAAATATAATCTTTTAGAATTATGTGCAAAAACAGAGGATGAACTCACACAGAGAAATAAATAAATATATTAATAAAAATTTTTGTTGTTGTTGTTTAGTCAGCTGGTCTCAAGGTGATTTTTAGAGGATGTATTAAATTAGTTCCCCTCAAGTTCACATAGGCATCCTATCAGAGTAACCACAGGTGTAGTTCAGCACATTAACAATGAACATGTTCCAACTATTTTTGAAAACTAGAAAATAGGCCTACTTTGTGTCTTTTAAAAATACTCTTTTCCTTCATTTCGAACAGCATATCAATTGTTTTATCACTTTAAACCAGTGCTTCTTAACCTTTTTGACTCGAAGGCCCCCTGTTGTCCAACACAATATTCAAAGTTCAGTATTCAAAGATATTTTTGGTCTTATGACAAAGTTGCTTGGTTTTAAACTTTTTTTATTGATATATTAAATTAATTAACAAGGCCATGTTTCCACCTGGTATTAAGATGCATTTTGGTCGATCAGATCACAATTGGACGAGGGAGACGCGTACCCATTTACACCTGGTATTTTAATCCATCTCTTTTGTCCATTTTCAACCAAGTCTTTCCTGATTTTTTCAAGGGGAGGGTCTCTGGGCAGGCAAATGTATGGGCTTTTCAGATCTTTCAATCTAATGGACAAAATAAGCCTGCGCAATTTACATGTCAGAGATCACAGAAAAACATACGGAGAGCATGAGCTTTTGTTTCTGCTTTTGTTTCTTCAGAGAGGTGGTCTTTTGCGATGCTCGAACACATTCAACCACATGAGCATTTACACTATGAAAGCAATCCAGTCGAATGCGTTTTCGACTACCTCTGGAAGTGGTCGAAAGTAGACAAGCTCAAAACGTTTAACACCCCATTTACACCTGTATTTAGCGTCATCCACTTCTTAGCGTCATCTGTATTTAGTGTCATCCAGTTCTCGCATCTTAATACCAGGTGGTTCCAGAAGATATGTTCTGTATTACAGAACTGTTTTCAAAAAAGAGAAAATAAAAAGAAATCTGATCTCTGTTTACATCTTGATTTTATGTATTTATTTTTAGCATTTACATTTAGATTAGATTTTATATATTTTAAAAAATTATTTATCAATTTAAATAGTTGTGCCCCACTTGGAAATTTGCTTAGGCCCTCCTAGTGGAACCCAGTCTCCTGGTTAAGAACCACTGCTTTAAACCTAACCTATCTTCACTTGAAAATCTTCTTTCTAATTACGAAGATACGAAAGAAATTAAACCAGGCTGAAAATGAGGCATATTTGGAAAGGGAGACCTAATGCTGAGAAATTATTTTAGGGAACGTGGCAATAGACACATTCTGAAATAATATTTGTTTCTGCAAAAAAAACAGACATAAACTGTAACATAGGAATGTGAGAAAAGTATAAGCTCTTTGTCCTCTTGCTTATGAATATATGTTCATTTGAAACATGAAAAGCACTTCAGTGCAGACTCGGTAGCTGCAAATGTATCTCACTGTAATCCACAGGGAATAGACTCATGTTTTGTGCATTTCTAATGCTATTTTATTTGCACAGAAAAGATTTGATCAGGCAAAAGCTGCTGTATTCCTTTGACATTTTGCATCATACAAACTGCCAGTGAACTGAAAAACAAACAAATTCAACATGAAACTAACAACAGTGCTGTAAGACCTCATGTGTTTTTGGATTTCATTGATTTTGGATAGCCCTACACACAATGACAGCCACCTCTTGAGTATGCCATGCATGCATGCATGCATGACAACCCTAACTAACAAAAGTCTCTGGGTACTATTTAGGAGATGGTGATCTGATCTTATTGAGTGAGTAAAAGACCAAAAAATCCACAAATGGGCTTTTAGTTGATACATATAACAATTTCAAGGGTGAGTGGCCCTGTGGAATGAGTATCGCAGCATAATAAGGGAAGATTCAGGCTTAAATTCTGGTTTGGCTTCTTTCTCTGGCATCTGTTGTTACCCCCTTTATAAAACACTTCAGCCCAGCTTGTTTAGGGAGTGCCCTATACGGTCACCAATGCATGAACAATTGATGGTAAAAAAAAAAAAAAAAATCTGTTAAAAATCAGCAAAATCTATTTGCTGCACAATTTGTTCATTTTTAAATTCCATCCTCTTGACATTTTCAAATCACAGAATGAAACTGAATATCAAATATATTCACTCATCTATGGGCTCTGTGAAGTTTCTCTACGGTTGTAATTCACAAGAAGATTCTAGGATGAATTCTATGATCCTTCTTCAGCTTGAACCAATTGGGTACAATTTAATGGATGCTGGAACCATCCAAATAATAATGTTCTCAAAGACAAAAGAAAATGTGAAAAGACATTTGGGCCTAAACAATCTGAGGTCGATCCATTACCACAAAATGACCAAAAAACAGGCTGGCATGGTTTTGCGAATATTATTTGGAGTACCACAGCCCACAGTATTGGTCCCTGATATATAATACATTTTGCACCCCTTGATTCACCTTTACTAACAATCCATCAAAAAGACAACAATACTGGACTTTGAAGATCTGCAGATAACCTCCTGCTGACTGGAAAATGAAATTTCTAACTGAAAATGACTTTCACATTGTAAAATACATCAATCTGACCTGATCAGGTCCGTGCGGATATTCAAAATCACCCACATTAGGATAATACTGCTACGAAAAAGGGAGGTAAATCACCCTTTTGTTCTAGTAAAATACATTTTTCAACCTAAAATCATTTCAAGGTTATTCATTACAATTCCTTTTTGTCATTCCCACTTTTTCTCTGTAATCTGTAACAGAATCAGTGCATAATTGCTTTGCGCTCTCCTGACACACTTGTACACACATCTAAAGCTACAAAGATGTATTTTAAAAATGATTTCATACAGCTAAAGGTGATGACTCACAGGATATGGAGGAGGCAACTGGCAAAAGTGAAAGATGTGTAAATTAGTTTGGGATAATTGTATGTTACTCAAACGAGCCTCGTGTTTTAATATTTCTTAATGTACCATGGATAATACCCATCCCATTCAGAAAAGACAACATATGTTTCTAACATAAATCCCACACTGAAGGATATGCTTGATGTGTAATAAAACCCAATTTGGACACTTTCAGTCAAAAGAAGATGATTTAATACTACAATTTTTGGCAGAGCTTGTGACTACACTTGTTCACTACTAACTAAGTGTAGTTGTCTACATTACTACTTTTTTGTCTACTATGCTTTGAGCAATGACCACCTTTGTGAATTTTAGATTAAGTTTTAGATTCTACTTAAATTTTCTAGAATTTGTTTAGAATTCTAGAAATCAGACTTTTGGTTTAATCTGGTTAAGAAAATCACACTTAAAATGGTGATTCACCACTGGAAAAGATAGGCTATTAATAAAACTTGACTGTCTATGAAGTATATATATATATATATATATATATATATATATATATATTTATTTATTTATCTGTAGTTTTTTCACAAAAGCCATGGAGATCAAAAGTCTTAAACTGACAAATAAACTGGGAGATCTGGGTGCAGGTAACATGGAAAAGGGTACACTGTTCATTTACATATACTGAAATTTCATTAAAATGTCAAAATATGATCAAATTCTGATTGATATCAATATTCTTTTGCATGTAAATGCAGTCAATGAACAAAACACAGACACAAACTATTCACTAAACAAGGCTTATTCAAAGAGTGAGACTGGTGTTTTTGAATATTTTGCCATTTAAAACTTTATACTTTGAAATGTTTGAATTTCCCAGCACTATGATTTTACAATAGACTTTATAATATTTGTTTCAAATGAGTTTTAGATGACTGAAATTTCAGTTTCTTAATATTAAAATTGTTCAATTTTCTGCCAATCTCAACAAATTTAACCCAAGTCATTACTATTAGAAACCTCTTCTCTTTTAATTTCTTTCCCCATTGTAGGAACCTTTTTCCTCGTCGAAGCAGAGACCAGGAGACGTTGGGGTATCTTTCAAGCAAAAGTTACTCTTTATTGAGAAACACGTTGTGTGTCGCTGTAGTCATCCAAGTCTAACTAAAGCAGTAATACTTTGTAGTTTATATACATACAGTAGAGGTGGAGACAATCTAGCAAAGCATGCAAATGTAGTGCAGGAATCAGCCGGTTCCAGGCATTTCCCCAGCCCTGATCTAATCAGCATAACAGTGTCATTCAAATGCATAGGTGCTAATCCAATCAGTCTGACAGTATCGCCCATACCTTCACATTATCATAGAGAAAAAGGGAACACCTGTGCCTTGAACTTGTCATGCCAAATGGTCAGGAAGTGCATAAAGACAAAAGGTTAATGTCACAGACACCTGGGCTGCCTGACTTGATCTTCTTAGAATGTCATCATCTTTACCTCAAAATGTAAAACACAATGTACATAACGTTTTCAGTTTATATACTATTACACTGGAACCTAGATATAACGTTTTATAAATTTGCAATCCCACACCATCATACATCACCTTTCATCATGCATCACCCTAATTTACATTACTTAATTAACCTTAGTGGCCCAGCGGGAATGTACACATTTTTTACATTACCGTTCAGTGTCTTTACCTGCCCTTTAAGAAACATCTGGGGAAAACCATTATCATTCACTGTGAATTGTTGTTTTATCATTACAACACATTTGTTGCGGAGATATCAATGTATTTCACTTTGAAGCATCTATTTGTGTAGTTTTTGTGTAGAAGATTACACCATTTTAATGGTTCATTGTCTTGAGCTGTACGATATGTAAATATTACCTCTGACTTAACCTCCACAGTAAAGAACATCCTGTCTTGCTTCCTAATTAAAATAAAAATGAGCCTGACGTGTGCTGCATCACTCCTCTCACCTGCTCTCTGAACTTCTAATAAGTGGGAAAATAGACTCTCAGGTCTAAAGGATAGCTGGTCGACAGATGTCAGCACAGTTGGTTTCCGCACCTTTCAGGCAGGCCATAACAAAGTTAGAGTGCCGCTAAACGAATCAGGAGAGTTAATATATTACAAAGGGTTTTTTAAATGTAATTATCATTTAATCATGTTTTAAAAATATCAGCTATAATAAACAGACCTGTTTACAATATCAGATTTCACCCAGCAGGTATAATCTATATATGTTTTTAAAAGACGTCTCTTATGTTCTCCAGTGATACAATATTCTGATTAAAAAACTACAGTAAAACCAGTAATTTTGTAAAATATTATTACAATTTAAAATAAATATTTTATTTCTGTGATAGCAAAGCTGAATTTTCAGCAGCCATTACTACAGTGTTCAGTGTCATATGATCCTTCAGGGCTCAACGCCAATGATTTTTTCTACTGTCCCGGGCAGGGAAATTGTTCAAACTTTACTTGCCCTGCCGAAATTTTCACTGGCCCCACCACTATTTTTTTTATTTTTTATTTTTTGCATGGATTTTGCATGGAACCAGTACTGATACTGTACACATGCTTTTATTCCGCAACTGTTTATGTTCGCTTAAGACATAACCAACTATATTTACTAGGATACTTGCCAAGATAGGCATTTTGACATAATTTTGCATGAATTAGTCTGTTCAAGTGCAAGATGACATGACAAAGAACATAATTCAGTATTTGCTCGCTGTCTGAGAAGCAACTTTCTACGAATGTGTGTACACAAAACACAGCCTGTGAGTGCTAAATTGAGTTCTCTTTTGCTCTTCTTGTGCTTAAATATATTTAAATATGATTTATTTAAGGCTTAAGAACACATGCAAATGATAAATAGCCCATTTTTCCATTACAGATTTGCGCAAAACCTTTGCGATATTTTCTAAATGTCGATTAAAAATATTGCAAAATAATGGCTTTCCATTAACTGATGTTATGCAACTAATTAATAAAAAACTTAATTTTTCCCTCTTGCGATAAGTCATTCCAAAAATCATGGCAACAGATGTTAGTAGGTTTAAGTATATCGCAGCCACTGTACGAAGACGTAGGTGTATTAATGGCAAGGAAAGCCCCTTATACTTGGGAGCAGCCACGTATGAGGTGTTTCTCCCTCCTATCTGCTTCGAGGTCTTAAAAAAATGTTGGTATTTTTTTGTTGTTTAGAATTCGATATTCCCGTAATTCTTTTATCTTTTATGAATTTAATAAAGAAATGCCTCGTCTTCTGTCCAAACACACTGTGCAGTCTTTAAAGAAATAACTTTTACTTACGCCAGTTGACCTGTAAATGTGGAAAAACTGTTTGGAAACAGTTTTGCCAAATGTTCCTTTTTCAAATTGCCTGAAAAACCACCTCTTTTTTTGCGGTATATGGGAGGTTTTGCAAAATTGATGTGTTTCCGTTGAGCATATTTTTCATTCACAATTTCAATTTGCGCAATTTGAAGGGTAATGGAAATGCAGCTAATGTTGAAAACATTATTTTTGTGGAAACCATGATTTTTTTTTGTTTTGTTTTTTTTTGTCAGGATTCATAATAGAACGTTCAAAAGAAAAGCATTTATTTGAAATAGAAATCTTTTGTAACATTATAAATGTTTTACTGTAACGTTTGATTAATTTAATACATCCCCAAACTTTTGAATGATCTATATATTATATATACACTCAGACACACACACACAATACATACATACATACATACATGGAACCAAAGTGTTTTCATGTTCATACATCAATTTGAGAAAAGACTGACTCATCTGTTCATAAAACATATATGTGTGCACATATTACAGACTGCACACAGTTGGACTGTATTCATGCCGCTTTTGACAGCTCAATAACAGTAACATAGAGACAAAAACACAAAAATGCCTAAAATCATTCTGACATGCTTTTTAGCAAATCTCTTTTCTCCAACACAATTTAAATGGTTTCCCAATCATAAGAAGATTCCTTAATTGAACTTTTGCCGGGGGGCTCATATTATGCATGAATAAGGAAATGAGTGTGTGGTTGTCATGCACTAAAAGGACGAAATGATGTCTTTTTTTCTCCTTTTTACACAGTGCTACAGATGAGCATAGAGAAGAGCACAGGGACAGAGACTGCAAGCTTTTAGATCCCACACATTTGCTTCACCTGTGTAAAGCCCCCAACATATTTAAAAATTAAATCACACACTTAATTCTGTATCCGTTTTGTTCTTTTGCCAAAATGCACATTAACATCTGCCACATGTATAATGTTGAGCAAACACATGCAAATTATTCCGGGAGCAAAAGGACAAGTCCATTCGAATCTGCTGTCAGACACCTCCCATTCTCCCCAAAGAGTAGTATTTCATCAAGTCCCCAAACACGCTCGCATGGAGAGTGCTACTCGCTGGCTCTCACAGCAAGTGTATAGGCATCCCATTTTTAGAAGGTGTTGCTGTAACAGTAAGAAGAAAAGGAACCTGCCATCCAGCCAGAGAAAAAAAATGGCACTTGGGAACCCTTTGTTCCAGCTGGAGTTTCAGGCACAATCTATGCAGTGCATTTCACTGTACGTATATATCTCACAGCAAACACAAGTTGCCTGTGGCAGTTATGCTACTGAGAAAACCAAGGAACATGGTGAGGTCCAAAAAATAAAAAATAAATAAAATTATCCTGGTAAAAATATCCTGATGGAATATATAGACAAAACTCATAAGTAATACTTAAAAAGTGAGCTTTGTAGCTTATTTAGAAAAAAAGTTTGTAATTATGTTCTCTGAACAAATGCATTCAAATATTGAAAAAAAATTGTAAAAATGAAAACTTCTGAACTATTTTCAGCCACTCCATTATTCTTTCCACCAAACATGAACCGCACCGGATTGTGGGATATTTTAGACAGCAAAGGATTTACATCTACACTGCCATCAAAAACTAACTCGGATAAAAGCACTGTTACTCACTGGAGTCAGTTGTTCCTTGATGCCTTATTACCTCCAAATACTTCCTCCGATGGCATCATTTTTCAGGTTTCACAGCCAGTAACTCCAGAAAGGCAACATGTTAAAGAATCATGATGCTGAGGCACAAATATACAATGAGGTGTATGGCAATATTTTGTTCCATCAAAAAGAGAAGGCATCCAAAAAAAAAAAAACATCTATTAGAGTAACAATTCTAGTAGCTCACAGCTACACTAGGCCATCCTGTGGCCTTCAATGACAACAAACCATAAAAGAGACCTGGCACGTCCCTTATTATTTAGAACAGGGTATCAAGCCATCTATCAATTTCAGCTGTGGAACAACATCAACATATTTATCAAAATATTAAGGTACCGGGGTTAACCTATTAGCCTGCACATGATTACTCTGTGATAGAGAGCTGTGGCTTGATAAGTTTTCAAATGGGAAGCTGTTAGGAACAGCTGATCTTATCAACATACCCATTTTAAATAGCTCACACTCTACATACTAATGTCCAGAAGATTGCGGTAGTTGGTCTATCAAAGTCTGTGACTATGCAATCCGCAGGTCATATTTATACCGCAGGAGAACTAAATCAAGTTAAAAGGCTGCTTATGGAAACATATCATTAAACATTCATTCTATCTTGAGACACGTTCTCTGGCCTAATGATTTCGTTTTGTCAGGACAAGGTTACTGCTAGATCACACATCAATTATCAGTAATTTAAGACATCTGGAAGCATTTAAGCTGTCATAGACGTGTGTATTAAAACTCAAACATAAAAAGATTCACTTGAATATCCTGGTTAACTTGGACTGCAAACATTTGTAGTTATTCTACAACCACTAAACTCAAAGCAATGGGTTATGAATCTCTGTTACTCAGAAGCAAAGAATGGTTTATAAATTGCTTGTTAGTGTAGCTTGATTAGCCTCTGCTGGTATGTTGTAACTACACTATCTGGCATTAAAAAGCACACACACTCACAAATGCAATATAAACCCCAAATTGCTTTATTATAGTACATAGTGTACTTTTTTGATGGCTCTTAAATGCATTCTTTGACATCACACTTTAAGATACTTTCCAGTGAAGGTCTTTGGGACTATTTGTATTCTTGTGGAGCTGCCATGAGCAAAAATCTTGTTCCATATCTCGTACTACCACTTGGTGATGCACTGCCATTGAGATGAATGGAAATACTAACAGATAGCTTTCTCTATATATTACGTCCTTGGTTATGATAGAGGGCGACTGATTACTGAAATACGACACTCATGCTGTTCTATATAATTAAGGGTGTAGTGGTAGAATTTTCCCATCAGACACAGCAATCCTTAAGAGTCAAATATTACTGTTGTTTAAACCACAGTTTAATCACTACAAAAAAAGCTCAATATAATCTATGTACTGTAAAACAGAATAAAACTACTTCTACATTCTCTGATTTAAAAAAAAAAGTTTTTGTACCACTTTTCATTTGTCACCATCTACCACAAACATCTGTCCAGCAATAAATGACCAGCTGTTTTAATCATATGAAAGCAATTTAAATGTTTTGTTTTCATCTCCGTAATGAAAAGTTCTTTAGGGAAGAAACATTCTGCCTGCAAAATCCAGCTTGATCTTTAACACCACCTTGTAACATCCATTCCTAAAATGTTGTTGCTAAGAAGATTTTTTTTAAAAAAAATTATATTTTACTTTTTGTCCCTACGAGGCAAAAGGCTCTATTTTAGAAAAACGGAATCTGAAGTGGATGCATTTGCAGTCTGTCCTTTTCTAAAGTAAGTAGTTTGCATCAAGTCACCCCTATAAAAGCAATTCAGCAATGTGCTTTACAAGATCAAAATGACAGACTGGAATTTGAAGCATTCTCTTTGTTCCCCCAAGAGGAACAGCTTATTCCAGGTTGATGGTTCTCTGAAGAGGACTGTCTAACCTGGAAATAAAAGCATCTGGACGGAGAAGACACATAAACTTTAAACAGCCTCCTTCAGTCAAACTTCCCCATCTCTCAGTTTCTGAGACAAACCTGTCAACCCATTTTGCTTTTATCACTTATGTCATGATATATCATGCACTTAAAGGTGTCATGACACAGATTTTCTTATTATTATTATAATATCATATATATATATATATATATTTTTTTTTTTTATTTTTTTTTTTTCTTCCCAACCCTCATTCTGACCCTCGTCTAAAATGATCAGTTTTTAATGGGCGGCTCAAGAAAATGGCCACCATTATGATTGGCTAACATCACTGCAAAAGTATCAATGCTTTAAAAACATTATCCATTTAAAAACTGTAATTTACAGACAAAGCATTATCACACCGTTTACTTACAGTTTGTGATGTAGCTACAGTCAGATCCAATACAGTTGGCTTTGTCTTTCAACAAATGTTTCTTTGCGAACTCTCCATTACATTGTGCCTCCACTCTAAAAAATGCTGGGTTGTTTCAACCCAAATTTGGGTCAAATATGGATAAACCCAACCCTTGTGTTAAAAATTTAATTAAAAAATGTTTCCCAATGGCTGGGTTTGTCCATATTTGATCCAGATTTGGATTGAAACAACCCAGCATTTTTTAGAGTGTCGTTTACAAAACAATCTGCAGTCAAATGCTCCGAACCAACATATAATCCTCCAGCGCAATCCAGGACACAATAAAAAATAAATCATCCACTTGTTCATCATGTGGGTGTCCTTTTTTTTTTTTTTTTTTTTTTACAATGAGTAGGATGTTTTAGTTATGAAACTTAAAGGATGTTTTAATTTTTAAGTAAAAACACTGTAATATTGATACCAATATACAGATTAACTGAAAAAAGGCATATCCTATTATATATTGTAACAGTTATATCTGTTGCAAGGCAAATAATCTCCTGGAAAACAGCCAAAAGTTGAGCAGAATATCAAAAGCTTTCACTTTATCATCTCATTTTGTGTAGCTCTAAAAAAAAAAAAAATTATTTGTTGCACTAATATATATTTTGATAAGTATCGCTTCTTTTTTCACATTATAAAAAAAATCTAAAATGAGCTATTCAAATAATTTGTGCAAGTTCTTTCACAGTGGATATATATTGCACTGGAATTGTGCCGTTTCAGAGAGGTCTAGACATTCAAGTTACGCAGCAGACATGGGCCATTAGCTAAAGTGCTTAGTCGTCAGTTGTTTCCAGGCCGCCTGGTGTTTAGGATAAGTTACGCTTGTATTGATCGCCGTTGTAATATTAATCACTTTCCTCTTAAAGGGTGTGACAAATTTTGGACCAAAATAACTAAGCTGTGAGAGACTCTTTGCCTGAACTCTTCTTAAACCCAAAAACTTTGAGAGGGAAAGTATTTGATGTAAATTCCTGTAATATCCCAAAATGTACAGCAAACAACTGTGTAGAGTTTGTAATCTTTAACAAGAAAACACATGTTAAAATGTTCCCTGAGCTTGGGTCAGAATAATTTCCTACCCATGTTCAGGTTGGCTGTACTGTTCACTGGCCCTAAAGGTACATGCAGTGTCAAGAGGCTTGACTATCATACGACATTCTGAAATAAATAAAATATGTGCTTGGGTAAATAAACACTGGCAGGCTACCAGTGGCTCAGCATGAAATTTAACGAACCACAAGGTTTGCTTTTTTAATCCTTGCCACTACTGAAACAGTCTTACTAATGTGTTACCAAGTAATAATAACGTTTTTTTTTTATTTTTTTTTTATTTTTTTTATGTATTTTGGAATAAATTTCATACTTTATATTATGATGTAATTACATAACTCTGAACATGACAATAGCTAAATAAGATAATGAGATTCAAATAAATACAAAACAAAAGACAGACTTTTTAGGGGGCAAAGCACTACAAAGCACTACAAATTATTTTAAGTCTTTTAAGACAGTGGGTGTCTACTTACATTAAATGTGATCCACAGGAGACTAAGTATCTTTATTAGACTGCCACTAATTTCCATTAATTCCAGTTCAATAAGCCTTTTTGGGCAGAGGCAAAATATTCAGACTGAATAATGGTGATATTAGCTGTATGCAGGCTTTCACAACCATAGCCAATTTAGTTCATTTGAAAGATAGCATACAAATGACTTATTATCCCTTTTGTGAAGAGACATGTTATCTTGATTTGTTTTTAAGATTATGACTAATTTTTTTGCAGCATTTTGAGGTTTTTACTGGACATGTTTGTTACCTACAGAAAACCCTGGTAGCATTTTCCCGTTTTGAGAATGCACAGCCTGTTTTAGGTTCCAATTCTTCAGAATCTGAATTATCAGCTCACTCTTTTCTAGCTCTAAAATGAATAGATTATTAGCCTGGTCACATACATCTGAATGATCTGAATAATCCTTCCATATTATCATGAGCTTGAAGAATGAATTTTGTTTCTGTAAGAAGATGAATCTAACCTTCATGAATTAACACAACACAACAGATGCATGTGCTGCAGGTACACTTCTAAGAAACAAAACAAAAAGGTATTCATGTTTTAATGTATATTAAATCAATGTTGCACTTTATTTACAGTTTAAAAATATGCTATTTACAATTTTCTGATAACCGGGACCAGTTACAATGGTTGTCATTTAATTACATGCATGCTTATTCAACAGCACGCACCCCACTGTGCTCCCCTGCACTTGAGATAATCTGAGCCAGTGTGAGTAATTTGTAATAGCCGTAATTGCCTCTTAATTACTCTGCTTACTATCTGATGAGCTGTCAAGGACTGCTTTTATCTTATCCCAACTATAATATTTTCAGATGCTACCATGTTTGGTTGTCGCCATGACCTTACAAACATGAACACTGGGGTTGGCAATAAAATATTTCAGCAACTCCCTGTGCTGAACATTACATCAATAGAGATAGGCTAACCCAATATTTGAACAACAGAGCAGTAGGCCTATATATACACTAAAAATTGAATTAAAACCATAATTACCCCAAGGGGAGTCAAAGTTATTCTTTTTCATACAAGTTCATATAGGGCTTTTAATTTGGTTTTCAAACGTGACAGTAATGATCAAAGTTTGAATAAAATTAGGCACAGTCAAAAATGACGCTCACGAACAAAATTCGCTCGTTAGGCAGAGGAGGAAACCGTAACGATAAAACGCGATGAAAATTTCGCGATCAGTTTTGGGCTGTACGTGAAGCATGACATGCATGATATAAAAATGCATGATATATATAAATGATAAATAGCCTATATCACAACTTTGTGATAATGTTTTGAATGTAATGTTTTGATCAAATAGGTAGCCTATTTAAGATGTGACGTTTTGGTCGAGACGATCATCGACAGATGCGCTATGAAATAACTTTTACATTTAATAATTTATCACGTTTCATTTCTTAAAAAAAAAAAAAAACGACATTTCTTTAAAATATTCGACTTTCCTAAAAGTTATGTATAATTTGCATATAGATTAGGCTATTAAATGAATGAGAATGACAGCTAAATGTTGTAATTTGAACATCAGATAAACTGCAGTATTGGGCTACATTAACACTATTCACTAGGCGTTTGTCTTTGCTTGATCCAACTCGAAATCAGAGTTTAATTTCTGTGATGAAATAGCAAGCGACACATCGTTGTAGGACATGAAGTTTTTGAACGGCATGAACTGAAGAACAAACCGCATATTTGTTGTGGTTTATGTTGCCCGAAAAGGTGTTGCTTCTAATTTCTAATCGGACGAAGTTGAGTAGCAATTACTGGAAAAGCCAACCCTACACACAAAAAATATTTAAAAAGACCAAAACTGTCTGTGAACAATTCCCTTATTTTACTATACAAATTATCACCTGAAAACATAAACGAAACACCTGACACGCCTGATTCATTCTTACATGGTTCAAGAACGGACGTCCATATAGCCTATCTGTAGTATCAAACATGATTAATGAATATTGTATACGCGATAACGGCACAAACTATGTACAGCAGCGTCACCGCACCAAACAAATACGATCCTAAAAATGATGGCATGAAGAAAGCATAGTTTACTTACCTTCAGCGAGAAGGCGCATCGCGTGCACGAACGACGGGTCCAAGCTCTCCTTCTCGGCAAGGAGCTCTGGCAGGTACTTGTCCTGATCCATCACTGGATTCCTCTCCTGAGCACCGCGAGTGCAGGTGAGACGACCAAAGTGGTGAGTGATGGAATGGGTGTGCGGTTGTTGCGTTTAAATAGACTGCGTAATATCGGGGAGGGATCGTGTGGTTTTCGCGCACAACGTGGAAGATATCAATGCAGTGTACCCATCTCCTCGAGTCTCTCATGAAAAACCTCCCACCTCAGACTCCGAATCTGTACTCACACTCCGCCCATCTATATCTGGATTGGTCATGGCAAAGAGCAAACGGCATGCAAATGTCAGATATTGTCTGACTCTATAGGATCGAATAGGGGGACATTCTGTAAAGTAACCGCTGATGTGTCACCCCTGTCCATGGTTCTGAACACCTACTCTTCTATGCAAATCTAGGGTTTTTTACTATCCTCCAGTAGTTACATTGGATATCCTTTGCATATTTGCTTTGGAAAGACATCAGACAACAAATGTATGTTAACAGGATATGCAAGTAATGTTATGATCTGGCTACTGAATCCAACATGAAAGGATGGTAATCATTATGAAAATAGTGGTAAAAAGAACTCTGTTAATTGGACATGTGAAATAATAAAAATCCAGGACAAACATAAGTTTTCCCATTGCAGACGGCAGAGTTGGAAGGGAAATTTGGTCACGGCCATGAATACTAATCAGTGGATTTCCCATTTGCCTCAGTTTGCCAAGATGGATTAAGCTGTTGTGACAGACAGTCACAGATAGTGCAAACACTCGCAAACACACACACTAACACTTAGCCAAGCAGCTAAGCACATATGAGGGGAAAGGAGAGATAGCCACAGAGGAGAAGGAGAGAGAAGATGCAGAGAGAGAGAGAGAGAGAGAGAGAATGAGGCAGTGAAAGGAGGAAGAGGGACAGGACCAGCTTGCCTAATTAATAACTGAATGGATTACAGTGCTGTTGGCAAACATCTGCACCCCAAGTGTCATATTTACTGTCTGCCTGTGAACTATGAACATAATTACAGAATACTGGACCATACAGAGAATGTTGAGCGGTAGTGCTACAAATGAAAAACCATTTGGCGCAAGTAATCAAAAAGTAAAACATCAAAAAGTCTCATGGGAATATTGATTTATCTAGAATATTTCCTAATATAAAAATAGGTTTATGAAAGTAAATCATGCTAATGTATAGATACAATATTTGTATGTATTCAAAAATAATATAGTGTAATATTATGTCACACAACAAGCCATGCAAGCTGAAAGGTGTATGGTCAAAATATATATATATATATATATATGCATTATCCATTTCGGTTTTGAATTAGTGTTCACAGTAAATGTTTAACAGAATTTCAGTATAAATTTATCATAATAAATTTCTTTCTAAAAAGGGGGGAAAAGTCTAAACAATTGGACGTCTTAAATATTTTATTTCTAAAACCAAAGAGACACTTTCTGATTAGTCCTACTTCCTTCTGTACATTTCTACACATTTTAAATGACTTTTGCTGAATTGAAATGCTGAATTTAAATTTCCTCAAGTGACTTCCAATTCATGTATAGCTGACAGGTCCATGTTGCATTTTACGCTTTAACACTCCGGTTGCAATCGGTTTGGCAATAGGATAATCAAATGGATTTGGGGTTTATATATTGATTCTGAGGGTAGTGAATGGGAAAAAGAAATAAGGGTTTGTGGAGGATCAACACCTTCTATACATCACTCACCACTCAATATAATGAAACCCTTCTGAAGGGCAAAAGCAATCAGTTGCTATGATATACGCTTCTTTTGTCTAATTTCTACAAGATGAAAAAGAGTTCATTGCTTCATCAAAAGATTGTGATACATCAAAAGTCTCTCACTTAAGCTAATTTGTTGCTTCTGTGTTCTCATTTTTACAAAATGAGTCTTTATTTTGACATAGGTGGGAGAAAACATCAGTGGACGACAATTTATGGTGATACCACACCATCAGTCATTTCCTACCACTTTTGTGTTCATACCAGACACTGTAGAAATAAAAAAATAAAAATAAATAATGCTGCTAATTTCGAACTTCTGAGGCAATTGGTCAAGAAAATACAATTAGATCAATGTGGCGTAATTGACTCTTTTGCTAGTAAGAATGGCTTTCTGCAGCACTCTAGTGGCCAAAAATAACACAACAGGATCAAGTAGATAATACTGCTTCTAAAGACCCAGATTTTACATTGAATGAACAGTGACTCAACACAGCACCAAAAGTATTAATCTTATATATAAACCCTGAATATTAAAGGGCCAAACAATATGCAAATTTATTAAACATGCACTTAACAGGAAACTGATCATTTTGGTTTCTAATTATCACTTGAAATTTAGTGGTTTCATGCTGTTGGCAGATAATAATTCACAGCACAAAAACAAACTCTGGCCAGCACACAATTTGTTATTTGTGATTTTGTTATTGTTCCCTGCTGTCCTTTGCCTTATGCATCATCAAAACTAGATGGGACTGTTTTTAATTGGCAAAGTGACACATTTAACAAATATTAGCTTTCATAAAATAATCTTTTAAAAAACAAAATAAAAACATCTGTCATTAAAATTTCAGAGAAAGCCTTTAAATTAAATAGACTGTCAGCGATCAAATATGTCTCCTGCTTTGTTTTTCTTGCACTTTTTTTTTTCTGATTTTTTTTTTTTTTTTTTTTTTTAAGATCCAGTCATTCATTATGGATTGATGACACATTGAGCACTGAATGATAATTAGACTTTAAAAATGCAGAGAAAAATACATGATGAATTGCAAGGCTGTGACAGCACCATGTGTTAGGAATAATCAATCTTTATTATACAGTCAAAAGCTATAGTACATTGACTTTACACCTCAGAGCAAGCTCCCTAACTAAAAACAAATAACATTTAGTAGTGAGCTGCACTTTCATGAAGCACTTTTGTGCTTATCAAAAACTTTTGAGTGAATGTAACCAGCACAGGGATGATAGCTTTGGTATTTTAGCAGAGTCTCAGATAGTGGAAATGCAATAGCCCACAGTGTGAATTATTAAGCAGCACTATTGGGAGAGAAAACAGGAGAGGGGAGGAAATGGGGTAATGGGATATTAAGTTTTGCTCAATTTGAGGACTAAAGGTTCACATGGCATCTCAGGCCCTTGTGTCACATCAGCCTCCTGCTTCTTTGCTTGAGATTTATGTATTTACTTATTTTTACAAGCTCTTTGCTTCACACAAAGCAATCCATTCTACCCTGACAGGTGGAGATAGCTATTGAGACAATGCTATAAAACAGCATCTGCTTGTAACAACTTGTCTTAGTTTGTAATACATTCTGTTTGTAGTACAAAACTTTGTTGCCATTGAAACTGATAGATAGAGATCAGGTGATATAATCTTAATGGGAACCAATGCAATCAAACATTCATAAAATTCTATCAGAATTAATCAATTAACTGCATATCAAAATTATGCCCTAATATTGTCATAATTTCAAATGTATATTTTGCAAATGTGGTCACACGTGAAATTTCACGAGCCATTCTAATACGAATCTGCACAGTCTTGAGTTTGGCATAAGGGTGAAAAAGCTTGCCACACAAATTTTGCTTATGTTCAAGTTAGCAAATTCACTGCACTAACCAAAAGAAAAGCTGCTTGGTTTGAAAAAGTGACTTCTGTGTGAAAAGTGCTTCATGCATCTCTATGCTACTGACAATGGACCTTATTTTTGTGATCGCATCTTTAGTCAAGTGGCTGATGAAACTCAAATTGATGCAGGACTGCATTATGTTAACTGAACACATTCAAGCACTGTTTATCTGTAGATATCAATTTTACTAAACTTTGTTTTCAGGACTCCCAGGTCAAAGCCTGTGGCAGTCAGAGGCCTAGAGGCACTGGTCACACTGGTTTTCCATACATTAGGGCACAATATGTTAGGCCTATATCAGGCAGTAGAACATGTGTGAGAGAGTGGTGGGCAGACAGTTGTTCGGTAGTATTTAAAGATTATGATTCATAAAGTCCAGCATTCAGGCAAAATGTGTTAAGGCAATGTTAGGACAGCGGATCTAAATTAGGCTTATGATGGTGAAGGCCAGAGCAGATAATAGCTGGCACTGCCCCTGGCCATAAGAGTCCATGTGGCCAGCAGGGTTAAACAGTGAGTCTGCAGTATCCTGACAAGCCCAAACCCTTTGTCATCCACAATAATTTCCACTGTGAGCTCCCTTGTAAAGGAAAGTTTAATAAGAGCCTCTGGGCAAAAAAAAGGAATATAAAAGACCTTACATTACTAATTGAAATAGCTTTTTTGACCCACAGGGCATGCTAATATCAGCAGTTATTACAGTTTGCCTATTCTACTGAGGGCACTCTCCATGATCAGTTAAGATTAACTAATTTTATTACTCCTCAGGCTACTTGTAAACAGTGCTGGACATGTCTTGTCTTTTGAGGACCACTACTGAGAAAAAGAAAAACAGTACCCCAGGTTTTCAAAAAGACCTAATCATCTGTCATGGAAAAAAGATATAGGCTACACTGCCATTCGTTTTTAAAAGAAGTCTCTTACGCTCACCAAGGCCGAATTTATTTGATCAAAGATACAGTAAAATATAGTAAAATAATATTGCAATTTAAAATAATAGTTTTCTATGTTAATATATTTGTATATATATAATGTAATTTATTCTTATGATGGCAAAGCTGAATTTTTCAGCAGCAATTACTCCAGTCTTCAGTGTCTTTTATCTTTCAGAAATTATTCTAATATGATGAGTTGGTGCTCAAGAAACATTATTTTATTAATGTTAAAAAAAGCTGATAAATATTTTTGTAAATAATTTTGTAAAATAATTTTGATGTATTTATTTAAGAAAAATCTTACTGACCTCAAACTTTTAAATGGTGTATACAGTAAGTTTCAAAAAGTAAACTTACAAATATATTTATATTTTTTATTTATATTTTAAAAAATGATATAGAAAAGTGTTTCTCAATAATATTAGATGTTGTAATTGTATTAATGTACAAGTGTCATGGAAAACGGATAAGCACATGTGTTTAGTGTGGACACCTGGTAAAATGAATGCTAGAATTAATGATAAAAGTGATCAGACCCTCTATCCTCCAGCTAAAGCTTAAGGCATCATCATCACACTAGTCATAAGTACAGTTTGTGATATATTGGGTGCTACACATGGAATACTGCCCAGGGAAAATGACGAATGGACTATTCTGTAAAATCACAGTGAAATTTACTGCACGAAGAAGTCGAAAAAATGACGAATGGTCATAATCAATGCAACGACATTACAAGAATCACAGCAGTTTAAACCAATGGAGTCAAGCAATGGTACAGTAAGCCATTTTTCTCATTCACTTGTGGTGGGGAAATCTAATATATTTAATTGCCACAAATGCACAACATACAGAATGTTTGTAGAAATATGTGGCATTGATTTTAAGAAACAAATGGTTCTAAGGTGCAAATGAATGTGTAAGTGGAGAGCAATGCATCACACAGTGTGTACCTCCCCATACATCATAGTGCAGGTCATTGGGAGTGTCTGGCATTAGTTTTGCCGTGTGGCAGAAAAGGAAATGAGCTTGCAAGCATTCTCAGGGACAAACAACAGCTAGTATTTCCCTACTCATTAGTTGCAAACCACATCTAAATAAAGAATCCATAGCTTAAGTGTTTGATCTCCCAGTTGTCTTCTTAAATGCATGAGCAATGCTCAGATCAATATGCAAGGCCCACTAGGAGAAATATGATGCGTTAATTCATCATTAACCCAATAAGATTGGGTTAATAAGTGCCCTTTAGCTCTAAAATGCATTTTCTTTCATTTTTTTTTTTCCTGCGCTAGAGAAATCCGTCAAGCTCAATCTTGAAAGACGTGAATTGCCTGATGATTCACTTCTAGACATGAAACATAGATCACAATAATCTTTTAGTTTTCCTCATGCCATCACTTGTAATGAACACATCTGTTTAACTCAGTCACCATTTTTTATTATACACAATAATCTCAGATTCTTGAAGAATTTTCAGTCGGTTATCAGATCACCGAGTTATGGTGTATATTGTATTGGTTGAGAGATGAAAACATTATATTGAGTTCTATTTAGTAAAATATTAAAAGAGTTCACTCTTTACAATAAAATGACTAAGGATTAACCTGTAGTGTAGATATTTGATCAAATTCAAATAATGCATGCAAGGATAAATGGATAATCAGGAGATGCTATGAAGTAGTCTTTAGGTCTACACATAGGCATAGATTTAGCTGTATGATAGAAACATGTCCAGCTACCAACATACAATGAGACATTACTGTACCTGTTTGAATATCTGACGAAAATGTAATATTTCCTGATGGACTAGACCTAACAGAAAAGATTTGATATGAGGGAATAAATGTTATTTTCCCTAACAGACTTCTTATCACAAACAGTTATCACTGTTTTAATCACTGGTTATTTTTAAAATGTCTAATCTCTGGGTTGTTTCCTGCCTCCTTGCAAAATGTTAAAACTTATGTAGGCTACTTGTCTACAACCAGTGTGAATGGAAACTCATGAATAATTTACGTAAGCCCTTCAATGAATGTCTCAGACCAGACTTGGCTTTTGTCCATAATATTATATAACACAACAGCACAATAAAAGACACGCAGATAACGTTAAAAATCTGCTTGGTCATCCTAAGAACAGATAATACAAAAGACTTGCAGCCATCGAAGACCCAAACAGTGAGTAGCCTATTTAATTTAATGTTTAAGTGTTCGTATGAAGTAAAAAAAAGAATTATTTCAGATTAGCCATGTAGCCTGAACTGAAAATTCCCAGAACCGGTCTATTGTTAGGCTATATAGCGGTAGTCTACATTTATTTCGACAGTGTTTAATAGACAATGATTGTTTGTGTGAACTTTAAAGCAATGGCAATAATAAACAAGTGTAAATAAGTTTAGTTCTAGTTTGTTTGGTCTAGTTCATAGTAGGCCTACTACTGATTTACAGTCGCATTAAATTAACTGAATTAATTTGTTGTGTAATTGTTTGTGAAAAAAAAAGTGAAAATTTTAATTGTTTTGATATCAGTTTTCACATAGCTGAGAAAAACCCGTGTGTCACAGAACATATAATGTGAGAAACCTAATTTTGGTCATAACACATTTTCGAGCTTTGCCATGCTCGACAGTGTACAGTAGCAGGTGCACAGTTTAGACCGTTGACAATAAGATGTCTAGTTTCTACATGACTGGAGCACACTTAAAAATGTCCTTACCATAGGCTAGAGTCCACCGGTATTTTAGTGTCATATCCTTTTTTAAATAATCTGGAGACAGAGTAGTTGATCAGTACAGCGCCACTCTCGTTTTTAGTTTTTATAGGTAGAAATACGCACGTCCAACGTATTTTAATAAAACAAAAATATTTAATCTGGCAAATAGGTTTATGGTGTATTATGCTGCCTTCACTTGCTATAGGAAATTTGATATTTCTGAAGTCGTGATTACCACAGACATAATTTAAGTGCAACTTCGCCGATTTTCAACCCACTTTGTATTGTTACATTGTCGGTAGTAAATGAACAGTGTTTAGTCGTTCTCCTGGACGAGAAATTCACATTTATTTTTATGTTTTTACGTTAATTATTATGTTTATTTCTGTATCCCAGCCAAAAGACAGGTCGACATATACGGTTATATTAAAAGAACAGTTATTGTAAGGGTAGGGTAAAATCTATCGTACTTTGTCTACTCTTTAAACATCATTATGGTAAAAATGGAACACTGTAGCAACAGCTTTCTTACCTGCACGAGACGTCGTTTTGCTTCTGGAGGAACTGACAGAACGGCAGTTTTCCCCTCCGTTTGGCCTAAAACACTGTGTTCGTGGCCATACAGTTTGAAATGTTGACTACAAACATTGGAGGTTTTCCAGATTTTTATTTATTTTTTTATCTCTGCAGCCTTTAGACATTGCCTTCAACACGCTGGAACATTTAACATTCACTGGAAACCAAACTCACTCCTGCTAAACGTTTACTTTTTAAATTCTTGCACCCGGGAACAATACAAGTTGACACCATTATTACTAAAAGTTTGCTAAGAAGTAGTTCCTACTATTTGACTCTGTTAAAAGTACAGACTGGCGGGAGTGGCCTTGGATGGCAACATGCCCAGTGCATTATGGGTGTTGAAGTTTTCCTATTTGGCAAAAGGGAAGACAACAGCCTTTTTTCTCTATTTTCTACAGTCAGGTAGCACCGATATCATTTTTTTTTTTTTTTTTTTTTTTTTTTTCACCTTTCTACTGTATAGGCAGCAAAGTTTTATTGAAAGCCCATTTTGCCAGTGGTAAACTACCCCTTTAAGTACAAAAAGTAAAACTCACTGGTCGGTTGTTCACCTCGGCATGTATAAAGACATGGCATTGTTTCCATGACAACAAAAACACACTTATGAATATTTTATCTTGTAAGTTCTTTATTTTCATTATTGTACCAGTATTTACCGCCAAAAAAAGTACTACAATTATTGTTTCTACTATTCTATTCTAGAACTTTTTACACTATCTACTATTCTACTATAAAATGGAATTTCATCCAAGCATTTAGAATCTTTTTTTTTTTTTTCCCTCTCACATTCTTTTTTGATGACAGTGATGGCTTCCACAGCTTTATTGTATAAAAGCAGTGGCATTTTGGCAAAGACCCTGGATACCATGGTATATTTTTGTTGAGGTGTTCATTTAGTCATGGCGTGGTTTTGGTTAGTAAAACATATGAAAGTTGTTTCAGGTAAACCAAATGGAATTGCTCCTTTCATCTCTCAGAACCCTCACTTTAATAGAGCTTGAGTAAACATGACAGGAGCCTGAGAACCTGCTTCCTGTAAACAACCCAGACACCCTTCTCATGGAGATGAGCTGTGAAAGTTGCATTTACCCACTCTGTCAGTGTTCATCTGAATAAATTACACAGCTCAGTAAAGTCCAAGGGCAATATATTAAAATATGCTAGCTCTCAATATCCTCTCTCCTGACAGCACACACGTTTGTTTCCTCAGGGCTAGAGGAAGGCCGAGGATGAGGACTGTGATTGTGGTGCATGGTGGCGCGTGGGCCATCCCGGATCTGATAGCCGAAGCATCCGTGGCTGGAGTCAAGAATGCTGTGCGGGCAGGGGATACTGTTCTAAAGAATGGGGGGAGTGCAATTGATGCTGTAGAAAAAGCTGTGAGGTCTTTGGAGGATGACCCAACGTTTGATGCAGGTAATACATACATACATAGCCTACATATATACGCGTACATTTTTTTAATGTTGCTGAAAGAAGTCTCTTCTGCTCACCAAGGCTGCATTTATTTGATTAAAAATCTGTAAAACAGTAATATTGTGAAATATTGTTACAATTTAAAATAAGTATTTTCTATTAAAATGTAATTTACTCCTATGATGGCAGAGCTGAATTTTCATCAGCCATTACTCCAGTCTCAGTATCACATGATCATCAAATCATTCTTGGATGCATGGATGCAGATTTGGTGATACACTACTATTTAAAATGTGGGGTAAGTTGAGGTGAGGTAAGATTTTAAAAAGAGATTTAAAATAAATAAATAAGAAATTAATACTTATTCAGCAAGGATGTATTAAATTGATCAAAAATTACAGTAAAGACATTTATAATGTTATAAAACTTTTATATTTTATATAAAAGCTGTTCTTTTTAATTTTCACTTCACCAAAGAATCCAGAAAAAGGTATCTTGATATCTACAAAAATATTAAGCAGTGTTTAAAATATTAATTTTAAACACTGATAATACAAAATGTTTCTTGAGCATCAAATCAGCATATTAGAATGATTTCTGAATGCTGAGACTGGAGTAATGGCTGCTGAATATATAGCTTTGCCATCACAGGAGTAAATAACATTTTAAAATATATTCAAATAGAAAACACTTATTTTAAATTGTAAAAATATCTTACAATATTACAGTTTTACTGTATTTGTAATCAAATAAATGCCGCCTTGGTGAACATAAGATACTTCTTTCACAAACAAATCTTCATCATTTCAAAATTTGGCTGGTAGTTTTATTATTATTATTGTTGTTTATTTATTTTCTACTTGACTCTCTGACTCTATTCAAGACTTCAAGCAGAGGATGTACAGATTCAGTAGTTTGTGAGAGACTTCATCTAGGCTCTGACTTGGACAGTATTTCAGCACATACCCTTGACACTTTGTTAATGATCATCTTGAGAGTAAGGTGAGAGGTTCGCCAATAATTATCAGATTACAAGGAGGAAAGCGGGGTAAAACAAGACACTTCATTAACACACCCATCCTGTCGGTGCCAATCTCATTTGTGATGGCTAACTGCCACCATAAGTGAAATGGCTAATCCTCCTCATATCAGAGCTGCACATTCAGCAGCTCATCAGGATCATTTTATACACTGGGGTAGCCAGAAGCACAGACTGATCAATAGATGACTAATGCAATCCTGTAGAGTACTGAAAGGTAGACATCAGAGTGGATAACAGTCTGGAGTATGTCAGGGTGCTATGACCGAGATAAGAATGAGATATATGTGTGAGAATGAGATCATGTTGTATTACTCTAGAGCAGGGGTATCCAATCTTGCTCCTGAGGGCCACAGTCCTGCAGAGTTCAGCTCCAACCCCAACTAAACACACCTGAACCAGCTAATCAAGGTCTTAAGTAGGCATACTAGAAAATTCCAGGCAGGTGTGTTGAGGCAAGTTGGAGATAAACACTACAGGACAGTGGCCCTCTGCTCTGAACCTACCTACCTACCTATCTTTCTGACTGTCTGTCTATAAACACACACATATAAAGCACCTTAATGTTTATTGTGATGTCTTTTTAAAATATGTATCATATTTTCTGTTGTGTAAAAAAAAAAAAAAACATTATTAAAAATTAATAAACCCTACAATAATTTCTGCAGTCAGTAAAGCTAGCCAGTATGTGTTCTGCAAATCTATCTATCTGTCTATCTATCACTGTTTATGGGAAATGTGGTAAATCTTTTCAGACGTGGGCTTCAGAATTGGAGTGTAAAATATTTCATGTGCAGGTCATGGTGCAGTGCTCAATATTGATGGAGAGGTGGAACTGGACAGTATCATCATGGATGGGAAAACACTTGCTGCTGGAGCTGTGGCCTCTGTTAGAAACATTGCTAACCCTGTTAGTCTTGCTCGTGCTGTGATGGAAAAGGTATGTTTTCTTCTCAAATTGCTTCTCAATTTGTCATCATCTATTGCAGCAGATCTCAAATTCAAATTGATGAGTTGACTTATTTTTTTGGATGACTTAATTTGGGTGTAGAGTTCTCTCTGGTGAACCTCCAACCCATTTAATTCAAGCCATTTGTCACTATACAAAAGTGAATATTTTACTGATGTCTAGTTTTATGTGCACTAAGAAGTAGGGGATGTGATACGGAAACTGAATTTCTGACATACAATTTACATACATTCCATACATTTCTATATACTACACTGCAATATGCTACATAAATTTAAATGTAACAACCATTTCTAACTCATTAATTGTCCGTATAAGAGAATATCACATGGTTGCTATAAAATAAAACACTTCGAAGATTGCAAAACCCAGAATTGGGTGATATACCCAAATTTTTATATTCTTGTAACAGATTAAAAAAAAAAAAAAAAAAAAAGCCATGATGTTGAATTCAAAGGTGAAATTAGCACCGTAGATTCAGGATTTTCCAATGCCTGCAAAGCCTTAATTTGTCATTTCATCAGCAGCTTTGTAATAACAGGCTCAAAGGGAAATAAATGCTAGCTGATTTTCAGATTGATTTCAATCAGTGCTCTTTGTATTGACATAGATAGCAGTCTTATACAATGATTTATCTCCACATGTCTAAAAGACAAAAGCCTAGCCAGCATTTTGAACTTATTTCTCAGGGTAAGTTTATTTAAAAAAAAGTTAATTTGCGTGTTGGCACAAATCTTAAAATCTTGGCTAAATATATATATATATATATATATATATATATATATATTTCAACTATTATTCAATTATTATTGCCCAAACAATGTATACTGTAGGTTATTAAACATGCTAACCTAGAATAGCAGCGTACGTTATCTCAGTGAAATTGACAAACATTATTTGTTTATGGGATTTTGCAGTGTGATTTATCCATACACATATTTTTTTTTCTTCTTTTTTTTAAATTTATGTGCCCTAATAATCTCATAATCAAAATAACTTTCCCTCCCACTTGCAAAAAAAAAAAATCAAAGCTGCTCACATGAGATCACAGCACTAGCAAACGACAATGATCCAACAATCCAATCAATATCTGATGAGCAAAATCAAGTCCCGCCTTCATTTTTCTTGTTTGAGAAGCTGTTTACTTTATTCACTCTATTTTAAGGTCAGCTCAAGAAAGAAAGCAAACTGCAGTAAAACATAAATAGCGATTAGTGACGTTAGCCATTTTAGACATCCGCCAGATTTAGCCGAATTAAGGACCATTCACATTGATAACTATAAATTAAATGGTCTATAATGATTAGCATCCACACCAACAGGTGATGAAGTGCATATTGCAGTTATGTTGTCTGCCGCAGCTCTTTAAAGCAGGATGGATTCTGATTGGCTGTCTATATTTTTTATCCTTCATCAGCTAGAAAAAAAAACATTCTGAAAGTGATTCCAATGATATCGTTCCTCTGTGTCATTATCTTTATGACTGTGGTGTAGACTTCTCTATTCACATACAATTAGAATGATTATTAAAACGTTATACTAAAAAATGATTGTTATAGGAAGCAAAGTGGAAGAGACAGGATGGGACTAGGAAAAGAACACAAGCCAGGACTAGAACTTGGGTGTCTTAAAGCACTAGAGTACTATATGTCAGTGTGCTGCCCACTAGGCTATTGGCATGAACTAACCAGCCTCAGTTTGATAAATATTAGAACCTCATTGTAGGTGGGGGAAACAGAAAATGACGGCAAAAATTCAGCTGTCAGAATCTGTTCCCCCATCCCCATGATGAGAGATTTTGGATGTAGTGGATTAAAAGATGCTGATTCTATTCTGCTTGTGGATGGAGCTTAAGCAGCATAAGTTTGATAAATATTAGAACCTGACTGTGTGAGAAACATGGGGAAACAGATTCTGATGGCAAAAATCCAACTGTCAGAATCCGATCCCCCACCGCCATGTTGAAAGATGTTTATATAGTGGCTTAAAAGATGCTTATTCTATTCTGCATGTGGATGGAGCTTAAGCAGCATAAGTTTGATAAATATTAGAACCTGATTGTGTAAGAAACATGGGGGAACAGATTCTGATGGCAAAAATCCAACTGTCAGAATCCGATCCCCCACCGCCATGTTGAGAGATGTTTATATAGTGGCTTAAAAGATGCTGATTCTATTCTGTGTGTGCTATTGTTATAGGACAGCATGTAGACAGTTATCATTCTTGGTGTTAAAGTAGGCATTAAACAGAAGTTGTGATTACCTACTGTAACGTAAATCCAAGCGATTTAAAGCTCTCACCTCCCTATAGCAATGACATTTTTACTGATGTTCACTCCTGTCCTGTAGCTTTCTGGTCTCTTTAAATGGGAAGTCAAACACATCAATGGAAGAAACAGCGCAGCATGGACGAGTAAGCATTGTGGTACAACAGATTGGATCATGCAAATGCGGGGGGGAAATCGTTGCCAAATTTAAAGTAAAACTGGCTGTAAACGTACAAAATGTTTGCTAGAAAGGACTCTGAATGGCACAACAATATCAACAACAACAACAACAAAAAACTTTGTTTATTTAACTTAACAGAGAATGAGGCTGTCATTTAGGGTGTCCTGATGTCTCAGGACAGTTATTTCAGAGATATCAGTTAGGAGGTATGATTGTTTTCTGCATACGATTACATAAAGAAATCACCTTTAACTAACAGCATCAGGTTTAAATAATGATCCACACACAGAAAAAAAAAAAAAAATTAATAAACACATAGCTTTGACCTTAATCTCTCAATTATAGACAGCTGCTGATATACAAATGATACATGGTAGAAGATAGGCTATAATAAATAATTATTATGTCAAAGAGATTAAAATTTTCCCTTTCACTGAGTTCACTTTACAAGGCGCTGGACATGGAGGAAACAAAACCCAAAGAATACATGATAATTGATTAGCTGCAGCACCTGTCTTGACTGCCCCAAAAGACCTTGGCTTTACAGTGGATTGGCAGATCTCCTTAATAGCCAGTATTAAAAATTCATCAGGTCTTGATCAATGCTGCGATCAAGCTTCACTGACCTCATGCTCTTGCTTTGCAATCTAAAATGCACAGTATTTGACAAAGAAAAATGACATTAATAACCGCGTTAATATTTAAAAGTTTCCTAAATCAGAGTTATGGTTTAATCCATTGTGATGTTGTACAGAAAGTTACACAGAGAAATAAAATTGTATTATTAGAGACAGCAGGGTATTGTCTCAATAAATAATAGCAGTTCCACATGGAGTAAATATGGAAATAATGTGAAAGTGTACATAAGTTTAGTGTAGTTGTTTTATGCCATAAACTATCATATTTGTTGTGGTGTTTATATGGGAGATTTTTAAATATAACACATAGCACACCCAAGGAAATCAGAATGCAAAAGAAAGATTAGTAATGATATAGTCAGCACAAAAAACGAACCATGTAAGACATTTAACAATGTAAGGCCGTAAACCTGCTAAACACAAATTGTATTATCTGCATTAAGGGACTGCTGTACACTTGCTATAGAGTTAAGGCCAAACCTAAGAGTAATTTGCCTTGGGTTCCCTCTGGAATACTAAATGGATTTAAGACTCAATTAAGCCTTCTAAACACAAAATGTTTGATTTATGAGGAAAATAAGGTGTGTGGTTATGTTATATGACAGTACTTTGAAAAGAAAGTTACAATAGCCTATATGACAATGTTATTTCTTATATGACAAGAAGTCCTGTTCTGTAACATAAATGACACACAGTCATACCTCAAATATACATTTTTATAGTGAACCCATAAATGGAAAAGGCTAGTAGCCTATGTAAGCTGCTTTCTAATTCATGACTTATCGAATAGCCTACTCTTTTGAGGGATTCTCAGCTCTGGCCCTCAAGGTCCACTTTCCTGCAGAGTTTACCACTAACCCTAATCAAACACACCCGAACAAGTTAATCAAGGTCTTCGGGATTACTAGAAAGCTACAGGCAGATGAGTTTGATCAAGGTTGGAGCTAAACTCTGCAGTAAAATTGGATCTTGAGAACCCCTGTTCTACTCTGTTTCAAGTGAGAATATCCCAGCAGCTGTTTATGAGCACAAGGTTTTAAAAACTCACGGCTTCCCCGATACCAATATTTAAACAATTCATAAAAAATTAATCATTGTCTTTCCAACTGAGATTTCAGTATGGAGATGAAGGTTAGGATCATGATTCTCCAGTAATACAGCACAGTGTATATTAGCATCATTTGTTGTTTGCTATTGGGATCTGACGCAACGTTTGGACCCGGAAACGATGACGTGATATCAGACTTAACTGGATTGGTTAAAGCAGCATTTCCCAATCCCAACTGGGGTGCCCATCTGACAAGAGCAGGGGTGCCGTGTAAAACTTCCTTCAAACATTTTTAAATTACGAAAATGTATAAAAATAATTTATTATGTATCATCAGTCTCTGATATCTCCAGTAACAACAAATGACACACACAAATTTGTAATAAAAATGCCATTCGTAAGAAAGATAGGTCTGAATTGGCTTCGCATGATTTAATTCCCAGTGAGTAGACATAAAGCCACTTCTTTTTCATGGCTTGTTGCGCTTACGGTCAAATGCACACGAAGATATTAGGCTTGTTCGACTTCATGCGGCACCACAAAAAATCGGCTGCTGCCTGACAAAAGTAATGCGTTCTGGTTTGTCTGCTTTTGATCGGCGCTACAGCCGCCTTACGATCACATGCGCCATCAAAGTATCGCGAAAGCCTTGATGACGACACACTTTATTCTCATTGATCAGATTCTGTGATGACAAGGACGATGTGTGTTGCTTGTTTTTTCTTAGACAAGTTCCTGTATTTAACCAATCTTGATATTGAATATCTGATATTCAAAACATGGGAATTTCAATCTTATCCACTTCTTTGGCTACAATCAACACAAAAATCATGTGGTCTGCCAATGATGTTGGTTCAGCACACTATGGAAGTGTCTGACCTGACGGTAATCTCTGTACTTCTCCCCCGCCTGTAACCAGCAAATCTCACCAGCCGGTGGCAGGCTAGTGTAGTTAATCTCAAACAAGCCTATTGTCACAATGTCCGTCTTGCCTCGTATTCATATTAAACACATCAGTTATGTCCTTAGTAGTGCTGTCAACGTTAACGCAAAATCTGCACAGAACCGATCACCGGTGAGATGAATTCCGGTTAGAAATGTGTTCGAGTGTGGACCGCCTTGCTCTGATGTCATGCCGACGTGTGTCAAAAAAGTCTTGTGACAGCAAGGATTCTGCAGTCAGGTGCAGTTGCTCTCCACCGACTGCGCTGATCAAAAACTTGATGGGAAACAGCTTGCTGATGACACAGCTTAATGCTCATTGGTTTAAACAGCCGTGATGTATTGTTAAAATATAAAATCAATGTTTTTATGTGTATAAAATGTGTGAATATTCCCAAACTCTCTGACAGTGCGATCTCTATGGGTTATGTGATTGTTGTCATATTTAAACATATCTGTATTAAATTAAAAATGATTGATAAACACGTCTTTCAAATGGAATTAAAGAACAAGTACTTTGGGTGTCTTGTTCATCATATTTATTTTCTTATTATTTAACTTAAATTACATTGAGTTTATCAGCAACGGAGCGCATGAGTGTGAATCTGCCTTTGACCTCGTAGGTGTCTAATCCACTACGAGAAGAGAGAACTGTCCAAACTGTTCATCAAGTTGGGAAACACTGAGTTAAAGTATACATTTAGACAATTAATAATCTTTTTTTGCTTTTTACTCAGACAGATCATGTCATGTTGACAGACAGAGGGGCAAGCATGTTTGCAGAGCGCATTGGTATTCCAGTAGCTCATGATTTGGTGACTGAGCCAGAACGCAAAGAGTGGGAGCACAGCAACAGCTATGGAGCCGGAGTCAAACAGCTCTACAACACACAATGGTGCGTAATTTCATGTTTGTTGCCATTTCCTCTAAATGCTTCAAGATGTCTTTTATTTCCTGATTTCTTGACATACTTGATTTCAGAGATTAATTTTAATGAACATACAGTTTCGGAGTGGTCACATTAGTGAAAATTCAGTGAGATTGCACAGGCAAAAAAAGGTCTATTGTCCATTGTCAGTTATGTAGCGATGAATGAAGCAAAGATTTTCAAACCAAAGCAGCTTTCTGTTGGTGAACGTGGCAAATTCATGTGACCAACTAGAACATCTGCACGGAGAACTTGTGTGATTGCAGCTTCAGAGTAAATAGACCATTTGGGATCAGACGTCACAGTTACACCTTGCAGTTGAGCGCGCATTGTGGTGGCAGAAAAATACAAGTGGTGCTCACTGCAGAGCCAAATGACATCTAGCTTCCCCTATCTGAACGTAATGGCTTGACCTAGTCACGCTCCACCTCTAATGGGTGGAGTTATGAGTAGAGTTAGGGTTATGGGTAGGGTTAGGGTTGGTTGGACTGTCTAGCTCCACCCATTCCGTCCAGTGAGGGGGAGCTGGATGTCTAGCTCCATGGTGAATGTGATTTCACCAAGTAGAACATGATAATCCTTGTTGATCCAGGAGCAACATTCCAATCAACCAATCAGATTTGAGGGATAGGTTTACAGTTATTGTCAAGTTTAGGCTTACAACCAGGGTTAGGTGCTTCTACATCAGTGTTATTCACCTATCATTTCCCTCTGATTTTATGGGCAGGGTTAGGTTTAGGGGTAGGGATAGGGTTAGGACTATGTTTTGGGGCAGGAATGTTGTTCCAGGATTAACAAAAATTGTCTTACTTGGCAAAATCACGGTGACCCTAGCTCCACCCATTGCCTCTGCAGTGAGCAGCCTCTCGAAAAACAGTGGTAACAAGTGGAGAAAAATGAGCGAGAGGGAAAAATGTCTTGTTGTGCCTTTGGATGTCAGGATTGGAATGCAAAAAAAGATGGTCTTCATTTTTACAGAATACCATTATCAAAGACACCCTTTGAAGTTAAACACAGACCTTTATGGTTGCAAACCATTAAATGGACAGACTGAACTGACAAAACCTGTGATGATTAGTCTACTTTAAGTAGTAAATGAAGGGTGTAAGGTAGGGCTTGATTTTGTCCTTCATGAATTGATTGGATCGTTGATCGTGAGTGACAGGTTGTCCCGCCCTTGCGCCAGTTAACACATCATCAGAGAAGAGAAGAGATGTTGTTGCAAGAGGGAGGGGAAGTTATTAAAATTATAAGGGCATGTGAATTTTAAAAAATAATGATGTGGATACATAATGTATAATAAATCCTGCAATATTCCATAAAAAAGTAAGAATGGTCGATTTTGATTTCATGGTGACTTTAAATGATGATTCATAAGTTCACCTGCCCATCTTTGCATTAATATATTGCGGAATGTATACTGTGATAAATCATTATATACCCTCATCATTCTTTTATCTTTATTTTATGATACTGATTCTAACGATGTCTTTATATAACATTCTAAATTGTTTAGTTTTAAAAGGGACAGTGGTTCTCCTTGGCATTGAGGCCATGAGCTGAGAATGGCAGCATATTCGCATGCTGGCCTGCACAGAGCTCAGGTCATTCCCCGAGGCCTTCAGGCAGTGCAGATAGAGCTGTGTTGGCTCCAGCAAAGCAGTCTTACCTGCCACCTCCACTTCCCCAGGCTGAGTGTTGAGTAGTAGTGGAGTCAGGGCCATGGCGGGGTGTAACCTCAGCCCCCGAGGGAGTCTGTAAAAATAGTGCTGTGGAGGTGCTAAGTGACAGTTGGCTGAGCTACTGCCTTTCATCCTGCCCCGCTGTGGCTTCATTATTGATAGCCTCTGCTCACCCTGTACCACCATCACTGGGCTTTTTAACACATAGGCCCTAGAACTCAATTACCCTCCACCTTTATTTTGGTGATTACATGGCATACCTCTGCCCTGCTGGTTTGACCATGCTTTTATATAACCACAGATGTCAAATGCCATGGTGATCCCATCAGATTAAAGCACTGGATATATCTAAATGATTTTATGCATGAAAAGAATTCAATTGCAAAGATAATGATTGTTTTCAAATGATCTCCATCTGCTATTGATAACACAATTGTCTCACGCTATTGTCTGAGCCAGTGTTGCTGTGCTGGGGTGGTCAGTATTCTAAATAAAAAAAAATTAAAAATTTTTTAAAAAAAGGTTATCATAGTGCCACAGTGTGCCACAGGGTAATTTGTATGTCTCACAGTTCATGTCATCTCACAGCTTCAACATACATCCAATCCATTTAAACGCATACTGTCATTTAGTTTTAGTGATTAGTACTAGGGCTGGGTATTGACACAAATTCGATTCACAAGCTTGCAATTCGATTAAATTTGATTCGATTCAATATAGATTATTTTGGAAATGGGTACAGTACATGGCTAATTTTCTCAAGGAAAAAAAACTCTCAACTAATGCTGTAAACAGTGTTGCCAAGTCCGCGGTTTTCCAGCGGAATTGGACTACTTTTACACTGTTGCCGCGGGTTGTTTTTCATGTCCACGGATTTAAGCGACCTCAAATAACATGATATTTAGCCCCTGGAATGCGACTTTTACCTGGGGAGCCCTGCCAAAAACATGGATTTTACCCCCCGGAACGAGATTTTTACTGTGGGACTGCCCGTGAAACTTGATTGGGCTAGTTTTGGGCTAGTTTTGGGCTAGTTTTGAGTAGCAATTGCAATGAATGTGTTATATGGTGAATATATTTAGCAAAATGCTTCTCTCTAGAGTTCAGTTTTATAGCTGTTATAGTCACTGAATATGTTTTTTTTTTTTTTTTTTGAGGTAAATGTGACGTTACGTGACATTGCTTTCAAGCTGTTTTATTGACGTCTTTTGCGGTAGAAACACTGATTGAGCTATTCCATGAGATAGGATATGGATTTCGGTAAGTTGTACTTTATCATTCAACATACCTTTGGGTGTTCATTTATGTTTATTTTCGCGCTGTAACTGGTATTAGCGGATGAGATCATCAGTTCACGCCTGCTTCACGTTGCCGCCTCTCTTGAACTGAGGCGCTACAGCGATCTGTCACGCCACATTAAACAGCGGCAAAACGGTTCTTTTTTGAATTTCGCAATAAAACGGACAGAATTTGAAATCTGAGACTTTGTTTCATATCAAAAGTAACAAAGCACAAAGCTTATTGCCATTTATTGGATGGGAGGAACGCTACAATGTTCTATTCATTCATCAACTGAAAACAGACTAGACTAATCAATTCTTGGGATTTAAGAATCAATATCGGTTCATAAAAATGAGAATCGATTAAAATCGATTAGTACTGTATGTAGAAAATACATTTGCAACAAAAAGTTAAGACAACCACTTGTTTTTCATAATGAGAACTCGACCAACTTCTTTTCCAAATTTTGCACACTTCATTAGATTGTTTATGGGTGTGTGAAGATTTACTGCAAAACTCTGTGATCACTTTGAAGTGTGAAATACAGTCCACTGTCAAGCTGCTTTTAAAAGCCGTTTTCACCTGAACCGATGAGCAAGATCCAGCCATCGGCGGTGATTTAAAAGAGCAATCAAGCGCCTGCCAAAAATGATAGATGCCTCGAATCTGGAGCCTGACAAGTGATTCTTTGCCAGCTGTTTCAGACAAATATTCTCCATGAGGACCATGTTTGCTCTTCCATTTCTGGGGATAACGACACGGAGGCTGTTTTCTTTAATTTCACCTTGAAGCATTGTCCTCCATGTGACTTCAAATTCATAACACACGCTTGTTTTCCACAGCGCTGCCTTAATCAGAGTTTCATGGGATATGAAACCTGTGAAATACAAGGGTCTCTGTTCATCCCACTTTCTGCTCTCTATTCTATTTCCTTTAAAGTGAACTAGCAGGAAAGACTGATGTGCACATCATAAGAATTGTGTTTTCTTTTTTGAAGAAAAAGAAGAAGAATGCATACTTTCTCATGTGTGTCTACAGAAATATCACAACTGATATAACACTTTCCCAGCAATCTCTCTGAGTGTACTTTGCTAGACTAGCGACTGTGATTCAGAGTGGCGAAGGGCACTTATTCTCGCTTGCTTCCTTTGTTGACAGGCAGATGATGATGAGTCATTTTCAGGTGTGTTGGCACTCATAAAAGCATGTGTGAGGTTGTCATTAGCACGCTCCCTTTCAGACAGACATCTCTCACATCACCAGAACAGTACAACATGCATTTTTTTTGGACTGAAGTTCACATAGGAAACAATAGTAATTGCACAGAGACTCATTTTAAAAGGGAGAGAGGCTTATGAATGTAGCGTATTAATTTGAATTAGGAGACAAAAGTCTGTCTGATGAAGAGAAACTAAGCTAGAGGCACATCTCTGAGTGTGATGAATAATAATGCTCTCTTTTCAAAGCACCTTTTGAAAATACCATGTCTGAGACCATAAAATTAAAGATCTGAGGAAAAAAAAATCTCAGAGCTAATCTTTATTATTCAAGGTTATAGAATTTTTTATTTTTTTTTCATAATTATAGGGGCCATGATACCGTTGGAGCGGTGGCTCTGGACTCTTTCGGTAATGTGGCGTGCGCAACATCCACTGGGGGAATCAGATACAAAATGGTGGGAAGAGTTGGAGATTCTCCTATTATAGGTGAGTCCGATCAGAGATAGAGGGCAGAGATAATCTCAGTGTCACACCAACACTAATTTTGAAGCAGTGCCTCGATTGAATGAGCCATTTTGGTTTGAAGGTGTCAGCTCTGATCAATACTCAATTGTCAGTGTTTTCTCCTGAGGTAACACACATTAACGTCTGACTCTCTCTGTGCTGCTGTCTTTTCCTGTGCGATAAGGATCTGGTGGATATGCAGACAATAGAAGTGGCGCGGTCTCCTGTACTGGTCATGGAGAGTCTATTCTCAAAGTCACCTTAGCCAGATTAATCCTCTTTCATATGGAGCAAGGTATGAGACTTTTACACTAATCCTGATGAGTGTGTGAGTGTGCATGCATACTCGTTTACCTTTAAGGGGTACAAAAGTGTCCATATTTGCTTAATTAATTTTGTGCCTAATCCATCTTGCAAAAGAGATAATTCAATATCAAATAAAGTTAGCCTTGGTGTGCATAAGATAATTTTTTCAAAAACATGAACAAATCTTAAAGACCTCAAACTTTTGAACAGTAGTGTATAATTTTTTTTATTAATTTGAGTGCTAACACACTAAAAAAAAAAACAGTGTCTAGTTACAAGACCTAAAATATACATGTTCCCTTATACTTTCATATAAATATTAACCTAAAATCGATATACTCAAAAGAAAAGTAAATATAGTAAAATTCCATCAAATTGAATTAAATAATCATATTCATATTATAAATTAAGAATTTTAAATGAGTAAAAAAAACTAGTGTAATAAAACATTTTTGTATAAATCTTAATGGAACAAGGGAATTAACCATTTAGTTTGTGATTCATGTGATTCATAATCATAAATTTAAACATATTTCCATTTTTTTAATGAATATTAAAACTGAAACGGTGCATTCCCTTGTTTCATTAAGATTTATACAAAATGTTTTATTAAGCTTTTTACTTATTTAAAATTGTTATATGAATAATATGTAAGGATTATTCAATTCAATTTTATAGAATTTTACTATACAACTGAAATTCGTAAATCATAAAAAAAAAGGCTTTTCTTTTGAGTGTATCGATTTTAGGTTAATATTTATATGAAAGTATAAGGGAACATGTATATTTTGGGTCTTGTAACTAGACACTTTTTACAAGTACAGTATGTCAGCATTCGTAATCTTCACTTTTTGTCTTTACTAATTATACTTTAATTGGTCCTTTTTACAGTATAAATATTCCTTTTTAAAGCAGAGGTCATAGAAGCTGTGTGCATAACAATAGTAAAATAATGATAGCAATTAAAATTGTAATTGGTGTAGTAGATGGAGTGTAATGTCACACTGATGTCAATTATAATACTTACAATAAATACAATGTCAGATGCCAAGTTAATTAATATCACATTATTATATAAAATTGCATAAAAAGATATGTATAATTGCATTATACAACAATGCTTAAATAAGTATTAATTTTCAATATTTTTTACTTGTACATTTATTTACTTTACTTGTATAGTTTCTCATAAACAATTTGTTTTACCCCTGCTACAGTATATGTCATCCCCTTTGTTTGCAATTTTTTTCTGTAATGCAATTTGTGTTCGTATTGTTTTGTCTTGCAATGTCTCGATCATCTCTGCTCTTTTACCCTCACCCACATGTTGCTATTATTATCAGATTTTGTATAACCAAGCAGAATGAATGTCAGACCGCACAAAAATTGGATGCTGTTGTTGCCAGTCATTTTAATTGGTGTGTGTGTGCGTGTGTGTGAGCGAGACAGGAAGGATCGGAGGTGCTGCCACAGTAGGCAGATGATAATGAGGTGTGTGTTTGTCTGTGGAAAGAATGTGAAGGGGTCAGCAGGCTATTGTTCGCTTTGGCGTTATGCAGTAATGATACTGCAACCACTCTATACTATACCATTTTGATATTCATCATTTTATCAATTATTAGATCAACGCAAGTTAGAATAAATTATTGGCAATATTGGCACACTTTACTTCAGTATTATTAAATATAGTGAGTATAAAAGCTTTGATAGGTGGCTAGAAGCCCATTAGTCCCCAATTAAAGCAAGAAAGCGAATTCACTACACTGAAGAACAAGGTATGAGGTGAATGAAAGAGAACTAAAAATAGACATTACATTGTTACTAAATACTAGTCCATATTGAAAAAAGTAAAGTGCACTGCAAATAATAATGATATTAACAATTATATAATATGTTAATAATGTTGCAGTATTTGTCTTGTTGCTAGACTGATGTTTTCTGTGTTAGACTTTTTTACCACATAGTTGCAACACTAAGACTGATGGAATGAGCAAACCATGAGAGCAACATATATTGTTCATTGTGTGACCTGGACAGGGTCACCAAGGACATATACACTGTAGGTGCAGTTTTTCATCATACGGCACAGAGATCAAATGCTCTTGATTTGTTTTCAGGTTGTGCTGGAAAATATCAGGAAAATACAAGCACAATGAAAAAATGTTGTACACTACCTTTTAAAAGTTTGGGGGTTTTATGTTTTTGAAAGAAGTCTCTTCTGCTCACCAGTGCTATATTTGATCAATAATACAGTTAAAACAGTATTATCATGAAATATTATTACCATTTACAGTTTTTTTCTGCTTACACAAAACTTTTTTACACACAAATCCAAGAATTGCACACACATCTCCAAAGCAAACATTTGTCTTATGTTGCAAACACCTTTGCCATAATATTCTATTTTTGGATATATCATATACACACAGTTATTCAAAACCTAAAGCTTTTCTTTCATGAGCTCCTATGTACATTTCTGTAGAAGATTGAATGTAATTGGCAGAGAGATGTTGAAAAATCCATGGTAAATCAAAGCAAGATTGGAACCAAATTTTTCTTTTTTTTTTTTTTTTTACTGTAAGCATTTGTGGTTGTGAATACAGTATTGCACAGTACGAAAGAAAAGAAATACATCAGAAACAATGGTTGTGTTTGAAAAAGGAAATCAAGTTAGATTTTTGTGTGTTACATCGAGAATTGTGTGATGTGTTTTGCAAAAAGTGTTTTATGGAATTGAAAACTGAGTAGAAGGCCAAGAATTAGCAAGTTTTGTGTCTAAGCAGTTGAAAAAAACGAAGTAATATTTTTTAAAATATAATTCACTCCTGTGATGGCAAAGCTAAATTTTCAGCAGCCGTTACTCAAAAATCATTCTAATATGCTGATCTGGTGCTCAAAAACATTTCTTATTATTATCAATAATGTTTTTGTTGTTGTTGTTGTTGTTGTTGTTTTGGAAACCATGATATATTTTATTTTAGGATTCTTTGATGAATGGAAAGTTCAAAAGAACAGCATTTATTTGAAATAGAATTTTTTGTAACAATGTGAAAGAAAAAATTAATGCATTTTTGCTGAAAAAAAGTATTGATTCTTTTCTTCCCAAAAATATTTTTTCTTAGGCCAGACTTTTGAACGGTAATGTAAGTGTCAGAGAATATAGTCAAACATTACAAGGATGGACAATAATGCATTGTGTATGATAGTAGCAGGTGTTAGCAGATTAATAATGCATTTCACATTGCACAACAATATTGACAGATAATTCTTCTGAGGAAATACAGCAAAAATGGTCAGCTGATGCCAGCTACAGTAGATAAACATGTGCTGGTAACTCTGCTGACACTGTCACATACTTGAGTGTTGTGTTTGTGTAATGCAGGGAAATCAGCCACAGCCGCCGCCACCGCCTCACTCCAGTACATGGGTGACAGAGTGAAGGGATGTGGAGGCGCCATTGTTCTGTCCTCCACAGGGGACTGGGCCGCCAGCTTCACCACACCACGCATGGCTTGGGCCTCCATTAAAGAGGACGTCCTGCACTACGGGTTGAATCCGAAAGAAGAGTTTACCGAGATGCTGAAATGATAACGTTTTAATCATATTTTTAAATAACCTTATTGTGAATTTCTTAAAACTTTCAGCTAGTTCATCAGTTTGTCTTAATTGTTAGCTTCTATCAGTTTGTTCTGTTTAATTTCATTTATCCTTTATATAAACCTACAAGTTATTTTACATCAATAGTAATGAGATCTTTTTCACATCAAGAAGATAAGATTACTCCTCGATTCACTGATCTTTGACTATTGATAGTTAGATGTTAAACAAATGAAAATACATTTTGGTAACATTTAGCCATTTATTCTGTACACACTTAATAACATTTATACAAGATGTCCCCTACTGTTCCAACAGTATCGAACAAACAGTGTTGAAACATGTATAGTGTAAGTGACTAGATGAAGAATTAAGATTTCTCATAACCCACAATTAATGAAAAATGTAATCTAGTTAGCATTATATGTATCCACAAATGACATCTGAGGCTTAGACATCAGATATATCATGAAAAATATAACAGACAAATGTATAGCAGCCAGTGTTGGGGAAAGTTTTTTTTGTGTTTTTTTTTGTTTGTTTTTTAAGTAGGCTGTGTTACAATATTGCATTACTCCCTTAAAAAGTAACTTAATTGTGTTACTTAATTACATTTTATGGAAAGTAATGCATTACAATACTTTTTGCGTTACGTTTACTCACCTGGGGCCTCATTTATAAAGCGTGCGTACGTCCAGATTAGAGTGTGCGTACGCTTGAATCCATGCCAACGCTCATATTTATAAAAACTGTCTTTGACTTGGAAAAGTGCTTAGAGCCACGTCAGTGTCTGAGCAGACGTACGCACTTTCTGCAGGTTTTTGGAAATCTAAGCTATTCTTGCAGCTCGCTAAGGATTTGGACGATGACTGTTGATCTTTTATATGTAAATGACATTAATTAGGTGTTGTTTACAACGCGGAGAACTGAAACCATTCAAGATCATTTGCGATTTATAGATTTCACGTCTGAAAGAGAAGCGTACACTCGTTTTCTGAAAAAAAAAGTTCTACTTTTGGCAAATGTTAAGGCCCTTTCCTTCCAAAAGTGAAATGAATAAGCCTCGGAATGAAGTAAAGGGTGCAGCTCAAACAAACACTGTTACTTCAGCAATAAAAATAAAACACAAATGTGTTTAAATAGTCATTTTGCTTATTGCTATGGTTAAAATGGATCATCAAATATCAGCAGCAAAGACATTGGTTAATAAAGTGAGAATAATAGCCTATATAAAGTATATTTGTATTATTTAAAATATTGCAGGTTTGCTTAATATTCTGAGTTTGCATTTCACTATTTTTAATCATTTTAAGGAATACTGATTTTGTGCAAGTGAGATGAGTAAATGCATGCTCACATTATTGTAGTCTAGTACAATAACCATCATGATTCATTGTGGTCTAATACACAACACCTCTGCACTTACTCCTGATTTCTCAAAACATGGAAAAGCAAAGTAACTTTTGTTACTTATTTGAAAAAGTATTTTGCTGTGAATGTAAAAGTAATGCTTTACTAGTATTTAAAAAAAAGTAATCTGATTACTCACATTACTTGTAATGCATTAACCCTAACATAGCTGTATTTGGTTCATTTAATGTTGATTGTGCTTTATTAAAGATGAATATTACTCCTTCATGTCTTTAGTCGCTTCATTTCAGATTTTTATGTGCAGGATAATTGGTGGATCGTGAAGATAAAAAGATTATATTTAGGTTTCTTTTAAAAAGATTACAATATTCCCATGCACTGATTTGTGAGAAATATCCTTTAATTTTAGTTTGCTTTTCTTTTGTTTGTGAATAAAGTAGCGATGGTATTATGAAATGGAAATGAGGGAGAGCTGTTCAATTATTCCAGCCATGGGAATTGATGCATGAGTAATAAAATTAGAAAAGTTTTTGCAAATGCTGCTAGTTAGTGTCTCCTTAGTTGCCCTCCTCTCATTTATTTATTTATTTATTTTTCAAATTAAGGTCTGGCTGTCTACTGTATATAAAGACAAATGCTATACAGAGTAGAAATTTGCATACTTATCAAAAACTTACAGTAATATATTTGAGGATACATAAATCTTGTATTTCTTATGATTATAAAACAGTAAAAACCAGTTGTAACAGATAGCAGAGCAAAGGCATGGAGAAATCTCAGGGACAGAGTTTTCTGTCTCTCCAAAAAGACAAAAAGTTTCTCTCCTCTTTTTAACGTAGAGGGAGCTGATTATTCCAAAGTGATTCCCGAACCCCCGCTGAGTGCAGCACCTCTACAGCAATTAACATTTTGACATGTTTGATCAATCATTCAGACTACAAAAGAAAAAAATAAATAATTAAGTAAAGATTATTAGCCTGGCTGCATTCACTGTATTTGATCAGCGCAGTGCTGTTAGATCAAAGCATCGCACAAAGTGTGGAGAGCCGACATTACAACATCTACCCAGTGCCATGAAACAAAAGTGTGCTTCCTCAACTGAAAAAGATAAACATTATGCAGAGAGCAACCCCTCTGAGGTTTAAATGAACAATTCTGACTCCAGCGGAGCTGAAGTAGGTCATTATTTGGAATTCCTTTGTTAAAACTTAACAAGTCAACATTTTTCCAAGATGCCGAGACACACTCTGTTAACTTGAGACTTGATTAAGCTCTATGTAAAAATAGATCTTTTTTATTACATTATTTATTTTTTTGTTTTTAATAAAATGCTTGAATATGCATAGGGAATAAAACACCACTCAAAAATAATCTTGTCTTTTTTAACAACTCCACTGTCTTTCTGTAGTATGCTATGTGTTAAATTAGAATGGGAAAAAAATGTCACCTAATCTATGACTGTTGTTAGTTAAGTTAGTAACATACACATACACATACAACATAAACATACAGGTTGCCTCCTACTGTTTCAACAATATCCTTTGTTAGCCAACAAAAGAAACACAATTGGAGTTAAATGACTAAATTAAACAAACAGAATTCACCCCCTGTAGTTTGGGAAAATTAGAGCTATTGTTTCAGTGTCACATAATCTGCGTCCTAGTGATTGTTTTTTCCCCTCATCTCAATTTATTTTTCAAGTATATGTTAATTGCAAACATCTCAGACTGCAGGTGCTTTTACAGTGGGCTATCACACATCCCTCGTGTTTGTGCTTTATTTGAATAGAATTGCACCTTATTGTGTTGTTGGTAATGTAGGGCTATTATTGTTTTTTGATGGTGGTGTTATGTTTCTATTAGACTGAAATTTCTGTGTTGTTCATTAGAATGTTTTCACTATATGACAGGTATTTAGATGAGGTTGTTTTTGCACTGCTGTGCATTTTGACTCAGGAGGAGGCTACTCCCTTATCTGTGCTGCCCCTTAGTGGTACTACGTGGTATTGCAATAAATGAATAAAATTAGGTGGTGTGTGGAGCAAGTTAGTCTGTGGGTTTTGCATATTTATACAGTGGGTTTAAAAATCTACATTGAATATTTGGGATTCAAAACAATTTAACTTTTTTTATTATTATTATTTTGGTAAAACGTTCACATACACTCTTTTTTTGTGACATCATTAAGTACAACCTGAATTCTGGAAATGTTTGGACGTTTTTTTTTATTTGAATAAAATGAAATCTAAAAGACTTTCAAATCACATGAGCCAATATTTTATTCACAATATAACATAGATAACAAATGTTTAAACTGAGAAATTTTACAATTTTATGCACAAAATGAGCTAATTTCAAATTTGATGCCTGCTACGAGTTACGAGTTTCTGGAGTTTTGGTGTTGGTGCCTGATATAGGTTTCTAGCTGCTGAAGAGTTCATGGTCGTCTTTGACGTATTTTCCGTTTAATGATGCACCAAATGTTCTCTATAGGTGAAAGATCTGGACTGCAGGTAGGCCAATTCAGCATCCGGACTCTTCTATGATGAAGCCATGCTGTTGTAATAGCTGCAGTATGTGGTTTTGCATTGTCCTGCTAAAAAATACACAAGGCCTTTTCTGAAATAGACGTTGTCTAGAGGGGAGCATATGTTGCTCTAAAACCTTTATATACCTTTCAGCATTCATAGTGCCTTCCAAAACATGCAAGCTGCCAATACCGTATGCACTTATGCCCATACAATCAGAGATGCTGGCTTTTGAACTGAACGCTGATAACATTCTGGAAGGTCTCCCTCCTCTTTAGCCCGGAGGACACAGCGTCCGTGATTTCCAACAAGAATGTCAAATTTGGACTTGTCTGACCATAGAACAATTTTCCACTTTGAAACAGTCCATTTTCAATGAGCCTTGACCCACAGGACACGACGGCGCTTCTGGACCATGTTCACATTTGGCTTCCTTTTTGCATGATAGAGCTTTAGTTGGCATCTGCAGATGGCATGGCAGATTGTGTTTACCGACAGTGGTTTCTGGAAGTATTCCTGGGCCCATTTAGTAATGTCATTGACACAATCATGCCAATGAGTGATGCAGTGTCGTCTGAGGGGCCAAACATCACAGGCATCCAATAAAGGTCTTCGGCCTTGTCCCTTACACACAGAGATTTCTCCAGTTTCTCTGAATCTTTTGATGATGTTATGCACTGTAGATGATGTGATTTGCAAAGCCTTTGCAATTTGATGTTGAGGAACATTGTTTTCCACAATCTTGTTACGCACTCTTTCACAGATTGGAGAGCCTCTGCCCATCTTTACTTCTGAGAGACTCTGCCTCTCTAAGACATCCCTTTTATAGCTAATCATGTTACAGACCTGATATCAATTAACTTAATTAGTTGCTAGATGTTCTCCCAGCTAAATCTTTTCAAAATGTCATGCTTTTTCACCATTTGTTTCCCCGTGCCAACTTTTTTGAGACCTGTAGCAGGCATTAAATTTGAAATGAGCTCATTTAGTGGATAAAAGTGTACAATTTCTCAGTTTTAATGTGATTTGAAAGTCTTTTAGTTTTCATTTTATTCAAATTTTTAAAAAAAACGTCCCAACATTTCCGGAATTTCCAGAATAAGTTTAGTGGGGTTTAGCTGTAGCCCTTCACCTCACTATGTTACATAACGCTCAAACAAAGCTTGAATATTTTTCGCTACCAGTTAAAAAGCTTGTTAGATCTGGTTTCTTGAGTTCATCACTCAAACGGAAATTATATTTAACACTTTACAATAAGGTTTCATTTGTTAACATTAGTTAAACAATAATTCAGCAGAATTTATTAACCTTAGTTAATGTTTATTTCTACATTAACTACTAATGCATTATTGAAATCAAAAGTTAACATTAGTTAATGCAATGTGAATTAACATGAACAAACAAAGAACATTAATAAATACTGAAAAATATATATTGCTCATAGTTAGTTCATGTTAACTAATGCATTAACTAATGTTAAAGGGATAATTCACCCAAAAATGTTCTCATCATTTACTCACCCTTCCACAGTATTTTAGTACTTTTCCTACTATGGAAGTCAATGGCTACCGTCAACTGTTTGATTACCTACATTCTTTAAAATATCTTCTTTTGTGTTCAACAGAAGAAAGAAACCCATACAGGTTTGGAACAACTCGAGGGTGAGTAAATGATGACACAATTTTCATTTTTGGGTGAACTATCCCTTTAACAAAGCTTATTGTAAAATGTAAAAACTCTGAGAGTACAGTAAGTGCTGTGAAGTTATCCTCCCTAACAAGACTAACACTAACCTCAACATTTATATCATTTTGATGTCTACAAATGGCTTTGCAAATACTAATGATGCTGTAAAGTTTTCGTTTTATTCAAATAATAAAAAAAAAACGTCCCAACATTTCCGGAATTCGGGTTGTAGGCTAAAAGATCAGATTTTCTTGCTTCCATTAGATATTGTGGCAACAATTTAGTTAACTAGATTAATTAACTTAGTTAATGTTAATTACTAATGCATTATTAAATGCATTATTAAAATCAAAAGTTGTATCAGTTAATATTATTTAGTGGACTTGAACTAACAATAAACAATTGTTTTATTAGCTAACATTAACAAAGATGAATAAATAAAGTAAAAAAAATGTATTGCCATTTTGTAGTTAATGCATAACTAATGAAACCTTATTTTAAAGGGTTACCAATGTTGTTTTGAAATGATGAGAAGATATAAGGTTTAAGCTTTAATTTCTCTCTGTTATTTCATTAATAAATACTAGTGTCCACATCAAATGATAAACGGCTGGCATTTGCACAGGCAGTGCACATCATGACAATAAACAAACAGGATCCGTCAAAAGATGTAATATAGTTTATTAAATATTGCATAATGAGGCAATCACAGCAGTAAATAGTGTTTTAAATTCATTGTAATTGTAACAGCACTGCAAATAAACAAAAACAAACAAAAAATGCAAAATTTCACCTCTGCATACAGACCACAAAGTAATAATTAAACATTAAACATCTCAGGTGTCATCTCACACTCTTCAATAACTCATGTGATTGCGGTAAAGAACTCAGTAATTGTCTCGTGTGACACACTTGGGCCAAAACGGTACTCTTTAAATGTCCTTAAAAAGTAACATGTTTACCTCAAGGCAAAATAATAATAATAATAAAATGAGGCACAGTTCAATGAAGCCATGAGACAGAAAGGCATTTCAATCCCAACACAGTGTCAGAATCACTCGTTTATTCATATGAGACAGCCTGTGTTACGCAAATCTCTGTGCTTTCCTAATATTCTTCATTTAATATAAACTGTAATATTTATAGAGGTTGCTGTAACTTCAATCACTTTCATTTATTTATACTTTACATATTTACAACTCTGACAGAATAGGAAAACTGTGAATTTCAACTTTGTTCACGTCCAAGATAAAAGTTTCTCAGAGCACTACATTCAGATATGCTACGCTATCTTATAACGGTTCAAAAGGCCAAAACACATTTTCAAGTTCATATTCAATATAGAGATCACATCTATTTTAATTCCTTGTCGATCTTTTATGTGATTACTTCTTCACAAAAAGTTTTAGCAACAGCCACTGGTTTAAAAAATGAAAAATATGTAATCTAGATATCTTTAATTACTGTCCAAATGTTCTTTTCCTAATTCTTGTTTTGAACAGGACGGAAGGCTGGTAAGCGTAAAGAGTCTCAGAAAAAGCGACGACGCTCATGCTCTCTAGCAGCACGTTCTCTGGCATTATATGGAATGGACCGTATAAAACTAAAGGGGAGATTCAAAAACACTTAATTTTCATCAGAAGAAGAAATTCAAACATGAATCTTCAAATTTGTCATTCTACTTCTTAAACGGAAGCAAAGGGTAGTCTACAACCTAGAGTAGATGTGAACTACATTCAGTTAAGGAAGACCACAAGCTAATCAAAGGAGACTACCGAATGAAATGAACACAACGGTCCAGTAGCATCCTCTACTGTGAATGGCACTTTGAAAATGAGGTACGGCGATCTTATATATATGGATCATCAATTCCTAACACGCAACCATATTACCAGTCATAACACTACGTAAATGTCACTGTCAAATGGTACCTGGGTTAAGATGTTATCGAGGCTCATGTTAATGTTGGTAAATAGTGCACCTCAGACTCATAATACACTCTTCAGAACAACCAATTCAAAAATGGATGACTGAAAGAGAAAAATATGCATCACTCAAAGCAAATAAATAGTACTTTTTGAGTCAAAGCATCAAAATAAGTTTAGTGGGGTTTAGCTGTAGCCCTTCACCTCACTATGTTACATAATGCTCAAACAAAGCTTGAATATTTTTCGCTACCAGTTAAAAAGCTTGTTAGATCTGGTTTCTTGAGTTGGTCACTCAATCGTAATCTTATGAACGGAAATTTTATTTAACACTTTACAATAAGGTTTCATTTGTTAACATTAGTTAACAAATAAAAACGATAAACAATACTTCAGCAGAATTTATTAACCTTAGTTAATGTTTATTTCTACATTAACCACTAATGCATTATTAAAATCAAAAGTTAACATTAGTTAATGCAATGTGAATTAACATGAACAAACAAAGAACATTAATAAATACTGAAAAAAATATATTGCTCATAGTTAGTTCATGTTAACTAATGCATTAACTAATGTTAAAGGGATAGTTCACCCAAAAATGAAAATTTTCTCATCATTTACTCACCCTTCCATAGTATTTTAGTACTTTTCCTACTATGGAAGTCAATGGCTACCGTCAACTGTTTGATTACCTACATTCTTTAAAATATCTTCTTTTGTGTTCAACAGAAGAAAGAAACCCATACAGGTTTGGAACAACTCGAGGGTGAGAAAATGATGACACAATTTTCATTTTTGGGTGAACTATCCCTTTAACAAAGCTTATTGTAAAATGTAAAAACTCTGAGAGTACAGTAAGTGCTGTGAAGTTATCCTCCCTAACAAGACTAACACTAACCTCAACATTTACATCATCTTGATGTCTACAAATGGCTTTGCAAATACTAATGTTGCTGTCTCATTCTTTAAGCCCTCATTGGAATAGAAACTAAAATCATACTCTTTATAAGAGCATTCCATAAATCAGCATTTCTTTTTAAACGTAATGGGAGTGTAAATGGTAATATAAACACTTTTTAAAATGGCTAAACCTAACTTCTAGGATCCTTTCACAGTTTCTCAGACCTGTAACCCTTAATACAGACACCTTCTGGTGCTTTCAATAAATTGTCGTCTCTTACGGCCACACTGAAAGTCCATCAAACATTTATAGCAAAAATAAATCGTAGAATTTCATGTTTTTCAGTAATGTCAGGTATGTGATGAAGTTAAAGTATTTTGCGCTGTATTTCAGTACAATTCGCAGCTGTAAACTTAAACACCTTTTCCCAGTCTGATTTTATATTAATGGCTTTTAGCTGAATCTGAGCATTTTCAAAAAGCAAAAACAATGTGAAAAAAAAAAAAAAAACTGGTAAAGACCTTCATCGTTCCTCTAAATCCTTCAGTGATTTAATAAATGCTGCCACTGTAGTACAGTTGAACTGCATGTTCTTCGCTGACATGCCGCACACCTTACTGATCACATACCTGGACATTCATCTTGGAAAGATCAAATTTTGGAGGGGAGAAAAAGTCTTCATTTGACGTCAACAGGTAGAGTGTCCCAAACAGATCAGGCTGCTTAAGCATAGTGCTAGAATCTCTTCATAAAAACCATCATTTCTTTAACTGTATCATGTCACAAATTAACAGCTTTCACATAATTTCCTGGGAACGTTCCGAACTGTTTCGTCCTCTTAGATGTACCTGCACAGAGAAATCAATACATACATAAGAGTCTGGATACAAATAAAAGAAAAACTCCAGAACAACAAAGCTCTGTAACACTAGTTGAGAATAGACTGGTTTAATAGCTGTAGTTTTATATATGGATTTAGTATGAGAGAGGTGACTTTATGGAGAATCAACACATTGATAATAACACAATAACACATACCCACAAACCAGCCATCATCGCATTTCTCCATGACATTGACCAGGTCTCCTTCCTGTAGCTCCAGCTCATCATCATTCTGAGGCATATAATTGTACAGAGCCTGAAATCTACAGCAGAACACAAAACATCATTACACATGGAAAAGGAAGCCACTGCACAAATAACACTTTATTGACTAAATGTAAAAATGTCTTTCAGTTCAGTTTAAATAGAAATAAAGTTAATGGGCTTAAATTAAAAGCACTGCATACAGTTTTGTCTATCTTCCACAATTATATATGTGACAGTATATAAAACGTAATAAATTTTTGCATTTTTTATTAAGCAAGGCTGCATTGAATTGATCAAAAGTGACATTAAATAATGCTACCAAAGATTTATATTTCAAATAGATGCTGAATTTTCCATTCATCAAAGAATCCTGAAGTCTGGAGTAATGGCTGCTGAAAATTTAGCTTTGCCATCACAAGAATAAATGACATTTAAAATATATTAGAAATATAACAGAAAACCATTATTTTAACTTGTAAAAATTGTATTAAATTGTAATTTCACAATGTTACATTTTTGTAAGGGCATTGTTAGGCACGACGCGAAGCGGATTCACGATACAGCAGTAGCATCGAGTACCTTATTGCTTTTATAAAATGGTTATCACACAATACAAATATTAAAGCCAAAAATATGTATCAATGCAACTTTCATGAAGTACACTTTCACTAAAAGCCTTCCTTCCGCCAGAAAAAATAGTCCCTGACCGTGAACAGCAACAGAAGTTACATCATTACGGCATTAGATGATGGCAAAGACTGTCTTTTTGAGTGTGTCAGTCAGTAGCGAAGACTTTTACATTGAAAAGACTGAATTGTAGTGAATACGGAAAAAGATACAACTGACAAATGCTTTGATTAGCGACTGTCAGTCAGGGGAAAACCCCTTAACTGTTAAAAGGACAAGATATTGCAGCTAAACCCCACTAAATTTTTCATTATGAACATAGGACTGACCTGGAGGAAAATGCTGAATTTGAATGCAGGTAATAAACTCACTCACTCGATCTCTTTCTCACAATACTCTTCTACATAATACAGTAAGCTACAATGATCAATATTAATATCAATTGATATTGGGTGTTGTGTAGTGATACACAGAACCGTTGGGTGAAGTGGTCATAGCCGTGTTTTATCGTGAATAAAACACAGCTATTGACCAATCAGAATCAAGGACAGGAACTAACTGTTTTATAAATTTCAATATCATTGTCAACAAGTAGACTATAATACTTAACATTTAGCATCATTCAAAACTCAGTGTTATGTATCTGTAAATGTGGTTTCATAGTGCTGTCATGAATGGGATGTCCTGCATTTTTTAAGGTGCTGGTCAGTGAAAAGCACATCTACACAGAAATACACGGAGGTACATCATACTTACATCCCACAGCTCATGCGTCCAGGCTCAGGACTGCTGCTCTGGGACAGGGGTTGCTGGGAAATGATGAGAGAGTGTTTACTGGGAGGAGGCAGGAGTCGGTGGGCGGAGTCTATAGGGCGTGACAAAGTGCTGCAGTACCTCACTGAGGTTTCTGCAATATTCATGATCTCATTACACACTGCCTCCTATTGGTGGAAGTGGGTCGGCACAAGAGGTGGCCACAAACCAGGAAGTAGGGTCAGTCATTCAGATGGAAAATTGAGTTTGAGGAAGGGGCAGTGTGGTTAGAGGAGATAGTAACAGGGCAGAAAGTCCATTAATACCAGGAAAGCCGGAAGGGATGGTAGTGTCCAGAGGATAAGCATGGAAGAGTGAGACAACAGAATGAGTGCATGTGGAAGGAGTGAAATATACGCCACAATCATATAGGACAGGTTTACTTGCAGGGTACAGAGATGTCATGCATTATGTGGGTGAGTTTCAGGATTAGATATCACATAAAATAAAACATTGAGATGATGCCTAATGATTGACTGTGATGTGCCTCATAAGGGCCAATCAGTACAGAATATGAAACTGCTCATATTCACCATTCATAATCAATACAAATGACATCAAGAAAGAAGTATGGAGCAGTATGCGCATCTAAGAGTAATTATAATGTCACGAAAATTAATTTACCGTAAATGAATTGGCATTCATGTTGTTGTCTTGGATGTCAAACAGCATGACAGGACTTCTTGAAGATCGCCCGTAATATTCTACATCATTTCTTAATGGCTGTGAAAAAAAAAGAAAAAAAGAACATGAATGAAATCATCTGCCTCTTTTTAAAGAATGTCAGTGCACAACGGTTCAATGTTCATCCCTGAGGTCTGGGTTCAAGTTTGAAATAAGTATGCACAAACAACAGTACGGTTGGCATTTGATCAGTTCATTTATTTTTTCCTCTGTGCAGAGGACATCAGTACAACCTTACAGTACATCAAACACATAATGAACTGGAATAAGACTGAGTTAGTAGCAGTCACCACATTTCCTATAAAACTTCAAACAATCAATAAAACAGTGTCAAATCATGCTGGGATGCTCATTCACGCTATAGTCTTTAGCATAGCTTATAATTTTAAACATATAGCTTATACACTAGCATTCAAAAGTTGGGGGTTGGTAAGCTTTTTTTATGTTTTTAAAAGAAGTGTCTTGTGCTGCATTTATCTGTTGAAAAAATACAGTAAAAATTTTATACTGTATATTATAAAACAGTTAGTTCCTGTCCTTGATTCTAATTGATCAATAGCTGTGTTTATTCATGATAAAACACAACTATGACCGCTTCACCCAGCGGTTCTGTGCATCCTTAAACAACACATTTAGCAACCACTCTTAGCAACATAAACTGTTTGTTCTCAGTTGATATTGTTCATTGAAGCTTACTGTATTATGTAGAACTAGTAGAGTATTGTGAGAAAGAGATCGAGCGAGTGAGTTTATTACCTGCATTCAGATTTAGCATTTTACTTCAGGTCATGTTACTATGTTCATAATGAAAAATCTGTTTAAATGTCTGATGTATTATCTTGTCCTTTTAACAGTTAAGGGGTTTTCCCCTGACTGACAGGCGCTAGTCAAAGCAATTGTCAGTTGCATCTTGTTCCGTGTTCACAACAATTCAGTCTTTTTAATGTAAACAAACAAATATTTGTATTGTGTGGTAACCGTTTTATAAAAGCAATAAGGTACTCGAGTCATGGCTTCAATTCAAAATAAATATTTTAAAATGTAATGTATTCCTATGATGGCAAATCTGAATTTTCAGCATCATTACTATAGTCTTCAGTGTCACATGATCCTTCAGAAATTATTCTGTGCTGATTTGGTGCTTAAGAAATATTTATTACTATCATTAGCAATGTTAAAAACAGCTGTGCTGATCGTGATACAATCCATGACACATTTTTATTTAGGATTTGTTGAATAGAAAATAAAAGAACAGAACTGATTTGAAATAGAAATCTTTTGTGTAAAAGTTTTTTTTGTTTTGTTGTTGTTGTTGTCACTTTTGGTCAATTTAATGTGTCCTAGCTCAAAATAAAATAATAAAATCTTACCAACCCCAAACTTTTGAACAGTACTTTAAACAACTTTTTATAAGCTAAGATATTTTCATTTGAACACAGATAAAATACTGGAATTCTTCAAACAGTTACAAAGAATTTACCAAATACTACTAATATAAAGTAGGTTTGTCAATCAATATTTATTTTGCCTGATTAATTACATACGTTTAATCAAGTAAATCACAATTAATCACATATATCAATATTTGCTAAGAAAAGTCAAAAGTATTATTAGTATTAAAAGTCAAAGTATTATTTATATATCGATGAATATAACCTTTTCACTGGCCTACAGTCAACAGCAATGCATCCTTCTAAGTGTACTTTGGCAAGGTGTAAAGGCTGTTGTAGCAGGATTTATTACATAATTTATGTTTGGTTCAGGATACATAATTTAAGTAAAATTTACCTTTTTTATTTAATTAATTTTACTAAATTAGCATGTTGACTGTCTTAATAAATCTATTATTTTTACATTTCTCTCTTAAATTTTAATTCTTTTCGATATGCCATTTGAGTTTGACACGGTAATCAAGTCGGTATACGCACTGTTATCTCTAGTGTTGTATCAGACATGCATAATTTTACAATAGACAAAAAAAAAAATATATATATATATATATCCAAGATTCATGCTAATCATGTTAGAGGTTCATGCAGCAGTTCCTTTTCAACTGTGTTTCTCTCAACAGCGTGAAAGCCTCAAAAGTGTGACTGAATTTAATAATTCAATAGCATAACCAGATGGGTCAGATATTGTTTGCTATTGCAGCCTGTTAGATCTACAACTCGTGCCAATGGAAACGGTGATCTCCCTTGAGCTTAGTCACCTTATGATGGGCACCTTAAACAAACACACCACACCATGCAGAAGATACCTCTGCTGGGCTATTGTTCCTGCTGTAAGGAGCCTTGCGAAGGCTGCCAGCCCTGTCTATTTCAGCCCCATCCCCTTCCCGAAACTCCCGATCCAGCCTGTTGCCCCCAGTAAGCCAACCCTCAAGCCCAGCACCCCCACAGGGACTCAGGCTACGGGAAAGGCGGGGAGATGGTGGAGAAAGAAGGAAGTCCTCGCCTTGAGGTGGAGTGAAGGTGAGGAACGGGGTGGCCGAGCAGGGGCGGGGTGGATAGGGTGGGGGTAAAGGAGACGAGGAGGGAGAAGCCATAGGGGAGATGCAGTAGGGGCTGCCGCTGATGGGGGGCACAGGACTGGCTGACATGGAAGGGGGCAGATATTCACCCAAGCGGTATAAAGTGCTTGGCAGAGGGGGGAGGGGCGGAGTGGGTGCGGCTGGGGGGCTGCTGCTGACTCCGCCCACAGTCAGAGAAATCCACTCGTTGGAGATTGCATGGACCTCGGGGGAAATCGAGCGGCGGGGAGACCGGGGGAGGGGGAGAGGGGAGGTGGTGAGCCGATTACGAATGGGCTTTTTGGAGGGCAAGGCCGGGTGTCAGGAAGAATGAATGAGGAAACAATAAAGAGGAAGGGGGAAAGGTAGAGGTGAAATGGTGAAAACAACTGTACAGGATAATCAATAAATAAAAAACAAATGGGAAAATGAATGCAATTCACATGAGTTGAATAAAAATTATCCAAGGGGCCATGAATTTTGTCAGGTCTTTACCTGTGGAGAGGCATTAGTGCTCCGATGAGGTGATTGGCTGATAGGGGGATCAGGGTAGTCCACTCCATTTTTCACTCGGGGTCTCTTGTGCACCTCTATGTAAGTGACCGGGAAGATGCCCTGCCGATTGGTGCCAGAAATTTTGCCTTCATACCAGTTCTCATCTACTCTGCGAATTAGTGTTATTCGCTCCCCCTACAGGCAGACAAAAGAATGAATTAGCTCCTGCAGTCATAACAGACAACAAACACACATATATTTATTTATTTAAAAATAAGATTTTTTTTTTTTGTCATTTTCTGACATTCATAATCTCATTTATTATTAATTGACATGTAACAAAATCTGCAAAGCAAAGTCTGCTGCAGACATGCATATCCACATGCATCTATAATCATCTTGTTGAATTATATTCACCGCAGTCTTTAGCATATTTTTATTCAACCGGCTGATGAAAAAAAAAGTTTTTATTTGCAGTATAAAAAAAAATAAAAAAAACTTTTCCTTAAAAATTGTTTTCTTCATTTTTTTATTTTCCCTTTCTAAAAGTTTTCTACCTGGCTTGTTTCAGCACACTTTTAAGAGCGTTTGGCTTTACATTCAGCTCATAAGTAAATAAAATAGGCTGCTGGACATGGAATGACTACTCCATATTTCTGTTCCATATTTCTAAAATAAAAACGAAGAAAAAAACAACATACATTAATACTAATTTCTCTATATCTTGTTGTTCGCATATCAACAGTGTTGATCGCTGGACTAAAGCGTAAGCTTTAAATTAAATGGCTGACACAGTGTGAATTACCTTTCTGAAAGACATTTCAACAGCAGTGTCACCAGTGAAATTAAATCGAGCAATAGCCTCTCCATATTCCAACACCTGGACCGGAGCACTTTTTTGGGGCTGAGCCTTTTCTGTTGGCGGCAAGAGCTGGAAAAACAGCATAACAAAAGTAAGACATATTACTGCACACCGGAAAACTCTTTTACATACAAAAAAAAAAAATCTAATACTATAGGATAAAAAGTAAGTACCTCAACGTAGCTGCGTGGAAATATTCCAACTCTCCCATGATGCTCTCCCTCAAACCAGTTCTGATCAACTTGCCGGTAGATGTATACAATATCTCCCTTTTGAAATGGTAGTTCCCTGATAAAGGGGAAACAAAATGTGTAGATTTGTATAATGTAGAACTCTTAATTCACATGTCAAAGACATTCTGATATTTACAAACACATGATGATTTAGCATCCTTAAAAACAGAATCATGAGACACTTACTTTAAACTTTCTGCTCTGAAGTCAAATCGCGCCAGAGCAGGAGTTCTCTGCAGACAATAAGAGGCCATTAGCATCATCTTTACAGTACTGAATCCACTACATCACAGCAACTCTCTTCGTCTCATAAAAAGACAGTCAGCATCAAACAAGATCGTTTAAGGCATAACAAGAGAGAAAATATGTCACCTCTATGGTTTTTCTCTTCTCTTTCTCATTAATAACCAGCAGGTCGCCGAAGCGGTCATTAGTAATGAACTGCTGATGAGTCACAACCAGCCCAGCGTGTCTCCGAGCAGCTGTATCTGCCTCTTCTTGCTCTCGCTTTAACCGTCTCTGCTCTTCCAGAATTTTCTTTAAAAAGAAACAGGCTTTTAATTGACTCATTATGCCTATTTCAAATTTACCACATCGTACAGCTGCAAAATAAACATAAAACATGCTTTAAAATCCACCATATATCTGTTAAATTACTTGTGATCATAGGATCCAGATCATCCAGATTATATTATATGTGTATATTTTATATATATATATATATATATATATATATATATACACACACACACACACACACACTTATTATCCAGTAAAAATATCTAAACACTCTTAAAACAAGATAAATTTACAAAATTGTGTAAAATAACGAGCCTTGTTTTCATAAAATATATTTTTAATTAAATATTTTTATATTTTTATTGTTTTATACAAACCTCAATAATTGTGTTAGATATATGCTTAGAAAACTATTGTCATTGTGTGGCAGAAAATTTAACTTAATTCAAGATATATTCTCTGAAAACAAGTCCTTCTCAAGTAAATTTATCTTGTTTTAAGGATGTTTATATGTTGTACATAAACATAGCAATTAAGAAAATGATTTGTTTGCAGTGTGAAGAAAATGTCAAAACAAATATGGCACCTCTTTATCTCCATAGCGTTTCCGGACAGCCTCCTCTGGGTTCTCTCCATGATCTCCGTGACTTAATGGATGTGAAGAATCGGAGTCTGTTTGAAAAAACACAGGATTCATTTTCTGTTGCCAAAATTACATAAGAGTAAGAGTAAGTGCAATGATTCATCTCAGTCTTGGTTTAAGCATTGCACAACACTTCATATCTCTGAAATATCCATTTATAGAGCATGTCAATGGGGATGATATAGACATTCTGGAAAGATCACAAATACAACAAAAGATGACATATAAAAAATATAAATAAAATTACATGGACATACAATGGCTTACACATCTTACAGTTTAACATTAGTTTATGCATAAAGCAAGTATTTTGAGATCTGCAGGATAAGCATAAGCCATGGTCAGACAAAATAAAAAGTTGCATGCATCAAAACTTAACATCATGACAAAGTATGGTAAAAATACACAACATTCTGACATTCCTTTCTAAAATGTCTAGTATAATATGAATAATGTAGATATGAAAATAGAAAATTAAGTGACAAACGCATAATAATAAACAAAAAACATAATAGCCATTTGAATGCACTGGTCCTGAACTTTAAACAGAGTGAAAAACGATTCATGTTAGATTTACACTATTCTATGGAATTTGTCTTTTAATTTCAGGTCAGATCTGTGAAAGGCTTTGCAGTATGAAGTTTTATGTGTAGATGAAACAATGTTAAATGTCTGTTTAATGTACAAAATGCATCTTTGGAGGTCTGAAATATTTTCTCAAGCTGACAAGTGTGAATCCTGCAACAAAATTTCTCTCTGTTTCCATCTCTTATCATTATTCTATGGTAGGATAAAAACAGAACTGCTGTTATGTAGTAATACTTGATAATGGATTAGTGGAATCTGGCTGGGATCCACAGAATAGATTGCAACAGTCATATTACAAAAGTAACACTAAAAGTATAGTCACCAAAAAATCTATCATATTTTCTCACTCTCATGTCATTCCAAACTTGTATGACTTTCTTTCTTGTGTGGAACAAAAAAGACAATATTTTGAAGTGTGTTGGTAACCAAAGTTGTAGTGACCATTGACTTTCATTGTATGGACATTACCACATTACTGAAAAACATCTTTTATGCTCCACAGAAGAAAGTAAGTCATACAGGTTAGGAACGACATGACATTTTTGAGTAAACCATCCTTTTAAAATTTTAAATATTTTTAATAAACTTGTTTATATACAGTGGTATGCGAAAGTTTGGGAACCCATTACAGAATCTGTGAAAATGTGAATAATTTTAACAAAATAAGAGAGATCATACAAAATGCATGTTAATCTTTATTTAGTAATGTCCTGAGTTAGACATTTTACATAAAAGATGTTTACATAAAGTCCACAAGACAACAAATAGCTGAATTTATTAAAATGACCCTGTTCAAAAGTTTGGGAACCCTTGGTTCTTAATACTGTGTGTGGTTACCTGGATGATCTACGACTGTTTTTTTGTTTTGTTTTGTTTTGTGATGGTTGTTCATGAGTCTCTTGTTTATTCTGAGCAGTTAAACTGAGCTCTGTTCTTCAGAAAAATCCTCCAGGTCCTGCAGATTCTTCAGTTTCAAGCATCTTTTGCATATTTGAACCCTTTCCAGCAGTGACTGTATGATTCTGAGATCCATCTTTTCACACTGAGGACAACTGAGGGACTCAAACACAACTGTTAGAAAAGGTTCAAACATTCACTGATGCTCCAGAAGGAAACACAATGCATTAATAGACGGGGGTGAAAACATTTTGAATTTGAAGATCAAGGTAAATTGTACATAATTTGTCTTCTGGGAAAAATGTAGGTATCTTCTGTCGCTTCTGGAGGGCAGTACTAAATGAAAAAAATGATATTTCAACAAAAAGAGAAAAATGTGGACATCTTTATCCTGTTCAAAAGTTTTCACCCCCTGGCTCTTAATGCATCGTGTTTCCTTCTGGAGCATCAGTGAATGTTTGAAACTTTTCTAACAGTTGAAAAAAAAAAAACAGTCGTAGATCATCCAGGTAACCACACACAGTATTAAGAAGCAAGAGTTCCCAAACTTTTGAACAGGGTCATTTTAATAAATTCAGCTATTTTTTGTCTTGTGGACTTTATGTAAACATCTTTTATGTAAAATATCTTACTCAGGACAGTACTAAATAAAGAATAACATAATAAGCATTTTGTATGATCTCTCTTATTTTGTTAAAATTGTTCACATTTTCACAGATGTTCCCAAACTTTCACTTACCACTGTATGTAATTTTATATATATTTGATTATATACCACTGTTTATGATTCGATTACGTAAATATCAGTGTTTCATGGAATGCGTAAATCATTCCCTCACAAAACAACTTAAAGGGATAGTTCACTCAAAAATGAAAATTCTGTCATCATTTACTCACCCTCAGGTTGTTCCAAACCTGTATGAATTCCTTTGTTCTGTTGAACACAAAGGAAGATATTTTGAAGAATGTGGGAAATTGAACAGTTCTGGGGCACCATTGACTTCTATAGTATTTTTTTTCAATGGTACCCCAAAGCGGCCTCGTTACAAACTTTCTTCAAAATATCTTCCTTTGTGTTCAGCAGAACAAGTAAATTTATATAGGTTTGGAACAACTTGACGGTGAGTAAATGATGACAGAATTTTCATTTTTGGGTGAAATATCCCTTCAAGTACAGTAACTTTGTTGTTTTGTCTTGAATTTCAAATATATTTAGCTTAAAATTAAATATTAAGAACAAACAAATAAAAAATGCTTGTACTTTATTGAAGAATGCTTTGAAAGGGTCAGTCACTGTTGCACTCTATAGGGTGGTACTTCTTACCAAGACTTTACTCTTTGATCTGCTCTTTGTTTATATTTATGTCATAGTTTGTGGCTAATTCTGGACAATGTATTACAAAGGCAATGAAAAAAAAAAAAAAACTAAATGGCTGAAGTAGAAGTCTGAGAATAAAAAAGTAAACACAACACAGAAATATGCCAATCTGGTTACAAACCACACAACAACAAAAAAATCGGCCACACAGTGCAAACGTCAGAAATGGAAAAAGTAAAGTCACTCGGTGATGACAGAAGAGCAGACAGGAAAGAGAAAGGCTGGAGGAAGATGAGTGATCACAGATATAGTCATGCCCGAACATGAGTGTGGACAATCTGACACTCATGACACTCTCAATATAGCCACCTTCAGAGTGATCTTTACTGGCTTCTGAGCCCTCCACATCCATGAGGTCATCTGAGTTGCACCCCTCACAGGGAGAGCTCTCTCCATTACTGAGCCTCTCCAGCACCTCCAAAGAGGACAGGCGTTGGGGAATCACAGGCTTTGGCCTGGCCGAGAAGAGGTCTCCAGCCATGGGCTTCATGGCGGAAAGAGCACAAGTCTTTTTGGCCTGTTGACTGTGTAGGGATCTCCTTAAGGAAAAAGGGGCTGGTCCCATCAGAAGCAAGTTTCTTTGGGGAGCACACCTCTTCTCCTGCAGGGTGTTGGCCTGTTGCCGCTCATGCCTGAGGATTGTGGTGAAACGTGTGTAGGAAGCAGGGCAGGTGCCTTTACACTTGCTTTGTTTGGTGTGGAATGGGAAGTGATCATGGTGATGGTGACCTGTGGTTTCTGAGGTACTGCTGAAGGGTGTCTCTTTGTCAGCATCATGAATGCAACTGTTTTTTTCCTCCAATTTGCCCTCATTTTCCAATTTTCTTGAGGTGTTCAGGCACTCGTCTGACACAGAAGCTTCCTCTTTGGGTGTTTGGGCCTCTGTATTCATAGTCGGATAGTCCTCAGTATGTGCAGGCTCTGGTATGACTAGAGTCTCAGCTGACAGAGCAGACTGGAGAAAGCAGGTCGGCGCAGGGCTGTGGGAAGGGCTTGGGTTACTAGGGAGAATGGGCATTGAGGCGGAGCGAGTGGGCGCACAGTTCGAACGTTGAATGATACGCTCGAACTCCATCACCCGAAAAGTGACTGAATCCCGTGGGATGATCTCAGTCCTCTCCAGGGTAATGTCGTCCCCCGGCTTCTCAAAAAAGGAAGCCAGGCAGCGGACACTACCATGGGGGCTAGAGCCCAAGGAGCTCGGCCTCTGAATGTTGTGCATGTTTCGATAGAGGGCAGAGAACTCAGCTGTGCTCCTCACAGATCCCATAACAGGTCCATTTTTATGAAGGTTCCTGCTCTCAGGTGAACCATTACCCTTGCAAGCTGAATTTAACCTGTGATCGGCATCCTGCGTATCTCCATTTTGTGAGCCACAGGCCTTCGGATGCAGATCCTCACAGCTGTGCGCTTTGGGCCGCTGTTGTGTAGGCTCTGTCCGTCTTTCCAGGCTCTCATCAGTAGAGGGCGATAGCTTGGGCTTAAACTTGGAGGGAAGGATTTGAGGGATGCAGGCTTTGGTGGCAGACAAGGACTTTTTAGTCTTATATTGAGAAGCTAGTGCATTAGTGGCAAGAACTAAGTGAGTATTTACAGAAGAGCAGGGTGAAATCATACAGCCATTCCCACCTTTATAATCCACTGGCAGGCATGCAGGGTAACAGAACAAACAGTGCATTAGATTACAAAGCAACAAGAAATGTTACATTAATTGCTAACTAAATACTTCAACTAAATTTTGTCAGTCCATTTTATTTAGAGCATTCAAGCAGGTTCAACTCTTGAGTTTAACTGTGTAAATCTTGAAAGCAATACATTGTGTTATTTTTCTCCCCAAACCAGTTAAACTGGTTAGTTCACCCAAAAATGAAAATTCTGTCATTAATTACTCACCCTCATGTCGTTCCAAACCAGTAAGACCTTCATTCATCTTCAGTACACAAATTAAGATAATTGTGATAAAATCTGATGGCTCAGTGAGGCCTGCATTGCAGCAAGATAATTAAAACTTCTAGATACCCAGAAAGCTACTAAAGACATATTTAATCAACAGTTCATGTGACTACAATGGTTTAGCCTTAATGTTATGAAGTGACGAGAAAACTTTTTGTGCACCAAAAAAACAAAATAACGACTTTATTCAACAATGTCTAGTAATGGGCGATTTCAAAACACTGCTTCATGAAGCTTTGAAGCTTTACAAATCTTTTGTTTCAAATTAGTGTTTCGGAGCGTGTATCAAACTGCCAAAGTCACGTGATTTCAGTAAACGAGGCTTCATAACATCATAAGTGTTTTGAAATTTCAATGGTTCACCACTGGGGGGCGTGATTTTGGCAGTTTGATACATGCTCTGAACCACTGATTCGAAACAAAAGATTTGTAAAGCTTCGAAGCTTCATGAAGCAGTGTTTTGAAATCACCCATCACTAGATGTTGTTGAATAAAGTCGTTATTTTGGTTTTTTTTGGCGCACAAAAAGTATTCTTGTCACTTTATAACATTAAAGTTGAACCACTGTAAGTCACATGAAATGTTTTAAATATGTCTTTAGTAGCTTTCTGGGCATCTGAAAGTGTTGATTATCTTGTTGGCAATAGAGGCCTCACTGAGCCATTGGATTTTATCAAAAAATATCTTCATTTGTGTTCTGAAGATAAACGAAGGTCTTACTGGTTTGGAAAGACATGAGGGTGAGTAATTAATGACAGAATTTTCATTTTTGGGTGAACTAACCCTTTGAACCCAATGAAATTGGCTGCTGGCCTGGGTTTGCACTTGGGGGGGGGGGTTCGGGTGTCACGCCAATATTTATAAAGTACTTATAAAGTCCTTATAAAACATCACTATTACAATGAAGCATGAAACAAAATATTCAACTTTGAATTGTTAGTTTCATAATTAAACAGCTATAAAATATATAAAAAAAATATATTAAATATACATAATCTAATATATACAGTATATATATATATATAAAACAAAATCAAATGAAAAATAAAAACTAAACTGCTAAGTAGCAGAAATATGGAAGCAAAATAACAAACTACTTACACTAAAAAGAACAGCATATAAAAGAAGAGTATATTGGGAGTATTTTATTGTGCTGATTCAGATTCAAATCTATCAGTATTCAATAGTGCATTTTTTAAAACAAATATAAATCTATGTTAAAGTCATTAATAAATCATATAACAACTAGAGATTTTACTTCTGGCAAACTGCAAAACAAAACCAAAATATTCAATGAGTCCTGTTTCTAATTCAGTTTCAACTACCTTTAGCTTACAGTTGACAATAAATCAAAATACCACTAAACTGCCAATTGGAACGTCTGTTCCAACATGCATGTGACTCCCATGATAATTCATGTGACCTGCCCAGTAACTCTGAGTTTAAACACTGTTTTAAAGAGACATATGCACCGAAAGACAGTGCATCTAAAATTTAGTATTTACTTTACTTTGGTCCAACCAAATGCATAATTTGTTTCCTATTGTGAAGGTTTGTCCAAATGTGCCAATATGCTTTTCTCTTTGACCTATCACAGACTCCACCAAACCGCTCCAAAAACAGGCACTTACTCCCACTGTGGTCATAAACTTATGAAAGCACTACTTGAGTGCTCCACAAGTCTTGGGATCTCTCACCAAAGAAACCTCTAGTGTGCTGTGAATAGCTGTTATCCACAGATATTACAGGCAGAATCTTAATAGATATTTACAGTACATTGCCAAAGATGCAGCAAAATCATTGTATAGATAGTAATGATTACTTAAAATCAGAGGGGAAATAGTGAAACTATTGTGCTTTAATTCATATTTTTGTCTTTAGTGACTTCTTTATACTCGATTATGCATTCAGAAACAACTTTATGAAGTCACAACAAGATACACTGCATTGTATGTTCAGTATGCAAAACATGTTGTCTTAGAAATTCAAAGCAGACAGAAACAATAGTTAAAAAAAGATCTTCACACAGTGGTCAACAAAGCCTCTGTCTAAACATGTGGGTCATGTTAACTATTAACGGATACAGTTGTCATCTTCAGCCCTCGTGCGTTCCGCTATCCTCCCCCCTGCCGACCCAAGCGGCCCATCCTCTGGGTCAAATGTGCTCGCATTCCATTCATGACCTCACTCTGACAGCTGACCCCCTCATACCTGACCACCCCTGAACATGCTGCATGTTTATCTCCTCTGCAGGGTGAGTGTCTACCATCAGATCCCCCTATTAATCTCTACATCCACCCCCTTTTCTCACTGTCCACACCATGGCCCATTTCTAAAGCAGTTGGACACCCAACTGAGCCACACCTCATGTGCCCATTCTGTCTAACAGACCGGCGTGGAGTGAATGACTAAAGGTCAAACCGGACATCTGTTATGTGTCAACTGTGAAAAATGGCCAGCATTAACGAAACACAGAAAGACAAATGAGCTGTGTTATTTGTGTGGTATTGTGAAGGAAGGAATGTGGAAAATGCCGATGAAGAGGGCTCAACGGGCAACAAATGGATCGGCTTTACAATAATGTAGTATAATTTTAATCATATATAGATTTTAAATCCTTAAATCAGAACTTGATTCTCGATCAACTTACATAAAAACAGACTGGAAGCCTACCTTTAGAAGAAGTGCTGGGGTGGCGCTTGTTAAGCGCTCTCAGGCCCTGCAGTGGGATGTCGCCGCCCTCCAGGACACTCTTGTAAATGTGCCGATCACATTCTGAAGCTGCCTGCCCGCTGGCAGACAAGCTGTCCTTCTCTGCTTCACTGTCGCTTGCTTTACAGGTTGAGCTGGGCACAAACAGAAACATGAGGCTGTGACTTACATAAATAATCATATTCACGCAACATGTCTGAATAGAACAGAATGCTAGTCTCGTGTTTTATATGAAAATACATTTATTTTTATTAAAAGCAGATATAGAAATACTATGTAAATACTGTATTATAGAAATAAAAATACTTTGCCATGGATTACACAGTAATCACAGTGTTTTGAACACAGTAAATTCAAGATTTATTTGAGCACACTAACTAAACCTTAGGGTTGTCAAAAGTACCAGTACTTTGGTACCAAGTCAGTACTGAAATTTAAAAAATGTGACGATACCAGCATTTCCCCCTAGCATTTTGAGCGCTGTTGAGTGGATTCTGGCTAACTTAAACACCTCTGATTGGCCACTGTGTTCACGCACTCAACAGATATGTCTGTGATTGGCTATAATGATCAACGCTTCAAAAACATATTGTTCACCGGGAACTTACAACACACAAATATTTAAAAATATATATATATTATTGTTATTGTTATTATATGCTTTAAAGTTATTCATATTTACATTATTTTACTAATTTAAAAAAAAAAAAAGAATGAATACATGATTGGAAAAAAAATAGGGATATTCAATTTACTTGTAATGTTGCCAAACAATTTAAAACACTGTTAGAAGTTTTTAGTCAGGCTGTGTTTGCTCTTTGATATAGATGAGACAGCACCAGCTGCTCTGGCCCTTATCAGAACATTCCTCAGAGGCCTGTGTGGCATCCTTTTAAAAAATAAACATGCTTGAAGGTTTCCACATGTAGCAGATAGTCATATAAACCTACAGTATGCGCTTACAGGAAAGTAAGAAGTTCTTTAGGGGTGCACATCTTTAATAAGTTGTCTTGTGTCAGGTCTTCCCATATAATGAGCTGTAGTCTATGTTGTTATAGGGAAAGTTAAAGTATATCATGCTTACTTATCAATATGACTCTTTCCTGTATGCAATAAAGCAATGATATGGAGTCCAGTAAGGCCTTGCTATGTTTTAAGCAGACTATTCTCTGCTGAAAAACAAAAATGTATGATGGTTTTAGTTGTTTTGAATTGGTCTAGCTAGTCTCACAGCCTGACCGGCTCACAAGTGCCCAAAACCCCAAACCAGACCAGCCTGACCAGAATGAGACTCCAAATAAGACTGTTTTTCCAACAGGGTTAACACAACAGACTCACATGGGCTACATGCTAAGTGATTTGGGAGGGAATTTATCCATGACAAGGATTTTAAATGCGCAGACAATGGTCCTATACAGCTGCAGCTCTTTTTCAGAGGGAATCATATTAACAGTTACTAGCCAACATGCCAATAAAATCCTAATGGCCCTAGCATACTTTCCTTCTTTTTCATAGTTGGAAACAATAAAATACCCATTATTCAAGAAAAATTATGTGTGCGTACAAGACACTGTTCTTGTGACTCAAACTTTTTGAATTATTCCGTTATACTCTAAACATAATAAAGCCCTCATGAATGACATGACCCTTGGGATACATGGGATGCTTTCCGCTGGAGAAGTGAGAAGAGGTGAGCACACGTCATTCCAGACGCCACTGGCTCCAAACTCAGGAACCTGAGCAGCTGCCTGACAAGTGCTGGAGCAGAGATGGTCTTACCAGATTTATCTGATCATTAGAAAAGCTGAAGTATTTTCATGCTTTCCAGCTCCTTTTCAAGGATCTGTTAGCCATAAGGTAAAACTATGTTTCTCTCAGGGTTACACTTACATAGGGTTTGTCTCTCAGACATTCCTCAAGTCATGAGAGCATATTTTTGGTTTAGTGTTTTGGCTGAACACTAGTTGGCCTCCTGGTTTATAACTAAACCATGTGGCTTTTGATAAAACAATAAACTCCACATCCAGACATCAAAAAGATCCTCACACCAAAGTGAAGACCGCACTAAAACCACATGCCACGGATTCTTAAGAGAAATGTAAATACCACAAAAGATTCATTCATTCCTTTTTATGTTTTACTGTTACATATTTGGCAAAGGAAGCACGAAATGTTAAATTGATTTAACTAATGAATATGTTTATTTACTGTTCAAAAACCCAGTTATGTTAAAGAATGCTTTTAAAGAAAGCTTTAAATTGATTGTATTTTTGTTGGGCATTCTTTAGATGATACTTCAGATGTTTTTCTGCAAATATTAACATTAAGAATGAAATGTTCTATCCACTAGCAGAGTAAAATACTCTTCAAACTTCAAAATAATACAAAAAAATAAAATAAAATAAAAAGTAAATGTAAAAAATGTTGGATACATTTGTCTGCTAAATCAATAAATGTAAATTAATAAATGTTTTCTTTGTAAATTTTTTAAATGTTATATTTGTTTAAAAAAAAGATTTTAATAAAGATTTAATAAATTAAAAATATATATTTTGTTTAAATGCAAACGTCTTCAAATTCAAAGACATAATATAACTGTTACATCAGTGTTTTGAAGGCATGATCACGTCAATGCTACAGGGAAAGCTGTCAATAAAAAAAAGTGACACTTCACTGTGTGCTTCACAAACAGCACATTAAGATTTGGGGGATTTCTGCTAACAGAATGGGTGGAGGTACGAGGTCCCTTATCTCTCTTAAAAAGACATCCAGGCTTTATTTTCAGACACTAGTTTCAGCACAAAACAAATCATCACACTATCCGATGCCTCTCCTCTACAAACGCACGCACACATGCTTACAAACATGCATCACACGAACGCCTACACTGGGCAACCTGTACTGCAAATGGTCGTTCAGGAAACAGAAAAAGGAAATGAGGGAAATCTCCAGAGCCCCGTGACAGCTCTGCCTGAGAATAGATGGCTGGAGAACAAGACAGGCACACCAACACACCCACATACAACAAGGCTGTCAGAAAATGGTGGAAAGGAACATTTGTGAGGGGAAAAAGAAGCATGGACTTACTATTGCTGTAGGTCAGAAGATGTTTCCAATGGGCTGAAAGAGGGGGCACTCTGCAACAAACCAAACAAAGAAGTCATTGATAGCTCCAAAGGCTTGACTCTCTGGCAGCTAGAAAGGGAGAAGGCGCATTAGTCAGTCAGGCTTGCGAACGTCTGCCGTGTCCAAAGCTCTGAAACTCTTAGGTCCTCTGGACGAAGCGTAGCGTGGAGAAGTAAGCAAGTATTTTGGCCTGCATGCAAGTTAGGGGGGAAAACAAGCGACTGGGAGCGAGGGGTGGGATTAGAAGGGGCTGTGAGGGGCGCCCATTTTGGGAGGGGGCTGTCAGCGCTTCCACCAATCAGCTGCTGTCTCTCACCGAGGCTCTCTTTTGTCTTCTATTGAGTCACTCTCATTACTGGCCGGCCAGACAGGGAGACAATTAACCAGCTGGTGCGGGAAGTGGGCCAAATTACATGGGCAGACACAGACACGCACACACATATATTAAGAATATCATGAGCGTCGGATCGAACATGCTGTGCAAAATCATAGGGCTGATATTAATAGTACGCCAAAGGAAGTTCACATAACGTGCGTCCAGTGCTGGGTAGTAACTGATTACATGTAATCTGGATTATGTAATCAGATTCCAAAAATTAAATCCTTGTAATTAGATCACATTTTAAAATGTTTATAATCACAATACAGTTAGCTTTTAATATATTATATGATTAAATATTATTCAAACATTATTTTAAACTAAAATATTTATTTGAGATTTTAAAGGGGTCATATAATGCCACTTTTACAAGATGTAAAATAAGTCTCTGATGATGAGTGTGTATGTGTAGTTTTAGCTCAAAATACCCCACAGATCATTTTTTATAGCATTTTAAATTTGTTACTTTTTGAGAGCGAGCAAAAAACGCTCCGTTTTTGTGTGTACCTTTAAATGCAAATGAGCTGCTGCACCTAAGAAGAGGGCGGAGTTTAAAGAGTTTGTGTTAGCAGCTCCAATTACCTCAGGCAGACTCACTGAAAATGTCAGAAACTGTTCAACCTTTTATGTTCAAACCGGAGTTGGACAATGAGGGAGAGACTCAAGAAACAGTGGCAACATGTAGAATGCAACAGGACGTTTCTGAATGGTTAGTTGATGAATTTATGTAGCTGATGTGGAGTTAACTATCTTAAACTCATTGATTAGCATATTCTGTCATGATTATCTGTAAATCGCTTGTGTGGGAACTGTTGTAAGATGTCTACAGAGCAAGAGAATATATGCTGCATGAAGATAGAACAGGTATAGCTTAGTTTAATTCCGGTTATAACTTATGTTGTCATCTTGCTTTTATGACATGCTATTGCATTTGTGTTACGTACTGCATTGCAATAACATGGCCTCACCCCTTTGTTGCATATTCTCAGGGCCAGGGTTTATGTAAATTTTGGGTTAGTGATGTCACTAACCTGGGAAGAAGCTTGTTGTAGTCTCTACCAGCCGTTTGTTGTAGTCCTTAAAAAGCCATTTCTTTAAAAGAAAATATCTCCCTTTGCTTTGAACTTTGAGCATCGTAACTTTCTGTTTATGCTCAAACAGCAACATTACACACCAACTAAAGTTAAAAAAGTGAAATCATAATCAACCACCTCCTTAAGGTAATATTTCATTTTAACACCACATTCGCATGTTCTCAGATAAGAGTCAGATACCTCTCGAATTTCATCAAAAATATCTTAATTTGTGTTCCGAAGATGAATAAAAGTCTTACGGGTTTTCAACGACATGAGGGTGAGTAATTAATGACAATTTTCATTTTTGGGTGAACTAACCCTTTAATGTCCTTGATAATAAAGAATAAAATATATTTTCTTTCACATTGTATTTTTATATCAATGTGGTACACAACGATCTTATTAAAATTGATGTGATAGACAAGTTAGGTCTAAAATAACCTAAAAGTACTAAAAAAGTAGTCCAATTAGATTACCTAAAATGTGAAATCCAATAGATTACGTTACTAATTACTAATTTTCATCATATAATTTGTAATACCCAAGTAAATACCCAGCACTGCATGCATTGAGTCAATAAGGAGAGTAGCTGTTATTGCCAGGCAGCAACTCCCGATGGCAGATCAGAAAGAGCCATTCACTGGGACGGCTTGTACCCCTCTTGCATTTTGAATGGTTTAGAGACGTTTAATTTTAGGCTGCTGTTTCTGTTGCTTTTCCCAAAGTGCACATCACAGATGGTAAAAATAGCATGACAGCACACCTCCAAAGAAAAAAAAAGCACAAGTGGTGTTTGCAAATACGATTGCACAATCCCAGCCTGCTGCTGTCCCTTTAGAGGTATGCCTCATGCGTGCCAGAACCCCACGGCCCCCTCTTCTGACCGACAAAAGAAAAGTTCAACTCCTGACCGCAAAATGCTCATCCCATTGGTTGCTGGGTAAAGAGGATCACGAATAACCTTCGCGAATGAATACAGGCTTTGTGTGAGAATATTGCTCTATTTATACAGCGTCATGTTCTAGAAGTTTTGTTTACTGAGGAACACCCAGTGACATAAGCTGCTATTACGTCTGCAAAGCTCTAGTATTTTTGTCCCTTTTTTCCTTTCATCCTATTTTTTTCTCTCAAAAAAAACAGCCGGCATCCCAAGAGGCTTTCGCACGAGACTTGGCATAGATGCAAAGAATAAGCAAACAGGAAGCATGCATGAAAGCCTTATCTGAAGTGCCACGCATCTTAATCTAAATACTTCTGACAGCCAGTACAATACCTTAGTGTGATACAGCTGTTAAGATGATGTGATAAGAAAGTGAAATAAAGTTAGAACACTGTTGCTGGCATTATAAAGTACAGGAAGCCTCATATACTGTATCTGACAGCAGGAAAAAAAGTGTTTTTAAAGTATAAAAAAACGTGTAAACAGATGACTTTGTTATGTTTATCCTTAAAGGGTTAGTTCACCCAAAAATGAAAATTCTGTCATTAATTACTCACCCCCAAGTCATTCTACACCTGTAAGACCTTCGTTCATCTTTGGAACACAAATTAAGATATTTTTGATAAAATCCGATGGCTCAGTGAGGCCTGCCTTGCCAGCAATAACAATGTTTCAAATTAGTGGTTCAGAGCACCAAAATCCCATGTTTTCAGTAAACGAGGCTCCGTTACGTCATAAGTGTTTTGAAACTTCAATAGTTCACATGACTCTGACAGTTTGATACGGCTCCGAACCACAGATTCGAAACAAATGATTTGTTAAGCTTCGAAGCTTCATGAAGCAGTGTTTTGAAATCGCCAATCACTAGATATTGTTGAATAAAGTCGCTATTTTATTATTTTTGGCGCACAGAAAGTGTTGTCGTTGCTTTATAATATTAAAGTTGAACCACTGTAGTCACATGAACTGTTTTAAATATGTTTTTAGTAGCTTTCTGGGCATTGAAAAAGGTTTTCAAAAAAAGGTGTTATTGTTGGCTATGCAGGCCTCACTGAGCCATCAGATTTTATCAAAAATATCTTAATTTGTTTTCTGAAGATAAACGAAGGTCTTACGGGTGTGGAACGACATGAGGGTGAGTAATTAATGACAGAATTTTCATTTTTGGTTGAACAAACCCTTTAACTGTCTGTGAGAAGAACTAAAAGACACTTAATTTTACAGAAAATACACTCACAAACAGCCACCACAGTAAAGTCAGGACTGTTGAGATTTAAGCTGAGTACTTGACATTCTTGACATGACCCACGGAGACGGTGGGTGAAAGTGACGTGCACAGTGTGTCACAAAGGATAATGTTTCAAAGCCTTACGTTATTTTAAATGGCAACCAAAATAGCATTTCTCATATAAGGTGTTTAACTTTAAAGGAAATGACATCTCAGTCTTAAAAGTAATAATGCTGAGACAGTGAGACAGAGAATTTCCCATCGTCTCGTCTGGTACATGTCCATTAGTCACATCAGGGTATTTAGGGTCTAATTTCAGCATGTAGGCCTATATGTACAATGAAAATACAACACCAAATTTGGTGAATTTAGACTGAATCCATCCTTAAAAGTCACAGTTCCCCCCCCCCAAAAAAAGACAAAACTACTTTTATTTATTTCTGGAACACGAAGATATTCTGAAGAATGTTAAGGTCCAAGAAAAAATAAATTTAAAAAATAATTATCTAGGTTTGGAATGACATGAGGGTGAGTAAATGATCATTTTTCAGGTGAACTGTCCCTTTAAGATAAGTTACAATGTGCTAAATGTTCTTCCTAAAGAGGCCACAGTAAAGATCAAGAGATGTTTACCTCAGTATTTCCTAGGATGTAAATTCCTTTCCCCTGATTGTTAAGGCTAGTCAGTGGAACAGTGTGTTAATAATGTTTGCTCATTTTCATGCGCTAGTTTCCTAACAGGTGCAGGAGATGACTCAAGAAAATTTACAACTTTTCTATTATATAAATAGCATACAATGTGAATGAGGGTGCTGTGCAACTTAACCACATGAACAAATGAGGCTTATGTGTTAATTTGGGAAAGTCTCACTTTATATGCAACCTTTTTCTTTCGTCCTTCGAGAAACTGCTATAATCAAAGCACAGCTTCTACTGTACACAGGAATGTTGTTGTCTCTAATTGAAACAAACACATAGATATGGACTGCTGGTACAGTACATATGTCTCATTCCATACACAGGATATAGGAGACGGGCTGACTGTGTTTGTTACTGTCATAGAGTTTGGCATGTCAATCACTGAGGAAGCCATGTCACATGCAGTCTCCAATAACCTTCGACCCACTTAGACACGGACACACGCTCAGCTTTATACTGAAAGTTGCTCCCAGTTAGAAGTCAACAAGCTCAACAAGTCTATTACTGGAACTTTTTGTGACCTCAGTCTCAGAACTTAAGATGGTATATATGATGGATACTGTTGTTGATATTTCTAATACTAACAAGATATCTCAACCCTTTTTGTAAGAGTGTTTACATAGCTTTAGAAATGTGTTTAATTTCAGATGTAAATTTTACATCTGAATTTTTTGGGAATCTTACTAAGCCAAATATATTTTTTTATGCTGGCTTCTGAAACCAGGACTCCACAAGTATTTTATCCTTGCCTCATCAACACAGCGAGCCGCATCAGCAGACTCTCAAGGGAGGTGACTTCACTTTCATCTCTAAACAAGGAAATCTGGAAAGAGACAGGAACCTTCTATCAACTTGTGCCATGACGCTGATGGTCAGATTTATGAGTCTACCCAACAGGAATGCAGCCTGTGACTCGGTGACTCATCCTCAAGGGTTTGGTTTCACTGTCAGAAGAACCAATTCTAAAGACTTGTCATAAACAAGAGGCATGCATGGGCGCATTGGCAGTAAGAGTAGATTTTCCATTCTGATGATAATTTTATTGTGCTTTTTCCCCCCTAAAGAAGCATGTTATTAGACTAGTTGTGAGATCCCCTGTCTTGCGGGAATTTGCAATATAGTGTCAAATACATAACCAGATTTTTTATTCCTGTGTTGGCAAAGCTGAATGTTCAGCAGCCATTACTCCAGTCTTCAGTGTCACATGATACTCCAGAAATCATTCTAATATGCTGATTTGCTACTCAATAAATATTCCTTATTATTATTATCAATGTTAAAAACATTTTAATATGTGGAAACCATGATCAGTTTTTTTAGTATCGAAAGTTCAAAAGTAGCATTCATTTAAAATATATATATTTTTTTTTTTTGTAACAACGTCTTTACTTTCACTTTTGATCAATTTAACGAGATGGCTGAATAAAAGTTTTAATTGAACAATTTTACTACTGTTTCTCTATTTTTTACTACTGTCACCCAGTACATTTACATGACAACAATGTACTAAAAATGAAAAGTTTTTCTTTGTACAGATGACAACATCATCAAAACTATCCTCGTTCACACGAATCTGCGCAAACAACTAAAAACACCTTATTTCTGCGTTGAAAAATGTTGAAAAATAAGGTGGACAGACTAAACACGTAATACGCATGTGCATGCCATCACCGTTTTTACAGATTCACGTTTTTGCAGTTTACACGGAGATGATAACGGTATCCTTTTCAAAAACGTCCACTTTGAAACCTGTTTTCAAAAGTTCACGTTTTCAAAAGTTTGCATTTTCAGGCCACCAATGTAAATGAATGGCCAAAACGCATAAAAAGATTTCCGTTTTTAGTTGAAAACGATGTTGTGTACTGTAAACAGCCCCTCAGAAGCAATCACAGTGAGTTTCAAATAAAGAAAGGTAAAACAACCCAATCACCTTGGGGTCTATCATGGTACGTGTCTCTTAGCAAATAAGTGTGAACAAATGTGCTATTTACTCACAGGTGTTGAGTTGATGACGACGCTGCACAGGCTCTGTGCCACTGATAGCATAGCGACGGCCTTCTTATCCCTGACTGAACCGAGTGACGGGACACCAGTGGTACTTTACAGTGTTTTACTTACTGCATCAAGGTCAGACAAAAAGTTTACACTGCAAAAATGTAATTGCCATGACTGGATAGAGTAGGGTGTTATGCACTTTCGCATTAGTTGAAGTGGATGTAGCAAATCTGACAACCAATAAGCGGATGATGCAGAGGCCAACTTTTCAGTCAATGTTGCCAGGCAATGCTGCTGAAAACAGGCAACAGGGTTAAGCACAGTGGAAACAGTTTGGCAGATGTTGAGTGTTATCTTTACCAATCTAGTTGCATCATCACAGCTTGCTGTCCATTTCCAGTCTGGGCACTACATAAAACTGAAAACCTTCTCAAAATCATCTCTGCCACTGCCAACACCTAGAATGACTGCCTTTTAAATAGCAGGTTCTCAAAAAAAGGACTCAAAATAGATGAGAGCTTTCTCGAGGCACAGACTGAAGCCTCAAAAGTAGTTTTTTGTCAGACGAACCCCAACTACAAATCAGATGGCAATTTATTTTTTAAACACAGTGCACAAGATAACATATTGAGATTATTATATTGAGAATTACAGACAGAAAAACAAAAACAAATATGAGATGGAAAAGAAAGGTTCAGGCAGATCAGGAAGCATCCAGGAAATAAATTGAGAGGTGGTGCTTGCAATGTTTGACTGCACCTTTTTATCATCTATCGCTCTCTGATGTGGCTTCTGAAGCACATTTAGATGAACTCCTTCACTCACTGTAATGTACTGTATGTCATTACTTTCTGTATTGCTTTTGTATTGCTATGCACTGAGCTACAAAGGGCTGGATAAGGAACACACATATGAAAGGTCAGTGCAGAAAGGAAGTGACGTAACAATGGTTCTAACAGACAGACATAAAAAATATTTAGGGTCCTGAATAAAAAAAGAAAAGAAAAGGGGATGACATGCATTTTTAATATACTGCCAACTTACCGCTTTGCCAAAATCCATCTCAGAAAAGAACCTATACCAAGGCTCATTCTCTAAATCTACATCTTCTGGACTTAAGTCCTGAGTCTACAGAAATATGGCAACAAGGAAAGGAGGACAAAGAAAGAGAGAGAGAGAGAAAGAGAAAGAGGAAGTTTCAGAATACAAAGACAATGAGACTAAATGATGATGTTACATGAACTCTCTCTTAATGTCATGATCTCAGACAGTAAAAAAGGCTCCAGGCTGAGACAGCAGAGGAAATATGAATTGGATTTGCAGCTTGATGATTTATTGCACGAACGTCTGGTTGATCTCAGCAATCAAAGGAACAGGAAATAGGAGAGAAGGATCTCATAAAGACAAAGTAATGATGATAGAAAGAGATCCATAAATCTAAGGTGATATCGTTTACATTGTAATAACAAGTGAACAAGGAAAATAAACACATATTAATATACTCAAAAGTTCTGCTATGAATATCAATCTTTTTGCATTGTTGTTCGTTTATAAAATACTGCAAAATATTTTCTACATTGTTTTAAAAATCTATAACACAATAATTATGTTATATTTAATTATATTACACTACCGTTTAAAAGTTTGGGTCAGTAGGATTTTTTTAATAAATGAATACTATTAATTAAATATTAGTTTTATGCAGCAAGAATTATTAATTTGATCAAAAATTACAATAATACATGTATGATTACAAAAGATTTCTATTGAAATCTATTCCTTTTGAACTTTCTATCCTGCAAAAAAGTATCATATTAGCAGCACAACTCTTTTCATGCACTGAATGCATTTTATGCATTGATAATAATAAGAAATGTTTCTTAAGCAGAAAATCAGCATGTTAGAATGATTTCTGAAGGATCATGTGACACTGAAGACTGAAAATACAGCTTTGCCATCACAGGAATAAATTACATTTTAAAATATATTAAATTCGAAAACAATTTTTAAATTATAATAATATTTCACAATATTACTGTTTTTACTGTATTTTTGATCAAATAAATGCAGCCTTCATTAGCATAAGAAACGTCTTTCAAAAACATTACAAAATCTTTCCAACCCCAAACTTTTGAACAGTGGTGTACAATATCATTTAAAAAGAATTAAAATATTCCACCACACAACATTTTACAAAAACAAAGGACTGTTCTCTGCAGAGCTCAAATGGAGACACAAGCAGCACATTCATTATCTTCTGCCCTAGATAGGACCTGACCTAGAGCCATTTTAATTACTTTCCCTAACAATTAGGAAAAAATGAAAGCTCTAACGCAGCTTGCACTTTCTCCGCTTCAGTTGTTTCACTGACGAGGATCCAACATGCTTTGCTTGGCTTCTACAATAAACCTATTTCAGCGGTATGTCATCAGAAAGACATTATGTAATACCAGCAGCTCCCAGAATGAGTCATACTAAAAAGATTGAATCACTGAATATCATAGTAACAAACCTTCCTGAAAATGACCAGACGGCAGACACATACAAGCCCCTGTAGGAGTCTCTATTCTTAACTGGGTCTGAACACTGCAAGTGTTACTTATTGATGCTCCTTATATAGCTCAGTAAAAGGTCCTCCTACTTTCTATATGCTGAACTTAACGTTACTGTAGTGTGTGCACTGTATGCATCAACAAGCTACGATCATGTTATATATGCTATGCACAGTATTACTACATTGAAGACGTCACCAGCACAAGTCACCTACCGAGGTCACTTAATAATACTAGCAAGAGACACAGCTGTGAGTGTTCTGTCCTTGTAAGTGAAACAGGCAGAAACCAGCTCTTGCAGCATCAAACGGCATGCACAGATCTCCACCTCCACCAGCAACAGCACTCAGAAAACATGCATGTATAAAGAGCATCATACCGGTCTCTCCAGCTTCAGCACTGAAGACTTTCCTGGCTCGTACTCAAATATGCTCTTGGGCTCGGCGCGGTACTTCCTGGTGTCTACTTTCTTGTCAGGGGGCTCCCACTCATTCCTGCAGGGATGCATGGGGGGAGAGATGGAGTGATACAGCAAGGGAGGTGGAGAGTCGCCATGGCAACCAACAAGGGCAAGTTTTAGTTAAGCGTTCCCATACATGCAGCTTGTGTTTTAAAAACAAGTATACATCTCATATAAAAGCACTTTAATCATAGACAATGATGTATTGGAGAAATATTCTGCAGTGTTAACCATACATATTCAGCAACCTATTTTGCATAATTCTAATTTAATACAAATTTTTGTAACACTTTACAATAAGGCTCATATCTTTGATTTGAGTTATGTATTAGGTGCACCAACAATTTTTACAGCATTTATTAATTTACACCACTTACATTTATACACATTTTTATAAATATTATAACAATAATATTCTATAACATTAGTTTATTTATATAAATATATGTTAATATACTATTGTTTAAACTATTAATTCATTTTTGTTTATAATAAAGTAAATAACTGCATTAGAAGAAATAAAAATTCACCTGGATAAATAAAAGTAAGTACAAATCTATGTTAGTTCATGATACCTAATTCATTGACTAATCTGAATTAATTGAACCTTATTGCAATTAAAAAATTAACATTAATTTCAGAATTTCTTTGTGTAGATCCTGACCCAAAAATAAAGCAAAATCTTTATTTGTTTCTTATTCATTTGTCATAATGTTTTGTTTTCCAAATTATAAAACCATACTTATCATTTTAACTCCTTAACTATCACCCCCCTTTTTGAGCACAGACGTGAAAATGCACTATCCAAACTTAAAGGTGCAATGTGTAATATTTGGGAGGATTGACAGAAATGCAATATAATATATATAATTATATTTTCAGTGGTGTATAAAGACCTTACATAATGAATCGTCATGTTTTTATTACCTCAGAATAAGCCATTTCTATCTCATACACCGTGGGTCCTCTCTCCATGTCAATTCACCATTTTGCGCCGGCATGTTTCTACAGCAGCCCTAAACGGATAAACACTATACAGAGCGCGTTTCATCACTATGTTGTTCTTCTTTTAAATCGTTAGTGTTTTTAGAGGCAGCTTGCATCGTCACTACATTGAATACGCACAAAGAAGAAGTACAGTGGTATGCGAAAGTTTGGGAACCCCTTGCAGAATCTGTGAAAATGTGAATAATTTTAACAAAATAAGAGAGATCATACAAAATGCATGTTATTCTTTATTTAGTACTGTCCTGAGTAAGATATTTTACATAAAAGATGTTTACATAAAGTCCACAAGACAAAAAATAGCTGAATTTATTAAAATGACCCTGTTCAAAAGTTTGGGAACCCTTGGTTCTTAATACTGTGTGTGGTTACCTGGATGATCTACGACTGTTTGTTTTTTTTTGTTTTGTGATGGTTGTTCATGAGTCTCTTGTTTATTCTGAGCAGTTAAACTGAGCTCTGTTCTTCAGAAAAATCCTCCAGGTCCTGCAGATTCTTCAGTTTCAAGGATTTTTTGCATATTTGAACCCTTTCCAGCAGTGATTGTATGATTCTGAGATCCATATTTTCACACTGAGGACAACTGAGGGACTCAGACACAACTGTTAGAAAAGGTTCAAACATTCACTGATGCTCCAGAAGGAAACACGATGCATTAAGAGCCGGGGGGTGAAAACTTTTGAAAAGGATAAAGATGTCCACATTTTTCTCTTTTTGTTGAAATATCATTTTTTTCATTTAGTACTGCCCTCCAGAAGTGACAGAAGATACCTACATTTTTCCCAGAAGACAAATTATGTACAATTTACCTTGATCTACAAATTCAAAATATTTTCACCCCCGTCTATTAATGCATCGTGTTTCCTTCTGGTGCATCGGTGAATGTTTGAACCTTTTCTAACAGTTGTGTTTGAGTCCCTCAGTTGTCCTCAGTGTGAAAAGATGGATCTCAGAATCATACAGTCACTGCTGGAAAGGGTTCAAATATGCAAAAAAATCCTTGAAACTGAAGAATCTGCAGGACCTGGAGGATTTTTTTGAAGAACAGAGCTCAGTTTACTGCTCAGAATAAACAAGAGACTCATGAACAACCATCACAAAACAAAACAAAAAAAACAGTCGTAGATCATCCAGGTAACCACACACAGTATTAAGAACCAAGGGTTCACAAACTTTTGAACAGGGTCATTTTAATAAATTCAGCTATTTTTTGTCTTGTGGACTTTATGTAAACATCTTTTATGTAAAATATCTTACTCAGGACAGTACTAAATATAGAATAACATGCATTTTGTATGATCTCTCTTATTTTGTTAAAATTATTTACATTTTCACAGATTCTGTAAGGGGTTCCCAAACTTTCGCATACCACTGTAGTAGTAGTAGTCATCTAGTTTATTAGAAGCAGAGATCATTTGTTGTTTGAAGTAAGAAGAAACCTCATTGCTTGACTGGCTAACATACTCTCTGCTGTCTCAGACGACGACATCTTTTGACTTGTGTCAGCCAGACGGCCACCGTAGCTTCTCTATTTTGCTTCGAAAGGAAGGCCTGATTTTTCCCCCACAAACGGTTCAGCGGAAATCCCTGCCCTGCAACCAATTTCATTGGCTGAGGTTACAGTGACAGGTAGGTTTAAGGATCAGGGTTGGGTGTAGGCAATCGTTATTATGATTGACATGGCCAATGAAATGTTTAGACTCGGCTCCAGGGCGGGATTTCCGCTGAACTGGTTTGGGAAATAAAAATCACGCAAAAGGGAGGGGTGAGCTGCCATTGGTTGCAGTTTGCAACCTCACCACTAGATGCCGCTAAAATTAACAACACTGCATATTTCAATCACTGTAATTCAAGAATGCTTTGGAATATATAAGTTTGGTCTTGTTAAAAGTTTAAAGAAGACATTCAGCAGATTGTTGCTGAAGTGAAAGCACTTAAAAAAATTAAAGTATGAAAAATTTATATAAATTTAATGTACTGTAAATTAAATGTACTGTACTAAATTTTTTATATTTTATATACCATATCTATTTTACAAAATAATTTTTACACTAAAATTGACATAAAACCAAAGCCATATGTCTAACCAAGTTGTGTTCCAAATTTGAAGTTGATATCACAAAAATTGAAGTTCCCATGAGATTTTGTTTAGGCATTGTACCAAAAATAGCCACGGGGTGTTCCACTGATTTTTTTTTGTTTGTTTTTTTTGATGCATTCTCCTGTAACAAATTAATACGTTTCTGTCCAAATATCACTTCTAAAACAGATGCCAAATATGGAAGCTTAAGACTGAGACCTTTCCGACGATATGTGTTTTGTCAAGATTAGAAAAGTTTTGACTATAAAGTAGTTCAAATAAATTTTGTAATATGAAAAATGACAACACCAACTAGGGGGAGGAGCCCGCTAAAAGGATTTAAAGTACCGGTAACACAATGTCCAATTTCAAAACAGTTTTCAGTTTTCACCTAATTTATGATGATTACTAAAATATGTCTAATCCCATTAGCAGGACGGTAAAAGTTAAGGGGTTTTACATTTTAAATCCCATATTTTCAATGTAATCTCAGACTTTTGGGCCCTACTGTTTATTTAAAACCTAAAATGATCTACAAAAATACAAGGTATTTAATACTTAATGTATTTTCTGCTGATAAACACTGAAATAAAGAGGTATCCATGTATGATTTATGATCCAGGTATGATTTTTAACAGCAAACAGCAACATCTCTAAGCCAACACATGCTTGTTAAGGCCGCATGACAAATGCTAAAATACAGTGTTTCACATATTGAGGTCCTGTGAAGAAATGTCATCATCTCTATGTTGAGGAACACTAGCATGGTGCTAGAATTCACACTCGATTATGAAAGTTTCAGAACATCAGTTAATAAATGTGCTAAAATCCCCTCCATAATTTATAATATTTGTTTCATAGAGTCATCGCTGACCTCTGAGGCTTTAGGGAAGATGTGCGTGTTGGCACAGGCAGCTGTCCTCTTGAGCTCCCCATGTCTACTGCACTCTTGGAGCGAGGGACTTGCCGCACTTCAGAATAAATGCAAATAACAGACACTAACAGAACTGAAACACAGCTTTCTTTTAATAATAAATAAGAATGCATAATGTAGTTTTTATGCTTTAGCTATTGACACACAAACACTTACCATCCTCACCACCATGTGCCGGCCCGTCATCTGAAAGATTCAGAAAATACTTATTAGTTGCAAATAGTTAATAATAATCAGTGATGAAGCAACACAGCTGACATATTTTAGTGAAACTGTGAAACATATTGCATTTATTTCACATATCAAATGTATTCCTGTGGTAGTTTGTAACCTGTTTTCTTATTGTGCTCTACTTAGTGTAGCCTGTGCTCTAATGCAGCATCTCCGGGGGTATTCTAAACATCTAATATATAGTAGGTGAAAATTACAGGGATTAGTGTGACATATATTAGCAGTCATTAACAACTAAACAGCAGCTCTGAGACAAGGCCACTTTATTTCCTCAGATTAATCTAACCAGTAGATGGCACTATAACCACAGAAGTATGTTCTTCTGATGCTGGAATATTCTATTAGCCGGTAAGTTACAATACAAATAAGACATTTTCACTACAATCTACAGAAATTAGGCATTTCAGTGATGATTATGCAACAAATAAAAGCTGAAATGAATACTTTAGAGTCAGATCAGCCCATGGCATTGCTAATTTTGCATTCTTAAGAATCCAATGGATACACAAAGCCCATTTGGTGTGTTGTGACTGCTTTAATAATTCAGCATAATGGTTCTCTAAAAGCACAGCCATGAAACACATTACAGAAGTATGAAAGCTCTTAAAATGGAGGTAATCAATCTATGAGTTTTAAATACATGGTGGTATGGTCTTCTCGGTGTGTTGGAAATAGCTCCATTACCACAGCTCACCTTGAGTGTTATGATTGCCTCTTTAGGACAATCAATTTGTTGACACATATAAAGCAGCATCTGTTGCACATTGGGATTTGTGAAAGAACTGACAGAAGACGAAGCAAACTACCCCGCATAAATACTTCGTCTATACAAAAGATTGGGTTCAATTTTTTTAAGACCCCCTTTCAAAACCTCATGATTTCCACAAAAATATTAAGCAGCACAACTGTTTTCAACATTGATAATAATAAAAAAATGTTTCTTGTGCAGCAAATCATCATATTAGAATGATTTCTGAAGGATCATGTGACACTGAAGACTAATGGCTACTGAAAATTCAGCCTTGACATCACAAGAATACATTTTTTGTAAACATTAGAGAGTAGTGTATATCCATTTTGATTTTGGTTCTCAAGAACTAGATATAAAATTACTTAACACATACAAAGGGTTAAAAGTGTTGATAAATGATACAGACAAAAAAGAGTGGCATGGAGGAATGTTTAATTAAAGATCTGATTATAACTATAACCAAGGTACCTCTGGTTCTCAGTGGCCTGTCATTGCTCTCTGGAAATATGTAGGTGGGACGGTATGGATTTTCTTCGACAGGCTCTGAGTATAAGGTGAGTGAAAGACAAAACACACTGACAAAGATGAATACACACATATATACATGACTGAGATGTGATCTGGACATATTCAGATTTGGAATCGATACACACAAAAAGATGGCATTTAATTCTCGAGGAGCATCTTTACCTGGGACTTTGTGAATCTGTTTGAACATATTTCTGTACCAGTCCTTTGATAGCTCTGTGTTCTAGAAGAGAAAAATATGCAGATGATCTTTTATTTATATAGCTTTTTGGATGTACTGTATTTATTTTAGTCAAAGTAAACAGGTGCATCTTGAGAACTACCCATTTCTTACCCGTACTGGGACTCTGGGTGCCGGGACAGCTGAATATTCAGACAGTTTCATTGTCTTTCCTTCCATGTTTGCTGGACTCTCAGAGGAAGATCTATTCTGGCTGACGGCAGGGCTCCAATTAGGGCCACTGCCCTGCTCCGCAACCGCTTCTGAAACACATGACCACAAAGTCAGATCATACACGACCAGAACTCAAGATGAAAAACACACTGATCTGGTATTTCAGCCGAGACTTATCTTGGATGATACCTTCAAAGGGATTACTGAACGATTTAATGTTTAAATGAATAGGTCATGGATACAGATCTATTCACACAGAAAATTTTTCCTAAAAAAGGTCAAATCCATTCACATTTCTTGCAACACTTCTCCTCATTTATTTTGACCATCGTTACATACCGTAAACTAAAGCTACATATCTTTCGTGGCACTGAATGATGCACCTTTATGGATTTAGACCGTTTTGCTAATTTTCTGGGTAAAATGACGTTTGATGCTTCAAGTGCTGTTGCCATCATATCTGACATCCTATCTGTCAGAAAAAGAAAAAGTAATCAATATGAGGAGTCCGATGTCAAAAACTGCTGAGAATGATCTTTGTAGTAGCGGTTGTGCTGGTTAATATTTTTGTGGAAACTGATCAAAAAAATTTCAGGATTCTTTGATGAATAGAATAGAATTTTGAAGGTCTCCTACAATAGGTTTACATGCATCCAAGAGCAAAAAAACACTTTAATTTTCTCATACACTGCTGCATCACCTCTTTTCTCATAGTATCTGAAACAGTTCGATAAAGGATTCAGTCTCTCTAAACCCCTCCTTTCCAAGAGCCTACTCTGCTCTGATTGGTCAGATGGCTCAGTCTGTTGTGATTGGTCTACAGCATGTGTCAGAAAACAAAATAATCATATCTGAATTTCAGCTCTGGAGGCTTCCGGATCACTTGTATACACAGTGATATGAACAATAACGATGGCGTCAGTTTTACCGTATCAAATCGAGCCCGAGTCCTCATCCTTTTGAAGTGCGTGCAAAGTGGACTTGCTTTCGCAGTGCAGAAAATGACGTCTTCTCGACATGTCAACAACACGAACCGAACTCTTCCAGACTCAGCTATACAACTACAGTGTTTGAGGGCGGGCCAAGCAGATGTTGTTCGCAGGCGGCCAATGAAATTGGCAGCAAATTTCTTACAAACCTACGTAGGTTTGTGCATTCCTACGCACTCGAATTACTGACGACTCGATTCTGACAGTTCAGAATTGACTCTTTCTTTTGGGAGACAATAACTCAATGTATTGTGCACTTTGATCTTTGAAACTTTGCAGCCTTTTTACATTCAGTTGAACAGCTATATTACACACTACCTGAAAGGAAATACCCCAAAAAACATAACAGAGGCACTATAAAAAATAACTACTGAGATTCTGCACAAATCAGTACATGAAATCATAGATGTCTGGTGTTAATTTACTGAAACATAACTGGAATCTAATCACATGTGAAAGTAAGAGAATATTCTATACAGTTTTTCTTTCTATACCATGAAAGCATTTTGCTTTTTAAATTGCTTGATACTCAATATACTATTTTTGATGCCACCTGAAATATTGAGAGGCTGGTATTTACCTCTGCTGTGCTGCAGCAAGACGATTGTTGGGTTCACACTGCTGGTGGGGGGATATGAAGAGTAGACTTTGGCTGATGATGTAATAGCACACGGTTGATCAAGGCAGGATGTGAGCTGAGACTGACTCTCACTTACAGGTGAGTCCACCTGATGAGGATACACAAAAGCACTGACTCTGGTGTCACATATTAGTCAAGTACAGACAATTTTGAATTTCTCAGAAATTTGCATGAAATTTGCATTCACTAAACATGTCTCTCAAGCAAATGATTGTTGCACGGATTCCTCTGCGATGTTGCTGAAGACAATGACAATGACATAGAACAGCACTTTTTCTTGGTTATTTGTAATTAATGTAATTTCAAATTTCTGTCTTGAAGAGGCCATCTAAACCAGGAGTATTCAACCCTTACTTTATAATAACTTTTATTTAGAATATTTATACAATGCTTAACCAGTGTTTAGTATTTTCATTAGTTAAAAAATTAGTTAACTGTTAGAAATGGCATGAATTTTTACTCTCCACTGACTCCCTAGAGTACCTTCAGGGATCCCTAGTTGAACACCTCAGATCTATACCATTACAGTAGATGTGATGTAATGTAAATATAAAAAAAGATCTACAAATGTCATTTTGCTTGTGAAATATTGACAACATCAGTTGTTGCACTCATTTAACAGTGCAGTGTTCGAAATTTTCCTCACTGTTGTCTCTAGAGATCTTGGGATCGAGCTGTTTAATTAGCACTTATATAAATATCTAAATTATATTTTTGCAAGAAAGCAAAGCATTGCTAAAAAGTAATGAGCTTCAGACATGGTGACTCACCTTTGTTGGTGTCTCATTGACTTGAGTTGAATTTAAATCAGCTCCGGTGTTGTTTACACTTCTGTCAGCCAGACTTGTTTCTGTGGAATCTCCATTGACCGCACCAAGCCATCCACCTGTAACAAATTCAAACAGTTTGGATTCTCAAAGGATCAGGGAATCTCCAAGGAACTTTTTAAAACCTAAAAAGGCATAAACATAAAACAGAGCTGCCTCTATTTGGCAGCAAACCTGTTTGTTTCCAGCGCTAACCACAATTTATGCCACAACAAATTCCTTAATCCTCCATTAAACGAATCACCAGCCAGAATCTGTCAGAACTGAACACCACAGAAAGTCTTCATCCACAGAGATGCTAATTTATGACTGGAAAAAAACGATTCTCTGAACTTTGTCATGAGAACAAGGAGACCATTGAACCCACTGTAAGAAGTGTTTGTTCCAATGGCCTTTTTATTCAGGCACAACAACAATTAAAGCATCTCTCCCAAGTGCTGGCAGTTAGCCAGGATAGTTCCAACATGGAGATGGTGAAAACGTCCACGCTGAAGGTCTCCGTTTCCAGAGCTCAAAGTGGGTGTGAACAAGAGACGTCTTTGATTATCCCCTGTATGACCATTCACTGAAAGTTATTTGAGCAATGAAGTTGACAGTCAGACAATGTTGTATATGTTTCTCAAAACACTTTTTTTTTCTCAATTTAGCAACTAACCACATCATGCACATTGACTGTCAAAATAATATAATGTGAAGAGGAAACTCAAGAATGCGCCATTTCTGTAAACAGAGATCTTTCCAGTTAATGATTGCTCAAAAAAAAAAAAAAAAAAACAAGAACACTTTTAAGTGTACATTAGCTACGCATATCATAAGTAACATTATTTCAGCACACAACAATTAGTCTGGCACTGTACTGCTTGGTGCAATATATTCAGAGCACTCTCCTATTGACACATCCTCCATTTCCAACTCACTTTTGGCAGAGTTCATGGATAGCTCTTGGCCCGTGCCGTCCTCATCATCGATGTGCACTAGCGTGGCCCTCAAAGTAACAGCACCCTTGCCCTTGCAAACGCGGGTAGGGTCCAACTCTGCAAAAACACAGAGCAATGAAATTTATTTGATCTTTTCAAAGCACTAAATAAAGTGTACATGATGCCCACAACCGTATATTATTCATAACATTAAACCCCCAAATCCTAAAAATACTGGTCTTACCAGTAGGCATGAGATCAGGTGAACTCTTCATGATCCTCAAAGGTGTTACTCGCACAGCAGATACAGTGCGCCGACAGGGTGGACGTGCTTCAAGAACACAAAGTAAAAGTAAATAAATAGAGCCATTATAATTGCACTATTTGCACATATCATTGTTTTTCACTTCGTCTGTGACATTTTGGGTCATGACGCACCCGTTGAGAACCAGTTCATTCGTTTTCCTGAGTTATTGTTAGACACTAAGAACAACAGCACTAATAATGGTCACATAGAGACCCGAGGGCTTTTTAAGTTCTAGGAAGATTATAATCACAGTGTTCTCTGCTGGCTGGCACAAATATCAAGGAAAGATGGATGAACGGAAGGAAATAGGGGGCCTGGCAGTGAGAATACTGATTCAACAATGACTCAAGCCAGAGAAGAAGACAGAGGGAGTCTGTTTGTGATTGCTTACTCATGAGCCTCCTGCATTAAGACATTAGACTGCTATTATTCCTTGCTATTGCCTTTTATGTAGTACTTACTACAGTGTTTTGATTATGTGTTTTGACAGGCTTAAATAATATCATATAGTGCAATTCAGGAGACTGTATGCACATATTTAAAACTGGCATGTTGAGGAAAAAAGGTGTTTAAAGTGTCTTTTGCGGTTTCATCTTATTTATGTTGTTGTCAGTGGCCGGGCTTGCACCACAGGAACTTTCCCCAGGAACTAGGGACTTTGGAGTGGTACTCGGTGTGTTTCAACCACAGACACCAGGGTCTAAATGAAGTTACGGGTAAAAATGTCCCACTCAGAAAGACCTTGCTTGCTAGGTAATACTTTTTCAAAGTTCACAAACTTTCGGGGATGGGACTTTACCGTTGGCGCTGAACATGCTGATTGGTTGAGTTTACACAGCATTTTGATTGGTTGACTGTATATTTCAAGCACCATTTTTAAAATGTCTATAGTGGTGTGAGCAGTAAGAGTTGTTTGCTATTCGAATCAACACTGGAGTTTAAAATTTACGACTGATGGACCAACAACGAGGTTCAGGCTTTAAGTGAAGTGTTTCCAGTTAAGTGCGCCATATACATCAGACGTTCAGAGCAACGGTCTGTAGACTACGGCTGAGAAAAGGCTTTATCAAGCTTATATGCAGAGGAAAAAGTTCAGCGGGAACTGACGTAAAACTGTGCGCAATCCTACGTCACTGGACTAATTTCACGATACTTTAGACTGCGATGGAAAAGCAGACAGCAACAGGTTTGGGGGAAAAAAGTTCCTGGGACAAATTGTAATTTTGGTGTTTTGTTTTGTAAGTTTCATTCATACCCATATAACTGTAAATAAAGGTTAGCCAGGCTGGTGTAACCTCAAGAAACTTGATGGAGATTGGAGATACTGAAAGTGTGGCATGCTTACCAGGGCCTGCATCAAATTTCCCTGTGCCCTCTGCTGGAGAGCCCTGCACATGAAAATGGGTGAAAGAAGAGATGAAGGGAGATGCTAAGACAGAGAACAATATTGCTCAGCATGTCATTATAGGAAAGAGAACAAAGAATATTGAGTGGTCGGCAATCAAGACTTCAACAACAATACATCCTACTCATCTCTATATGTTCCTTAGCATGTTTACAACTGGTCTTTAAATTGCAAAAAAGCTGGTGCAAAAAGTAGGGGTGGGCAATAGTTACAGTTACTCTGTATAGGAAATCAGTACCAGATAATTAAACTTAGACAGTTTAACAGAGCCTATGTCTGAATAAATCCGACCACCCAACCCTAGTCACCAACATTAAAAGAAAAATAAAACTGACCTATTTGTTTATTTGCTTTGTTGGCTTAGCTTTGGTATAAGTATATTTAGGCCTTATCTCATATTTAAGATCTGACAAAGATCTGATTGACTGGACTGTGAAATTTCTACTAGTATAATGTAACAGACAATCCTTCTAATATGTTAAGCATGAGGGTGCTGATGCATGAGGAGACTGATTATCCATCTAACTAATGTGTCACACCTTTGGCTGTGGTTCACACTGAAACAAGATACAAAGTGACCTGTTACAGAACATTGGCTGAGTAAGAAAATATGGGTCAATGAAAATGTATATGTTTCAGTTGCTGCCAATGGGTATCTCCCTTGAACAGATGTTTCTGCCCATAATAAGTCACTTTAGAAAAAAAGTATCTGCCAAATAACTCATTTGATACTAATTGGTATTAGGGAATGTAAAGCAGAGCTTTCTTTAGAGATACAAAATAGCATCAAAGTCCTGGATGATTGCAGTTATTTCTGTTGCATTTCTAATGGATCTCAATGTAAACTTTAACCATCTGTCTCTATGCGATGGCTCCTGTCTCATTGACTTATTATAGCCTACAGTTACAGTCTATAGGAAATCAGAACCAGCTAATTAGCCAGATAATTAAACGTAGCTAATTTAACAGAGGCTATATCTGAATTTAAGTCTCTGATATACAGATAATATTGCTAGAAGACTGTTTACAGAAAAATAATTGTCAGTATTGGATTTATCTCCTTGAAAATGGATATCCTCCTAAATTTAGAAGACTTGTGCAGTTATCTAACAGCAATTTTGTAATTCAATAATACACAAATATGCTGTTTATAGTAAACATTTATATAGCATACTGAATTGGATAAGTGGGAATCACTTTCCATTGTAAAATTACAAACAGGTCCAGCAATAACAGCTGCATGCATCAATCCATCAAGAGTCACACGGTTTGAAGATCCTTAATACTCTGGATTGCTCCACATGTAGCCTGTGTTGAAGGTATGCTATTAATCCTGATTTAGCTTGAGCTTTGAGGCATTTTAGTAACTAAATCCAAAGCCAAATTAGTGGATAAACATATGAAACCGATTTATTTCTGCATATTAATATATCATACTGCAGCTTACCTGTGAGGACCTGCTTCAGCTGAGCTTAACTTGGTTTAGAGTCCTAACAAACACCCAAACAGGCAGCCTATTAAATGTCCTTGGTTGCAGCCTATCATACAAATACAGACTATTATGTCCTGTTCCTCTTCAAAGAACTGAACCTTAATCATGCTTTACCTCTTTCAACTACCAAGATGGACCTGTCAGCACCTGACACCTGGGAATGTGGCACCCACTTAGCATGTGATGAACAAATTACAGCATCCTGCTTTCCATCCGCCTCTCCATCCCTGTCTGGCATGACAAGCACCTCATGAGGCTATAAACTATATTAAGATAACTGTAAGATAACAGACCAAATATGTTATAAATCTGGACGTTGTCATACAAATACGACAGTCTATTGATTGTGGTTTATTTTAAGAAGTATTAGAATAGGGCATGAGCCATATGGGTTGGACCAGACACAACTTTCTCACAGTAAACAGTGACCTGAGTGGTCTTATCATGGTCAAGGGCATGAACACTGACAGGTCAGGCCACTCTATTGTATTAGAGACACTTAAGATAATTACAGTCTCTATCATGCTAAAAATAAAATAGTTCTAACATAATTCAAAAAGATATTTAAATGCCATGCTAAAAATATATATAACCACAAACATCAAAATTCAGCCTCAAATCCATAACCTAGCCTAGAATTACACAACAAAAAAACAATAAAAATCTAAATCTTATTATTTGTTCAAGCCAGCCATGACCACATCATTAGTACAAAATCATCATCTTTAATCAGCTGTAATTTTGTCATTTCGTGCAGCAGTTTTGTGTTTAAACAAGCAAATCGTGTGAACAGACAAATTGCTGGAAACTTGTTGCATTGTGCCTGGTAACTGCTGCACTCAGTCCAGCTGGCCTTCTCAGGGCAAAGCTATAAAACTGAGCAACAGTGGAAAAGCTCATGTCAGACATGGGTCCAAATCTTTGTTTCAGAATCAAAACACTGGCTCAAACCTCAGTCAAGGCCAGGCTGTAAACTCTCAGGTCCACAACTTTGGCTCATGTAGCCGTTAGTGAGAAAAGGGGCCTCCTGCAGGGGCACTTGGTAGCTCAATAAATCAAATCCTCCATGGAGTCTCTTACATTTCTTAACAATTTAGCTCACTGAAAGCCTAATACAAAACATTAATGTTTAATTTATAAAGAAACTTTTCTAAAAAAAAAAAAAAAAAAAAAAATTAAAAACCTTCTTTACAGTCATTGTAAAAAAAACAAAAAACAAAAAAAAGACATTTAACATTAAAAGATGCTACGGTAAAAGCGTGTTAATTGGTTAACGGCAAGAATAACTGTAGATCTAATGGGACATTTTATGGAATTTTATAGGTAAAACTAAATGCTGTTACATATATAGTTTTTGCAAGTGAAAAACAAGTTATCTTACAATTTACAGTAAAAAGAAATTGACATTACCAGAATTCCCTTTGTGAAACTTTACATTTGATGTTTTTTCATTTAAATAATTGTTTCTTCTTCTTTTTTGTTATCAGCAGTGTTGGGGAAAGTTACTTTTAAAAGTAATGCTTTACAATATTGCATTACTTCCTAAAAAGTAACTGATTACGTTACTTAGTTACTTCGCATGGAAAAAGTAACTAAATGCGTTACTTAGTTACTTTTTATGGAAAGTAATGTGTTATGTTACTTTTGCGTTACTTTTTCTGACCTGGGCTGGGCTTGCTTGTTTGATGAAAAAAAGTTATATTTAGGCAAATGTAAAGGCCTTTTCACACCAAAAGTGAAATGAATAAGCCTCAGGCTGAAGGAAATGCAAATTCACGCCTGTACAGTAGAGGGCGCAGCTCAAACAAACCTTTCAGTTGTGCTGCCATTCTGAATCGCAGAAGGATAGGATGCAGGAGAAGAATGTTTAACACTCTTACTTCGGCAATAAATTTTTTTAAAAAATGAAACAAATGTGATTGAACTAAATTCTTTTTTTTTTTTTATTAGTATGGTTGAATAGGATCATCGTAGGTCAGCAGGAAAGACATTAGTTAGTAAAGAGAGAAAAAAATGCATAAAGTATACTCCCAAATTCTTTTGAAGGGATGGTTCATTGCGATTTTACTTTTTTAACTTTAGTTAGTGTGTAATGTTGCTGCTTGAACATAAACAGTATCTGCAAAGTTACAGCGCTGAAAGTTCAATGCAAACGGAGATATTGTCTTTTAAAGTTATGGCAGTTTAATGCCTACAATTATGACCGGTTTGGACTACAACAAGCTTCTTCCCAGGTTGGTGACATTATAAACCCTGCAATTAACATAAACCCTGCCCACGGGAACATGCAACAAAGTGGAAGAGGCCATGTCACAAAAGATAATAAAACACATAATAATCAGTGATATTGTCTACACTGAATGCGGCGCAGAAGACAGCTTCCAGAATCTACACAAGCTCAAAGCTGGATTTGCACCAAGGCTATTACTGAAAGATGAAGCAGTTCCCACTTTAAAAGCAGAAGCTGCTGTTTATTTTTTAGGGCCCCTAAAAGTATGTTTTATTGTTTGTACATGTCTTTTAAATGTATTATGTTGCTGTTTTTTCGTTGCATCAAGGACGTAAACAAAGACCAACGCGTTTTTGCTTCGCTAGCCAGTTAGCTAAATTCTATTGCATACTTCTCCAACAAACACCAACAAACTTCTATGTTCATAGACAAACAGTTGTTCATGCTATAAATTAAACGATAAAAATGCTACTACTCAGTCATGTATTCAGCTACAGTAATGCTTTAATCAGGATAAAAACGTATATTGAAAGCTAACAAACAGCAGTAACATTTACAAGTGACAGCATATCTAAACACTTTGACACAAGTACAAAAGGAAGTACTTACCATTCATAAACATCCTTTAAAAGCCGTGCTTGCAAAGGTTCTGCTTGACCCTCTTCATCATTACTGCTATCTGGGTCTGATTCTGGCTCAATTTGATACGGCAATGTAGACGCCATTATTTACATTTCTACTGAAGCACATGTAACAACTAATGGTAAGGGGTGTGACGTTTCTGGAGAATCACAATACACTGGGCCAGCTAATCAAGCACATTGCATATTTTGGAGTGGTATCATAGAATCAGGAAGTCAAACGTTCAAATGACAATGGAAACAGCAGTGTAGAATAAAGGTAAAATATATGAAAAATACAGCGTTTTTTTTTAAACGAAGCATTAAGACATGTTAAACTTCACCCCATTAACACAATCAAGCCTAGAAAAAAAACACTGAACCACCCCTTTAACATGGGGACAGGATAGCTGTCAGTCAATAAATGGGAAAACTATCTATAACTAAAATATTTTTTTGTAAATGTAAAATTAATGTGTTACTTTACTAATTACTTGAAAAAAAAAATCTGATTAACACTGGTTATCAGTTATGTACATTAGGGTTTCATGCCACATCTGGCAACCACAACTTCTTATAATCTGATAAATGATTAAATAAAATCCCTCATGCTGTTATCACACATTTTGTGAGCTTTTTTTATATTATCTATACCTCATTGTATATTTAATATTTTAATATTATACATATCAAATTGTAGAAAAAAGTGGTAGCTTGTTACTTTTTCTTACACAGTATATACTGCATATCATTTTATGTTTTTTTTTTTTTTTTTTTACGGGTAGAAAATTTATGAAAAGAATGTTCCCTTTGGTAGTCATTGTTTGCTGACTTCCCTTCCACTGTTTTCTCTACAATTTTCTGCATGTTAGTAATGCTGCTGGAAGCATTTTATATAAGAACTTGGCAAAATAGAACTTGGCTACTCTGTATTTTGATGGCAGAACAATTGGCATATAAAAGACATTTCAAATAAAATCTGTAAGAACTCTCTAACCATCAAAATATTCAGAAAAGTTAATAAGTCACAGCATTAGATTCTAAAGCGCAGCTGAATGTCATCATGTACATCCTTCCCTGCTTTCCATTCCATTATGCCAGCTCCATTAAAATAATAAAGAGGGTGACACAAGAAAAAGTACCATGATATTCCACCCAAGAACCTCTGGGGATTGCCTCATTCTATTTCCATGACAGCTTTTAAAGAGTGCAGCTTTAATACACAAAGGAGATCTACAAGGGGCCTGCTGTAGCCAGAGCGAGGGGGCCGGAGGGGAGGGGGACCGTTACATAACACAGTTTGACTTCTGCTTTGTCAACAAATGGCAGAGGGGGGCTGAGAGAGAGAGAAAGCTCACCAGGATCACAGCAAACAGCTCCAAACATGGCTCGAGAGTAGCACTGTAGAAGAACAACCGTGGGTGTTTAATTGAGAATACCCCATCAGTACCATAAACATCTTCAGCAGACACACTGGACGGAGGCCTAGACTGTCATACTCTCAACACATTTAAACAACGGCATCGTAAAAGGAAATGTATGCAACTGTGGTATTTGCCTTAGCCACCATTCATCAGAGCATGACATCACTAGCTGTTGCGAATTTAACTCAAGTGCAAAAACCCATGTAAAATTGCCACTTCCTGGGAAATTGGCACAAAAATTTCAGTTGCTGCAATCGGTGAAGCCAGTGTGGCTCTTTTATCTTACATTATAAATGACTTGCTTCTCAGAATGCGCAGACGAAACGCAATAAACACTGTCATGTCATCTTGTTTAAAGATGCCTGGTGTTTGGGAATGCACATTTTTACAATTTATGCACATCTTGGCATTTCCATCCAGTGCCTTTTTTATTTTATTTTTTTGATATCCCAAAATGTGCTTAAAAATAGGTGGATGGAAACACAGCTACTGTCAGAGAAACCTCTCAAATATATTCTGGAATAATGGGGAAAGATGCCGAACAACTGAAAAGAGCATGGGAATAGGGAAATAATGACTCCCAACAAAACAACGGTGTAGAAAGAGAGAGTTTATGTACAGTATGATTCGGTTACACAGTGTCCATTGGTGTAACTGTAAAATGATGTAAATAATAAATAAGTAAATAATGCTAAAAATAGCCAAAGATTTGTGCACTTGTTTTGTTTTACTTACTATTCTGAACTCCAATGAACTTACAACTCTTAGGAACACAAGTAATGCACCTCAAAGCAGCTTTTCTATTGTGAAAAACTTTGATTTTCAAAGTTAGCCCAACAAGCTGTTGAGTTGGATTAATGTATTTCAAATAGGCCTACAAACACAAAATAGTTTTGTGGCTTACTCCCATTTGCCCTTTTCCCAGCAATGTACAGGATTATGAACAATTATAGCTGCCTTGTTTGATCATTTGCCAGTTTTATTTATGTCAATTCTGTTCCTATATTATTAGTAACTTGTTGTTTTAAAGCATCAGAAGTTTGTTCCTCTATTAAAATGATCAGTAAGCTGATTGAGTGTAATGAGTAATTTTTTTTTTCACTCTCAACAGTGTTTATATAAGTTTTCATGTGATTTTAAGACAAAAAGCACTTTGCTCTCCATTACGTACATTAATTTAAAGAAAAGAAGAGCATAACACTAATAAAAAAAAAAAAGGGAATAAGGGAAAATTTTTACATTTTTATGAATTTTCATATATATGTAACTTATATTAAGTTATATTAAGTGATAAACACTACAGTTTAAAAGTTTGGGGTCAGAAAAAAAGAAAATAATACTTTAATTCAGCAAGGATCCATTAAATTGATCAAAAGTGACAATAAAGACTTTTATATTATTGTAAAAAATTTAATTATTTCAAATAAATGCTGTTATTTTGACATTTCCATTTACCAGAAACTGTATCACAAATAACACAAAAATATTAAGCAGCACAACTGATTTCAACATCAATAACAATAGGAAATATTAAATTGAAATAATATTTCATAAAATTACTGTTTACTGTATTTAATAAATGCAAATAAATGCAGTCTTGGTGAGCATGAGAGACTTTCAAAAACATCTCAAAAAAAAAGAAATCTTGCTCAGCTAGACTGTTTAGGTTAACATCATCATTAGGCAATGATTATAATTAAATAATTAAACGTAATAAGTAAATTAGTAAAAAAAGTAAATTAATTTAACTAATTTAATACTCTTAAAATGCTTAAAATTATAGGAGCACCTCAAATGAAAACAAAATAATATATAAACAAATTATTTAATACATATTCTATGACATAGCAGTAATAACTATTTTATTGCTAATAAGATCAACAATTTTTATATTACTAAATAGTTTGTATTCTCCTTAATTAACAAAACTGTTCCACAGCATAGATTAATATTACAACCACAATCACCTAGCTTTATTACTAATTCAACATTTCCGTGCCTGTACTGACCACTTATAATACACTATTAGCATGGCTACTGAGAGCTATCTTCACAACATACTGTAAAAACTGACATCATGCCATCTAAAATAGAGTGACACTTAAAAAAAAACCCATCTGATATTACGTCACGGAATACAGAAGCTTATTATGTCTGGAAGATGTTCTTGTGCACAGCTGTGTATAGATGAGTCAAAATCTCCTGGCCTGGCCCTCACACATTTGCTGACAGGCAGCCACAGAGGGAGGGGCACATGGCGCATGCACAGCATCAACCGCAGCTCAAGCCAGGAAAAAAAAAAAGGCTTTGTGCGCAGCATGGATGTTCTAGAAGGACAGATGGGGCAATGATAATGAGTTTCACACTTGGGATACAAAGCAGTGCGTAATGGGGCGGCTTTTGATATCAAATGACTGACAAAGCTCATAAGGCATGAGGGATTTATTTTGTAGGTAATAAAATAAAAATGGACCAGACTGAGATTTGGGATACTGAATTTTGGCGCCTCAGACATTTTAATTCTTTGTAATTTGTATGTGTTTCTTGCTTTTATTTTATTTTCTCAACTTTATGTACAGCACTTTAGCCAACTTAGGTTGATTTTAAATGTGCTTTATAAATAAAACTGAATTGAACTGAATTACGTATTCCATTGTGTTGTGCTTTAGGGTTGAAGGACATGTCTGTAAACTTAATGTCAATGTTGGTCATTTTCTGCCAGGACATTATCCATTTTTCTACAGATTTATTTATTTATTTATTTTTACAGTGAAGATATTTAGCACTATGAAAATCTCACTGGCCAACAACTCGTCAATATTATTCCAAGAAATTTTAGGCATCCCACTTGCAATGTAGACAGAGACAACTGTTTCAGACCTCTCAGTTATGTGGCTGGTGCCTGATAATTTTGTCAGGGGATGTAGACTATTCAACCACACCTAAAAACGGCTCTATGATAATCCAGACATTTCAAGTGCTTCCCTAATGATGGAGGACCCCAAATCTCAGTGTTGAGCAACACCACCACGGCCTTTATAAAGCAAGCCAAGCCATGCACATTCACACACACACTTGGATTTCACACTCTCTTGAAAGGTGAACAGTTCACAGCGATCTGAAAAACACAATATAATTACATTATCTGAAGGTCCACCATGTTCCAGCTATGTGTTACATGGCAAATCAATTAAATGCATAACATTTAAGCCCTGACAATCATTGTCACATTTTGTCTAAATATGATCTGCATTCAAACTCTCATCGGACAAACATCATCCCAACACTCAACTCAAGCCAGCTGGTCTACAATCTGTCAAAGCAGCAAGAGGTGAAAAGAAAAATCTGTCAGCACAACACAATCTGAAGCAGAGACTGTCTGTTCAACTTCTTGTTTGCAATAGCGTGCTGCTTTGTCCACACAGACCTTGAAATTTGTAGAGCTAACAAAACATACAGACTCGCACACACTTCAAGTGCCACTCAAAGCCACACTGCAGTCAATGGGGTAGAAGGAGAGTATGGGGTAAGATGAAGGTTGCTAAGCAACATGGTGAAACATTGAAACAGTTTGGATGGGAATGGATGTTATGTGTCGTCTGCTGAAGATGCCTCAATCACTGTCTTAAGCCGCAGGTAACCAAAAACATGCAGATATTCACACCAACAAGTGCAATATTGCTTTTATACAACAGTTAAACAATATGTTAATATTTACATACATTTTAGACAATAATGCATTTTGTGTTTAATTAGTGTTGTTTCAAATCAGTTGAGTGAATGATTCAATGACTCACTCACTTGTTTCATTCATGAATTAATCAGCATTTTGAACAAATCAAATCTATTTAGTGAATTAAGTCACTTATTGCCACCTATACTGACGTAACAATGTAACTTGAAGAAAGGGTTACTTGACTTTACCAAATAAGGTAACACTTTATAATAACTTTCATTAATAAATCATGAATCAACATTATAATGCTTAACAGATCATTAGTTAATATATAATCAAATAGCTAGAAATACACTGTAAAAAGTAATATGCTCTATCTACTCAATAAAATTTAATTAAATTCAACATTGAGTTAGAATTAATCAAATGAATTCCTTAAAAGTCAACCATTTAAATTGTGTAAAATTGGCAAACACCATTACAAAAACCACAAACTGACATAAAAAGCAAAGTCAAACAGCCCAACTAAATGAAACACTGACCAAATATTTCAATAAAATCAACATCTAAACCTCTGTTAATTCTTTTGTTTCTCTTTTTCTCTCAGTGATTCTGCTTGTTATCATCAGTCTTCAATGTTGGCAATAAAAAATAAAAAGTTGTTCATTTATCTTTGACGTCTGTCTGTTATTCAGATATTTTTTCGATTAAATTTTACTTAAATTTTACTCGTTTTAAATGGTTTACATTTAAGGAATTAATTTGATTAATTCTAACGCAATTCTATTTGCTGAATTTAATTAATGATAGTGCTTGTAATTTGTTGCCAAAATTTTATGGAGTAGATAGAGTGTATTACTTTTAACAGTGTATGAGAATGTGCTTAATGTTTACTAAAACATACTAAGGTACTAAATGATTAATAGTAAACATTTATAAACATTTATAAATTATGAATAGTTTCAACTTTAGTTTGGGTACTGCAAAAACATGAACAAATAATAAATGATTTGTAAAAATGTGTAAATAGCAGAAGTCTGCATACACACCACAACAAACAAAGTCCTTAACAGACTGTGGTTATAAGTTAATGTTAAAATGAATAAAGTTAAGTGTTTAAAATTACTAATTAAAGTATTTTTTCACATTTGTAAATGTAAAAAAGTGCATTAGGTAATATATTAATTGAAGTTTAATGACATTTGTTAGCATTTTAGTCACATTTGTTAATCATTATGTAGTTTTTAATACCTTTATTTAAACATTAACAAGCATATTTTCTCATAGCTATCCGAATATATATTACTAATGATCTGTTAAGCATTATATAATGTTTGTCAATGATTTATTAATGATTCTTTTAATCACTGTATACCATCTGCCAAAATCATTTTTAGTTTTATAAGGTGCGTGATCATATGAATTGAAAGATTAATGACATTTGTGAGCATTTCAATTTACATTAAATAATGAACTGTTAATCATTATTTAATGTTTAATAAGTTCATTAGTAAACATTAACAAGCAAATTATTTCATATTTATAGCTATGTGAATATATATTAACTAGTGATCTGTTAAGCATTATATAATGTTTTATTATACAATGATTTATTAATTAAAGTTATTACAAAGTGTTACCATGCCATTAAGACTGTATCTCAGCTAATGCTGCTCAACCAATCAAGTTTAAGGGCTGGATGGATTGTTGTATAATGCAGAATAGATGCTCTGTTTTAAATGGCAACTCAATAAAAAGGCTTTATCTATTATAGATAATGAATATATGTTGAAGTGTTTGTAATTATATATAGTATATTGTATATATAATTATATTGTACTATATAATTATGTATAGTATATTGTATACCAGTTGTAAAATATAATACAACAAACAGTATAACAGAGCTAAAAATTACATACATTTGCTGGGGATTTTTACAGCCATTAAATTGTATCTGTGTCACTGACAAAGCAACATAACACATGACTTCATAATGGCCAAAGTACTTATAACCACTTGTTAAAAAAAAATAGGGCATACTATTAATACGGTAATCCCCTCAATCCTATGGATGTGGGTGACTCAGGGGCTGAATGAATGGGAAGCTTGCGATTTTAATCCCACTCAGAACACTTCCTCTCTCCACTACCAGAGCCCAGTGCTTCATTCCATCGGCTGTCATATGCCTGCCCGCTCTCTCTTGGCTGTTTGTATCCAATTTGAGTGACATGCAAAATTAAGAACGTGCCTAAAAGCATACAGTGAGAAAAAAGAGGCTTAATTTTTGGTTACCAAGTGTTTGAAACAAATGTGAAGTGGCAGCAAATGACACTAGGAGAAATGGAATAATAGCATGTTATTAGCAGTCAAAGCATGTCTGGGCATAATTGTAGTGCTACAAAAAGGCTTTGACTAATACTTTTATGGCATTATCAGTGCTTACAGAGCTATTTAAAAAAAACATCCTGAGGTATCATGGCCTATAGATCTTTTCTGAAATATGTAAAACATAACAACCTGATGATCCTATAAGATCAGCCATGTCAAAAGTATTACAGTTTGTCTAAACATTTGTAAATTTCAAATGAGAACTAATTTAAACAGTGTTTCACCACCAATCTTTTTGGGTGCCTGTTCACCACACTAGACAGTAACATGATTCTACACAAAGCTTATAAAATATTAAGCACCCAACACAAATTATTCATTATCTTTGTAAGGAGACGGCTTCCAAAGACGCTGGCAGGAACTTCACCCAAAAAGTCTCTCACCTACTTAAGATTTTAATGTTGTTCACTTCCTCTTTGCTGAAATACTATATACACCTGTGCCAGAAGACAATGATAACATCATGTATCTCTATAAACACAGATTCAATTTTTTCAAAGGGTGTGAGTTTTAAGGAGTGAAATGTGAGTATGCTTTAATCGAATTACAACTACAATATAACAATAAGGAATATAACAGAACTTAGTTATATATATAGTTATAACATTTTGGTGAACCTGCTGGTGATTTATTTAACATTTATCAAGAAGGGAAATATGTTGACATTATAGCAGCCTATATCACTTTAGTCTCTAATGCCATAAACTAGTTTTAAGGCAGGAAAAGTATGTTATTAAGTTTAAAAATTAAGTTTATGTGCCTGGATAGCCTTCCAAAGGCCACAAGACAGCTCATACACTAAACAATGTTTGCACTAGCACTAAAAAGAAATTAGAAAATTAATTTCAGTTTGAAAATCAGTTTGGTGCTCCATTTCAATTTTAGTCTTAATATTGTAATACAGGGTTTTCAACCCCTGTTAAAAATACAGTATTTGAACAGATCTTTCTGGCTTTTAACCAAATCTCTAAAAACAAATTCTTAATTTACAAATTTTAAGAATGCTTAAATCTTAAATTCAAATAATTAGACTTTTCTTCCAGGGAATTTAAAATGTTGATTAATGTAATGCCAGTGTGGTGGACAGTTTATTATAGCAAGTGAGGGTTAGAGTGACATATGCAAATATGAGACAAACAAATGTCACAATTGAACATCAGCCGAGAATGCTCTTCTTAAATATAAGCCTACATAAAGAATAGAAACCTGCCTGTTTTCAAGCTAGACGATGCTGGGCTGCATTTCTCAAAAGTATCGTGACCTAAGTTGATCGTATACAATTGGTACCGAATGCTTTTAAAACACAGCCCTGGTCATTTATAGTCCAGAGATGATAGATCAGATGGACTACCAGCCAAGACCTTGATATGGCTAGTTAGAGGCTGTAGTCCCATTTTAGCTTAAGATGGGTTCAAAAACCATCTTAAGCTGCATGGTTTGCCAAGTCATTTGGCCTTTTGCCACTTTTCATGAAAGAAAACTTCTCCAAATGCTAACTGTATTATTTAAACTTCAGCAAACACATTTGCTATACTATCATAAGCATAAAAATCACTGTCATACTCTTGTTGGTAATCTAATTGAGAAAGTTAAACCAGTACCTTACTGTTCTAAAGTCTTTAGAAATTGCATAAAATATTATTTTGATATATTTAAAGGTAGGAGGCATATAGCATCACAAAAACTCAAAGGCTGTGCTTCATCACTAATCTACTAAACTGTCATTCAACATATTGTATACGCCTGCCGCATAAACCGCAATGCATTAGAACAACTCATCCTAACATTCATCTTCGTAAACACAGGCTGTTATATCATTGCACTCTGGCACTAAAATCTGGATAAACTGTCTTATGTGTCCCGTTTAATTTTTCAAGCCATCTACGATGCACCGGATTGAACTCGTGAAGTCTCGGTTCTCTGTCCTGCTCCCTCCGCATATCCAGTCAATCTTATTCCTTATTTGGATGTCAAGTGCAGCCGAAGTCGGAGCTCTTTTCCTGTGGAATACAAATAATCTCCATCCCGTCTCCTTCATCTGACACCTTATAAACGCCAGAGCTCTTTAATAAGAATACAGTTTCACCCTTTATATCCGTCAATATAACCATAAGTTTAACACTAGGCTATATAATAATATCACTAGTGCTGAAGTAAATGAAACCACGTTGCCGCACTTCTGCACTGCACATTTGTCTGCAATGGATGGCCGCTGCGGTTTATTGTAATAAACCCTGGGCCAAATAATAGTCTACAAACGAAGTAAACACGCAAACTTTCCGTTTTAGTTTGATGTAAAACATCACTGACGTATTCAAATATTGTGAATATAACGGAGAATGTAGACTGTGTTGTGTAATACTCACCTTTCTAAGGAAGCAGTCCAGGTTTCCGTATTGATAACGCTGCTGCACGCTGCACAATTCACCGCACGCTGCTCGCCCGTGCGTGGAGCCTCTCACGCTCTCATCACAATATCATTGGAGTGGGTGGAGAGGGGCGTTCCGTGGAGCCACATACGTTTAATCAAACTCATATTCTAATTTAATTAAAGTGTGCTTGCATTGCACATTTTAATTAATAATAATACATTTAAACAAAACATCTTACATTTCGTTAATTATTTACTATTTTAAATTAGGCTACAATTATTATACTAGTCTAGATGTTAGACATCTTCATTTTACTTCAGTTTTTGAGCTTTAATTAAATTATTATTATTTGAATAACTTATTTAAAATAATTTTAAGCCATCCCAGTCTTGGAAGTTTGCTGAGGCCCCCTAGTGGTCCCAGGCCCCCTGGTTGAGAATCACATAGAGGAGCTAAAAATCAAAAACGAAAGTAAATATACATTCATTTTAAAGAAAAAAAAGAGAAATATTTGAGTATTAATTACAACCACATTCCATATAAATAACATTCAGAGGATTTGGTGATTAAGTCATTGTTAACACTGGCATGAGCCTGATTAAGTAGCAAATAACAGTGATGTGCCTACTGGAGTGATATTGAATAATAGTGCGACGGGAGTTTTCAGCATATTATCAAAGCCAAAAAATAAAACATGTTTCATGTATATCAGGTGGGCTAGGGCTGTGAATCTTTAGGTACTAGACAGCGAATCGGTTTTTGCAAATTAGATTCGTGACAATTCACAATAAAATTCGATGCAATTCGATTAACGATGTGATTCTGCATTTTTAAGTGCATTCATAGGGTTCGAATTACATTGCAATTTTCAGGGGGTCAGAGTGGGTACAAAAAAAAAAACTTATGTTAGTTCTTAATAATTCTATATTAATAGCCTATAAATTGGCATATGTAGAAATTTAATAAGCCAAAATTTAAAAAGTCTTTAAAAGTATTGTTAGTTCATGTTAACTACTGTGTAGGACCTTATTACAGTGTTCTATGTACATTAAATATACAATGCTTTAATGCAGTGGTTCCCAAACTTTTTAGAGTGCAGTACCCCCTGAAACATTTACCATCCTTCTGCGTACCCCCTCTCTTCCACTTAGACTGCACCTTTTCCATTAAGTGACAATATTTGCCCCCTAAATTGACCTTCCAGTGCATTTTATAATCTATATAAATACATTTAAAACATTAATAATGTTTTAAATAAATTTACAAAAAATGTTCAATAGAGAAATATGCAATGATGATAAAACCGCCAGTAGGTGGTCTTATGCATGTATCATGGAGTCATTCATTCAGTAACAAACAAGTGGCTGTATTTATGAATGAATCATTGAATCAATTACAGGTGCTGGTCATATAATTAGAATATCATCAAAAAGTTGATTTATTTCACTAATTCCGTTCAAAAAGTGAAACTTGTATATTATATTCATTCATTACACACAGACTGATATATTTCAAATGTTTATTTATTTTAATTTTGATGATTATAATTGACAACTAAGGAAAATCCCAAATTCAGTATCTCAGAAAATTAGAATATTACTTAAGACCAATACAAAGAAAGGATTTTTAGAAATCTTGGCCAACTGAAAAGTGAACATGAAAAGTATGAGCATGTACAGCACTCAATACTTAGTTGGGGCTCCTTTTGCCTGAATTACTGCAGCAATGCAGCGTGGCATTGAGTCGATCAGTCTGTGGCACTGCTCAGGTGTTATAAGAGCCCAGATTGCTCTGATAGTGGCCTTCAGCTCTTCTGCATTGTTGGGTCTGGCATATCGCATCTTCCTCTTCACAATACCCCATAGATTTTCTATGGGGTTAAGGTCAGGCGAGTTTGCTGGCCAATTAAGAACAGGGATACCATGGTCCTTAAACCAGGTACTGGTAGCTTTGGCACTGTGTGCAGGTGCCAAGTCCTGTTGGAAAATGAAATCATAAAGTTGGTCAGCAGCAGGAAGCATGAAGTGCTCTAAACTTCCTGGTATACGGCTGTGTTGACCTTGGACCTCAGAAAATACAGTGGACCAACACCAGCAGATGACATGGCACCCCAAACCATCACTGACTGTGGAAACTTTACACTGGACCTCAAGCAACATGGATTGTGTGCCTCTCCTCTCTTCCTCCAGACTCTGGGACCCTGATTTCCAAAGGAAATGCAAAATTTACTTTCATCAGAGAACATAACTTTGGACCACTCAGCAGCAGTCCAGTCCTTTTTGTCTTTAGCCCAGGCGAGACGCTGTCTGTTGTACAAGAGTGGCTTGACACAAGGAATGCGACAGCTGAAACCCATGTCTTGCATACGTCTGTGCGTAGTGGTTCTTGAAGCACTGACTCCAGCTGCAGTCCACTCTTTGTGAATCTCCCCCACATTTTTGAATGAGTTTTGTTTCACAATCCTCTCCAGGGTGCGGTTATCCCTATTGCTTGTACACTTTTTTCTACCACGTCTTTTCCTTCCCTTCGCCTCTCTATTAATGTGCTTGGACACAGAGCTCTGTGAACAGCCAGCCTCTTTTGCAATGACCTTTTGTGTCTTTCCCTCCTTGTGCAAGGTGTCAATGGTCGTCTTTCGGACAACTGTCAAGTCAGCAGTCTTCCCCATGATTGTGTAGCTTACAGAACTAGACTGAGAGACCATTTAAAGGCCTTTGCAGGTGTTTTGAGTTAATTAGCTGATTAGAGTGTGGCACCAGGTGTCTTCAATACTGAACCTTTTCACAATATTCTAATTTTCTGAGATACTGAATTTGGGATTTTCCTTAGTTGTCAGTTAAAATCATCAAAATTAAACGAAATAAACATTTAAATATATCAGTCTGTGTGTAATAAACGAATATAATATACAAGTTTCACTTTTTGAATGGAATTAGTGAAATAAATCAACCTTTTGATGATATTCTAATTATATGACCAGCACCTGTACTTTCACGAATGATTCGTTCATGAAACAGCGCTGTGTTGTTGTTCTGCTGTGGCTTTCATTGGAACTATTATTTAGTTGCAAAATAGAGCAAATACTAAAAATACTGTGAAGAACATCACTTTTTGTTTGTTGAACTGTTGTAAAATGTCACATTTGCAATCGTGTGGATATTTGGATTTGCATTTTTGCTGTATTAACAACATTAAAAAACAAGAACTCACAAAAGGTATGTTTTGTATCATAGCTATCTTAAATTGATCTCTATGCACTTTTTTGTGCCAGGCTATTTTTGTTCTTCATGCTAGTGCTAAATCTACAGGTACATTGTCGAGAACGGCAGTAATAGCGCGATTTGCTAAGGCAGCAGACTCTGGACGCAACATATGCACCCAAATGTACACTGCTTGTGTGGAAAACGGATGCAGCCTGTTTTGGCCGCTAAAGATGTGGTATTTTGATTGGATGTCATGTATTTACAGCATTGTGCTTGTTAGAAATACATGCTCGGTTTTATTGATATTTTAAGGTGGGGAAGAATTAAATAAACAGCAAAACTCAGCATTTTTTTTCGCGTACCCCCTCCGTCACCTCACGTACCCCCAGTTTGGGAACCACTGCTTTAATGGATAGACTAAACTAGAATAGGCCTACCATGCATTTTCCTAACTAATCCTATGAGAAAAGCCCTCTTTGTTCTCTTTATACGGAACATTATAACACACCTCTGCGTGACCTGATGTTCTTTACCTTGTTTTCATTTAAAATAAATAAAATAATAATAAAATAAATAAATAATTTTATCTCATAGAAAATAACGTTGACGTTTCATTTCAACAGTAGTGGCCACGCAATGAGTTGATTTATCAACTTTATCAATGGTTTGAGCGGTCTCATAACACGTGATGCAGTGGTCGTCCTGAGGAGAGAATAAACATTGGCTGCTCAAAAAAAAAAAAAAAAAAAAAAGTGTGAGCGACGGAGCTCGATAAAAAAGAAAAAAAAGAAAAAAGGTGACCAAGAGTGCAGCGCATAATATCTGGAAAGGAGCTGTGAGGGCGGGAACGACGCCGTACAACGTCTCTATTAGTCTAATTCACGCATGTAGTAATTTAATGCTTATATATTTTAAAACTTTGAATCGCTATTCATTCGATTCTTAGCACTTTAAATCGATTTTTGACCGAAATCAACGAGTGAATCGTTACACCCTAAATACTTATTCTCAGCAGGTAATATGTGCACTTGCCAAACACCTCCGCTAGAGGCCAATGTTTACCACTTGAACCTTGTATATCGATCTAGCAGGGGTTCCTCGAGGTCCACTTTCCTGCAGCGTTTAGCTCCAACCCTGATCAAACTCACCTGCCTATAACCTTGTTCAAGTGTGTTTGATTAGGGTTGGAGCTAAACTCTACAGGAAAGAGGACCCTGACGGCCTGAGATGCAAACCTCTGATCTACAGTATTATCAACATAATATTATTATTATTAATATATATATATTAATAATAATAATAAGTATATATACTTAATCTTTTAAAAGTTTAAGTATATATATATATATATATATCTTTTAAAAGTTTAAGTTTATTCATTCTCCACTCCAGGCAATATATTATATATATATAATCCTATATTTAATCTTCTTCAACACCACGTTCATGGCATGTTGTAGGGTAATTACCAATTATAAGTTTCCAACTTGTAAAAAGCATTCATATCCTCGTAGAACTCGTAATTACAACTTGTAAACTCTGAATTTTCTGAGAGCTCCGACTTTGTCCCACGTGACCACTGCAGACTCATATTGCTATCGATGTTGCCAGCTCCAAGTAGAACATCACAGGTTGTCATCTTGTAATTCCAGTAATTGTGACATGGCGTGAATGTAGCATATGCAAGCGCACACTCATCTGCCTCCACTTTTGAGTCTCCCGCCCTACATTTTTTCTTTTTCGATAACCCGCTCAGATGTACGGCACAATAATTTAATATGCAAGAAAAGATGTATCGTTACTTCAGTTTCATTGTGACTTTAATCAATGTTGTTTGTCATGGATAAACACATATAAACACACACATACAAAACACATATCTGCCTTCTTCACACTGTGCATCCACACCTAAATACACGGTTTAGCCAGCAGTGAAAAGTGAATAAATATTTTGAAAATACAGAAAAATATGCTACTTTAAATCTCATGTGCACCGATCACAGCCAAAACGAACTATATTGCAGTTTTAAATAGAAAAAAGTTCTAATTAAAAAAGTAGGTAAGTTCTTGAGCTTGTTATTTGCTTTAACTAATGGCACTCAGACTCAAATAGCTAAATTGCAAACAAATGACCATATGAGAAGACCCTTCAAACATATTGCATATCTTCAGCTGAAGACTTATATTAAAAACCTATAAATTAAGGTGATAGTTTGCACTGCAAGTTGAGTCTAGATCAATTCAAATGCAAAGAATGCAGGATACTGATCCATTAGCTGTGACAGAAACTTAAAAAATTACTGTATTCACAGGCAGTAAATGAAAGGTAAAATAGCTTCAAGACTTCTGAATCTGATGTTTGGATATTATTCAGTGTGCTACCTGGATAGTTTCTGAGCATAGATATATTATTTGCAGCATATGCTGCACAATTCTGTGCAGATTTAGAAGTTCGTAAAAAATAATATAGGCTAAATGGCAAACCATCTTCCTTAAGAGACACCTTCAAACAAACCTCTGAAAGATCACTGACTGACAGGACAGCCTAGCAGCTGTCTTCCGTTTCAGACACAGCCAGTCTCTTTTGCTCCATCTTGAAGAGATTTATAGATCTCAAAGGCTCAACATGAAAAGTGCACAGCCAGCCATGTTGAAGCAGGCCATCACCATGTCCGTCTCGGTATAGGTGGTGGTGGCATGGGCCTTTGTGCAGGCGCCTGAGGAACAGGACGGGATGGACTCGATACATATCGCTCATTTAGTACCTCTGGACTCCTAAGAGAGAGCAGGTTCAATTTAAAATTAGTAATTTTCACACTGAGCTTGAAGCAAACCAGCTAGGGAAATGCTTAGAGCTGTTAAACTAAATATCCACATACTCATGCTATTGCACCAAAAGTGTTTTACAGTGCTTGTAAGGCATCATTGTATTGATACTGCTTAAACATTTTATTTTTTCCTAAACTACGAACACTTAATATTAAACAGTAAAGTCTAAACTGTTCCACACTACTGTTTGATGTCTGTAAGATTTGTTTAATGTTCATGAAGAAGGTCTCAAATGGATTTATTTGATCAAAAATACAGTAAAAACAGTAATATTGTGAAACAATTTTAATATATTTTAGTGTAATTTATGTGATAGATTACATTAAAAATAAAATTAATATTAATAAAATTAATTAAAAAAAATAAAATGTAATAATTACAGAACCATCTTTTTTGTTTTTCACTTTTTAAGAAATTTAAAATGAAAATGTTTGAAAATCTCCCATTGACTCACACTGATAGAATGTTTAGCATTCAAAATGTAACTGCTAGAAATAACATTGTAACATTTGCATACTGAACTGTGATCGGTTTTGTCTTCCTTGCATACTGTATATTTCACCATTTATAGCTGCCTCAAACTGCACAATGACTTTGTACTGACCATGTACCATGACAGCAGAAATTAAGTGGAGATTAAGAAATTACACGAAACAGAAAATGTTTTTGTATGAATCTTTGCTGATTTGCAAACACTGGCATTTTGTTCAAGAAAAAAGCAAATCTAGTTCTTAAATTGGGTTGGATGTGCACACCTCTCTAATTTATTTAACACAGTGCCCATAAATTGAGAATTAGCAGAGGATATCAGAAGCTCACATCAGAGTGCAGATGTTATTCACCCTCTCTCTGATGCAATCTAGTTGTGTATACTAGCTGGTGAAGAAGTAGTGCATTCTAAACCCACACTCCATCTTTACAAGATTTAAAGGTTGATACAAACTTCTACATATGATAAAATTGCTAATGGAAAGTTAAGCTTCACAAACTCCGGCACTGTGGTTAAGAGAGCTTTGCGATTGATGCTGTGGTTTGTCACATAGGGAGGCGTAGAGTCTCATACATGAACCACCTTTGCTTCACCTACAAACCTTTATCCAGTCATCTGGTACATTTTTACAGTGAAACCTTTCAAAAATAAAACTAGCCGAAGCCACACACCTAATATGTACATGTCTTCTCTGTACACCTTCCAGTTTTGCTGTGTAAAATAACTCTTGTGTTAAATTTGTTTTTCACTTTCAAATGTATTTCAGTTTCAAATGTATTTCACAATAGATCTATGACACAAAACATGCCTGTCTTTTCTGATCAAAACGCAGTTGGTTTTACCTGGTATTGCGTAAGGCATTTTAAACACGTACCTCTCTGTTACGCGTGGTGGGACCCGGGGTGGAGGGAGTACTGGTGGAGTGTTCACTACAGGCCGGAGAGGCCGTGGAGGAAGCGGAATGTCCGGAGGCTCCTTAATCATGAAAGTAGACACATGAACATTAAAAAAATAAAACAAAAAATGAAGGTGTAATAATTCCTCACATGGTTTTATTATTTGCCTTTGAATAAAGTATTCTAATGCAAAATCTCTATTATGACGTAAAAGTCTCTACTATCGCACAATCTAAACACTTTTTTAATTTTAAACCAGGACATTTTAACGTTACAACAATATATTACAATTCTGTCTGTAATTTTTTTAAATTTTTTTAAAGAAGTTTCTTGCTCACCAAAGCTGCATTTATTTGATCAAAAATACAGTTAAAACAGTAATATCATAACAGTTTAAAATAATTTTCTTATATTTTAAAATGTAATTTATTCCAACAGTCTCAGTGTCACATTATGCTTCAGAAATCATTCTAATATTCTGATTTTGGTGCTCAAGAAACATTTGTGACCCTGGACCACAAAACCAGTCATAAGTCTCACGGAAATATTTGTAGCAATAGCCAGCAATACATTGTATGGGTCAAAATGATCGATTTTTCTTTTATGCCAAAAATCATTAGAATGTTAAGTAAATATGTTCCATGAGGATATTTTGTAAATTTCCTACCGTAAATATCTAAAAAAAAAAAAAAAAATTATTTTTGTGAGTAGATATGCCTTGCTAAGGACTTTAAAAGTGGTTTTCTCAATATTTTGATTTTTTTTTTGCACCCTCAGATTCCGGTTCTATGCTAACAAACCCTACATCAACAGCAAGCTTATTTATTCACCTTTCAGATGATGTATAAATGTCAATTTAAAAAAATTTACCTGTATGACTGGTTTTGTGGTCCAGGGTCACATTTCTTCTTAATGTCAACATTGAAAACAGTCGTTCTACTTAATATTTTTGTAGAAACTGTGACACTGTTTTCAGGATTCTTTTATGAATAGAAAGTTCTAAAGAGCAGCATTTATTTGAAATAGAAATCTAACTCTCATTAGAGTATTAGTAGACTGTTAGGGGTAGGGTTAGTAGAATAAGTTGACATGTACTTGCAAAGCATCAAACTATCATTATAATCCAAATTAATAAATGATTAAAGGGAGGAAAACTGACCTCACATTCACCATCCATCCCACTGCTGTTGCTGACTGTGCTCTGAGTGCTCAATCTGTGACTGCTACTACCTGCATAAGTCAAACATTTACAATTCCATTGTTGAAACACACCATACTTGTAAACAGAGTTCAGTGACTACATCAGTTCAGTGGGGTGGGCTCACCCCAAAAAGACCGTTTTCTTAAGTTTTAAGAAGACCTCATGTGCTAACATTTCCCAAAAATGTACTTTGGCAGATCCTTAGTACAATGAACTTTTAAGATGGTTGTACAATACATTTTTCATATATACACTATGGTACTGAAATTAATGTATCATAGTATCACACTCCAAGGCACTTTTAAAAAATACCATTGCACTGATGGTACATGGTAGCACCATGGAACCTTTGGACACCTTTTTTAACGTACTACAAAAAAAATCAAGCATCCTACCAAAATAAGTGTTTTGAAAGGGCTGTAGAGCAGGGTTAATCTATTACGTCAGTATTTTTTTTTCAGAAGATGTTATTGCATGAGATTAAAGAAGTTATTTTTTTTTTACATACTAGAAGTGCTGGAGGTGCTTCCTGTCTGCCAGCTTCCTCTCTGTAGCGGTCTACTAACAGGAGGGGGTTGGGCAATCAAACGAGGTGTGGGTTCATACACTGAGCAATTTGCGTTCATTTGAGAACCCCACTGAACGTTTGTTTGCATTGGTGCTGTAATCATAAGCTCTAATGGAAAAAAAAAAGAAGAAAAAAAGTGAGCTAAATTCTTGATAAATGTCACAAAACGTAACAATACCTTTAAATGGCCCCACCAAAAAATGTATTATTTTTTATGTGCCAGAAACAAAAATATATTTATAAAACATATTTATAATTAGATTTAATTTATAAAATATATTTGTTTGTAATGTTAAGTTAAAAATAAAATTAATGAAGAAATAAATTCTTACTCTTGGATTATTATTTGCATTATTATTATCAGTTAGTAACTTCTCATAATTTTCATACAAAAGTGGATTGATGGGGCGTGAAACTCTTTTACATTTTACACAGGCCATTAGTTTTTACTTATACTGAAACTTTTCTTTTACACTCTAATAGCATGCCATGTTAACCACTTATAAGTATATCGTGGAATGAAAGTGTTTCCTTACCAGTATTCCCTTTGCCTTTACAGCGTCGCGTGATGCTGTCTCTTAATCTTTGTAAATTTTCCTTGAAATAAATGGAGAGATGGTTACAGAAACCTCAGAGACGCTAATTTCATTTGTTAACATTCCGTTCTGACAATTATCATGGCAGTACTTACTTGCTGAAAGCGGAGAGAGCGCCATCTTTTATCTTGATCAAACTGCCAAGCCTTAAACTCCTGCACTGCCTCTTCCACAGTCAGCTCTCCCACCTTCACCCTCTCTTGCAGAGAAATGAGCTGCCTCTGTCCAGGTGTCTTCATGCCTGCAAAGGGGTCATGGTGACTGCTCATGTTTTTGTCTCTCACCAGCCGTACAGGTGCTGTAAGAATGGATAATTTGAGAATGGTAATACTTTTATAATATAATGCATCCATATTCTGTTCATATATACCAATGGTTCGCAATTAAGCTAAAGAAAGACACTGTCACTGTGTACCTAAAGAGGAATCCCTTTCTGGCCGTTGGCTGAGTGAGTATACAGGTTCCTTGAGACAAAACACTGTAAAACAGGTCAAATTAAACTGACGTTCTAATGGGACTGTTAAGATATGCATTAAAGGTATAGTTCACTCAAAAATGAAAACTGTTACTCATCCTCATGCATTCCAAACCTGTATGGATGCATTTGTTTCTTCTGCTGAACACAAAAGAAGATATTTTGAAGAATGTTCCTGACTGTAATGAACTTTTGGTTCACACCTTTGGAAATGTAGGTTGTGTTCTCTTCAGGCTCTGGCAGGTGGGCTGGCCGTGGAATCGGTGCAGGTGGGCGGTTAATTACTTCAGGGCCGGAATGTTCCTCTACTGTGTCATAAATTTGCTCAGGGCAGCACGGATTATATGGGTCCTCTTCTACCTCACCATAGATTTCCGCATTAATGCCCATGTCATGATATTCTTCATCATCCATGTCAGGGAATCCACCATTGGTTGAATCATGTTGCAAGGGTTGTAAACGCTTGTCAGGTTGTGCTAAACAAAAACCATGAGAGTTTAAAGTTTCATATTATTTGACAACTGCAAAATATACAACGTTTGTATACTAGCTTACATTTTTATAAACACCATATATTAACAAGCTGCTCTGTTTTCACAGTATGCAAACATGCTACATCCTGTAGGAGAGATGTGTTGCATTACAAATATGACATTGTGAGCCTTTACAAAATTGTTGTACGTTTGGTGATATTTGCAAATAATATGTTTTCAGACGTTTAAATGCATAGGGGGAAAAAAGTGACAAAAATCCACATTAAAAGTCACACAAATAACTTATTTCACGCCCATCGTTTCTCAGTGATGTACCTTCAAAAAACTTTCTCAGCATTGTCTCCGTGCTAGAGTCCTCCAAAGCACTTTCCAAGTCATCATCTGTAGAAACACAGATTTTGTATACATATTTTACAAAACATATCTGGCAATAGGACAATAAAACACGTCTTTTAAAGGGATAGTTCACCCCAAAATGAAAATTCTGTCATCATTTACTCACCTTCATGTCCAAACCTGCATGAGTTTTCTTCTGTTGAACACAAAATAATATATTTTGAAGAATGTTGGTAACCAAACACAGTTGATGGTAGCCATTGGCTTCCATATAAGGTAAAAAAATACCAAGTCAATGGCTACTGCCAACAGTCTGGTTACCAACATTCTTCAAAATATCTTCTTTTGTGTTTAACAGATAAAAAGAAACTCATACAGGTTTGGACATGAGGGTGAGTAAATGATGACAGAATTTTCATTTTGGGGTGAACTATCCCTTTAATGCTTACATTTGTAACTTCATTTTCATAAAATGTATAGGTTAGCCATAGTAAAAAAAATATACCACTAAAAAAATAATAGAAATGCTTCTACTTCACTCATTAAGAATTCAGATTTTTGAAAGAAAATGCCATATACTAACCCATTTCAGGATTAAGTTTCATCATAGACTCATAAATGTCCTCACTGTCGAAATTGGTGATGAAATTTTGGGAAGCTGTCAACATATCCTCATAGATATCCTCATTGCCAGGGTTGTTCTGAGATTCCTCCATGTGGGTCTTCACTAGATCTACCGTCTCCTGTTTGGTTTTATGAAACAAAGGATGTTTACATAAATAATTAGTCACTACTATACTGAAATGAAGGCAATAAGAAATACTGCTGTACAAATGTAAGCTGATCATTAACAGAGCCTAAATAACATAATTGCATTTGCATTACCAATGTTCTGTGCAATGAAATTGCCCATATCATTTTTGCAATGCAGTGATATTTAGTTTCACGCAATGAACTCACAACATATTCATCCATGAACTGTCTTAAATCAGAGAAGCCACTCTTCTCGGCCAGTTTGTTAGGGTAATCCCCATCTTTGTTCATCACACTGTAGGCCTGCATGGCTCCGGGGCACCGCATCAACAAAGACGTTAATTTTTTTAAGCCATATTTGGCCGAGAAGTGAAGCAGTGTTGGGAGTTCCACATTACGGTGATCTGAAAACAAAGAGATCTCTTCTTATTGTTGTTCAATAGAATGTCAATGTTTCCTGTCTTTGAGAAAATTAACCACCCACACCACTTGGTGTTATGTTATCTACCACCATAAAAGATATTAATCATAAGCTAGACTTTTATAAAGTATTTTTGAATGAAACAACGTACTTGCATCTGTGTTATCTGCAATTTGACTAATTCCAAATACTTGTAATCCATTTAGAGGCATGTGTTCTTCCAGAGAGCCTGCGAGCAAATTATCCAGTGATTCGGGCACCTCTGATGTGATATCAAATGCCTGAAAATTAAAAAAAAAAAACAGCTCAATATTAGTCTGTAAATGAAATGTCCTTTTCTGTAACTATACTTTAAAAAAAGGCGAACATTATAGCCTGCATGTTTACAATTAGTGAATGATAATGAAATGTTCTAAAATGTTTACTGCTCCTGTTGCCTCACACAAACTAAAATGTCTAAAATTGACTTTTTGTGTCTTATTGTTATTGACTGATCAACAAATTACACAAAGCATCTCAGGCTGCTATTCAAGTATCTATACGATATCAGGCCACTTGCGGGGCTGAAACACTGTCACATATATTTGATTTTTTTTTATTTTTTTTAATTACTACAAATTTTCATTTTTCATATATTAAATAATATATTTCCCCTGCCTCTGGCCTAGGAAACCGGGATAGGCTCCAGCCCTATGACTTAGAAGGTCATATAAGGAATAAAGAGAGAAATTATGATATTAAATAATTATGAGATATTACATTTTTCATAATACCATAATGTATCATAAAAGGATTAAAAATATCAGGTGAAGACATGTTTATTTGTACAACACTTTTGACAATACAAATCCTTTTTATATATAATTATATATGAGATATACATGTTTATGAGGCTATTTTGAAATTATACATATTGTGAAAAGCGCTATAGAAATAAACATGACATGACTTAACTCCATTATCACATTCATTCACAGGTCATTTCAATTTACGTGATCTCTTTTATTGGTATAACGCTTTTTTCTGTTTTAACTGATTGATTTTCAGTTTCACCATTACCTGACACATGAACTGCATTGGATCCGTTGCTTTCTCTAGATAACTGCAAATTTCCTCCATTTCTGTGAAATATGTTATTGTTGTTGAACAGACCACAGACTCATTATTATAAAGAGTCAATGAGACTTTCCCAGCTGGCATTACTAAGAGAAAAACATTAATAAAATTGGTTACAAAACAACTTTTGCCTCAAAGACAAAGCCTCTCTTATAATAAATGAGCACATTACCAGGAAACAATATGTAAATTCAGCTGAAAGTGAAAAAGCATGGAGGAACTGATATGAAGAGTTCCTCTTTCTGTGCTTTTGTCTTACCAGGTGACTGTACAGTAACAATACACTCGTTTACAAGAGTCCCAGGCATCCGCTGCGGTGTCGAGTGCTGAGAGTGAAACTCCACCTCCAGCCTGCCCTCATCCACAAATTTCTTTACCATGATTATATAAATATTCACACAATTCTTTATGGGAACAAGCAAATGGTGAGAAAGTCATGAGACCACGTTAAATACAGTAAATTACAGAGTAAGGCAAGCTGATGATCGGTGTTGATTTCGTAAATGTCAGCAAATGCTTTTGAATGAAATGCTGAAGCTATAGTTTTTAACAATGTAAACTACTTGGATTTCACAATTTTTTAAAAGTAACAACAGTTTACAATGTAGAGGACAGTGAGTCAAAACATAGTTTTAAAAATATGAACAACACTGACACTATTTCTATTAAGCCATAAATACACTAAAATGTTGAAATGTCCAAACCATGAGGCATACACTATAAAGATGTCTCTTCAGCCATTAAATTAAATTAGGCATAATTTGATTAATTATGTTCTTACATAATCAAATTGATTGATTTAAACGGAGTATTTAAGTGATTACTAAAAACACCCAACGGCCAGGAACAAACTTTGTAGGCTTCGAAGAAGACAACTTCATTCACTGGAAAATAATATACAATTTAAAAAGAACAGCATGGGCAGCTGTAGTTTTGGTCATATTATCACTCATGGCTGCTACATCATCCTGATTTCATCATGTCACTGAACTAAGAATGGCTTAAATGATCTAAGTCAAGCTTCTCAAATGAGGCCCACTAAGCACTGACTTCCTTTTCTCGATTGAAAAGTACAAAAAAGTGTGATCTCAAACCATGTGAGCTACATGCTGATATTAAAAACTAAGTATTTTTAGAAATGGCTTATATTTAGGCTCTGCATGCATCATGTGCCATGTACTCACCCCACATAATATTCTGTCTGGTTGGACGGTGAGGCAGGTTTGGTCGTCTTCTGGCTCAGTGGCATTTGAACATGTCTGCTCAAAATGACAAACATCATCCCCGTTCATCTGATGCTGTTCCGTCTCATCGGGTAAAGTTTCAGGAATTTCAGATATTGTGAACTCATTCATGCGTTCTTCAAGTTCAATTTCATATGTATTCTGGCAATGTTGTTCACTTACAAATTCTAGAATGAAAAATTATATATTAAACTTTCCTTCAGATCAACCTCTTCACGTTTAGTCAAATTAATTATGAACCACAATGCAAAAAATAAAATAAAATAAAATAGACGTTAGAAAGAATCTACGGAAGCTTGTTTCAGCAACGGAATAAAAAAAAAGCTAACTGAGATTTTTTATCTTATAATTCCTGCTTTTTCTCTTGCAAAACTGTGAGTTAGTATGATATGTGCGATAAAAAGTCATTTTTATCTAAATACATTTTTTATTCTGTGGCGGAAACACAGACTAAACATTCATTTAGGCCGACCTCTCTGAGTACGATTTTGCATGGAGGATCATATTAAAATATACATTTATTAGAAAAAAATTAAGTTATTAAAATATAAATAAATACAGTAGTCAACCATTAAAGTGGATCAAAACCTTTCATCAAAATTGTCCTAAAACCTTCTTCTTAGGACAACTTTAATGAACTTTTTTGATCCACTTTAAATGTTGACTTCTGTATATAGTTGAACACACATAATCCTTAAAATTTTATTCATGTGCATTCTTTTGCTTTTGTTGTTGTTAGAGGTGAACACAAGTACAAGTATTCATATGTTCTTATGCTGAATGAGACGTACTGCCAGAGCATACAGTACAAAAGAATACATACCATCATTATCAATGCACTCAAGGACAGTAGACACATATACTGATGGTTCATCTTCTGAATTGATCTTTCTCCAGTGTTCCCAGTGTTCAAATAAGTCCGCTGACACTTGCCCTTCTGGTATACCACACAAAAAGGCAACAACTTTGTGAGGAGGCTGAAGAAGATCCCGGAAAGTGTCCTGCACGTCTGGTTCATGCTGCATGTCCAAGAACGCAGTAGTCAGCAAAAGCATGATGCACTTGCTGGAGCCAAACAGCTCATGATTTTTCAGCAAAATCTGTTCATTCATATCATACAGAATGACGGAGTCGTCCAGAAAGTTACATGATGTGGCCAAGATTTGCTGTAGATACTCGGCCCATTCGCTGGCCTCACTGGTATGAACAATTAACACCTCACACATTGTGGAGTATCCAGGTTTTTCTGCAAAACAATAGATAATAAATGCACATAAATGCTTTTAATGTTAATAAAAGATAAATTCACAAGACTCTTCAAAAAGTCAACTACAAATGTAGCTACGTAAATGTGAAAGAAACTCATTTATGTTTGCATTCGAATCTAAACCAGTGGTATGTCACTAGAATTGATCGATTCGTCATTATTTCAGTGCTAAAATATAATTAGTTATTATATTATATTATAGCACACTGCAAACAACTGGTTTATTTGCTGATTAATGAATTAGTGAAGAACTGAACTCCTGGCATGTTGTAGATGCTAAATGTTGAGCTAGACACTTCACACTTCACTGTCATATGATGATCGAGAAATACGTTTTTGTCAATCAAAAATACATCAACCTTGAAATTAGTCATCTTTTGTCTCCTAAAAATGCTTTATAAATAGCACTCTGACATAGTGTCTGTGTACAATTTAATGTGAAATTTTAAAAACACATATGAATGCAGATTTTCCCAGTGGAACTTTATGAATCGGGCTTGCTGACAATTAAATAACAGCAAAGTCAGGAGGACCATCCACTATGATCAACAAATAGCATAAAAATGTGAAACTGTCTACATATCTGTGTGTCTGTCTTGCTTGTAATGTAATTTAAGATCAATTCATTTCCACAGACTTTCTCTGGAAACTACTTTAGGATTTCCACATCATTAGTTACTGTACAGTACTCCTCTGAAGACAGTCAAGTTAGAGCACACACTTCAAATAGATATGTGCAGAAAAGGAAATGCGATTAAGCAACTTTATGTTATATGCAGAATTTATATATAAATATATTTTGTTGTTTTTTTCCCCACAAAGCTGTTTCCTAACATTGAATGTTAAAGCACAACCACAGGAAGATTTCTTATTTAACTTCCTTGTTGCTTTCACCAAAACTATTATTTTGCATCAACATGCTTACATGCCATCTTTAACATTTTCGAACAAAATCTTCTGGCAACAATCTATTTAAATAATCAACTCAAATTCAAAAACTAATTCAAAACTACAATTCTTATATCTTCAATGCTTGGTCTTAAGGTTAATTGTTCATTTGTAACATTTTAAAGTCAATAAACGAGATCTTCCTTTAAAATTGACTTACCTTGCTTCTTGTGATAAGACTCCGGGGTTGTAATAAATAGTGCCTTGTTTCAGGGACTGTAAAGTGGCTACACCTTCCCACTGCGGCTTTCCACTTTCCTCAGTTCTCTGTCTATAGCTTCTGATCAAAATACATTTCGTATTTGACTATGGTACATGACCGATTTGCCATGACTTACATCTACTAAAAGAAACAGTCCATTTCCTGATGGTGGGCGGTGGCGTCACTTCCTAAAATACTCTGAAAGTGCCTAAATTCACACAGACAGAGCTGCTGTAGGCCGTTCTGACTCTATAAAACAGTAAGAAAAATTCCAGACAAAATGCAGAAGTTAATTAAAATTTCACTGTATAGCTTATAAAACAGCCAGACCATTCATAAAACTTGTGCACAGTATCCACAGTATACATTTTTAAGTTGCCACTTGAGATTCTCAAAAATGACATCCACACAAAATATCTTGATTACATCTCAATAATGTTTCATTTTAACATCTTTTTTTTTCTTTTGTCTGAAATTTAACCCAGTTTAAACCACCAGTGTTATTTTATTATTTCGGTAACATTTTACAATAAGGTCTTATTTGTTCACAGTAGATACATTTAGGCTATTAGCTAAAATGAACTATCAATTAGCATTATATTTTTACAGCATAATCTTTTTGTAATGTTAATGAATGAAAACACAAATGTTTACTTTTTGTTCATGTTAGTTTACATTGTATCGACGCATGTTAACAGATACAACTTTTGATTTTTAAAAATGTATTAGTATGTTGAAATTTACAAAGATTAACAAATGCTGTAGAAGTACTGTTGATTCTTAGTTCATGTTTACTAATGTAGTTAACAAATGAAACCTTATTGTAAAGTTTTTCCTTATTTCATGATTTGAAGCCCAAACTGTTAATGATAGTAGGAATGCACTGCAATTTTACTGTAACTGGCATTTAATTGTTTAACTATGTATGGGCAAATACAGAAATGATGCAAAACCACTGTAAAGTTCCTATTAAAAGTTTGCTAATGCTATTATTCAGCCTATAATTGACTAAAAGGAGGAAATAAAACACTGCAGTTTCTGCTGTGTTCCAGGTACATTTGAGTCAGGTTACAGCCAAATGTTGAAGTGAAACATACATTATGAGACTAAAGTGGAGATAAATTAAGACACAAGCAGTAACCACACTTATCATTAAAGTTCATTAAGTGAATATTCCCAAGCAAGCAATATAGGCAACATTTCTATAATGTTTATGTATACAGGAAACATTTCGAGCTGAACACAGATCTGATAGGTCAGTGACCAGAAACCCTTGCAAGTGTCACTGACCCCATGAGAGGTTATATCAGGATGTCTTTTCTGCTCTGTTGTATTCTCGTAATTGTGAACTTCTTTTGTTTAGTGATGTAAAACGAGAATGGAGTTAGGAAAGTCCTAGCTTAAAGGTACTGCATGGGAAGGATGTTCTTAAATGGCCATAGGGCACATTTGAATTAAAGGGGTGGTTGATTATGATTTCACTTTTTTAACTTTAGTTAGTGTGTAATATTGTTAGAGCATAAACAACGTCTACAAAGTTACGACGCTCAAAGTTCAATGCAAAGGGAAATATTTTCTTTTAAGGAATTCTCTGAAAACATCCAAAATACATTTAAGTGTTCATGTTATTACACTTTTAACAATTTGCGTCTGAAGATTTAATTTACAATACCTTTAAAGGCCGTTTTCTCGGAATGAGTTTTTTTTTTTTTTTTTTCTCATGTAACCCAAAAATTCAGTAGCTCTTACATATTCCAAACTTTCCAGGATTATTATTCGGCAGGTGTTGAGAGGTTTATTGCCTGACTTATATAATAATTTTTTTCTGGACGTTGACAGTATTAGCTTTATTTGATAATAAGAAATATCCAAAAGAATCCCCTTTGTAAAAAAACATTCTACTCTAATATGTCAACAAAATGAAACAAGAATTTTGAACCGGACTTTATTCCATTTTCAGATTTCTTTTCTGGAAATGTATGCAAATTTGTTTATATGTAATTAGATAATACCTCATTTGCGTGTTTAAACATACCTTTTCAGAAAACTTGTAATACAGAACAATTGTCCTAATGTAAAGATTTTTTTACATATTGTGATAACTATTAGTTATTTTTACCCTATTCACCTGTATAATGTTTTGCATTAAACCTGCCAGCAGGGATATCTCACTGTGTTCATATATTATTGTGTATTGTAACAGCTCGTGCTTTCAGCTTTTTTTTCCCCATGTCGAAGTGATGCAAACAAGGCCTGTCCCAATACACACACAAGACTGCATCAGATAAGTGCCAAAGCTCAGTGCCCTTGACACACACTAAATCCACACTATCTCTAATAATGCTTTCAGAGACGAGTATGTGTATTTTGTAAAACTTTTGCGGATTTTTATCACTCAAATTAGAAGCAACACAATTAAGTTGCCATTTGTTAGCTACTTATCAGATATTTATGAGATTATTTTAAAGTGCAAAGTCTATTAAATATCAAAATACGTAAATAAAGCTGTGCAAAATCAGTACCTGCAGTGTGTCTCATCAGTTAATCAAATGTTCTACACACACTTAATGCACACTTTAACAGTTCGGCCACATACAGGAAATGCGTCATGTAAACAGGCAAGTGGTCAAGTGCAAAGACCAGAAGTATGACTATTGGGACAGGCTCTATAAACAATTCACCTGTTGTATCCGCCAACTCAGAGCAAGTACAAGAAGCCTGCTTGTTTGTGACATACACTGACCTATAGATAGGGAGAGAGCGACAGTGAACCAAGGCATGCACATCAAGAGTTAATGATAAGAATAAAATAGAGTGATGCAGGGATGACGTATTTTTGTAGGACATAACCCAGAAACGAGTTAGCATTTTAGCACTTCCGGTTCCACAAAATACATCATTAATAAATAAGCTCTTGTGAATTTTTTTTAAATGTCTTGTGAAAGGCAGTTGCTAACAAGTGGATAAATGGGACTACAGAGGTTGTTGAGTCATTAAACGTCATGAGCCGAACAGGTAAACTCATCTACTCGCTAGTCCACTTTCACAGCCTCGTTGAGACTGTAATCACGCTTCATCACTGACCTCTGCTGGTGAACACTTGTCATAGCTCGGGGAAAACATGGCTGCCAACCAGAGCTCTGAGTGGAGGGTGGTGTGCGAGAAATTTCGCCTGGCCCAGGAACTCTCCGAAATAGAGTCGAGAAAAGATCCTGAGAATAACCCTTTCCGGTCGAAATACAAAGCTAGAGATCTGTTGAAGGAAATCCTCTGTTCTTTGAAAAAAATCGAGGAGGAGGGCGAGGCTGACAATGAAGCGGATGAGTCCAGGCAGATGGTGGATGGAGAACCGGAGAATGATTTTGGGAAAGCGTATGTTGGAGACTCTCCAGCCGGTCTGCGAGCAGCGAGGCTCGCGGTGGTGCAGTACTATCTCGGCGTGAACCACATAGAGACCGAGGAGCTCTCGGCTGGAGAGCAGCATCTGATGAACTGCATGAAACTCATTGACAAGTGCACAACAACACGGGAGAACGTCTCGCTATTTATACAGGCCCGGGTAAATATACACTGAATATCCGAGCATTTCCTTCTAAAAGTTTCATATATTTAAATAAATGTGCAGTGTAGCTTACTTTTTAGCTTCTGCGCCATGGTGTATGACGTATTGTGTTTTTGACAGAATCAGCTCGGCATTTTGTGGGCGGGAAGAGATGAGATTGAAAAAGCACAAGGATTTCTGGAGATCGCTGAATCAATGTATTTGCTCTACATGAAAGAGGTGTGTGTCTTACAGTTTGGTCAACCAACTGTCTGCATTTTGGGCATCATATGTGATTTCCGCATGACGTCGCTGTGACGTGTCCTTTTAGCATTGTCTTATAGTTAGTTTTATATACATACTACATATAAACATGAGAGTTGTGTCCAAAATCATACTCAAAACTATGTACTCAACATAGACTGTACTCAACCGTGTAGTAGTGTATACATTTTTTATAAGATTATTTTTGTCATTCAATAGCAGTCTGATAGTCCCTCCCTCTCGACTATGTAGAGAAGGCTGCGACAACATTCCACACTTCATTTTTTCCAGTTAATTAATGCATATTTCAGGTATTTGAAGTGAATTTTTTCTTTTTTAATTTTCAGTATGAACACATTTCTCACACAATACATCAAAATGACATGGAATAGTGCATAAGTATAAGACCTTATACTTATGAGGTATATATAGTATAAGGTCCTTAAGACCTTTGTTGCATCTGCAAGCTAGGGGTGGGCGATATGCGCTAAAATTCACGATATCGATATTATATCGCGATATGAGAAAAAAAAATTGGAATCACTTTTTAGTAGACCTTATGTATCTTAGGGATGGGAAATGGAATCTTTAGGCACCTCACTATCCGCTTCCGATTCTAGGAGTCACGATCTGATTCCAAAAGAATTCTTGATACTTTTTTTATTATTGATTAATTTGTTTTTTTTTTTGTTTTTTTTTCTATGCTGTCTTACGTTTGAACAACTAAATTAATGCTATGCCTGACTATTTAAGTGACTATTCTGATTATAAACTAAGTATCACACTACTGATGCTCAACACACCAGCAAATTACATTTCACCGGAAGTTTTCGAGCTCTCTTATATTATTGCGGAAGTTCTAAAGAACGCTCCGTGCATATAGCCCATTAAATATGGAATTATAAGTAGCCTACTTTTTAATAATTAAGTTAAAAATACATTAATACAACTGTATGTTAAGAATTTTATATAGGGACATATATATACGTTTCAAAACAAGCGAGTCGCCTAGTAAGTAATAGAGGAACAACGAAACAGTACAAGCAATAAACCAAGAGTGCTTTCAGAACATTTTCCATTCAAGAGCTGTGAGTGACTTCTGTCAGTGAATTTAATATTTTTAATATGTAAGCCCACGGCTTTCCAAACAACATAAATGATGCCTTCGTAGAGCATTAAGGCTGATTTATGCTTCTGCGTCTGACCTACGCCGGAGCCTCTGCGCCGTAGGCTATGCGTCGGTTTTAATTTATACTTCTGCGTCGTTGTCCGCATCGACGTGCATGCAGACCACTAGTAGGCAGTGTCCGTGGTCATGTTGCATATCAAGGCAAAACCGAAGAAGTAGCTACGGCTTACACTCGAAGCAGAAGTATAAAGGCTGCAGCTCTTCAAAAATTCTCCAATTTTACGTGGACCGCAAGCGCTGTGATTGGTCTGCTAGAACCCCTCCCTCAGGTTAAAAAAAAAAAAAAAACTGGCGCGGAGCAATTGGAGAAGAGTGAGCACTTTCAACTTCCATATGAATGAAAAAACACTGTTTCAGGGGACACATACAGTGAAACTACAACCATAGTCATTACCTATTTCTAGTTGTAAGCTTCTCTGACAACGTAAAAGCTGCTTCTTCTTCGGCTTTTGCCTTTATCCTCAACATGACCGCGTACACGTCCTCCTAGTGGTCTGCATGCACGTCGACGCGGACAACGACGCAGAAGTGTAAATGAAAACAGACGCATAGCCTACGGCGCAGAGGCTCCGGCGTAGGTCCGACGCAGAAGCATAAATCAGCCTTTAGTAAAGAAAACAGGCCTACAGGCCGGCGAGACCGCGAGCTACAAACGAGCTTTTTCTCCCACCCCTATTATCTGTATGCACGCTTGTTTGTTGCTGTTGTGTTTTTGAGTAGGCGGTTTGTGCTCTTAATTTGGACTGTTACAATGCTCTCTGTGTTTGATTACTAATGCCTGTGTAGTAAGGCGCTGGACACGGTAGCGGACAAAAAATTAAACGTTCAGCCTCGACTCTGTATCGTCATTAGTATAGTTTTAAAAGTTGTAAAGAGTACAAAATTGAACAAAACAATATAAATGCAAAATTAGAATTCATGACTATTTAACGGTATCCACGGTATCGCAAAATCTATATCATGGCACAACATCATAAAGAAGTTATCACTTTCATACCGGTATAGAGCCCACCCCTACCGCAAGCTTAGGCAGCTGACTTGTTGCCTCTCTGCCCTATCAGTCAACGACTTTGTAGGCGTTTGTGCGCAAAGGTACCTTGTGAAACTAATTTCGGACATGCTTCTGAGGCAGCGTAACGGTTTAATGATCTACAACAAACAACTTCAGTCCTGGAGGGCCACTGTCCTGCAGAGTTTAGCTCCAACACTGATAAAAACTCACCTGCCTATAACTTTCTAATAATCCTCAAGACATAGATTAGTTTGTTCATGTGTGTTTAATTAGGGTTACAGCTAAAATCTGCAAGAAAAGTGGATCTCAGGGGCCAGAGTTGCTAGATATAGTCTGGGGACATTTCATTCTCAAAAGCATATAAATGTTAATTCTGCAAGAAAGAGGAATGTTGTTTAATAAAGAGTTATGATTAATTAATTAAAAAAAACAATGACATTCTGCATGCTGTCTGTACTTGCAAAAATATAAAAACATTCTTTGAGTGCTTTTTACTTGCAAAAATATCAGAAAATTCTTTATTTAGCTCAATGTTTCAGTCCCATGACCTTCATCAGGGAATACACGTTTAACGTCATGGGACCAAAGCATTGCACTTAAAATTTTCCTTCAAGTCAAGTCACCTTTATTTATATAGTGCTTTTTACAATGCAGATTGTGTCAAAGCAGCTTTACAGTGATAACTGGTATATAATTTTGGCTGCACAGCAGCTCTTAAAGAAAATGGTGTCAATGCAGGCAGATGCAAAGCACTGTTGAATATCAAATGTCAAGTGTCCCCAACTAAGCAAGCCAAAGGCGACACCGGCAAGGAACCCAAACTCCAACAGTTGACATCAGGTGGCAAATAGGTGTTAAAAAGGAGAAAAAAAACCTTGGGAGAAACCAGGCTTAGTCGGGGGGCCAGTTCTCCTCTGGCGAACAGTGCTTTGTTAAGTAGCTAACATAAGTCCGATAGGATCGCAACATTCAAGGTATTTATTCCAGTTCCATCCAACTGAGGATCGTATTCATCACGGCGGTACAGACAGTTTGTTGAGGAACTGTGCCACTGGCTGTCGTGTCCATGAGGCCTTCACAATGGATGATCTAGTTGTCTCTAGTAGTCTCTGCTGATACTTCAGGGCTGCATTGTGGTCGTGTCAAGGCGCAGGTCCTCGATCTCACCTGGATATGGCCCGGATCCGGTTGACTACAGTAAACCTCGGGATAAACAGAAAGATTATTATTAGCGTAGATGCCATTCTTCTTCTGATGGAACGAGTGCATCTGGAAGTACAGGAAGTGTTCCCGGTTCCGACTGACCTAATTTATGCAGCCTAATAATCCTTTAATGGATTTGAAAAAATAAATTGATAATGTGTTGTGTATGCCTAGTTAAAGAGATGCATTTTTAGTCTAGATTTAAACTGACAGAGTGTGTCTGCTTCCCGAACAATGCTAGGAAGATTGTTCTAGTGTTTAGGTGCCAAATAGGAGAAGGATCTACCACCTGCAGTTGATTTTGATATTCTAGGTACTATCAGCTGGCCTGAATTCTGAGATCGCAATAGACATGGAGGACTATAATGCATTAATAGCTCGCTCAGGTACTGAGGAGCTAAACCATTTAGTGCTTTCTAAGTAATTAGCAAGATTTTAAAATCTATACGATGTTTAACAGGACGCCAATGTAGTGTTGACAGAACTGGGCTAATATGGTCAGTTCTAGTTCTAGTAAGAACTTTAGCTGCTGCATTTTGTACGAGCTGCAGTTTATTTATCAGGCGAGCAGAACAACCACCCAGTAGAGCGTTACAGTAATCTAGCCTTGAGGTCATGAATGCATGAACTAACTGTTCTGCATTTGTCATTAAGAGCATATATTGTAGTTTAGATATATTTTATAAGATGGAAGAATGCGTTTTTACAGATGCTAGAAACATGGCCTTCAAATGAAAGATTGGTATCAAAGAGCATACCCAGGTTTCTAACTGACGACGAAGACTTAACAGAGCAGCCATCAAGTGTTAGACAGTATTCTAGGTTATTACGTGAAGAAGTGTTTTTGGTCCCAAAATTAGAATCTCTGTTTTTTCTGAATTTAGTAGTAGGAAATTACTGGTCATCCAATTTTTTATATCAGTTATGCATTCCGTTAATTTTGTGAATTGGTAAGTTTCGTCAGGGCGCGAAGAAATATAGAGCTGAGTATCATCAGTGTAACAGTGAAAACTAACGCCATGCTTCCTTATGATATCTCCCAAGGGTAGCATGTACAGAGTGAAAAGCAACGGTGCTAGTACTGAGCCTTGCGGTACTCCATATTCAACTTGTGATCGATATCACATCTCTTCATTTACTACTACAAACTGATAACGGTCAGATAAGTATGATTTGAACCATGACAGTGCAATTCCACTAATGCCAACATAATTTTCGAGTCTATTCAAAAGAATATTGTGATCAATAGTGTCAAATAAGATCCAGTAACACTAATAGAGAGATACAACCACGATCTGATGATAAGAGCAAACGATTAGTAACTCTAATGAGAGCAGTCTCAGTACTATGGTACGGTCTAAATCCTGACTGGAAAATCTCACAGATACTATTTCTTTCTACAAAGGAACATAGTTGGGATGATACTGCTTTTTCTAGTATTTTTGACAAAAAAGTGAGATTTTCACAGTGTGTATACTACAGTCTTTAGGAACAAGGCATCCTGGATACCAATATTTTTATGATTTATAAATCATAATTATATTTATTAACATTAAAGTCGGTATAAACAGAAGTTGCAATTGTTTTTTCTCCTATTATATAGATCCATATATCCGAGTGAAATGGCTTCTCGAACAAGAAAATATATAGAACGAGACTTGATTTTGTCATTTAGGATTGTTGTTTGATATCTCATGAAGTGACAGGTTGTCCAGCCTTTACACTGGAAAAAAACACGTCATCAGAAAAGAGATGCCGTTGCAAGTGGGAGGGGAATTATTCTTTTTTTTATTAAAGATTACGAGAGGATATGAATTACAAATAATAATAATATGTACATGCAAGATAAATCATTAATTATATTATAATTGTAATTAACAATAACATTAATTATATTATAATAATAATAAATACTATTCCATAAATGTCATTTATTGATTTCATGGTGACTTTAATAGCATATTAATATATTTTAGAGGTTTCCATGAATACAAATTATGTATATATGTGTGTGGTTCGCTCATGAATAGCAGTGGCATTATCGTAACTTTGTGGCTAACTTTTTTTCAAGTAGCCACTTGATCTCTTTTAGCCTAATTGTGTATTATATTTTATAAAATTATTTTTGTAATGGCTCTCTGGAAAACTTCATTCTAATTGGTCAGTTGCTATATTCAACAGTCAATAATATATCAATAAGGACCGTTGTCTATGACAACACTGTATAATTGGCCACTCATCTGGGAAGCTTGTTTACTACGTAGTTGTACTTGTCTCTCTGCAGTCTCTACAAACTACTAATACATACGTGGTGATGATGTTTTGGGCTAAAATTTGTTCCCTTTATGCATATTAGGATGGTCAGCCACCACTGGATCTTCAAGACTTTTTTGTGCCAGAGGGAGAAGAACTATCCCAACAAGAGAAGATAAGAAGGTAATATCCCTCCCCCAAATCTGCTTTATAAAATATTATTGTGGTTCCAGAAATGTTTTATCCCATTATGTACCAACAGGTTTGAAATGGCTTATACGCACACACTGTATTACTTGGCTCAAGTGTACAAGAATCTACAGCAGTATGAGAGAGCTGGACAGTACTGTCACAGTACACTACAGAGGCAGCTGGAGTACAAGCAGTTTGTGCCACTTGAGTGGGCCATTAATGCAGCCACACTGTCACAATACTACATCACCAAGGTAAAGTAACTGAGTACAAGTAATTGACAAGTACACAATACAGTGTGTGGTCCATTGAGTTTATGATCAAGCTCAGAGGATATTTTTTCCTTGTGTGTTAATCTTTCAACCTTAAAGGGTTAGTTCACCCAAAAATGATAATTGTCCCATGATTTACTCACCCTCAAGCCATCCTAGGTGTATATGACTATCTTCTTTCAGACGAACACAATCAGAATTATATTTAAAAATATCCTGGCTCTTCCAAGCTTTATAATGACAGTGATTGACACTTGAGATTTTGAAGACCAAAAAAGTGTATCCATCCATCATAAAAGTATTCCACCAATCTCCAGGGGGTTAATAAAGGCCTTCTGAAGCAAAGCGATGGGTTTTTGTAAGAAAAATATCCATATTTAAAAATGTATAAACTATAATAACTGGCTTCCGGCAATGGCCGTACGCGAGTCTAGTTCCGGCGGAAGAGTGACCTCTGGCCCGACGCATGACGTATTGACAAAGTCTAAAATTAGAATTTTTTTTTGGTACCGAAAAATTTCAGAGGATTTCGATATAAGAGAAGATGAGCTTGAGTTTGTTGCCCAGCCTTATTTATGTGAACCACAAGGGGTGTATACTCTTACCTATGCCTACACTACTCCTACATCTTACGTTAGGTCAGAGGTCACTCTTCCCCCAGAATTCAATTTGCATACAGCTGTTGCTAGAAGCCAGTTATTATAGTTTATAAAGTTTTAAATATGGATATTTTTCTTACAAAAACCCATCGCTTCGCTTCAGAAGGACTTTATTAACCCCCTGGAGCTTTGTGGATTACTTTTATGATGGATGGATGCGCTTTATTGGGCTTCGAGCACAATTTACTACCATTATAAAGACTGGAAGAGCCAGAATATTTTTTTATATATCTACGATTGTGTTTGTCTGAAAGAAGATAGTCATATAGTACACCTAGGATGGCTTGAGGGTGAGAAAATCATGGGATAAATTTCATTTTTGGGTGAACCATCCCTTAATCCCTTTAATGCTGTGTGTATTATCTTGACTCTGTGATCAAGGCCCGAGGAATTCACTGTATAGTATGTCTCTCTTGTCACTGTATCACAGACACGGTACATGGAGGCTCGTCACTGTTTGGCTGCGGCTAGTGTCATTGCTACCCTTGCTGGAGAAATCCCCTCAGAGGCAGCTGCCAAAGAAAGTGGGTTTCTGCATGGTATTTGACTGTTCAATCTTGTATATTGTTGGATATTGTGTATTTCCCTGTATTGCCATTGCTTTGCTGAATGCCATTTGGTGGTTGATTAATGAAAACAAAACTCCCTAAATTTAGGTAGTTCACAGGTGGCTGTATTTAGTTTTAGTTTCACTGTATTTAGTTTTCCTCGTAATACAACTGAAACAATGGTATTTAACACAATCTGTCTGTTATTGTAACACTCATGCCTGTCAGTTGTTGTTTTACATTGCATCAGATCCTGAGGTTGTACAAACCTACACGCTGTGGTATTTAGCAAGAGTCTTTGACCAACTACACCGAAACTCTAACTTATAAAGATAACACTTTGGCCAGAGACAACATGGAACTAAAAAGGTTATAACTACTAAACATCTTTTTTTTTTTTTTAAAGAAATTAACTTTTTTTTCTTTCTTTTTTTCCCAGTAAATATGCATTAAATTGATCAAACGTGACAGTAAAGACATTTATAAAGTTACAAAATATTTCTATTTCACAAGTTCTGTTCTTTTGAACATTCTATTTATCAGACAATTCTGGAAAAAAAAAAGTTTCACGGTGTCCTCAAAAATATTAAGCAGCACAACTGTTTTCAACACTGATAATAATGTTTCTTGAGCAGCAAATCAGCATATCAGAATGATTTCTGAATGATCATGTGACACTGAAGCCTGGAATAATGGCTGCTGAAAATTCAGCTTTGCCACCACAGGAATAAATTACATTTTAAAACATATTGAAAAGTAATTTTAAGGTTAAAGGTTGAGCAGCAAGCTCATTGACTACTGATACAGCAGGAACCAATCAGCTGTGCCCTATAGAGAATGAAGTGATTTCAAGAAGTACCGTCTAGAGTTTCATGACAGAACTTTGTATTTATTTAAAATGTATACATGTAGGTAGGGTTGCCAACTTCAGGAAAGGAAAATAAGGGACAATTGTGGTTCTTTATAGGGAAAAAAAGGGACAGAATAAGGCACACACTCAAAATATTTGTACTGTACCACACAGTGTTTGCCATCTGTATCTGCAGTTAAGTACATTACCAGTCAAAAGTTTGGAAATGGTAAGATTTTTAATATTAAAATAAAAAAGTTTTGTCTGCTCACCAAGGCTGCATTTATTCAACTAAAAATAAGTCTGCTGAAAATTCAGCTTTGCCATCACAGGAATAAATTACTTTATAAAATATATTCAAACAGAAAACAGTTATTTTAAATTGTAATAATATTTCACAATATTACTGTTTTTATTGTATTTTTAATTAAATAAATGCAGCCTTGGTGAGCAGACGAAACTTCTTTTAAAAACATTAAAAATCTTACAGATTCCAAACTTTTGACTGGTAGTGTAGGTGTATAAAAGATGTAAAGGTTCTCAACAAAATTTCAGGAACTTTCCCAGCTCAAATTTTTGATTTTATTAATATTTTTTCTGAAGAAAGACAAACATAAATGAAGAAGAATGCCAAAATATTAACCTTTTCACACGTTAGTTTAAAATATTATAGTTGACCCCCCAGCATGAATTTAAGGCCCCATTTACACTATTGCGTTTTCGTTTTAAAACTTTAAAAAAAGTTTTTGCTACAGTTATGCCTGTCATTTACACTACGCCGGCATTTTCGAACCTCAAAAACGGAGACTATCAAACACGCTGCAAACCTCATTTTAGTTTGAAAACACCAGGGTTGTGTTTGAGTATAAACGGACCAAAACTGAGACTTTTGAAAACGATGGCATGACAGTTGGCAACCCTGCATGTATGTCTGAATTAAAGTATATGATGAATTACAATAAATTATTATTGATCTTCCCAAAGGTGAGGCTGAATGTGAAAAACGTGAAGAGCTGCTGCAGAAGCGAGCCGAAATTGCCAGATGCTGGATCAAATATTGCCTTAATCTTCTGCAAGATGCGAAAAAACTTCTTGAGGTAGCCATCCTTTTTTCTTTTACGTTTCAAGAACTTATGTACACACATTTACAGTTATTATTTTTACTTATATGAGCAATTTCTATTGCCGCAAAGGATAATGTCGGAGAACTAGACTTAGATCGGCAGGACGAACTGAAGAGGGCACGTCGGAATGAAGAGGAAGAAAAAGAGAAGGGAAGAAAGAGTGCCATCCTTTTTGGTTCATGCGATACTTTCGACTCTATTTGCAGCCTGGAAGAGAAAATAAGCAGCATGCTTCCACTGGACTTTGAGGAAGCCCGTGGCATCTTCCTGGTGGGTCAAGGCTACGTAGCTCAGGCCAAAGAGTATTTTGCAATGGATGGTCACGTGACAGATCACATTGAGATCTTGCAGGACCATAGCGCTCTCTTCAAGGTCCTGGCCTTCTTCGAACAGGATCTGGAACGGCGCTGTAAGATGCACAAACGTCGCGTCGACTTGCTGGAGCCAATCTGCAAGGATTTGAATGCTCAGTACTACTTGTTAATCTGCCGGCAACTGCAGTTTGAACTTGCAGAAACCTATTATGAGATGATGGACCTGAAGTTAGCTGTGGCCGACAAGCAGGATCAGCCAGACGTGCACACCATAAAGAAGTTTAACCACTTATGTTCCTCCTCTATGAAGTATTATCAGATGTTCCTCGACTCCATCCGCTCACCAGAGGGCAAGTTTCCTGAAAAGCTCGAGGATGACCTGCTGAGGCCGGCGTTGGTGGCCAAATTCCGTGTCGCCAGATTACAGTCCAAGCTTATTTCCAGTAATCTGGCTTCTCAACTGGAGAATCTCAGCCTCTCGCTGGAGTCGTACAACTTCTTAGTGCAATACTGCGAGGAGAATCCAGAAGCCAAGAATGCAGTTGAAACCGAGCTAGAGCTGAGTGTGGAGATGGCCTCCTTGCTTCCTCTGAAGATCAATAGAATTAGATCCAAAATGGCCTCCGCCAACTAACACGCTGTTGAAAACACTGTATTGTGGCCCCTCACATAAATATGAACAACTGACTACTACACACTATCCCTTGTTTCATGCCACACCTAAATGTAACTAATGAGCTTTCACAGGACCACCTTGTAAGAAACTCGTTCAGCTTTTGAAACATTGATGTGAACTGATGTAACTGCATGATTTACAGTCATTAATTTATTCTCAAAGGGCAATGTACAATTTTATTTTATGCCATATGTTTGTTTTTTTGTTTTTTTTCCCCAAATATTATGATTGGTATGTTTAGCAAGACCAATATGAAAGATATAACTGTACTAATATTAAAGCATTTTATGTCAATAAACAAGCCAAAACACTTATTTACCATTCTTCAGTTTGTCTTATTCAGTCAAAATCTTATTCAGTATATTAATTTTCAATTTACATCCTTTTACACACACACACACACAACACAAAAACTGGCTTAGTTTAGTATCAGCCAACATTGTGCAGTTATAACTGGCAAATTATCCGGCTGAATGCAAAGAGGAAAGTACCAGAAAGTTCAGTACCACATTAATAACATTTCATTGAGTTTGTGCAGCAAATATGGAATGGCGAGAACATTTTTGCAGTCAAGCTTGATGTACATCTGACTTCTTTCTTTTTTTTTAATCAAGGATGTGGTGATAATCATACTGTAGAGAGATGAAATCACAAATTAGAAGAGAATTTATAATATATGCTGTTTTCACGGAGTCATTTGTGCAATTAACGGCTGTTTTCAACAGACCGTTTAACTAATAGAATATGTAACGAGCGGTTGACCCGCAAAGTATAACCTAAACTTATTGCATTTCCTTCTCTAAATATTTCAGTAATACCATTCTGGTGCTTCTCTTTCTTTGTATCCTATCGTATATTCATAACAAATAACCAATAGCAAATAAATACCCAGATAGTTGCCGCACATCTAAAACCTATACAATTACTCTGATAATACAATTTGATATCAGCAATTAAAGACTAGCTACTCTAAGTCTTTGTGGAGTTTAAATTAGTTTTTAAAATTCATTTTTAGTTTTATAAATTGTATATCCAATGTTTTGTGTCTATAATAATTTCAGTTAGTGTGATCAATTAAAAGAAAGGTTTGAGTTAAATTAAATCAAAGAAACCTTGCCTGCTTGCTATATGACAATCAAACAGAAGAAATACACGTATTTCTTCATAGTTGTCATAGTTTCATCTTTGAGTAACCATAAAGAAAATACAGACAGTGCAGGTTTTTCTGAAAGGCAATAGGATGTAACCATCATCATTACATGTTTTATTCAAGTCTCTGCAAGGAGCAAATATTACACAATCCAAGAAAAGCTCTACCAAGCCAAAATTACACACTCTTTTGCTCTTGAGATCATCTGCATCTTATCATTACACTGTGACTGTGTTTGGGATACTCTCTCGGTCATCTTCAGTCTAAGAGACAAACAAACTTCAGACCCTCAGATTAGCCAAGTGTTAAGTATATAGTTTGACTGACACCAAACTTAATGTACATTCCATCTTAGTGACGTTTAAACGGTGAAGGTTGTTGTGAAACACCATCTACAATCGCGTCTTTGATGTTTTACCTGTGACTCCTTTATCATCTTAATCCGACGTCAGGTTATTTCCATGTATTAGATGGAACACTGTAAATATATTAGTCATCAAGCCCTAAATTACTTTATTAATCAGTGTTCTTAAAATAATCATACTTAAAAAATGTACTTAAGAAAAGGTTATCCATCTGACTGCTACAGAATGGCCAAATTAGCCATGTTAAAGGGTTAGTTCACCCAAAAAAAAAACCCAGAAATTAACAAACTTCCCAGCAGACACTTAGAATATTCTTTGTAATACAAGATAGAATTTCCCACACTTTCCTTTTGCTTATGCATGCAATGGAAAACTCCTCTCTGTCTTGCCATATTGTGTGATAATAAAAGAAGAAACCCTTGTAATTTCCTGTGCAAGCAAAACCACTTCCTGCAAAATATGACAGCTTTGTATCAACTGTGTTGACACATTCAGGCTGTGCACAACACTGCTCCTCTGTACAGTGTTTTCACTGTTTCACGTATCTTAAATATTATATTCAGATGTTTATACTTACAGTAACATAACATATCTATCCCACTTAATTAAAAAATAACAAAATACATTTTTGTTAGATAGCAGTTCTTAGTGGTTCATTTATCACCATGTTGATAGCAATACACATTACGAGTAAAAGCACATTACAAAACATGTCTGCATGCATAGTTTTTATTTTTAATGCTGTTATTGTGTGTTACTAGTATTGTATAATTTAACATTCAGGATATTTTAATTAATCTATTGGGAATGGCTTAACTGACCCATTCCCATAGAAAAGTTAGTTCTTAGTTGGAAATAAGCTATCAATTTATAGGGTGATTCTGCAGAATTTAACCTTAGCCTCATTAATCACAGTCTGTGAGTTAATATTGCTCAACATCCCAGACATGTCACAACAATGCGACATACGTAGCAAAAGTGTGACAGTACCACGGTTTTTATTTAAGTGTTTAATTAATAGCAGTTCTAAATTAAATCATTAAATCCTGAATTGTTTTTCTTACTTCAGCTGATGTCCCACTTTTGCTGAACACAGATATAGGACCTCAAATGTTTGGCAACTGTCAAAGGAACATGCCCTGATATCACTTGGACTTGGACAAACTTTAAAAAATGTATTGTAATTATCAAGTTGGCTAGCCTAAGTTCTAAAATAGTTTGGCTGTAAATCAAAAACAGAGAGTTTATTGTGGTTCTCTCATTGGAACTGTCTTTCATATTTTTGTTTAGTTTTAATCTGACTTGTTTTGCCATTGTGTATATTTAAAACGACGGTTGAGTTCGGTTTGTATAATAGTAATAGTTAAGTCTGAGAAACCTTGCCAAACCGAGTTGCTGTGGGCTGATTTCAGGAAATAATGACGCACACAGGGGCAGGGTCTTTTACATAGACTACTATTGAACTGCGAGAAGTTTTTGCCTTAAGTTCATTTGAAGACATTTTCCTTCGCATCTTCTGCTTTACAGGAACAGTAGGATGAGATTTTACCACATAATAACTTTGGCACTCGCAATAATATGCCTTTTTGGGCAGAGTGGACTAGGTAAGTTTATTATTTAAGCATTCTAAAATCAGATTTTGAAGTAGATGATATTACGAAATGTTTTACTTAGTTTTAAAAACTGCGTATCTTCATGACAAGTTCACAAGATATTGTTATAAACAATAATAGGCTAACAAAACAAATACTAACTTGTTAGCCCCGGTTGTTGACTGTCAAATCATCCGTCGTTATACTGAAAAATATCTAAAGGCTACATCCAGCTCTTACACAATTAAGCTGCTAATGGTATTTTACGTACCGCTGTTTCAGCGTAGATCTTTTACATTAGGAAATTTGCCAGTTGAAAAAAAGACTTATTTAATTTAATTTAATATAAGTAAATAGTTTTCATGCTAATACTGACTTTGCCCATACTGCCATTAAAATGCCTAGTTGCCTAATTAAATCTTTGAAATAAGTAGACATAAATAGAAATGAATTTACTTATTCTTCGATTCCGATTCCCGTTAACGATTCTGGTTCCTTAAGGGTTCTATCAGTGAATCTTTTAGTAAGATATATTTGGAAAAACAATCTTGTTGAATATACTGCCATCAGCAGCCTGTTGCCAAAAAGCCCATTTCAGATTTCAACAGAACAGACAAGTGGTCGCTGTGTGTGGTTTTGATTCACTAAAAAGAACCGGCTCATTAGAATCATTCGTTCGGATAGTGGGCTACATTATAACGCGCAGGTTGGTTGATTCACTAAAAAGAACAACGCCGCTGGATAAGAAATAGTTTTATATAGAGAAATAGTGCCATATTATGCGGTTTTTTTCGGTGGAATTCATTATACAATATATATATGAAAAAAAAAAAAACATGAATAAATAGCCTACATGATAATAATAATTATAAAATACGTAAGATAATACATAAAACAAAATACTTAAAACACAAAATCTATTTAATAATTAAATACAATTTGTGCTCACAAATGAATGACAAAATACATAATAAAACAGAATATATTAATAATTTGGTCTGTTCATTATTAAAATGTTGTGAGAGAGAATGGTGTTAATTTCTGCATTATCTCTGAACACAGGAGCCCCATCCAAAGGCAGGTATATGTGGGTGAAATGCAATCCGGATGATAAGAATGCAAACTGTGTTACACAGAAGGGCCGCTGGGTGCCCCTGTCAGGGCAAAGCACTCGCCTTCCACCTTCTGCTGCAAAACACATGTAAGTTTCCTGTTTATTTACTTCTGTTTCGTTACTTCTTTGCCTTTATTTATTTTACGTCTAGATTAATTCAAACTAAAAAGTTCAGTTTAGGAAATGTATTGTATTGTAACAGGATGCATGTCACTACTAAAAACTAGAAACTCCCTGCGTCCCAATGTCACATACTATTTAGGATGGATAGTATGTATATTGAGACACAGGCACTGTTTCAATTGATTACATTCAGTTTGTTTAGTTTAATCATATTGCCACTATCCCTCCTGTCATATCTGAATCCTAGGATATTTTCTTGGAAACATTATGTAAAATAGCATTTCCACAACCAATAATCATGATTAAGAATGGGACCACTGGAGTCATGTTACAGCTTAATCATCCATTAATCATTTCAATACTATCTGCAAAAGGAAGCTGAAGTTTTTACCAGTTAGCCCTCAGGCTTTTACAGAAATCCTTCAGGGACCCTATAAGGGTGCTGAAGTAACAACCAGCAATAATATTAATATAAAGTATTTAAACAAAGGGATCTGTAAAACAAAGTGTTATGAGAGATGATGTTTTTCTATCTACAGGAAGTACTGACTGCTTCCTCCGATATGATGTATCATATAGAAAATGGGGATAAGAAATGAAAAAAAAAAAAAAAACATTTTCACCAAAATATGCTGAAGTTGTTCAACGTCAGGGGCATTTCCATAGTCACTCATATGTTGTGACATTTTGAATGTGAAGCTTTACCACATGATTCAAATCTTATCGTTTTCCTGGCAGTGCAGATTATTTCTGCTGAAAGTAGTTTAGACTGTGTCTTTTCACGGAAATATATATTCATAAGTGTTTAGAGATATTTTTTGTAAGGTTTTGATGATGGCAAATACACATTTTTAGTGCTCATTATGCTAGAACTGCAATCAATGGTTATGTGTTATATAACCGGACCAGGCACCAGCTCTCAAATGTTTTTGTGTCTTCTGATTCTGCCAATTAATATGATAATATGGTCTTATTGATATCAAGGTAACATCAATGTTTGTTTGTTTGGGTTTTTTTTTCTTTTTTCATTTAATTACTTAGATCAAAATTTGTCCTTAGATTGTATCTTTTCCTACTCAGCACTTCTCGTGCTGAATCACTTCCTTCCACGCATCAATCATATTGACGTCACGGCAGCTGTATCTCCTTAAAATTTTTCACAGTATTCATAGCCTGAAACCTTACAGATCAACGAGATAACTAGAATGTTGAAAAAATATAGCATTTTTTTCAGTAAATTAATGTTCCTATTATTTACTCACTGTTGGGTTTAATTGTTATATTTCACAATATCTTCTTTACTCATACTTGCTAGAAAAAAAAAGTCACTAAAAATCAAAATAACTTCCCCTCCCTCTTGCAACAACATTTCTTCTCTGATGACGTTTACTGGCGTGAGGGCAGGACAAACTGTCACTCACATGAGATTTTTTCTTGTTCGAGAAGCCATTTCACTTGGATGCATGTCAAACGGAAAACGTTTCATGGAGTTCAGAAACAGTGCTTTTACTGATACAGAGAATAACTCCCTTTGGAGTGGACTTGCACTTTGCAGACCTTTTTCATGCTCAAACAGCAACTTTACACTCTAAAGAAAGCTGAAAATGTAAAAAAGCATAATAGGTCTTCTTTATGAAACTGGCTCCTTATGTTCTCAACAAAATTACAGGAAGGGCTGAGAGGATGTTGGAGCACCCTTGAATGACTTTGTGCTTTTGTTTTCAGCAGAGTCCCATTTAGCACAGAGGAAGCCACTCCTGAGACTGAGGAGCAGTCAGGAGAGGGTTCAGGTAACTCAGACACCTTCGGCCCTTTTCTCAACATGGATCAGCAGTTGATGAGAGACAATCCAGAGCAGGAAGTCAACAAGAATGAAGAGGAAGCATCGACTTGGATGGAGTCCAGTGGAGACGCTGATTACTCAGATTATGCCTCACCTCAGAAAACAAAATGGCTTTCTACACAGGATTTGAAAGAGGACAACATTATTGCATAAAGAGCTGCATTACTGTACATCTCATGTGCTTTTTCTGTCGTCTTTTGTACAATGTGAAAGATACGGGATGCTGCTTTTTTGGTCGCAGATGTAATTAATATATATTCATAAACTGTGACATGCTCTGCCAAAATCTTTTGTATTCCAGTTTGCATTGTAAGGATCTATTTTATTTGCTCTTCATCTTTGAAACTTTTATATTATTATTTTATTTACTCTTAATGTCCAGAGTGTGACCTATGATCAGACTAAACTATTAAAATATATTTTTAATTAATTCAGAATGGAAATATTACAAAATTTAATAAAAAGTGTTTGGGTAGCAAGGAGTACATTTTTTAAACATTGAAATATCTTTTTGCCATTATTTTGTATAATATTTTGAACCTTTTAAAAAACAACTTATATAAAACAACTTATATAAAACAACTTATATAAAACATACATATACATATATATACATATATATATATATATATATATATATATATATATATATATATATATATATATATATATATAAAACAACTTTAATATATGCATTTCTCTCTTATTTTGAACACTTCAAACCAGTAAAAGGAGTGATGAACTGTATTCAGCAAATGCTCTAGATAGGAGATGAGGTCAGCCATTCAAGCTTCCTGTTTTACCAGAAGCCTTTTATCACACTTTGGCTGACTATATCTTGTGCATTTCCAGGCTCACACCTCATGACCTATTTCTCAATATCAAGTGTACAGACATACAGTTTATAATAATGCTGTATTTAGAGAAATATTAAAAAGAAAATGAGACAATGCAAAATGTGCAAATTCAAAAGCATGCCATGCGGTTAAGATCACACACACTGCCTTCAGAAGCTATTTACACCCCCACATTTGTTCCGGTTACACCTCCAGTTCAACACAGTGAAATATTTTTCTCCCTTTACGTTCAACACTAAATAATAGTTTTTCAAGAACAATAATGTCACCAAAATGGATTAATTATTTTTTTCATTTACTGTATAAAACAAAACAAAAATAAAGCATTTACACCCACATTGAATATAGTTTTTATCAAAAATGTGCTGAGAATGTGTATGTGAGATTTTCATTCAAGGCTTGACTTTTAAAAGTCCATTGCAGAAAATGTATCTTCACATGGCTTCTAGAAAACTCCAGATTTGACTTACTGTGAGACTTCATCAAAAAAGCGGTAGCCACTCTTTTAAGAAGAGATCAATATCTCCGCAGTTTTCAGTTTCAGCCAAAGAGTTCTGTAAGTGCTGGCCTTTTGTTCACCTCTGACCATCACTGAAATTGAATAGATGGCCTGATATCAGTAGGCCAAGTTTGTGTTGTGCAACGTTTCATCCGTTGTATAACAACAGACTTCTGCTTCACAGGACCACTACCTTAAACTATTGTGACAGAGCATTGCCACAAGGCTACCTCCCATTCAACAGTCTATTTATACTGAATAGTCTATTCAGTTACAATTTAAACAGTAAAAAAAAAAAAAAAAAATGAAACAATTCATGAAATGGCACAAATGCAAAAGGTGGCATACAAAATGGTCGAATAATTGTTTTGGCCAGCAGAAATTGTAATTAATTGTAATTCAAATAATACCACCAGACATTTGACACAAATAGGGTACAAATAATCCCTCAAACCCTTAAAAAATAAACCTGTTTTTGGTTGTTTGTTTGATTTGCTCCATTTTATATAAAGTTTGCCTTTTTTGCAACCTATTACCAGAATGTGTGACATATTTTAAAACCCTGATTTTGGGATTTTAAAACCAGTTCTAGCATTTTAATATTCTAAAAATAAATATCTAACTAAATGTACAAAGTATTTTACATTTAATAATAATAATAATAATACAGGAAAAATATTCTATTTTGTATTTAAAATCTACCTTCATTATACAGCTGATTCTTGTTTGAATGCATGCTTGTGTGGTTTTATTATTCGCTTACTCAACAGCTATTGCACAAATACTAATTAGAGGATAAAATGTAATTATAAACGAAAATTATTACAGCATTAAAAATCCTATCAACATAATGTTAAAAAAACTTTTATTTTGAAATCGCGTTTTCTTAATGTTTCAGCTCTCACTCGCTCTGTGTTCCTGTCGATCCCAGTCCGTTTAGCTCAGAGGAACAGGGAACCAACGGAAGTTGTACTGAGGAGGATTGTGTTCAAGCTAAGGCTACGGAGCTGAAATGGTGAGCGTTAAATCAGACTGCATTTAATGGGTACAATTCTTGAACTCAGCACACACTTGCCTTATTTCCCTCTGGATTAAAAGCCCCCAATCCTGGCAAACACGTTTGCAGTTTATCCAGCCTAAAGTAGGCCATGGAAGTCGTGAGTATTGGGTGGGGAGGCTGGTCGTTATCAGTCAGCGATTAATCACTGATAAAACACAATAAATAAGACTCTCGTGTCCTTACAAATTGGTTCTCATTGTGAATCTGTAAGTGTTGGTCTTGTTTAAGAAACTCAGACCAACGCAAATTCTGCAGGACCTTTAAAAACAGCTGTAAAGCTGAAGGTTGAATTCATACTAGATACCGAGTTCATTTTGGTTTTCACTCAAATTAAGCTGTTAATGTAAGTTTTCAGTTTAATACACGCTGTTACAAGTTTCTACATTCCCTCCTGACTCCACGTGGATATTGAGCAATGCAATTCACATGATAGTTAAATGTTTCGCACTGAGTCAGCATTTCCATGTATTGGGAGTGTTGCTTTTCTATCGATGTGATCATAGTTGTATTAAAACCGATTTAAGCCAATTTTGAATTGATGTGTAAAATTACTCTGTTGAAAACAAATTGATTTGGAATGTCGCTTTAGGTGTGATGCTTTAAGATTAATGTATGATGTCTTCACCCAATTGGGAAAGTAGTGGGACCACCAGTTGTCAGTTGATGATAATTTGACTGTTTCTTATCATACTCCTGCTGATGAGCAGTTTTTTCCCTTTCACATCAGACACTTTACACAAATAGGGTACAAATGCCTGAAATTGATACACATTTTTTTTTTTTTTTTTTGCAACCTGTTAGCAAAAATGGGACATGTTAAAAGACGGTTCAAAACCCTGATTTGGGTATTAAAAAATGCTAGCACATTTTTTGTTTATAAAAATTAAATATTCAGTGAAAAAAAAAAAACTAAATTGAGTCCCATCCTACTTTTTTTTTTTTTGATAATTTGTTTTACTTGGGTGTATGTCACATTATACAGAATAATAGATCTGTCACTAACTGGATAACGGTGAATTCTTTCAGAGTTTCCTTGGAGGTCTTTTTGGTCCTGTGTGTGAAATCGATGTCATTCTGAACGATGCTGAAAGCAGAAAAACAGCAGAGCTGAAGACTGAGGATGGGAAATTGGAGAAGCATTATCTGTTTTATGATGGCGAGTCAGTTTCAGGAAAGGTAAGTCGGTAAACATCACCCGTGTGACTGTGAGTAATTTCTTCAAGTCTCTTATTTTGAAAGAAAATTGATGCATGTTGTCTTCTGTCACCCCAAGGTAAATATCAATGTGAAACAAACAGGCAAAAGGCTTGAACATCAGGGAATTCGCATTGAGTTTGTTGGACAAATCGGTAAGTTAACACAACGCATTCAGTTATTCTTTCTCAAGGCATTCATGCAGTAAACTGGCTTCAGTATGGCTGTTTTAGTATGCTGAGAGCTTAGGAGAGCATGTGGTTGTCACATGGAAAGGGAGCTAGACTGCTCTACACATTTTCTGTGAGGGAGGTGATCTGTTATGGTGCCCTAGTTATTTTATTTTACTAATTCTTAGGTAGTATTAGTGATTCTGATGTCTCGATGATCACAAGATTGCTGCTTGCAATGCACACAAAAAGCACAATGTTTTGTGTCCTTAAGAGCTTTTTTTCCTTTTTTTTTTTTTTCTTCCCCTTTCCCCCTCATGCAGAGCTTTTCAGCGATAAAAGCAATACTCATGAGTTTGTCAACCTTGTGAAGGAGCTTGCTCTGCCTGGGGAATTGACACAGAACCGCAGCTATGACTTTGAGTTCATGCAGGTGGAAAAGCCATATGAGTCCTATGTCGGAGCGAATGTGCGACTGAGGTTAGTGAACACTATGTGGAAGGTTTTTTTTGTTGTTGTTTGGCAGCATTATGACTAGGTTTGGCCAAACACTGAGATGTTAAAATGCCAACACTTATGATTGCTGCTTTAAGATACGTTCTTCTTTTTTAAAATTGTTAATTTAAACTTTAAGATCAAGTTCATGTGCTTTTCATATCTCTACAGGTATTTCCTTAAAGTTACAATTGTGAGGAGGCTGTCTGATTTGGTAAAGGAGTATGACCTCATTGTCCATCAGCTGGCCACCTACCCTGATGTCAACAACTCTATCAAAATGGAAGTGGGCATTGAAGACTGCCTGCATATAGAGTTTGAATACAATAAGTCCAAGTAAGTGCACTTAAAACTTTGCCATTGATTTAATCCTAGTTTCTGAGCTGCTGAGTAATTCTAAGTATGTATGGATTCAGTAGCTTAAAGGGTTAGTTCACCCAAAAATGAAAATTGTCATGAATTACTCAACCTCATGTCGTTCCACATTTCGGAACACAAATTAAGATATTTTGATAAAATCCGATGGCTCAGTGAGGCCTTCATTGACAGCAAGATAATTAACACTTTCAATGCCCAGAAAGGTAGTCAAGACATATTTAAAACAGTTCATGTGACTACAGTGGTTCAACCGTAATGTTATGAAGCGACAAGAATACTTTTTGTGCTCCAAAAAACAAAATAACGACTTTTTTCAACAACTTCCTCTCTTCCTTATCAGTCTCTGATGTGCGTTCACAAGAGCACCTCGACGCTTGCATGTGGTGAGGATGCAGAAGCTGGCATCTTAACATTAGACCCGGAAACGCAAAACTGTGTTTACAAACAGAGGACTACACACGCTAAACATAAAACAGTTCATAACTATGTCTGCATATTTTGACACAGAGGATGAATTGATTTTTTTGCACAACCTTACTCATTTGAACCAGAATATACAGAGAATGAACTAAAAGAGATGGAAGAGGCTGCAACCGAACCACAGCCACAAGCTTCTGAAAGACAGAGCAATGGAAAGCTGGTGGTGTAGCTGTCATCAGTGCCAAGCGATGCCTATTGAACAGGAGAGTGTATGCTGCATCGGTTGTGATATTGTCATGCCACAGCTTAAAAAATTGGGTAATTCAGACTGATGAGACGACACATGTATCTTGCAACACCACACGCATGCCTTGTGGTGCTCTCGTGAATGCACATCGGAGACTGATACGGAAGAGGAAATTGTTGAATAAAGTCTTTGTTTTTTTGGCGCACACAAAGTATTCTTGTCGCTTCATAACATTACGGTTGAACCACTGTAGTCACGTGAACTGTTTTAAATATGTCTTGACTACCTTTCTGGGCATTGAAAGTGTAAATTAACTTGCTGTCAATGCAGGCCTCACTGAGCTTCGGATTTTATGAAAAATATCTTAATTTGTGTTCCGAAGATGAACGAAGGTCTTACGGTGTGGAACGACATGAGGGTGAGTAATTAATGACAGAATTTTCATTTTTGGGTGAACTAACCCTTAAAACCTATCAGTCTAACTGATTTTGAGCTAACAAGTCTTCTTGCCTTCAGGTATCACCTCAAAGACGTAATTGTGGGTAAAATCTACTTCTTACTTGTACGAATTAAAATCCAACACATGGAGCTTCAGTTGATCAAGAAAGAAATGACGGGAATTGGTAAGATCTTATGTTTGATTTTATACATGTATATAATTCATGAATTATTGTTTTGAAAGATTATAAGTTATGATTCACAAAAACCAAAGTTATTAATCATTAAAGAACATTTACTGTAGTCCAGTTTCATTTGCATTTTATTTATTTATTATGAAGTGCGTCATGTGACATGCCTCTCTAGGGCCGAGCACAACTACTGAGACAGAGACTGTGGCCAAATATGAGATTATGGATGGAGCACCAGTCAAGGGTGAGCAGCTGCTTCGCATCATTTTCTGTATAATTTTGTTGTGATATTATTAGCATAGATGTCTTTTAAAAAGTTTGTAACTACTAAGGAATACAAAGACTACAGTGCCAGGTAGAACATAAAAAATGGGCCTCAATCATGAAACACATCATTTATTAATTTTCACATTCAGTTTAGTGCAGGGTTATTATAGTAAACTAAAACTATAAGAATTGTTACTTAAAATAAATGTTACCTTTTTTTCATTTATATTTAAGATATCTTATTATTGCTAGTTTCCAAAGAAACATCTCATTTTCATTTAGTTTAAATTGATGTACTAAATGACTAAAACAAAAAAATGAATAAAAACTACTGTTATATATGTATAAAAAAAACTAATAAAAGTGACAAACTAAATTCAAATGGAAAATATAAGAATGAAAACATTCAAAATATTAATAAAAACTATTAATAGTATATCAATGCTACAGTTTACTTTGATTGATAAATTATATGTATAGACACGTTCGCAAAGTGTTTCTAAAAAAGCCTGCTCACATTTCATTTGATGTGCTATAAGCATTTAGAGCAGTTGATATTGTGGGGCTGGTTGTATTGAAGATGGTATGCTGTGATGATATTGCATATTCATTATCCCTAAACCGAATTATTATTATTATTATTATTTTTCTTTTTTTTTCTTTCTTCTTCCCTACTGGGCTGACAATTTATTTCCAGGTGAATCCATTCCCATTCGCCTTTTCCTAGCTGGTTATGACCTTACACCCACAATGAGAGATGTAAACAAGAAGTTCTCTGTGAGGTACTTTTTGAACTTGGTGCTTGTGGATGAAGAAGATAGGAGATACTTCAAACAGCAGGTACAGTGTGTATGAAAATGCATTTGTTATAAAATGCTTATAAATAATTGTTCCTTTTTAATTGTTGCAAGTAAAAATGCTTGTTGTATAAATATTTTACTTTGTGTATCATTTGTCATGCAAGATAAATTAATAAAATAAATAAGCAGTATGACTTAAATATTTGTCCTTTTTTGTAGGAAATAGTTTTGTGGAGGAAGGCACCAGAGAAACTGCGAAAACGGAACTTTCATCAGCGCTACGAGTCACCTGAGCCTCGGCCGAGTCTCTCTGCTGAGCAGCCGGAAATGTGAGTGGGGTTTGGAGAACATCCAGCCAGGGACACGCGTACCTCTTAGTGACCAGTCGCAGGAGAGGAGAACAACTTCACTGAACATACGTGCAGATCGCTGCTCACATGGTCACCCCTCACAGCTTATGGTGATAAACTCTGCCTGAATTGGCTCTGCCCTCCCTGCTGTCCACAGCAAGCAATCTGTTAGTATACAAGGACACTTTTTAGAAAGCACTGGAAACTGTTATTTCAGTCATATAGCACATCTTCAAGGTTGCACGCCTCCCTAGATGAAATGTTTTTAAAAGTGCACTCACTGGTATCCTCTGTTCCAAATAATAGAGAAGAAACATACAGACCTAAACACGTTTTAAAGAGCTTCCTCATCTCATGCATGCTAGCTGGTGAATCTGAGTTCATAGTAACAGTTAATAAAGGCTATGGGGTCATTTTAAAAAAAGGTCAATAAATGGAATGGCACCCAGGCCACACTGTATTTGCAATCCACTTAAACATTTCTATTTAACTTATTTAGCATCTTCTCTCTTTTGTTTGTTTGTTTCTTAAATATTCCTTGAAATTAAAAAGAAAAAAGAAAAAAAAGAAGTATATGTCTATATATAAAATATTTAAAGAGTCTTTGGACTAGAAGCTTTGTAAAACCAAGGCAGTTTGTGTAATTATATTGGGCACATATATTCAACTTATTAGCCCAGTTTTAAGCACACTGGCTTGGTAATAAAAGAGGGCCACTTGAACTTCCTTATGAGCTTTCTGGGATGATTCATCACTATTAACCGCTAAATATCATCCCTGCTGCAGTTACATTTCATATTGTCTAAATTGTTAGACACACTAGAGAAATGATGGGATTTTGTTATCTTTTGCATGTCATCCTGCTTTAAGGCTTTCTAACAAAAGGATGTTGACAATTTTTCACTGTCGCAAATGTACTTTTGCATATTTTATGTGGTTTGTGGAGTAAATGTGTTTATTTGGACTTTATTTCAAAACTGTTTTTGATTTCACTCTTAAAACATTCTCTTTTTCCCCTTCTGCTTTGATTTTAAAATCGACACTACATTACAAATGGAAATGTCTGTGTACAAAACTATTGAGTGCCCCAATGGTATAGACATAATGATGAGTGTTTGAAGAACTAATTAAATAGTTGTTCTACAGCAACTGAGTCATTTGTACATCTTGAAAATTGTACATATCCAGCCATAGTTTGTTTATCTGCCATTATGTCAAATAAAAATGCCAGTTTATACTTAAAGCTTTTCTTTTTTCATTAAAAATGTTTCGAAAGCCTTAAAAAGAATCCATATTCCAAACCATGTCTTTGCCGAAATACACTGATAAACCCATATACTGTATATATATATATATATATATATATATATATAGTGATTTTTTTTTTCTTTCTTTTGAGTTGTGTCGGGACGGATTTGGCGGGAAATTTCTTACATAATCGTTCGACTGTGTGTGTTAAGTCAAATCCATTCCAATGTCATGGAAATTACAGTAGTGAATCTATTTTTCCCGGTTATGCTCTGCTGTAAAAATATAGACTTGATCAGTGGTATTGTATAGCGTTCATCTTGCAAAACATATTAAAGTTTGAATCCGTTTACAAAGGGATCTGAATGATTTATGAATGTATTGGTCACAATCAGTTTGAACCCTATTTGCGACTTTTCCCCCCTTAAGAAAAGGATCACGTCATCATCACATAACTAAAGGACTGCAAGTGCTCAATTTTTAACTACCATGTTGTCATCAGTTATTTTATTGCTGTTTTGAGCTATAAGAAAGAAACATTAAAACGTGTCAGTTTCGGTTGCTCTGCGGAAGTCACCAGTCCTTAAAATTATTTGTAGTACGCCTCATACGCCGTAAGTTGTGCCACATTCCAAAAATTATTATCCTTCAAGATTACACGTTATAGCTAACGTATTCTCACGATATTGTAGTCTATCATACACATGGTGATCCATTTTCTTTAAAATTGTCCAATGTTGATCTTTACACAAAAAACAGGCATTACTTCGGGCACCACAAATTCTTGGGTCCTTCTGCACGTTGTCACTGAGAGGAACTTGACCTCCTTGTCATCATAGGTTCTGCGACTGTTGCTGTAGCTAAAATGAAATTATCAACATTACGTTTATAATATGAATTGTGCTACTGTCAGTTTTTATTATTCTGTTCAGCTTGATTAACGGAAGCTAAAAATGTCAGTAAATCGCTGTTTTTACTTACTATCGCGTTGCCACATTCGATACCGGGTATGTGCTAGCACAAGCTTCTCCACTGCTATAGTAGCAAACAACACTTCACTGCATCCAACAATAAGGACGTCAGAAAAATTATCCAGAAGACATTCAACTTCAGACAGTTCATCAAGACCCCTGGACACATCACTGTTTGTACCGCTCACTGTCAAAAGTGATGAAGCCTGGGATGGGGCAGTCGGCGCCGAGCTGACGCAACCGCTGGACAAAAGTATGTTATGTTATTAGGATATTATATAATCGCATTAACGGGTTAAATATCTAGTGAGAAGCCATTATGTTCTGGACTGGTGTTTTTATAGATGACTTAATTAAAGATCTGGACATTTTGGTGAAGTAACGTTATTGCAACAGAAATACAATTTGATCTTTGTTTATCTACCTTTTTTAACAGGTGAAATTCTCAAAGTACTGAATGGATTCTACAAAAGGAAAGAGATACAAAAACTGGCTGCTGACCAAGGACTTGATGGTAAGAATCATGGACCCTTGATTATTATTACATAATTAACATTGGTCAACCATGATGGGTCACACTGTGCTCATCTAAAAACCATACACATAGCAGTAAGTCAGGGATACTACTGCATTTTGTTTGTTGCATCATTGCATCATCAAAGCATCATTGTTTTTTTTTTTTTCAACAGCCCGTCTCTTTCATCAAGCATTTGTCAGTTTTAGGAAATATGTGCTGGAAATGAACTCAATAAATGCTGACTTGCACATCATTCTTAATGACATCTGCTGTGGAGCTGGTGAGTATTTACGTTTTATGTTACATTTTATTTACGTAGCATAAAACCCTAATGTACGCAAGAAAATTAACCATATTTTACTGTAAAATTACATAAAATGTTCTGTTAGATTTATTCATGTTTTTCATTGCATATAGCTAGTAAACTGACTGTTAACCAATTAACAGGTGTATACCGTATCATTTTTTATAGTCTTTTACTGTTAATATTGCGATTATTATTATTTTTTTTTACAGTGTAAGAGAACCCATCTACATAATCTTTCTTTCCCTCATTTCAGGGCACTTGGATGATATTTTCCCTTACTTTATGAGACACGCCAAACAGATTTTTCCCATGTTGGACTGTATGGATGATTTACGCAAGATCAGTGACTTACGGGTCCCGGCAAACTGGTAATGAGAGTTTCATCCACTGATTTTACTCATCTGCAATTACTAAAGCTTTCTGACACACTACCGTGAAACAGTTATTACAGTTGTTAGTATTTTTTACCAATGCAATCTTTTGAACATTCTAAATGTGTGTTACAGGTATCCAGAGGCCAGAGCTATTCAAAGAAAGATTGTTTTTCACGCAGGACCAACCAACAGTGGTAAGACCTATCATGCCATCCAGAGATACCTTGCAGCTAAGTCTGGAGTTTACTGTGGACCTTTAAAGCTACTGGCCCATGAAATCTATGAGAAGAGTAATGATGCAGTGAGTTTCATTCTTTAGACTTCTTAATGTAATTACACATTAGTTGTGAATGTTAGAGCCACTATGTATGGTTTCCCATTAGGGAGTGCCATGTGATCTGATGACAGGAGAGGAGAGAATATTTGTTGATCCAGAAGGAAGACAGTCTGACCACATTGCCTCTACAATAGAGATGTGCAGTGTCACAACTCCATGTGAGTATGGAGAACATGATCATTAAATGTGAGAATACTTGTTGAGTGTTAATAGTAATCTTAAAGGGCTATATGTAGAATTCAAAACCCCTTGTTATTAGTGACACCGGTGGCCGTTAAGTGAACTGCAGCCAGCAACTTTTGCTTGTGCTCGCACTCTTGTGGACATAACATACAAGAGACTGAACGTGATTTAAGACCCTGATACACTCACAGCAAAGTTCTTTTTCATTTTTTGCTTAGAAGTTAAAAGAAGTGTGAAATACCTTTGCAGAGATATACTGTTAACGAAAATCCAGATGTCGCCCACGCTGCTGAGAGCTACGTTTAAAAGAATGTTAATGTGCTGTGCTTTCCTCTCAATAACAAAATAAATGCACAACAAAAATGACCACAGTGAGAAAGCAGCAGTTAAGAAAGTGTCTGATCATAGCGATGTGGATATGTTTGCACCAGCTCTGCAATTCTCCAGCATCATGCTGACAGATTACACAGATTAAAATTACACAGTTATGATAGTTTGATTATAAAATATATCTGAGACTATAGACTATATAGATCTGGCTATGTGAGTCTATAATTTGAACTAATCCCTTTTTTTTGGATGACACATTGACATTACAGTACAGAATGGCTGTTTTGGCATTATATCCTGAACATTGCAAGCTTTCATTTCATGTGTCATAGGAAGAGAGGCTCTTGGGAATGTACGTAAATGTCACATCTTTTGATTTTCCTTCACATAAAAATCAATCTACAGGCTTTCAAAGACAACCTAGAAAGTTGGGGAAGGTCTCATTTTTAAGTTTCAATACAAGCTGTTCACACATTGGCAATTAAAAAAAAAAGCGATTGATACATGAATATTCTTACATATAGCCTATTTAAGCAATCAAATGCAAAAAGAAATATTAAATATAAATAAATATTAAAAATAAATATATTGTTTTTTGTGTAACTTGACTGTTCATTAATCATACATTGACTGTAAAGCTAACTTAAGATTTTGAAAATTACTGTATAAATAAAACATTATTATTGTTTAAATATTTTGTTTAGATGAAGTGGCTGTCATTGATGAGATTCAGATGATCAAAGATCCCTCCAGAGGGTGGGCTTGGACCAGAGCTCTTCTTGGTGGGTTGACTTTGGCAAATCAGCAGAAACACTATTTATTTACACATATAGTGGGATCGGAAAGTGGGAAAGTCTGGGAGCATATTAATCATTTGGGATTTTTTAAGCATGTAAAACAAGTTTTAGGATTTATTTTTGAAAAATTGGTTATGAAAAAATAAATACAAAATGTATTATATTCTAGGTCACTAATTAGATTGATGCAAATTCATTACCTTGACCAAGAAATTCTGAAATTCATCAAAAAATTGGTTCTTTTCACCCAAATTACTATATATTGATAATATAATTTGTAATGAGAACAAATGCATTAAATGAGTAAACCATCCGAATTAGAAGCATTTTCATTCGTGGTCTTGTTTTACACCTTTGAACCCCATTGTAGCCTATTTATCTCTTTATTTTCTCAGTTGGATTGTGCCTACTCATATTAATCTTTAGTTTCAACTTTAAATGCCTGCTACTTTACAAATATTAAACTCACAGACTATGCAAATTTTGGTCAAATAGTTGATGAGGTATATAATAGTCAAATGAGGTATATTAAAGCATGCAGATGCTGATCTGAAGTTTTTCTTTCTAAATAGGTTTGTGTGCTGAGGAGATCCATGTGTGTGGAGAATCTGCAGCAGTTGAATTTGTCAATGAACTCATGTTCACCACTGGTGAAGAGGTTGAGGTGAGTCTGGGAGATACAGAATTGTTGGAAACACTACTGACTGCATAGTTATTGCAACGTAAATGCAAGTTAATATTTATTTTGCCTGTGTAAAATTCTGTTGATGCCTAATGTTCAATATTTGTCTTGAAGTTAAAAATATTTCAATGTTTGCCTAATGGTGTGAAATATTGGTGTGATTTGACATAAATGCTTTTTTTTTTTTTTTTGTCTTTAAGGTACGTAATTATAACAGGTTGACCCCCTTTTCAATCTCAAATCATGCAGTGGAATCATTAGATAACCTGAAGCCTGGCGACTGCATCGTGTGCTTCAGCAAAAATGACATCTACTCAATCAGCCGACAAATAGAAATCCGTGGCCTGGAGTGTGCCGTCATTTATGGCAGCTTGCCCCCTGGTAAGGTTCACATGGTACATTTACGATCTGTATTAACTCTTTCCCCTCCAGCTTTTTTGTTTGTTTGTTTGTTTTAAAGTTGCCAGCCAGCACCAGCATTTTTGATCATTTTCACAAAATTTTTATGGCCTCCAGAATATTTTATTGTATGAATATCTAAACATGCAGTATATCAAAAGAAAGAACAGAGCCTCTACTTTTAAACAACAAAAAAATGTTTTATTCTAGCTTCATGTGTTCTTACTTGAATGTGGGTAAATTTTCATTAAAAAAAAAAAAAAAAAAGCAACATTTTGAACAAAAAGCTGAGAAATTAGTGATTTTGTTTTAAAATTATTATTATTATTTTTTTTTTTAAAAAAGACTACAATGTGCATCAGCAATGCTTTTATTGCTTGTTTCTGCTCCTTTTTGCCTGTGTTTTAATACAGAGGTTGTCTACTCTTTCAGAAGTTGTGTGATACAGTACAGTATAATGCTAAAAACATGGGAAGCCAGAAAATTTCTTCAGTGGCGGGGAAGCCTCATATATTACAAAAATTTCCATCAACAAAAGAGTTAATATCATATTGCTGTCCTGTCATTACATCACAATAATTTCACAATAATTAGGGTTTCATTTTATCTGGAAACTAAGCTAACATTTTGATTGGTCAACAGGTACCAAGTTGGCTCAAGCAAAAAAGTTTAATGATCCAGACGACCCTTGCAAAATCCTTGTTGCCACGGATGCAATTGGAATGGGTTTGAACTTGTGAGTAACATCATACCAGTAACCTTATCTTCTTTCTCAAACTTTTTGACTAAAAGAAAATAATGGTTCTGTACTTCCTTTAGGAGTATTAGGAGAATCATCTTTAACTCATTGGTAAAACCCAATGTGAATGAGAAAGGGGAGAAGGAGATGGTCACTATTTCCACGTCCCAGGCACTGCAGATCGCTGGTCGAGCAGGACGCTTCAGCTCTGTGTTTAAAGAGGGTGAGGTCACGACTATGCTAAGAGACGACTTGACTGTTTTAAAGGAGATTTTGGAGAAGCCTGTTAACCCCGTTGTGGTAAGGCTACATTTGTCTATTATAAAAGTAAACAATTTATGTTGTTTGGAAAAAGGTTTTATCATTTGTTCATTTTTTTTTTGATCTCAGATGGCAGGATTACACCCCACAGCGGAGCAGATAGAGATGTTTGCCTACCATCTTCCCCATGCGACTCTCTCAAACCTCATTGTAGGTCTAAATATTCAACGTTCTGACATAATAATTTTACTGACTAGTAATCATCATCATTTAAAACACTCTGTTCTGCTCCTCTGTACAGGATATATTTGTGAGTCTCGCACAAGTGGATGGACTTTACTTTGTCTGCAACATTGATGACTTCAAATTCTTGGCAGATATGATTCAGCATATCCCGCTGAATCTGCGTTCCCGCTACGTGTTCTGCACAGCCCCCATCAACAAGAAGCAGTCCTTCGTTTGTACATCATTTCTCAAGGTGAGCCCAATAATCCGACCAACCACATGACTGCTCAAAAATAATTTACAGTGGAAAACGGATTACAGAGGAATAATATAAAATGTAGCCATTTGTCCTTGAATATTTAGTCATTTGGTTTAATTTGAAATTATTTATAATATGGTGGAAATATTGTGGAAATGGTGCTTACATTATCACTGCAAAGTTTTCAGAAAACTTAGACATTTCATGCTGATTTTTCAGACAGATGGAAATTAATAAAATTGTCTTTTCTATTATGATGTTTTATAGAATTTTTTTTTTTTTAAATCCTTGCCTGGATATCACAAAAAAAAATGGAAAATTCATGGATATTCAAAAGAGGTTGAGGAATTATATTGGTTATAGCAGTAGCTAATAAGAATTTAATAATTTCATTTGTTTTATTCATTTTGTTATATGCTTTTGTCATTTTTGAGGGTTTTTTTTAACTTTACAATAATATTCCATCAGTTAAGACTTAAGTTAAGACATTTACCTAACAATGAGCAATACATTTGTTTCAGTATTTATTAATCTTTTTTTAATGTTAGTTAATAAAAATATGTTCAAGTTAGCTCAGGTCCATTAAATATAAACTGATACAACTTTTTATGTTAATTAGTTTTTATTTTAATTACAACTTTTAATTTTATTAGTAAATGTTGAAATTAACATCAAATAAGATTAATAAATTCTTTAGAAGTATTTTTCATTGTTAGTTTATGTTAACTAATGTAGTTAACTAATATTAACAAATGGAACTGTATTATAAAGTGTTATCCTTTTTGTATATTTCTATACAGCTTTAATTTTTATTTCAGTTTTAGTAATTTTATTACCTCAACTTAAACTTATTTCAGTTAGCTGCCAAGGCAGTATTTCTCATATTTAAGTTTTTCATCTAATATTTATTTTTTATTTCAGTTACTGTAAATGATATTTAATAGTTCTAGTTTTAGTTAACTATAGCAACACTATATAATATTAATGGTATAATAGTATATTTATAAACGCTGTAAAAATCTGTTCTCTGTAGTTTGCCAGACAGTTCAGCAGAGACGAGCCTCTGACATTTCACTGGGTGTGTCGACATGTGAATTGGCCCCTGGACCCTCCCAAAAACATCAAGGACTTGGTTCACCTGGAGGCTGTTCATGATGTGTTGGATCTTTACCTTTGGCTCAGGTATTTATTTATTTTTTTTCCCTAAAGATGAACCCAAACCATCTGTATATATTTAAATTCTAGCATTAAATCAGAGAGCAATAAATAAAAGTATCCCTTTTCCAATGTCATCTATAATTTGAATGCTCTTGGACTGCTTCCCTCTTGCAGCTATCGCTTCATGGACATGTTCCCAGATGCTAACCTCATCCGTGAGATTCAAAAGGAACTGGACAGAATCATCCAAGTTGGCGTGCGTAACATCACGCGGCTTATCCGTGCCTCCGTAAAACTTGGTGATTCAGACACGCTGCCGCTGAGGAGGGGACGACTGTTAAAGGCCAATAATCAAAAAAAAGCGCTCGGGCTGACGGATTCTTCACTGAGCTCAAGGTTGTTGCGGGATGGACTAGTGACAAAAGAGCTGTTAGAGCAGCTTCAAAGAGAATGGGCCCAAAAGCAGAGCCAAAATGGAGATTCCGTTTCAACAAATAAAGGGGAAAGAAAGAAAAAGTGAACGCTAACATGGTGTAAAACTGACTTTTCTGGACTTTTAGAAGATCAAGAGAACAATATTGCTGATGCTCTGAGCTGGATGTTACGGTTGTCTCCATTTATGGAGCGCATGACATCTATCACTATAAATCACTATAGCAATTTTCATGTAAAATCGAGTGTCAAAAAGAGGACTGTACAACCCACTTTTAGATGTTACAATAAAATGATATTGATATTTTTAATGGCCCTTCGTTGCTTAACCACAGAAAACTGTTTCTTCACTGGCAGAATGTTATTTAAAAACAAAGAAAATTTCAGGTTCCCATGACCCAAAAAAAGTAAAGCTGCATGTGACCTAGAGTTCTTGTCAGTCCATTCAACTTGTAGTTGAAAAACCAACCATTTGTATTTACCCTCTTCTATTTTTAGCACTGTTATGCAGTCTGATGTTATTTTAGGAAAACTACTCAACCAATGAAATACTAAAGTTAAAACATGGAGCGATTTCGTCATTGTACAACTTACTGCAACAGCCTTGTACAGTTGAGGGTAGTGTAAGGGTCAGCTTAAAAAAATCAATGCAAATCAAATTGTCATATGTTACAGGTTTACTTTAAAAGGTTTTATTAATAGTAATTTCCTTCTACCAATAGTGAAAAGTTAAACTGATGTCAAATTTGTTTTTAAAAGGATTATCTATATTCTTAGAAAATTATTCAGGTCAAGCTAAGGATCATGCATGATGTTTTTATTACCTTTTATACATTTTTTTTTTTTTTTTTTTTGGCAACACCTTTACCATATTTTGGGACGTGTCTGAATATGGTTTAAAACTTGAGTGTTTTTTTTGTTTTTTTTTTATAGTAATAAACATTTAATAAAAATGAAACTTCCAATAATAATAATGTAAACATACACCAGTATGGGTAATGGCTGCAGATTTTATCCAAATAAATCAGTAGGAGCTAATTCGCTTCCAAATTTTTGCTTGTTTAAAACTAGCTTTCATGCAATGTAACAGTGAACAATACCGTATCTAATTGTTAGATGTAACATCTAACGTAATTTTATTTATTTATTTTTACTATTATTATTATTATTATTATTATTAAGTATGGGACTACCGTTTGTGCCCTATTTGTGAAAATTACCTTATGGCAATAAGGACAGTTTTGTCTACAAATTGATAAATTATTTTACACCATTGTAACCATCCACTAAAATGGAACAGCTGATTCCATGATTTTGCATGTAATGCTGCATCATTTTTTCGGGATGAATGATTCAGCAAAGAAGTAAAGTGTTAAAAATGTTTGGTAGATCAACCTGCTCAGTGTTTGCTAAAGGCCCCAGTTAATCTCAGTCTGTTACTATGGTAACCGCATTAGCTGAACGCCTGAGCAACATCTTAATCTTTGAACATTTTCCTTTGCTTTTAGAGCCTGTAATATTGTTTGTGAATTTGTTGCTATAACATCAGCACATTTAGGTTATACCTTACAGTTACAAACCCAGAAGGCCTGATATTGTCTGGGCAGAAATACCCTCTCATTGATCTTGTCAGCTCTGTCAAGGTGATTGCAGATAAGGCATTTAACATGTTTTTTTGTTTTCTCACTGTATCTTTCTTATGAAGGATGTTTACATACTGAACTCGAACTGAAAAGACAGGGCTCTTTTTGATCTATTGTTTCGCTCATGATTGTTTTGAGGTGCTCCTGCTGTTTGGAGTGAATCCAAACACATTGTTCGGAGAGACTGGAGAGCAGAGGGGCCGGACGAGGCTTATCCATTAATTATTTAGCCGTGAAAGGGGAGGGAAAAGCAAGTGCACAACTCTGGATTAGTGAAATACAAGCTCAGAAGAAAAGTTTCTCTCAGTCACACCAGAGTCACTCCTGAGGATTCAGGGGGATTTTAGGTACACATTTAAATCTGATCATTCATTTTGTTTTTCATTAAGTAAATCACATTTTATCTGAAGTCACCAGCTGCTTCAGGAAGTCAAGATGTTTGCAGTCCATTTGCTGTCCTTTTACTTCTCAAAGCTCCAGGAGGATCAGATCAAGAAGGTAATTGTTCATAAATCTCTATACTTGTTAAAATGTGTCTTTAGACAAACTTCCCATCAGAAGATTATTATAATGATAGTTTCTACAAAATAATGCCCTGTATGTCTTAATAAAGTATCTTGTTTTTATTTACTTCTCTTTGTTAATGTGTCTGTGATGTTCTGTTTTGTGATTTTCTAAACTGACAGTAAGAGTTTAACTCTATCAGTGTATTATCAGATGTTACCTGGTGTTGATGATGAATGTGATTTCACCGTGGCCTGTGGAATCATTAACTCCTCTCACATATGCCTTTTGTGGGCAGATAACAGACAGCATGAGGAGAAAGGACCTTGACCTCCTCATCTGCATTTACTGAACTGGTTTTCATCTCCATTCAATTTCACACCTTGTTGTGAGCCGTAATTTAAATAATGACTATTTTGTTGTAGCTTATTGACGATTGGCCTCTTTTTTTTTTTTTTTTTTTTTTTACAAATATATATTTTTAACATTTTGTTTTGTATTTAATCCCTCCTTCTTTCAATAGTTTACTATGAACTATCTATTATACATTACCAGTTAAGGGTTGGACACACCTACTCGCTCTTTATTATTACTCTTTACTCTTTAAGTCATCAAAGCGATAAAATAACAAGTGGAAGGATGGGAATTATAGGGAGCAAAGGTACGTCCTGGGATGCTTTTTAAGCAGTACTAAAGAAGTTCCTTTCCAGCTAACAAAAATGTTCTAAAAACATTTTGCTAACGTTCCCATTAAATAATGAAAATGTTATTTCTGAATGTTTTCTGAATATTCAAAATGACTAATACTTGAGACTGTCATTTTATAGCAGTATGATTTTTATCTCCAGAAACACGCCTACATTATCTTTCATTACGTCATATAACTGCATTTATCACTGATAGTATTATTTTTTGCTTGGTCATTTTATGTTGTCATTCCTTCAGAGTGTGTAGAAGTACATATATTTTTTATTTCTCAGTATTTTGTCTATTTATCTTTTGTTTACCCTTTTATTAAGTCATTCAATTCAATTCACGTTTATTTCTATAGTGCTTTTCACAATACATATAGTTTCAAAGCAGCTTTACAGAAAATGTGTGTCTACATTACTTATTCCCAGAACTTATTCCCCAGTATTTTGTTTCATTGATTGTATGTAATAACAAAGTGTAAAGGAAACATAACGCTAGGCAACAGAAGAGAGCTCAATGCTTGTAGTGTTTGAAATAATTGCGTTTCTCAACAGGTAGACCGATATCTGTATGCTATGCGCCTGTCAGATGATCAGCTGGCGGATATATCATCTCGGTTTCGGCTGGAGATGGAGAAGGGACTGTCAAATGAGAGCAATGCTGCGGCTGCAGTGAAGATGCTTCCAACGCACGTTTATTCAACACCCGATGGCTCAGGTACATTGACATGACACATGGCTACTTCATGGTTACTACCATAACCATTTTCACACCAGAAAAAGTTGTAGAACCACTGCATGTGACTAATAGTAAATAATTCAAATCTGCTAGTGTTTATGATAGCTTTACATCTGTTCTGTTTTATATGGTTCTCCTGCAGAGAAGGGTGAGTTTCTGGCACTGGATCTGGGAGGTTCAAAATTTAAAGTGTTACAGGTGAAGGTTTCAGAAGATGGAAAGGGGAAAGTCCAGATGGAAAGTGAAACTTATCCCATTCCTGAAGAGATCCTTAATGGCAGAGGAACAGAGGTGATTATTGTTTCACAAATATGAGTTATAACAATAAGAATTCCATTGCAGATTATAAGTTGTTTCCAGTGTATTATGATTATGATGTTAATAAGAAAAGATTGAATTAACTTTGGTGTCAGTTCGCTTAGATAATTGTTTATGGAATTTATACAAATGCAAATATTGTGCGTATTTATTCATGCATTGTTCATGTGCATTATACAATGTCAGCTAATCTTGATCTAAGTCACCATAGATAATAACATGAATAAGGGGCAGATTATTCTATTGTCATATTTAAAACCTCTTTATTAAATGTTTTGAATGCCTCTCTTTTCTTGCAGCTTTTTGAGCATGTGGCAGAATCTTTGAAGTCTTTTCTACAGAAACGCCACATTAATCACAAAAGAAAACCTCTCGGCTTCACCTTCTCTTTCCCATGTATGCAATCCAAAATAGATGAGGTACAACTGAACTCGGACATGTTTATATAAAATAAAGTTTTAATTGGTTCTCGAGTCATTGAGAAATTGAGTGGATGTTCTTGTCAATTAACCAGTGAAATGGAAGAATAGACAGTCATATCAGCTGATCTCACTGACCCATTTTGTTTGTGTTGACACAGGGTGTCTTACTCTCATGGTCAAAGAATTTCAAGGTGAGGGGTGTTCAAGGGACCAATGTGGTGCAGTCATTACGGAAAGCCATTCATAAAGTTGGGGTATGAACTTTTCTCTGTTCATCATTATCAATGAACAAAATAAGAAAGTGGTGCATAACACAGTAGTCAGCTGGTATTGGTGATTCATGTTCGTGACTTCTACTTGCAATTGAGTTCTTAAAGATACAGTCACATTAGCAAAATTTCACAAGCAAAAAAGCCTCCATTGTCCATTATCAATGGCGTAGCAATGTATGAAGCACAGCTCACACAGTCATTTTCAAACCAAGCAGCTTTCCATTTGACAACATTGCAAATGAATGTGTTGCGAAATCTGCATGTGGAAATTTTTCACCCGGACATGAAATTCCAGATCACATGATTTCCTATTAAAAATAACTGTATTTTGCCCATAAAAATTTGCAGAGCAATGGTAATTGTGACCGCACCTCAGAGTTCACCAACAGGTTTCCTACACATTTTTCATTTCAAACTTCCATACTCATTTTTCCAAACCTTTCTGTAGATTTTTCAGACCATATTTAACATAAATAGTTCAAACAGCATTATCTTCAGCATTATATTTGGTTTATAGTCCAGTCACCTGTAATATTTTTATTTTCTTTTTCTTTTTTTTTTTAATCAAAGTGATAAAACACCTAAAACACTTTATAATCTGCATATATTGACCTCTGACACATCAGATGGATTCTGTAACTTCTGTAACTGTACTTTTCGTAGGAATCCTGCACCAATCTTGTACTTGGGAAAGCAGAGAACTGCCAAACTTTTTCACTTGAGCTTGCGTTTCCCGTCTTCCGCAAGTCAATGGAATGAAAAGTGTAGTGTGACTGCCTCTTAAGAATCCACAGTCTACATTTTCTGTTGTGTGTGTGTGTGTGTGTGTGTGTGTGTGTGTGTGTGTGTGTGTGTGTGTGTGTGTGAAGGATCTTGACGTAGATGTCCTGGCTATGGTCAATGACACGGTGGGGGCCATGATGACCTGTGGATATGATGACCAGAACTGTGAAGTGGGGGTTATTATAGGTAAGACCTCACTGGATACTTTTGGACTGGACAGTTTTCTCTCAGTAGATTTAGAATGAATTATAAACACAAAAAATGTGTTGCTTTAAAAGGTAGAAGACCTCTAAAACTCATAAGAATCCTGCAAAAGTGAGAAGGCTTGATTTATTGCCTCAATCTGTTTCCTTAGGTACTGGCACTAATGCATGTTACATGGAGGAAATGCGACACATTGATCTCGTGGAAGGAGATGAAGGCAGGATGTGTATTAATACTGAATGGGGGGCATTCGGAGATGATGGTGTGCTTGATGATTTCATCACAAGTTTTGACCGTGAAATTGATGCCGCCTCAATTAATCCAGGAAAACAGCTGTAAGTCCTTATTGATGGGATTAGATTGCTTTAACACAGGGATGCCAAAATCAGGGCCTGTGAACAAAAGTTTGATTTGGCCCATCATGCCATATCACAAGAGGAGGGGGGAAATATGCCATTAAAGCATATCTCCATTTATAATTTTTGCTTTAACATTTTTGTTGTAGAGAATATAAATGAATTTTATTAAAAATACATTTTAATATAATGTATTTGTATTACTGCAACATTACTTTCAGCCCTCTTATCAAGTTTTGTTTTTGACACTTTGTAGTAAAAAGTTTGGGCACCTCTGATTTATTCCACACTTACTGAAAGTTATTCCCAAATGATGTGTGCACATAACTTGAAAAAAAAAGAAAAAAAAGTTTTGTAGTCTATGTATTAACTTTGTAACTCTGTAACCAGTTTTGAAAAGATGGTGAGTGGGATGTACATGGGAGAGCTTGTGAGACTCATCCTACTCAAGATGGCCAAAAAGGGTCTACTGTTTCGTGGCCAAGTCAGTGATGCTCTCAGGACCAAGGGAACATTCCAGACCAACCATATCTGCTTGATTGAACAGTAAGATTGCATGTTCATGAATATAAACTGATATTAGATGGGTTAAAAGAAGCAATATATTTCTGAAAGTTCTGAATCTTCATGTTTTCCCTGCTAAAAAGATTACCATAGTTCAGCAAGAATTTCCATGCTAGCTTAATCTGGATTTTGGGGTTTTGTGATAATCTGGTGTAGGTCTCGATGGGGTTTAAATGTATATGTTCTAACTGAGAATGTTTCCAGGTATAAAGGTGGTTTGGAGAACACAAAAGAGATTCTGGAAGACCTAGGACTTAATCCCAGTGAAGATGACTGCATTGCTGTCCAGCATGTCTGCACCATTGTGTCCTTCAGGTCAGCTAACCTAGTTGCTGCAGCTTTGGCTGCCATCTTGACACGGATCAGAGAAAACAAGAAGCTGAAGACCCTTCGGACCACTGTAGGAATGGATGGGACGGTCTACCGAACACATCCACAGTACGTCAGTTCACCTTCACACGTAAAAACCCAAAGAGGTTTTTAGTATGAAATTGGATTGAAGAAATAATTTTACAATGCACAATGTTTAATACTTGTATCTGTATTTTAAAGATACCCCAAGCGGCTTCACAAAGTGGTCCGCCATCTGGTGCCAGACTGTCATGTCCGTTTTGTGCTGTCTGAAAGTGGCAGTGCAAAAGGTGCCGCCATGGTGACTGCAGTGGCTCAGCGTTTAGCTTCACAATGTAAGGAGATTGATGATACCCTTGCAACCTTTGCCTTGAACTCCAAACAGCTCCAGGAAGTGAAGAAGAAGATGCGTGTGGAGATGGAACGAGGCTTGAAGAAAGACTCCCATCCCACTGCATCAGTCAAAATGCTGCCCACATATGTTTACAGGACTCCAGATGGGACAGGTAAAGGAAAACTGCCTACTTACAGCAATCATGGTGTAAACCATACATCTTTGGGGAATTCCAAATTATTATTTATTGTTAGCACTATTGTTATTTTTATCACTGTTATATATTATATTACATTATATTATACATCCATTCATTCTTCAAACTGCTTGTCCTATGTAGAGCTTATTTTTTTAATATTATGATTTTATTTGTATATTCAGTAGGAAAGATAAATCTTAAATCTGAACACAATAATAATTGACTCACTTTCACAGAAAGAGGAAAGTACCTTGCCTTGGATCTTGGTGGAACCAATTTCCGTGTGTTGGTGGTTAAGATTCGTACTGGTATGCGGAATTCAGTCCGGATGTACAACAAGATTTATGCCATCCCACTGGAGATCATGCAGGGCACAGGAGAGGAGGTAAAACACTATGAACAAAAAAACAATCATTTTGGTGCAAATAAATTGATTAGTATCACAAATTTTACATCATTGTACTATATAGGGTCCAGAAATGTATCAGTATAACAAGTAATTTTAAGCTAATTTAATTTTTTGAGGGTTTTTTCTCCAGTTGTTTGACCACATAGTTCAGTGTATCTCGGATTTCTTGGACTATATGGGGATGAAGAACACTCGTTTGCCTCTTGGCTTCACCTTCTCTTTCCCATGCAGTCAGACAGGTATTGATAAGGTAAAAAAACATTTTTCTTGGGTTATCAGAGGTCACTTTAATTGTCAATATAATTATCATAAAAAGGTTTAAGCACCTTAAAACAAACTGTTAAAGCACAGACAAATGCTATTCTCAATTGATCGTCTACTTGTTTAGGGAGATCTGGTCTGCTGGACGAAAGGTTTCAAAGCGACAGATTGTGAGGGCTATGATGTTGTGGATATGCTGAGAGAGGCCATCAAAAGACGAAATGTGAGGGGAAAGCAAACATCAAATCACTTTTGCACATGACACACTCATTCACTGACAGAGAAGCACCATCGATGTTAATGTTCCATTGTCATATAATAAGAGTATTCAGACTTCAATGCTTATATTTTTTCATAAATAATTATGCTGTAGCTTATAATCATCTTATTTTACAAGTATTTTATGCTACTGATGTTTGTATTGGTGTGGTTATGATTTAATTTGTTCTTTTAGGAATTTGACCTTGATATCGTTGCTATAGTGAATGACACAGTTGGCACAATGATGACTTGTGCATATGAGGACCCTAAATGTCAGATTGGTCTTATTGCTGGTAAGTATTAATGTATTTCCGAGGTATTTCTGTGGTATTTCAGTAAAGCTATATGGTAACTGACAACCTCACTGCTGATTATAAACCAACACACGCAAAAAAGAAGCATTACAGTATGCAACATGTCAACACATGTATGATTGTTAACTCTGCAGGAACGGGCAGCAATGTGTGTTACATGGAGGAGATGAAGAACATCGAATTTGTGGAGGGTGATGAAGGGCAGATGTGTATAAACACTGAGTGGGGAGGATTTGGAGAAAATGATAATATTGAGGACATCCGGACCAGATATGACCGAGAGGTAGATGGAGGCTCACTTAATGCAGGAAAACAAAGGTAAAATTTTTTAGACAATTTAGACAGTGATATCTGAACAGTTGTTTGCAATGCAAGACAAATGCAATGCAGGTTTTCTGCATTTGTCCACATGGAGGCAGTATACTATCAATATTTCCTCAAAGCAGAGGAAGTTTTAGCAACCTGTTGTAATGAACAGTGGCAAAAGCAGAAACAAGTGGAATTTAAATAGCAATAAATTTTACTCCATTTTTAGTGAATATTTTATTTATCTATTTTAAATAATTTTTTTATTGTTATTAATATTATTAAGAAGAAGAAGAGGAAGAAGAATTTAAAATATATTATGCCTTAATGTGTCATGTTTTCCAAATATAAACTAATGTGTTATCCTCTCATTTACAGGTTTGAAAAGATGACCAGTGGAATGTATTTGGGAGAGATTGTAAGGCAGATTCTCATTGATCTCACAAAACGCTGTCTTCTGTTTCGTGGTCGCATCACAGAGAGACTGAAGACCAGAGGCATCTTTGAGACCAAGTTCCTTTCACAGATTGAGAGGTACATTAACCGTCTCTGACATAGAATATATTGATCAGATAACTAGAAGTTAGTGAATAAATGTAACAATGTATTTAATTTGACTCATGCTTTGTCTTCTTCCATTTACTTAGTGACCGTTTGGCACTATTGCAAGTGAGGTGCATTCTGCAGAGTCTAGGCTTGGACAGCACATGTGATGACAGTATTATTGTGAAGAAAGTGTGTGGAGCCGTTTCCCGCCGAGCAGCTCAGCTCTGTGGTGCAGGAATGGCTGCTGTTGTAGACAAAATCCGAGAGAACCGTGGACTAGAGAATTTGGAGATTACTGTGGGTGTGGACGGCACCCTTTACAAGTTACATCCACAGTAAGTAAAGATTAGCTGAACATTTACTTACATTAGATCAGTGTTGGATTCATATCCTAAACTTGACATGTTGCTTTTTGTGACAGCTTCTCCACGATCTTAAAGGACACTGTCAGAGAGCTTGCTCCCAATTGTAAGGTGGATTTCATCCTATCAGAGGATGGCAGTGGGAAAGGAGCGGCCCTGATCACAGCTGTAGCACAACAGCATCATTTAGAGAAACAAGAACCTTGCTAGATGCTCAGACTGGGTTTCTCTGAGGGCTGCTTTTGGTGTTTCCAGGGTTTCTATAAGTAATTATATAGATTTATCAAATGATGGCTCTCATGAAATCTCACTTGTTTGCAGCTTGCATATAAAATTATATTTGCATTTTTTTTTTTTTTTTGCATATAAAATAAGTGCATTCAGGGACATTGACAGAGATGTTCATTTATTACTTTTTTTTATTATTATTGTTTTTAATGTATTAATTAGTGCAATAAATATTGCTTTCATGATCACTGTGTTCAGCATCATTTCACTCTCACTGTACATTGGCTCTTTGAAGGCCTTTTTTCTTGTTGTCCTTTTGTTCAGACTCAGTGAGCGGTTTGCATGGGCAGTCAGAGTGAAAGACTCACAGAGGCCAAACTAAAAGGGGCGGTGGCTGTGTGCAATGGAATTTCATGACAGTATGTGGCTCTAGTGCTCTGTGATGCTGTCTGAGAAGCTTGGAGACCAAACACCTATTTTTAGATTGTGAATGAGATTTTAGAAATTAATACTTTTATTCAGAAACGATGCATTCAATTGATCAAAAGTGTGATCATGTGATATTGCAAAATATTTCTATTTCAAATAAAGTTGGTTCTTTTGAACTTTCTATTCATCAAATAATCCTGAAAAGAAAATGTAGCATGGGTTCCACAAAATATTAAGCAGCACAACTGTTATCAACATTAATAATAAGAAGAAATGTTTCTTGAGCAGCAAATCAGCAATGATTTCTGAAGGATCTTGTGACAGCTTTGCCATCACAATTTTGAAAATATATTGACATAAAAAATAAAAGAGAATTTTAAATTGTAGTAGTATTTTAGTAGTACAATATTATGGTTTTGGATTTTTGATCAAATAAATATAATGATAAAAAAAAAAAAATAAACATTTTTAAACAAAATCTTACTAACCCCAAACTTTTGAACAGTAGTTCTTCAAAATTTCTGCTTTTGTGTTGCACAAAGAAATAAATTCATATAGTTTTGGAACATGAGGGGGAGTAAATGACAGAATTAAAAAAAATTATTGGGTGAACTATCCCTTCAAGTAGATGATATTTTAACAAATTGTATCTATGTTGACAACAGCAAAGTTGTAAAATGCTACATATCTAATTTTTAGTTACCTTCTTTGTAAACTTATAGTATATCACTATGTAGGATTAAAATATATTTTCAAAAAGTGATTTAATAGATCCATGTAGGGTAACATTAGCACATTTCCCATTTGTGTTCGCTAATTTAAGCTTCAAGGGGATTTAACAAAGCATTTAAACCAGGCCAGCTCCTGCTCACAAATCCACATGGAGCAGGAAGGGAAAAGTTTACTCATCGTAATCCTTCCCGCTAATGCTAATTAGCTTCTCTGCTGAACAATAGTACGCTGGAGCTAGTAGCCATGCACACCAGCACGTCACCATATACCTGCACAAACTAGCATGCATGCACACGTTCACATGTAAGCTTTACATTCTTTTAGGTGTATACACTTCTTAGGTTAGCTAAGTTGGCTAACTAGGGGTAAAATGGTAAATTAAGCATAGTAATGAGAGACAGTTCTCTGGTAACAGTAATTGCAATATTGATAAAATAATTACATGCTGTGGCATATTGTCAAAAGCAATATAAATAATTGACCTTTGTACATTAACTTGATGCAAGAAAAAAAGTTTTATATATATATATATATTTTTTTTTCATATCAGTAAGTAAAATTTCAAAAGGACAAGAAATGAGAAACAATCCTTACAACTGGACCCCTCTCAGTGTGGTAGCATTGTTGGGTTATGCAAGAGCACATATTTAATCCAACTTGATCTCAAGGAGCCAACTACTTCAGCTGACAGAGATTCTCTCTCACACTTTTTAGAGTAACCTACCTGCCTTCAGTTATGGAAAGTGATAAGGTGACTGAAACGTCCTGCATCTGTGAAGGTAAAATGGCTGTATTTAGAGAACATTTTGTACCGTTTGTTTTCTTAATGTTCTCCCAGGCCCTGTAAATTTCAGCAAAAGCCCTATGTTAATATATTGAGTTGTACATAATATAAATTATTTATTTGTCATTCCTGACATATGTATATACAGTAAAATCACAAATCATGTATCATTTAGGTCCACAGTGCAAATTCCAGACAGATTAATGACAATTATTTTTAGGCCTAATGCATTTTATGTTAGTGTAAACCATAATCATTTGTTTGACCCTTGGACCCTAGAGGATGTGTTTTACTTCTCTGCTTCAGTAAAAAAACAAAACAAACAAAAAAAACCGGTAGAACAAGTCAAACATTCAGTTTATTCCTGTTTTACTGCATGTTCTGTTGAGGACATGGTATAATTATCCTACTTCTAAAAGCATTTTAGAAAGCAGCTGTTAATTAACGTTTTTTTTTAACTAAAATGTCACTAATGTTGCATCTTATTCACCATTACTCCACAGGACTGTCTATCAAAGATGATCACACTTTGTGCTGATTCTTTAATCATTTATAGCAAATCTCAGCAGTCAATCTTACATGTATGAGTACTTCAATGTCATATTTTAGGACAAATTATTATTATTATTATTATAAACAAAAGTGTAATGCATTCTGAAAGGTTAGTCATAACTCAAAATACTAGTAAAAATACTATGAAAATAATGTATATCTTATATTTTTAGATACTGGTTTGTCCATGCCTTAAAACAAAGAAAATAACTTCTTTTACTGATTATTATTATATCATTATGAAGAATCATCTACAAATATTAAAGAACGTATATTAAAATGGATCTAAAGTTCTGTTATATTTGTTAAGATCTCTGTCCTTGAACAAATCAGAGCTCTGTCATGGTATCTGCCTTTATGACATTGCTCATTCAGCCATCAAAGGGTGTTGTACCCAAGGGGTAGGTCATTTCTGGATATATATGACATTATTTATTATATTTCTGCTATAACAGACACTAAGTAAACACAAACACTCCCAACGCAGTGAGTAAATCTGCCAGGAAGTGATGTCATTGCTCCAGTATGCAAAGTACTTAACTGGCTGGACATTGTTCCCTTGTAAATGAATTATAATAAATGGGAAACCATTGAATGTGTGTCATACAGTGACATATTTTGCCAGTATGATGCATATCCTGTAAAATATGAACAGCTCTGTTCCAGGAAAAGTTATCTTCAAGGCAACTTACTGTCATAAAGGACTTTGGTGTCTTTTATGCTGTAAATATTTCTTTACTGAGGACCAAGATTTCTATCACAAAAAAAAAAAAAAAAAATTCAGGGAAATCATAATATTGGAGTAGCAAGTTAATTGAAATGTCTCTTAGAATACTTATGATTGAATAAGTGTGATATCAAAATAAGCAAAAAAGATATTTTTCTTTAACTGTTTGCTTTATAAAACTGTATTCCTCCACAACATTTTGGTACACTAATGGACAAATATGTGCTTTAATATGTGCTAAAATAAATGAATGTGGCAAAATCTGTAATTTGCTCTGCTCAGTGACGTATCTCAGTGAAACTCTGCTCTGATTGGCTCTGCTCAGAAAGAGGATGTTGAGCTATCACAATCACGTGCTTCTGAGAGGGGGAAAGATGGCCACGTGCCTTGGAGCACGACCCACAATAAGCTCCTCTGGCCTGTGTTACAATCACCTTGAATTCCCACCGTAACATTTACCTGAGATGCTGTAAAATTAGACCTATGTAACTGCAACAGCTCCACAATGGCTAAAATCACATTTAACACTACTTTGTTACATCAGCATTTAATGTTAAGCATATATCAAAGAGTACTGTTTGTTTTTCAAGTGTTCAAATTTATTTTATTACATCAGCATTTAATATATCCAGTTTATAATATAGGATACCATGTTTTATTTATTTTATTTTATTAATTAAGTATTTAATATCCGCCATGTATCAAAGGGTATCTTTTCTATTATTACAAAAGCATTTAATATATACAACATATATACAAGGGTATCATTTTTATTTATTTTATCACATCATCATTTAAAATGTCCAGTGTATATCATAGGGTACCAGTTTATTTTATTATTACATCCGCTATGCCCAGTATATAGGGTACCAGTCGTTTAAATTTTTTTATACCATTTTTAATATCCAGCATATATAAAAGGGTACCAACTGTTTTATTTTATTTAAAATTTTAATAATAATAAATAAAGTTTTTTTATTTAAGTTATTTTGACATAGCCTACTACTATTTAAGTGTTGGTGTCCTTTTCAGAAACTGAAATTTAAAAACAATGACACAAAATGACAATTTAGTGCCTCAGTCATTGTAATGAATGTTTTAAATGACAATTAAATCACATAATGACATGGAAATTGTAAGACAAGGAATTACTTTCCTTTGCACTGTATTTTGAGTGTATTTTAACATCAACATGCAATGCACGTCCTCTCTTGTTTTCTAATGTAAATATTTAATCATCCCCAGCTATTCACACATTTCAGGGCAGGCATTTCATGTTTGACCCCCTGATGTTTTTTGTTGTCATCCATTTGATTGTCCCTCCTGCCGACTTCCCCTGAAATTACAAATCACGAGTCTCCTTATTTCCTCAAGCTTCACACATACAGTCTTCACAACGGTTCTGCCACTGAACTGTAGAAGCAGGAAACATGCATGCCTTTGCTGATATAACTTGGGCTGTAGCATTACTCAGCATTTTTGCTTCTCCACCCAAATTAAAGGGCTGTGAGGCCCTGAGTATATGACGCATTGGGGACGTGCTCTGTGTGCCTCTTAGGTGAATCCCCTTTTTCTCTTTCATTCAAAGTGGCTGAAAATAAGGAAGAAGGAAGACTGAAAAGGACTGAACGGATAGAATGGAAGCGGGAGGTGGAATCTGAGGAACAGAAACAAGATGATGAGCCGGAGGAGGGGGCCAGTTGTCAGCTGTGCTCTGCCTCACAAGCCTTCCCATAAAGCTCAGCCAATAGGAGCAGAGTGAGTGGGTGGGGCTTTAGCCATTCCCCATCCTATTCTCTGCTGCATCACATGCAAGCTCATTATATGCAGCTTGACTTCCTAGGCCGAGGAGAGTCAGACATTGCCGAAGCGCTGGGAGGGAACACCCCTACGTGCCGGCTTCTCGTTTTACAGTTAACCCACGTTGCTTCTGTGTTCAAATTGCTTTTCCTGCCTCACTGGAAAGGATCGTACGATTTTTTCTTCTTTCTTCTGTTGCTTTTTCACCAAAGAGGTGAAGCAGAATGATAGCGGCACAGCTTCTGGCCTACTACTTCACTGAACTGAAGGATGATCAGGTCAAAAAGGTGAGTTTCATCATTTGTTTTAACCAGTGCTGCTCATATGTGTCCTCATTTGCCCTTGAGAGCGTTTGTGGGCTCTTCAAGGCATATGACAACAGGTGACACAGGCCTGCAGTTTAGATCAGAGAGTCGTGAGATGCGCCTCGTCTCACGTCTCTCTGGTTGCAGCTTCTACGTCACTCGTCGTGCGACGGCAAGGATAAGAGGACGAGATATACCCTTGCGAGTGACGACACACAAGCCGTCGGGTCTATGCTGCAGTGTCCTTGAAAGCAGGATGTGGGGCGTCTGAGAGCTGCCATGAAAGGAACAATTTTTTTGTGCCCCTATGTGAACGTGCTCATTGGAGAGTATGTCTCTGTGTGGGGGAAGGTGGTTGTGAGCATCTAAAGCCCCCCTCCCCCGCAGGAGAGTGTCGGGTTACAACAGCTGACCGACGGCATGCCTTTACCAGAGTTCTGTCAGTGTTTGAATGCAATTGTGGAGGGAGGGAAAGATGTGTAAACAGAATGTGACTGCGTGTATGCACATGTCTGCGTGTCTCACTTTTGAGAATATGCAGCCTTTATATTTGAACTCTGTTGGTAAAAAAAAAAAAACACACACAAAAAAAAAAAAAAATAAAACCTGATGGTTTTAAAATACCATTTAAAATATGGTTAGATAGTTTTAACTTAACTAAAGGATTAAGAAATGAGGACATGGAGTCAGATATTAAAACATAATTAGTTAATATATTCAGTATTAACATTTCCTAAAATTATTATATCTGATTACCTATTTATATGATCAGATCAGATAAATTCCCAATTTTTAATAAATAACCTACAATCAATAAATAATACATAATCTAAATTCTTTATTACCTTACATTCTTTATTTGGTATGATTTTGAAAATATCTGCACAAAATTAATTAACCAGATATTTACTTTTTGTCCTTTTTTCTATTAAATTTAAATCTTTTAAAATGTACAGTTTTCTATATGGCACTTTCTCTGTCAATGTGCTTCAAAGTTTGGATACAAGTGACATATTTTATAGACCTATAATAATATTTATGTGCTTTTGTCATTTTTATTAGTTTTTGTTTTTTAATATTTATATTTTTCTTTCATTTATTTTTCATCTAGTATTTATATTATATTTAAGCTTTATTTCAATTCATGAAAACGATTTTAATAGTTTTAGTTAACTATAACACTGTTCCACAAAAGCACATTTTACAGTTCAGAATAAGAGGCAACATGGTTACTACAACAACATGTAAGGTACGACAAGCTGAAATGAAATCCATCTTATAGTGACTCATTTGGGCACCTGGGTGCTGCTCTCTCCTGATAAGAGTTTTATGACCATGGATGTCATCCATTTAATTTGATTATAACAGAAGTTATACTAGTAGTTTGTGAATATGCAGACAGTGTCAGTGCTCTTAGCATAATTAAAGCCACCATTCACCTCACCCACATGTTTTGGCAGCTTTGCCACTGCTCTGGTGTTTTTACGAGGAAGTTGGATGCAGTTATGCAGTTACGCAATGACCCATTTTGCACACTCTCCTAAAAGTGTTTTAATAAACCAAATTCAAGAACTTGAAAGAGATTGTGATCATTTTTATGCAGAAATGTCAGACATATTACTGGCATAGGGCTGTTCCTTAAATATGTGATATTTGTAATGGATTCATAATATCTCATTTTTGTACTAAATGACTTTTTTTTTTTTTTTTTTTTTTTAAATGAATGTTTATTTAATTACATAAAAGGTCATGGTAGATGACATATGATCTCAAAAATATATATACCATCAGAAACAGCAGCATCAAAACTACTACTAAACCCTTTAATTATATGGGCCACATAAGACCTAAAGTACCCTGTGATATTCCTATTCAAGTACATTCTCTTCCAAACGTATTATTAATCTGTATATTGCACATTTTCATCATACATAAAGGGTTTGTTCACCAAAAAATGGAAAATTGTCAAATTGTCAAAATTACTCACCCTCATGTCGTTCCAAACCCATAAGACCTTTGTTCAATTAAGATTAAGATGACATTTTAACGATGTCTTTAGTATCTTTCTGGGCCTTGACAGTGGTGGTTAAATTGCTCTTTATGGAGGAGTCAGAGAGCTCTCGGATTTCATCAACAATATCTTAATTTGTGTTCTGAAGATGAACAAAGGTCTTACGGGTTTGGAACGACATGAGGGTGAGTAATTAATGACAGAATCTTGAGAAAAACAGAAAGTGAACTAACACTTTAAAAGCAACAAGTGTATCCCCCAACTACAGCACATAAAGAACAGCACTTTGTATGCATGGCACAATCAACAGCAATTTGCATGTAAATAATTTTTCCAGCAATGGCACACACAGAGGCCAACCTAAATCTCTCATAGCCTGTGCTCACACTAGAGTTAAAGACTTATTCATGGATCAGTATAAGAGCAGATGCTCATGTTTACAGTTTTAATTCACTCTCATTCCATTAGACTTCAGTGAAACATCGTCTACTAGCAGTTTTCCTGATGAATATCATCTGTGTTTATAAACTGTCCTTCCCATAGATTTCTGGTATGTCTGCATAGTCTAGGACATAGGGCATATTATATATTTCAAGGACATACTGACCTAACAAGTGACAGGCAATGACTTGACCACATTTATCACGTTGATTACTAACAAACACCCTGGGTGCTTTAAGAAAATGAGGGCAAAGGTCAAAAGGTCATTGTTTAGGGTCTTTTGAATAATTACCATTGAAAAATTGAGGGTCAGTAAGATTTTGAACGTCTTTAAAATATGCTCACCAATGCACTATTTATTTGATCTAAAATAATTTTTTTTATTGTGTGTCGATTTGTGTAGATTGACAAATACTTGTATGCCATGCGGTTCTCGGACGAGACGCTGCGTGACATCATGGCCCGCTTCCGAAGGGAAATGGAGAACGGACTGGGACGAGACACCAACCCGACAGCTACCGTCAAGATGCTGCCCACCTTTGTAAGGTCCATTCCTGATGGTTCAGGTAAGCTTATAATTTTTATGGTCATACTTTTTTTTTTTTTTTTAAACATATAAATGCACACCGAAAACAGACTTTTATCTGGCCACAGAAGCTTTAAATAAGTCCAAATGCTTGCATTGGAAATCAATATGAAAGAAACAGGTCAAATATAGCATGAAATAAGAATCTACATGGGCTTCCCTCACAAGTTAGTGTCAAGCAAACCGAGTCTGCAGTTTTGTCCATCGGGACAAGTCAGTCTCAAAAAGAAACTTCAGCTTCCTTCATTGTACTTCTTTTAAATGCTTTGACAAGAGAAAGAACAATTAATTTGACCAAAATATTGGTTTTTGAATCAAAAATCAATAAATCGTCATATGCTTAAATTTAAATTAATTCTTTAATTGAAACAAGTACTGCCCTCAGAGATATAACTGAATGTCATAAGGTGAATTTTGGGTAACTTTAAACCTCAGAAGATATTCATTACACGCTGTTTGTAAATTGTCAAGAAAATTTGTTTAACCAGTATTGCTGCAGGTGTAGATTTCATTCATCACAAAAAGCTAGTGTTAGCGATGTTACTGAATTTTCACTTGAATTATTTGACCTTTTTTAAAATGCATATTCAGTACTGCATAATTTTACTTGTTTCCCCAAGAATTTGCATCAAGGCTAAGTAATGGTTTTAAAGTCACAATCTGGTTAGATTCTTTTAAATAGCCTTTGAATGAATAACATTTGCTCAGCTCCAAAAGCATTTACTATGCAAACTTTACTATAGCACAGAATGGGATGGATCTACTACTGAGTGGTCACAATATTGAACCAATTTCCCCTGTGCCACAACACATTCAGAGCTGCATCGACATGTGCTCATGCTTTTCATGACCTGCAGCATCCAATCAAATGCATTGGGTTACATCACAGATTATATGAGCTGTAATCCCAGTCAGATTGGAATGTGAAAGTTGACTTCAGTGCAATTTGTTTACATCCCTACTATGTTTTGCAAGGAAGTTTCATTCTAGTTAAGGATGGCAGATTCACTTCTCCTGTACCAACAAATTAATTCAATGCAATTATAACAACGTGGACATAAACAAATCTGATCGATTTTGTCAATAATCCATCCATCACTGCAATATGTAACATAGTATTGTATATAGCATACATATATCAAGTCCAGCAGCTCCCTGGTCATGAACTACTGGACAGTACAGTATAAACAATTCTATATATAGATTCGGGCCTATTAACATCCCTATGATAAAATGCTTTACAGCAAGTCTGTACTATATGAAAAGCCCACCAAACACCTGCATTTGAAAGAATTCTTGTGATTTAATTTCTTATGGTTTGCTGTTATTTTTACATGTTATGAAATATATAATATCTGAGATTTAATATGATTCTAGTGAAATAGAGTATACAATTGTTTCAATTGTCTCTCTTTACTGTACATAACCTTTTATAGTTGTACTCATCTGTCATTTAAACTATAAAGTTTTCTAGGAATGGTTAAATATGTTGTTAAACGACATATTAATTTTTTTTTACCTAAGTCATAGAAAGAATATATTTAGGTTGCTGAAACTGTTTTGCTATGTATCCCTTTCATACGATTTTACTGTAGTACTCCAGTTAACTGACCTGTCCAGTTGATGCCGAGTTTACAGTATTAAAAATCTTCACACTCTCAGACACCTTATGCAACCTAGAAACAGAAGACAGCCAGAAAAAAGAAAAGAAAAGGAAGGCAATTGATTTTCAGTGTTGCTTGGCAACAAGCGCTGCACATAATATCGACAATCTGGACACGTCGAGGAGCCTCGAGAAAACAAGAAAGACGGTTATAGAGAGCATTTTTAACCTAATGCAAACATCTCTTGCCATTACTCTCTCTCTGTTTAATCTAAGGCATAAACAGACTTAATCTGTATTTCACTACAAATATTTAGTGAAGAATCTGTTCCTAAGAATTCAAGGCTAAGTGGGTTTTCTCGCTGTGAGAGTGCCGCCTGAGTTGATTTGTCTCTGTCTTTGGCCAGCTCAGTTAAGCACTCCTGATTCAGCCCCCTTGGTCACGACCAAAATAAATGCTGATGTGCAGTCTCACCATCACAAGAATGGCACACTATACCCAGTCAAGTTTCTACCATGGTGTCATATGGATAACAGCGGCAGTGTCCTTTAGGTAGCTTAATAAAGTAATTTCCAGAAGGGGAACATTTGAAAATGAACATTTTGTCATAATTTACTCACCCCCGTGTCGTTTTGGCTGAACCATCCCTTTAAGGTAATTTGTGAACTCTTGATAGTAAAAGCAATTTTGATGATTTCTTTAATTCACTTACAGAAAAAGGAGATTTCATTGCCCTGGATCTGGGCGGCTCCAATTTCCGTATTCTGCGGGTGAAAGTGTCTCATGAGAAGAAACAAACGGTGCAGATGGAAAGTCAGATATATGAGACTCCAGAGGACATCATCCATGGCAGTGGAACACGGGTACATGTCCAGTTCTTCATCCACCTGAAACCATAAACAACCTTTTTTGTGACTATTGCAAATGTTGAAAATATGTGTGGAAATAAGTATATACATGAATATTGGACTTATTTAGTCTTCTTTAACAGCCAATATATTTGTGGTCTGGGAGATTTAAGAATTTACAAACATTTTTGAGTTTTTCCACACTGTGCTAAACCCCGGGTTATCTTCGTTCTAAATACCGCTTTTAACCCCGGGTAAAGTAACATTTCACACTTGTAAATTAAAAGTGGGATTAGCACCGCTTTTTACCCGGGGTTATGTAACCCTACTTCGGAGTTAGCACCGCTTTTGCCGTTTTTTGAAACGATGCGGTGTTAGCATGTTACAGCTAGCTACAGAGAACCAATCGCATACTCATATTTGCATGCTTTGGAAAGTCACGGAAACATTTGGCATTGTACATAAACAGTGATTTCAAAATGCTGACAGAAACCGCGACAATTTGAGTGAAGAAAGAGACCGTTTCATTCTTACCTTTATAGTCCGAATTTATGTCCATTCTCGCTAGTACAGTCGGCACTATGAGGATGCGCAATGCTAGAGCTTTGCGTGCTGCGTTCATCCAATCAATGACACCGCAAATATGCAAATAAGAACCCATGGTTTAGGAATGTACAGTGTGAAACGTCATCTTATGAACACCCAGCCAGGATTAATCGTTAACCCCGGGTAATTTATGAGCAATGTGAAACGTTGCCCGGGGTTTAGAATGACCTAGGGTTAACTATTTCAAGTGTGAAACACCCCTTTGTGTGTAATGTCATATAAGTTAGACAGCTTAAATGGTGTTTTGATCTTCGGTTCAAGCTACCGAGCTTCTTCTTTTTTTCTTTTTTCTTTGTCTATGACTTTACCTGTCTTCATCCTGTACATGCTTATTTCTTGCAGCTGTTTGACCATGTTGCAGAATGTCTTGGAGACTTCATGGAGAAACAAAAAATTAAAGACAAGAAGCTTCCTGTGGGTTTCACGTTTTCATTTCCTTGTGCACAAAGCAAGCTGGATGAGGTAACGTAGAATTAAATTCTATTCGGTTTACCAAGGAGTTATGACATTTCCATTTAATATAGTTATACTACTGTGTGTCACAGATCCAATTTACACGACTGAGTTTTTTATTTATTTATTTATTTTATCCTACCTACAAATTTATGACAACTTATTTTTTACTATTGTATTTATACAGGCTGTTTTGCTGACATGGACGAAACGCTTCAAGGCCAGTGGGGTGGAGGGAATGGATGTAGTAAAGCTTCTAAATAAAGCCATCAAAAAACGTGGGGTGAGTCTTATCAACTTTTATTTATTTTTTTTTTTACCATGTAGATGATATACATGTGGATATTGATTTTAGACTTTTTATGAGGGATTTAATGGTGTAATGATTCACTTACAGGACTATGAGGCAGATATCATGGCTGTTGTCAATGACACTGTTGGAACTATGATGACCTGTGGCTTTGATGACCAGCGCTGTGAAGTCGGCATTATTATTGGTAAAAATCCAGATATCTCTTTCTAGTCAATGTTTAAGGTTAAAACTTAGATGAGTTTCAAATGCAGGACTGTAGATTTGAATTTTTGTTTTTTCTTGGTAAGATTGTAAAATTAACATTCCTCAGTGTACAGCTGGAAAGTGAATACCACAAATATATTTGATATTCTAAATATGCTCAATCAAAGCTTCTGGATTCATGAACATCTGCGAATGGCATATACTGCTGTGATTCCTTCAGGTACTGGCACTAATGCATGTTACATGGAGGAGCTCAGACACATTGACCTGGTGGAGGGAGATGAAGGCAGGATGTGTATTAATACCGAATGGGGGGCATTTGGAGACGACGGCACATTGGAGGACATCCGAACTGAGTTTGACAGGGAGATCGACCGTGGGTCCCTCAACCCTGGCAAGCAATTGTAAGCCACAAAACTTCAAAAGCTCTCAAAAAAACATAACTTTTATCATAACTTTTGAGGAGGTAAAGGTGAGTGTTGGCTGTTCTCAGGTTTGAGAAGATGGTCAGTGGGATGTACATGGGTGAGCTGGTGAGGCTGATCCTGGTCAAGATGGCTAAAGAAGGCCTGCTGTTTGAAGGCCGCATCACCCCAGAGCTGCTTACAAAAGGAAAAATTGAAACAAAGCATGTTTCTGCCATTGAGAAGTGAGCCGTCATTCATACTTTTTTTAATTAATTCAATAATGATTATAAATAAGATTCATTTTTATTTTTAAAATTCTCATTACTGGCATTATCAATGATAAAATGTTTTAAAATGTATTAAAATAATATTCATGTAAATTTTTACAAATTTAACAAATTTTTAAGTAAATGGAAGAACACTCATTAGTGGAATTCATTAAAGCGAATTCAAATGGACTCTAAAAATCTTGATATTTGCGACCTTACAACAGTACCACTTTTTCTCTAGGAGCAAAGAGGGACTTAATAAAGCCAAGGACATTTTGACACGCTTGGGTGTGGAGCCATCTGAAGATGACTGCATTGCCGTACAGCATGTTTGCGCTATTGTCTCTTTTCGCTCTGCTAATCTAATTGCTGCCACTCTGGGTGCAATCCTCACACGTCTCAAGGACAATAAGAATGCCCCGCGTCTCCGCACCACAGTGGGCATCGATGGCTCCCTATACAAGATGCACCCACAGTGAGTATTACATTCAGATGATCAGGTTAAAATCAGACTAAAACATGACTTATTAGTAATAGTATGTACCCAGCATGCTTAGTAAGTCATCATAGAGGGTCTTGGGAAAAAATCTGCAGGTGCATGTGACACTCTGAGCAAGCACTGAATCCGCTTGAGGGCTCCTGAGACAAAGACGAGTTCTATTAATATACATTGAGTAGGTTTCCATAGGAGCAGCTGTGCCTTTATTTGTTGTGACTCTCTTGACATACTCATTGACCTTATCTGGACACTAAACTGGACGTTAAAAGGTCACCGAGAGATTAGTTGAAAGATTAGAGAAGTGGACGGTTAAATTTAGGATGATATCACATGAATTTCTATGAAACCTATTCACAACAATTCACGGCCTTTTAAAATGTCAGAATAGTTTTTAAATAGAAAACCTGAAAGACATAGCAGTGTTCTATACTTAGTGAAACTTAAATAAGAGAGCAAATGAGATATGGCTACAGGACAGTGTGTTGCACAAGAACACCGTCCTTCAACTGCCTTTAACAATAATGATCATAAGATGGACATTAGTGAAATTATCTTGGATACAAAGGCCTTAAAACATTTAACTGTTAAATATTTCTTTGCTTGACATTTTTCATTTTTAAATTGTACTGCACTGCTTTTCCATTGTTTTTAAAAGTTGTACTTAGCACTAGTAATGGGCATTTTTGTGAGCACATATCAAACTGCCAAAGTCATGTGATTTCAGTAAAAGAGCCTTTGTTATGTCATAGCTGTTTTGTCAAGTTTCAAAATTTCAGTGGTTCGCCTTAGGGGGGTGATCTCAGTAAACCCATGACCCCATGTCTATATGGTTTTTACCTGATCTTGGATCAACTTTATAAAGTTGTAGACATTTGTAATGACACATTTGAATAAAAAAAGAAGAGTAGCCTATAATATAATTGTCTCTTATTGGCCTGACTAGCCACATCCTCCATAAAACACGTAAAACAAGCCCAACAAATTAATAAAATAACACTATACAGAAACTTTCAAGAAAACATTTGCAATTGGTTTGTAAAAAGTGTTTTTAATGCACGTTTGGACTGAGTTTTCTTTGCATTTACACTGTTTTGACTAGAAGGTGTCACCAGCGTGGGTGTTTCTAGCACTTCAGACAGTGAATATGGCTGCATTTACACTGCAAGTCTTAATGCACAGATCCGATCTTTTGACCATATCCGATTTTTTTAGCCCGTGTGTTTACATTCACTTTAGATGCGACTGGTATCCCATATCATTACATGAATTCCCGCCCTTTATGATTGTCATTGATAGTTTTACATGCTCATGGTAAACTCTCGCATTTTGAATGGCCATGCTATTAACATTATTTATATATTTCACGTCGAGTGGCCATGATTACCTGCCAGAATTGATAAGTTAACGGATGTCAGTGTCATGGATGTTTTGTAGCGCAAATTCTGACTGAACGAATATAGACTGGAAAATAAAGGTAATTTGCGTTTATTATTTTATCTACAGTCATTAAATCTAGAATTCTGAAGTGAAATAAAGTAGCAGGTAAGATTACATTTACTTGAATGAATGATAAAGAGAGAGCGAGCGAAGGAGAGAGTGCACACAAGAGAGAGAGAGTAGCAAGCCTCCCCAGTGAAGCTTTTGGTTTATTAAAACAAAACGAAACAAAAAAACACACATACATGGCGGTCTCTTTTAAATTAGGCACGTCTGCTTCATAATACAACATTAAAGCTGCCTTTTAGTGAGCAAACATCTCGCCCTTGCCTTGTGGTGGCTTGGAATTCCAATGGAAATCGGATATGCGTGTTTAGACGTAGGTCGCATGTGCAGAGATCGGATATGTATCTGATTTAAAACCACATTTGGAAGTGGCTCAGATCGGATGCGAAAAAATCGGATCTCATGTGGATTTTTGTGTTTACACATGTGCAACAAATTCCGATCTGTGTCAGATGTGAGCAAAAGATCGGATTTTTTGTGTCAGTGTAAATGCAGCCTTAGTGAAACAGTGAATTCGGTTTAATAATTGATACAGAGTTTCGAAAAGCTTAGTTTCTCTTAGTTAGCACAGCAGCTTTAGAACATTGTGTGACCCATGTCATGCTTCAGACAACGGTCAAACATGTCCATCTAGCAGGATAGTGGCCCTCCGGGAGCAGAGTTTGACACATGTGGCCTAGTCTTTTTTACAAAAAATGTTTTTTGCTTATAGATGACAACATTGTCAAAACAATCCCATTCACATGGATCCGCAAAAATGACTAAAACACTATTATGCATTTTCAGGCCCCCAAAATGCCATTATCGTATAGATGAACAGCCAAAACTTATAAACCGTTTTTTGTTGAATACGGTGTCATGTAAACAGCCCCTCAGACAGGAACTTGTTTCGTTAATAAACGAATTAGTGTTTTGAACAAATCTGTTGAGTAACTGATTCATTGACCCTCACATAAAAAAGTAACTTGTTGCTTTCCTCATTTAATTCGTTTTTTTGAATGAATCGGTTGAATGAATAATCCAATGAATCACTCACTCACAAAGACATGTTGCTATCCACTGGTATAATGTAACCTACAGAATGAATATCTGCAGTGATATCTCGTCATTTGAACCCACACCCCTTTGTTTCTGCCAGGTATTCCCGGCGGTTGCACAAAACTGTGCGTCGTCTGGTGCCGGAGTCTGATGTTCGCTTCTTGCTCTCTGAAAGTGGAAGTGGCAAAGGAGCTGCACTGGTGACAGCCTGGGCTTACAGGTTGGCTGATCAGACACGTCAAATTGCAGAGACACTGGCAGAGTTCCGGCTGACCAAAGACCAACTGCTGGAGGTGAAAAAGAGGATGAGAACTGAGATCCAGAATGGACTGAGCAAGAACACTCAAAACACAGCCACTGTCAAGATGCTGCCCACCTATGTGCGGAGTACCCCAGATGGATCAGGTAAGAAATGTACAGTTATATGGTGTATTTTCCTAAAAATAGGACAGACAACAGACAACTGGAATCCAAGTTATGCAGCGATCCTCAGATATAATCTGTCTTTTCCTCACTGAAAAAATGTAATGTCATAATCACATTCAGCAAAATGCATTCATGCTTCATCTTTAAAAACCACCTGCTCCCCTGCTATGACCAGATTAAATTCTCTTTATCCCTGTTGAATAGCATCATAGTATAATCCCTGGCTTACTCAATACAGGCACATGGCATTGTATTATGGTGATTTAAGCTGAAGTGTTTTAAAGTGCAGCCCAGTTAAGAATAGTGCATGCAGATGTGTTTAGATATCAACCGCGAGCAAATGTACATGAAATTCACACCCTTCTGTATTCACAATTATAACAATAAAATGAAAGGATGGCACAGGAACTGTCTCATTCTTACCTATCTTTCAGCTTCCATCATTATTTTAATACATTTTTATATGCAGCAGGATTTATTTCTGTATTTTGTCTTTTATACAGAAAATGGTGACTTTTTGGCTCTGGATCTGGGAGGTACAAACTTCAGGGTGCTTTTGGTAAAGATTCGCAGTGGCAAGAGACGAACTGTGGAGATGCATAATAAAATATATGCCATTCCCATAGAAGTAATGCAAGGAACCGGAGAGGAGGTGTGTATTCACTATGGCATATTTACACCTCGTTAAAAGACTAGACTTAAACAACAACAACAAACTCTTTTATATTTTTCATAGTGTACGCTATCATTCAAAAGTTTGGTATCAGTAAGATGTTTTTATTTCGAAAGATTAATACTTTTATTCAGCTAGGATGCATTCACTTGAATAAAATGACAGTAAAGGCTTTTAAATTGTTACAAAAAATTATATTTCAAATAAATGCTGCTTTTTTAAACGTTCTATTCATCAAATTTTCCACAAAAATATTAAGCAGCACAACTGTTTTCAACTCTAATAGTAAGAAATGTTTCTTTAGAACCAAATCAGCAAAAAAATTATTTATGAAGGGTCATGTGACGCTGAAGACTGGAGTAATGTATTTTAAAAAACATTAAAATAGAAAATAGCTATTTTAAATGGTAATAAGATTTTACAGTATTAGTTTTTTTCTGTATTTTTATTAAAATAAATGCAGCTTGGAGAGCATGAGAAACTTATTTCAAAAGATAAAAAACCTTACCGACTCAACTTTTGAATGGTAGTGTATGTACAGTGCTATGTACTGTACTACACACACACATATATATATATATATATATATATATATGTGTTTTTTTTTAATTGTTAATGACTACAATTTATATCTTTAAATAAAGACATATTTATATCTTTAAATATTGCAACACTAATTGATTTTAATTGCCACCTGCAGCTCTTTGATCACATTGTGTACTGCATATCTGACTTCCTGGACTATATGGGGATGAAGAACGCACGTCTGCCTCTTGGCTTTACCTTTTCCTTCCCCTGCAGGCAAACTAGTCTGGATGCGGTGAGCTGCCTGTTTGCCTTTTCTTTAAACTTTATTTGCTAATCTACTGTATGAAATCCTGATGATTTTTTCATGCTTTAATGAATACAGGGAATTCTGGTAAATTGGACAAAGGGCTTTAAAGCCACAGACTGTGAAGGTGAAGATGTTGTCAGCCTTCTGAGAGAGGGGATCAAGAGGAGAGAGGTGAGATATGACATACTGTTACAAAAGTGACAAGACGATACATGATTTGATGGATTAATTCATTTTTAAATCAAGTTTTGATACTTGTTGCTGTGTATTACAGATTGTGTGTATGTGATTAATGTTTTTTGTATGCTATATTGTGCACAGGAGTTTGATTTGGATGTTGTAGCCGTAGTGAATGACACAGTGGGTACAATGATGACCTGTGCATATGAGGAACCCACATGTGAGGTTGGGCTAATCGCAGGTAAATTCAGTATTATACACTCTTGTACAGTATATATACAGTGTGACAACAGTTAATAAAATTGATCCATTTTAAAGAGTGTTTTAAACAGATTTGACTCAGAAGAGCGTGCTAAGATATTTGCATTTGTGATTTTAGGAACAGGCAGCAATGCTTGCTACATGGAGGAAATGCGAAACATCGAGACGGTTGGTGGAGTGGATGGCAGGATGTGTGTGAACATGGAGTGGGGAGCATTTGGAGATAATGGCTGCCTGGATGACATCAGGACTCAGTATGATAATGCTGTGGATGATCTCTCCCTCAATGCCGGCAAACAAAAGTGAGCAGTTTTACACAGTCAAGTGTGAGATAAAGAAAAATGTTTTGAAAATAAATTGATGCAAATGTTGCGGGTGCAGATATATGAACATATGAAAGATAGTCTTTAAGATTTGGTGAGATGAGGTACTTACTGTTTGTATCGCTACTGTAATTTAAGAATGTAAATGCAGATACTATAAATACTCATAGTGTCATAGGAGATTTAGAATATGTGATTAGCCATAAAATCCTGAAAATAAGATTCTATCCGTCTCAGAATCCTGCAAAAAAAGTCTCATGATTTCCACACAAAAAAACAACTCTTTTCAACTGTGATGATAATAATAAATGTTTCCAAATCAGCATATTTCTGAAGGATCATGTGACACTGAAGACTAGAGTAATGGCTGCTAAAAATCAGCTTTGCCATCACAAGAATGAATAGAACTTTAAAATAAAATTGTAAACGGTTCTTTTTAATTGTCATAATCTTTCACAATATTAATGTTTATAATATTTCTGTATTTGTTATCAAATAAATGCAGCCTTGTTGAGCATAAAAAACTTCTTTCAAAATCATAAAAAAAATCTGTATAGTGTCTACAATATTTACTTTTGTAATGCTTTGGCATATTTGTGATCTAAATATGAAATGTTTGTTTTTTCACTTTTAGATATGAGAAGATGTGCAGTGGCATGTACCTGGGTGAGATTGTACGGAACATCTTGATTGACTTGACAAAGCGTGGCTTCCTCTTCAGAGGACAGATCTCTGAGACCCTGAAAACCAGGGGTATCTTCGAAACCAAGTTCCTTTCCCAAATTGAGAGGTTTGCAGCAGTTTCTTCGATTAATTTGCCACATTTCATTGTGTAAACCAGACATACTGGAATGCATTTTTATATTGTATGCTTCAGATTGCTTAATGGTCATGGCTTAAAATGCTGTTTCTTCCCTCTAGTGACCGCTTGGCGCTACTACAGGTCAGGGGCATTCTGCAGCATCTGGGCTTGGACAGCACATGCGACGACAGTATTATCGTCAAAGAAGTGTGTGGAGCTGTTTCCCGCCGGGCTGCCCAGCTCTGTGGAGCAGGAATGGCTGCTGTTGTAGACAAAATCCGGGAGAACCGTGGCCTGGACCATCTGGACATCACCGTTGGGGTAGATGGCACCCTGTATAAGCTCCATCCACAGTAAGTACCTGCAAAAAGAATGTATTTATGATTGCTTTTGTGATTTCAGTACAGAAATCTGACCTCTCCTCTCCGTCTTTTCAGTTTCTCACGGATAATGCATCAGACTGTGAAGGAGCTCGCCCCCAACTGCAACGTCACCTTCCTTCTCTCAGAAGACGGAAGCGGGAAAGGTGCCGCTTTGATCACCGCCGTTGGGTGCCGCCTCCGCCAGCAAGAACAAAAAAGCTGAACCCTTCATCGAACAAGCCCTCAATCCATTCTGTAGCTCTCTCGGAGCATATACAATTCCACTCGCAGCTGTGACTCGGTTCTCATTCACCACGATCCGGCACATCCTTTTATTCATTCCCAGAGCTGTGTTGCTTTGTATTTCACTCCTACATGTCCCTGTCAGTCTTTCTCTGTGTATGTCTATCTGTGTCCTGCACCCAAACTATATAAAGATGTTCTTTAAGATGTTAAACTGTTGTTAAAGTATTTATGGATGTATATTGGAAAAAGGGAAGAAATGTAAACTCATTACAAACATTAAAGTTAAGATATTTGACCAAGTATATGAAGATATTATTTATTTTATTTTTATATTTGATGGAAGAAGCAACAGGAATGGATACCTGAGGGAAAGAAGGTATTTTGTTGTGAATATGCCAAGCTAATTCCAAACCTCTGCGTATTGTCATATGCCTGTGTGGCAGTTTGTGTTGTAAATATTGCGAAACATTTGAGAAACGTTCGCTAACCATTACCATAACAGCCTCCATGTTGGTCTCATGAATAAGACATACAAGTTCAGTCTTGCAGTCACAGCTGCCTTCCTGCATCATTCAAGCCCCTTATACTTGTCGCTATACAAATTAACGACAAGAAACCTATTGCCTTTGCATATCTACCCCTTCTGAAATAGTCTTATTCTCTCATACTCAAAGACTTTAGCGGATTGTATCATGCGTATTGCTTTTGATGTGTGTGTGTGTGTGTGTGTGTGCGCAAATATGCGGGTTATCAGTACTGATTCCCAGTAAATGTCCTTCTGTGTGCCCTGGCTGGTTATTTGTGAGTGATCCTGTGTAGTTCATGTGAGTGAATCTGTGTAGTGGCTCAGAGGTCTCCTGATGAATGCATGCCTTATTTGGTAACAGGTCTAGCATCAACTGATTTTGTACTATTTCATAGTTGCACTATATAAATAGATGTTCTGGATAAACATATAGGAGAAAACCATAAAAATATTTTGATCAACTGAATTTGTGTTCTGTGGTTTCCTTTGCTGTTGCCCATACAATGTAGCGTTGTTTTGTTCAGTATTTACATCCTGTGTGATAATTGTATGTGCAATAAAAGAAATTCCTTTGCCAGGTGATGTGTAAAAAGTACACAGAAACAAAAATGTTAAATGTTGATGATATTCTACAATCACACAGGATAAATATTCCCTTTCTGAAATTTCTTACAGTATTATTTTAATTTTTACTTACCAACCAATTACTTACTAACCAATCACAAATAATAATAAAAAAGATTTTTTTATCTTAAGAGGGCCAAATGTGAGCCTTCTTCAATTGGAAGCTGCAAGGTGTAGTAAATAACTTAAAGTCAGATTACTATTTCCTTTACTTAATTTTCAACACAGAACAATCATACAATTTAACAGATCTTAGACAATCATACAAAAGAAAAACTAACAAACAAAGATTTTATTACCACTGCCATTATACTGTATGGGACACATTACAAACACAACTATATTTCAGAATCTAAAGATTTGGAATTTGTCAAATGCTGTACCAGAAAGAAAACAAAATACATATTATTGGCATTGAAATAAAATGAAATCTCTTTTTACCTTAGGGCTAAAACCAAGGCAAACTGTATTTAATCAGTCTAGCATATGGATGTACATGCAGATGTATATTAAATATAATACATGCTGAAACACTGATTACGACTGAAATGTGAGCTTGCTTTTCTATGTACAGTACAATTACAACATGGAAATGTCTGTTGGGTTTCATGTATAGTGATCATTCATAATGTCTTCGACCACTATACTTATGCAACACATCTTTTCCTCCTCATTTTGTCTCTCTTTTTCCACTGCTGTCAATATTTCAACAACAGTCATCATCCTGTTTAGACTTGACTGTATATATCTCAAGCAATCCATACTCTTACAGATACAGGTACAGATGCACTGACCAATTTAAAGTTGATTTTTTTTTTTTAGCTCTGAATATTATTTTTTTTACAATTACAGCCGCCACTTGACACTTAACCAATATCTACAGTCTGAAACATTCATTTCTCTATAGCGTGGTGTATGAAACAAGGTACATTACTGATCATAAGTTTTGGGTGAGTAATATTTTAGTAATTGATAAAAATCAAGACTGCATTTATTTGATCAAAACACAGTAAAATAGTAATTTGGTCATTTTCAATGTTGACAACAGTTGTGCTGCTTAATATATTTTATTAATACATTTTTAAGGATTCTTTTGTAACAATTTATATCTGTATTGTTACCTTTCTGAATAAAATTAATTCATTATTTATTTAATTAATTAATTAATTATTAATTAATAATAAAATTAAAATTAATTTTTTAAATCTTACTAACCCCAAACTTTTGAATTGTAGTGTATACAGTATATACAGAACAAACTGATCTACATTTAGGCATTTGACTAGTACTTTAAGCAGCATCACAGAAACAAATAAGGCTTGGTGCTTATGCCATAAGAGTAGATAAAATACTCCGCCTGTAAAGCCCACTGAATTCACCATAGAGCACAATGTGAGGTATTAAATGCAAAGTGTGGGTGTGCTTAATTTTAAGAATAGGAAACAAAAGAGTGTTTTTCACCCTCTCTGTTTACCCATCACTGAAATATTGTAGACTCAGGCTTTGATTAGTTTGAATGTGGTGTCTTCTGGTTCGTTGGCATGATTTCGGACCACCACACTGGTGGTCTCGGTGCGATAACTTCGTCTCATGTGAAAGGTCCTCATGTGCTGCAGTTCCATGTTGTCCTCCTCAGAAATCTTGACGAAGGGACACCACTGGAAAGCTTTGCGAAAACCTGAGCGGAATCTACAGAAAGACAGCAGATGCTATATGCAAACTTCTTATGCTTTAAAAATGTACATAATAAAGAGCAAATACTGCTGATAGTATTGCAGTAAAAGTTTAATTGACATTAATGCAAACGCTGCACTAAATATCTATGTCAATGTGTTTACATCAAATTTCTTTGTTCTACAGTAGATGTAATGTGCATTTACCTTTGGTTTAGACAGCAGTAGATGATGGGGTTGTACATAGTGGAACTCATGGCTAACCAGAAGATGGCCAAATAGACCTGCTGGATGTAGTGCTGCTTGTATATGTCCCTGTTGAAGCTCCCCAGAATGAAGTAGATGTGGTAGGGCAGCCAACATATTGCAAAGGTTGTCACCACCACTATCATCATCTTCACAACCTTTATTAAATTGCAAAAATGGCATGAAACTTTTTTTGCCTTCTACACAAAGAACTATAATCCAAAACCATAAAGAGCTGCTGCCATCAATGAAAAGTCCAACTGAAGAGGCTTATTATTATTATTGACAAAAGAAAGAAAAATGTGAAAGAAATGAAAAAGCACATTTCTTGTTCTGCCAGAAGAAAAGATTTCTGTCCCCAGGAAAGGTTTTAACATTGATTCTTTGAGACTTTATGGAACTTAAGTACATTTTATCACGATAATACACGTTTTTTTCAGATGTAGCTATCAGGGTTATTACAGTTAACTAAAACTCAAATTAAAAGCATAAAAAACACTTGCGATATGTGAACGGCCCCATTCAGCAATCAGTAGCGCTTCTTCCTCGTGCCAGTTCGGTTTTCTTTTGGAATCCATGGTGACTGATTATATCAAGAAAATCTAGTCTATATATAGACAGGTCAGTTAACAGCCCACCGGTTTAAAATTTGCAATTAAAACATGGTGGAATACGTGTTTATCTTTCATTTCCAATGTGTATATCATCATGTATTCTCTTGAAAATTCTTTATTGTCAAATGTGTGCTGAATGTAAACTCCTCTTAGGAATTTAACCATTCAATGTGAATTTATCTGAGAATATTCTTAAATAAGGAAATCTATTCAGTGATTGGCCCATGCCTATGTCGTCATCCAAAATCCCGTTTGCGGCACAGCAAAGTGTCGTGAATCATCTCTAAGACTGACACTTAAGATTTAGTCCTACACTTTTCTTTTTTTTTTATTAACCAACTTTTAAGCGCAGCTTTGAGCCAAGAATTTTTTTACTCTTAAGTCAATTCTTAGCAGTGTTCTTGTGAGTAATTCTCAGAGGCTTGATAAATACAGGCCCAGGGGCCGTATTCACAAAACATCTTAAGGCTAAAAGTAGCTCCTAATTTGCAGATTTAGGAGAAACTCTTAAAAATAATGGGCGTGTCAGTCCTAAATTTAGGACTCCTAAATGGTGGTTACCTAGTGGTAAGATAAAATGTTTTGTGAATACGGCCCCTGGTTTTTTGAAGAAGTCTTATTTACTCAAAAAAAAGAAAAAAAAAAAGAAAGAAAAACAACACTATATAATAAGGCTAATGCTTTATGCATCTGAGGAGCGGAGAAGAGTGTCCTAAACTAGCATTTGTTGTCGAGCCCCAAAATTTATTTTACCACATTATGTCACAAAACGTATATGAGTACGTTAGTTAGGTGAATGTGCAGAGTAACTGGAATAGGCCTAAATATCATTAACAAAGTTATATGAGTAAATACTAGCATTGCTGACCTTCCGTTTCGCCTGCATCTGGTTCTGGTAGTGGTCTGATGCTTCTCCAGGGATCTCACTGCCCCACAGCCTCTGTCCCACCAGGCTATACGTCACCAACATCACCAGCAGAGGGAGCAAGTAGATCAGGATAATCACAGCAATCTGATACCTAGTGAGATCAAGCATCACTTCATAAATCAAATCAGTTTGAAATATCCTAACCAATATGTATATTTTTTCTTGTCAGTAAAAACTGAACAAAGCTAGAATATTTTGTCTTCTTTTCTTACGAGAGCTGATGTTTCCCTCCATAATCATCAGGCCATTCCACCATACAAACAGTCCGAGGGAAGTAGAACTTGGTGCTTGCGTAATAACACTGAGGGAAGGCCAGTGAAAAAGCCACAGTCCAGATGACCCCGATCAGAACTTTAGTAGTAGTGGAGGAGAGCCTGGGCTTCAGGGGATGGATTATAGCCATATATCTGTGGATTTCAGCCAACAACATCTTAATGAAAGTGAACAGTATAGGCTACCTTTATAGATTTGAAATATGAACAAAACTGAAAAGGCTGCTAAAACCACTTTGTAGACTCACCCTTCTATGAACATTCAGTGTTTTACAGGACTTTTTGGACAGAATTTTCCGCATGCATAATGTTTCACTGGAACACTTCCACAGAAAGAGAATTGACTGGTTTCTTGCGTTATTTCCCTGGCTTAATTATTGCCATCATCTACTTGTTAGTCACTAAATCAGACTCTTATTCATGTCATCAGAACACAATGTGGAAAGTGACCACACAGATTATAGTCTTGCTTATTGCACATGAGTAACCAGGTCAACTAGAAACGATTATCCAGGAATAGCCTATAACAAATTCATAATTTGCGCACAGTAAAATGCACTTTGATTTCTTAAGCCGCTGGGAGATTGAGTAGGTAGGCTAAGTGCAGGTAAATTACGTATATTTGACATTGCGCCCGCGAGCTAGCCTACGTGCGCACGGGTTCTCTTTTAGACCAATTATCGAAGCCTGAAGTGTCAGTCCTAATCACCTCACCATTTTGTGTGAGCTTGCTTTATGCTTTCAACTAACCACGACAATTGCTAAAGACAGTTAGTATATGACATGAAAAGAGTTATTTCATTAGCATAAACTAAATGAATATTCATCTGGGATATCTTTTAATAGCCCAAATATCATTAACTACTTTTGACCGTTTGTGGTAGATTAGTGATGGAGAACAGATAAAAGCTTTATCCTCTCATCCTTTGAGTTGATGCATTTAGAGCTATTTTTATGTACAGAGGCAAAAGCTAAAATTTGGTCGAAAAACAGCTCTAACCTGCTTCATCAAGGTCTATGTCAGTCCATCTGATCCATCATCTAGATCAGCGCTTTTCAAATCTGTCCTGGGGACCCCCCACCACTGCAAATTTTGTATGTCTCCCTCATCTAACACACCTAATTCAACTAATCGGCTCTAGTAGAGACTGCCAGACTTGAATTTCAGTGTGTCCAATGAAGGAGACGTCCAAAATGTAGACCAGCTCTTAACCATATACGAGCAAAAAAACAAAACATAAAACCAGCTGCCACCTGAAAGGTAACATTTCATATATAACTTCACATATGTGTTATATTACAGCTACAATTAGGCTTTCATAAACTTCCAGGCTGTAACTGTTTTATGGCATGGTTTATGTTCTAAATCTAATATGGTGATTAATGATCAGAATTCATGAGAAAAGTTAAGGTTTACTGATATTTGCTGAGAGCACCTATATATAGATCGATAGATATATAGATATGCTTTGTTGTCTGCTTACCTGTCAACAGCAATAGCCGCCATTGAATAAATGCTTGAGAACATTGCTGTTATTGGGAAGAAGTTTTGAAATTTACAGTATCCTAAACCAAAATACCAGTCATTGTGCAAAGCATACACGAAATTGAAGACAGTGTTAAAAGTTGCCATAGAAGCATCAGAAAAGGCGAGGTTTACAATGAAGTAGTTGGTCACTGTCCTCATGCGTTTATGAGCCAGAATTATCCAAATAACAGTGACATTGCCAATGATGGACACAATTACGATCAAAGAGTATGCAATCGCCCATAATGCCACCTGCCAGTCCGGCTGCTCGAACAGATTGGTGGAGGTTTCGTTTCCGTCTTCATCGTCGTAAAGAATAGATGTTGAAAGGGGGTCCAAAGTGATATCCATTGTAGTTGTCCGTAGTCACAGGGCATAAATCAGTCTGTATGCTTATTCCAGTGAGTGACTCACTCTTCTGTCGCTTTACGACATGGTAAACCTGTGTATTTTGGACATTTGCAGCAGTTCATTTTCTAAACAGTGAGCGGTCAGTGCGCCTCGTGCCGCCTCATGTCCAAACTGCCTGCTGGAGTGCGTTATTGTGCCTGCAGTTGATCGTAGCACTGGGAAACTGAAGGAATGTGTGCAAAGTGCTGTGTCGGTCCCGATGCAGTGACGTTTATTTAAACACATTTTTGCCAACGCGCACTGTGACGCACGGCATCCTGAGCTCCTTCTCCTAAAATCTGGCAATACCAAATAGATGTAATTGGTATGTAATTGACGCGTTAACAGCGGACAGCTTGCTGTCATTAATAATTGCAAACCCCCTGCAGGGAAAACTAATGGAAATGTGTCACAGTTTAAGAGCATGCGTGAGGTCTGCTTTACTTGTTCTGCTGAGATTTATACCCCTTGTTTCTCCAATTGAGTGAGGTGATATTTGTTCGTTTTGTCTGAGTGAGACAGATGTCTGGGCAGCAGGTGGAGGATGTGGATAGTGAATAGTGCACATTACTCTTATTGGGACACTTCGAATCACCATAGGCTATTTCAGTATGGTTTTTCGTTAAGTGTGCGATTTATAAAAAGACTTTTAATGGGAATTTCTGCCAGTTATTTTACGAGCGCAGTCTGTTGAGGTTTTTCTCGTGCATAAATAAATAAATAAAATCGTGCAGTTATGGCTGTCCACTTTATTGATTTATATAATTATTATAATATAAATTAAATGTGATTTGCTTTAATGGGTTACTTTTGTTTATTGTTTTGTATTTTGTGTTTTTTTCATGTCAATTGTAACTAGTGTTAAAAAAGTGAGCATGTCATTAAGAACTCTAAACTCTCCTGAAATATAAAGAGAACAAGCTATGTAAAATCCCGCTCTCCCATTGGACAAACTACCCATCAATCAAAATATTGTAATTCTTGTCTGCGTGAGTGATAATGGAGCGCGTGCTCTGCTCACTCAGGTAACGTAGACGATACAAACAAACCAGGAAGTGTTTATGGGAACGTTTTATACGTTCTTTTTATACGGTTTTAACATGTCAAATGAAGTCCGATATTGCGATAGGTGCTCGTACATCTTTCTCAAGTTCTCGTTAATCGTATATGCAACAATTTTCTGGGTGAGTTTGATTGTTTTTTTTTTCTCTCATATGAAATAGATTGGTGTGATAAATCCATTAGGCTACGTCAGCAAATGTGCACAAGTGCGGTTTAAAAAGTCATAAAGAACAGAGAGAAAGAAAACATTATAGTTAAATGTAAGAAGTCTGCTAGAAGTAACATTTGAGTATGTTTATATATTTTTAATTATGTTAAGATCACACCTATTAACCTGTTACAGTGCTCTTGACCGCACCCTCCTGCTGTACTGTGGGATTAAGAGTTTGTTACTGAATAATCTCTTTAATAGAGTAACTTGCTGTTGAAAACATCAAATGTTTTTTTACGACGTTGCATGTGTTTATTAATTGATTTATTAATAAATATTTGCAACGTCGTAGCTGTAGAAAGTACTAAGCGAAAATAATAGGTAATGACTAATTAAAGTAGGTAAACAATTTAAATAGCTAAACACTTTTCTGGGCAAGTAAATAGCATTTCCATTTGAGAGAAGTAGATAGAAACTGAAACAGACTTATTTTAGTCGTTTGTGGTAATCTTGTTTCTGATATTGATTGCATGATAGTCAGATGACCAAAATACTGTGCGCACTTGTGCATACATACTGTGAAAAACATAATTCATATTTCATATTATTTTGCACATAGTCACTCAGCTCAAGTTGAGCAAAATACATTGTTGAATTTGTGTTCTTTAAGAATTTACCATTTGAGGACTCTCCCACCTATATGAGCAGTATCCTTTTTAATGTCTTTAGTGTGATGTTTGCTTGCTATGTAAGACCTTTATTTTTACGGTCAGAGAGCAGTTTTGTTCACCATAAGACTGAATAGTAGGATAAATCCTCTGGGTATACTTTATAGGATTATAATATCTAACTCATAGCTCTTATTATATTATAAACAATGTAAAGTTATTATAGATAACCGTTGTGATACCTTTACTTATCCAGTAGTGCAGGGGTGGGGAACGTTGGTCCTGGATTGCCTTGTACTTCAAATCAGTTGAAAGTTTTAAAAATAGTTTGCATGTGTCCTGAATGGTTGATCCTTCAATATATTGTCTAGATACATATAACCGTACATATACTTATACTGTACATATATTATAAAAGCCATTAGTGAATATTCTAGTGCCTTTAATGCAAAACATTATCAAGCTTGTTGTATTTTAGTTCTCAAGTTATGTAATACTCTTATTTACTGTTGTCAAACTGTGACTTACTAAAAATAAACTAGAAAGTCATTTGGGGTTACATAAGCCCTGATATTTGCAGTTTTAAATTTTAAAACAGTTCAGACTCAGATCTGATTAAAAATTCTTAGCATAAATTCAGTTACAAATTATAGTTACTATGTTTGTTCCTATTGTTCAGCTTAATTTGGTTTCTCTTCTCATTTGATGTTCTTTATTTATTTATTTGCATTATATTATTTTGTGTCATCCATTTGTGTCATGTTTATAATAATCTTTTCTATACATTTCACATTCGTGGCATTAATGTGATATTTAATGTGGCATTAATGTGTTATTTATGCTTTAATACCGTTTGATATGCAAATGCTTTGATAATACCGTTTCATATGCTTTTCATTGTAGTATTATTCAAGTTTGAGCCACTGTCATGGCGTAGGTACTATGACATTCTATTATCTTTATTCTCATCCGTTATTGGTATTCAAAATAGATTATTGTGAGAAAAGGGCTAGTGTCAAAGGCACTCTTCGTGGCAGCAGAGGTTTGAAATGCTATGGGCTGCACCATTGTGCTTCTCTCATAGCTTTCTGTCAAGAGCAGGACTGCACATGTTGAATCCATCACACTGACAGCATAAACAATGGGCCCCACAGGACGCTATTTCAGACCATTATGCCACCAGCCGAGGCTCTTGGTGGCCCATTGGCAGCAGTATTACAGTGCTGGCTGACCTAGCGCACACTTTGTGCTGCTCTCATCAGGGCTTTCACAAAAAACCTGGTGCACGTGCTTCACTCAAGGCTGCAAGGGTGAATTATTATGTGTGGATGGCTATTCTGCTCACAAAGGCAAGGGCGTACATCTGTTCTTACCATCTCTGTAGATTATTGTGCACTCATGTTGATTGGTCTTTTATTTTTTTGTGCGTACAACTTGCTTGACTTGAAGAGGTTGAAGGTGCTTACTTTACTGAAACAGTTTTGAATTGCAGATGTAAGTGGTAGACCAGAGGTCTTCAACACTGCTCCTGGTGACTCACTGCCCTGCAGAGTTTAGGGTATGTTTACACGACAACGATGTACTAAAAACGGAAAAGTTTTCCTTTTGCATTTTTCACATACAGACGACACCATTGTCAAAATGATCCCCATTCACACAGGTTTGCGAAAACGACTAAAAACGCTGTATTAAACATGGCAAGCCAGTAGTTGGCGATGTCCCTTTGTAAAGATACACTACGCGCCTATAGACTAAACATATGATATGCATGAGCATGACATCACCGTTTGTAGTTTACACAGAGATGATAATGGTACTGTTTTCAAAAACTTGCACTTTAAAACCCTTTTTCAAAAGTTTACGATTTCAGGGCCCCAAAACGCCATTGTCATCTAAATGAGCGACCAAAAGTTTTACGTTTTTCCAAATCCAACCCGTAATCAAACACACCTGAAGCAGCGAATGAAGCTGTTCAGGATTGCTTGAAAACACACAGGCAAGTGTGCTGAAGTAGGTTAGAAATAAACTTTGCAGGACCAAGCAGGGTTGAAGACTTCTGTGCTAGACATTTTGTAAATTGCTATCAGGGTGATCTTTGTTTTTATATACCTTTTTAAGTAATAAAAATGTTGAAGCAATGTGGTTTGGAATAAAGGTACATGAAAATAAATGAATTATAAGTAACTATGACCACCCAGATAGAACTAGATTCTGTTGAAATGAGGTGGCGGTGGCCCCGAACTGTTCTCGGAATTTCCCAAGAGGCTTTTGAAACCTTATTGAGGGACCTAAACATTAAGGCTTTTTTTTTTTTTTTCTTTGGTTTCTGTTTCTCTTCCAGTCTATCAGTATCAATATTTCAAAAGATTTCTGTTTCAAATAAATGCTGTTCTTTTGAACTTTCTAAGAATCCTGACAAAAAAGGTATCACCGTTTCCGGAAATTGCAAACGACTTTTCTCCAGTGTTTTGATGTATTTCCAAGTGAAACGGAATATTGAATAGAGGGCAGAGTTTTACTTTAGCGCTCCTCCTCTCCATCTCTCGCTCATAGCAGACTAACCGTTGGAGGGGAGTGGTTTAAGCATTTTCAACCCAAGCCGTCAAACTGATGTCATTAGAGAAGGGGCACCATTGCAGAGGGGAGGAGCATTTTTAGATTTTGATTAAATATTGAGTAAAATGCATGTTCACATTTAGTCTAGAACTATAATAACCATCATGTTTACACAGCGCACACAACTGCTCTCCACTTATGATTTCTCTCAACATGGGGACAGGAGAGCTGTCAGTCAATAAATAGCTTGCGTTACTTATTTGAAAAAGTAGCTCCGATATTGAGGGACCTAAACATTAAGGCTTTTTTTTTTTTTTTTCTTTGGTTTCTGTTTCTCTTCCAGTCTATCAGTATCAATATTTCAAAAGATTTCTGTTTCAAATAAATGCTGTTCTTTTGAACTTTCTAAGAATCCTGACAAAAAAGGTATCACCGTTTCTGGAAATTGCAAACGACTTTTCTCCAGTGTTTTGATGTATTTCCAAGTGAAACGGAATATTGAATAGAGGGCAGAGTTTTACTTTAGCGCTCCTCCTCTCCATCTCTCGCTCATAGCAGACTAACCGTTGGAGGGGAGTGGTTTAAGCATTTTCAACCCAAGCCGTCAAACTGATGTCATTAGAGAAGGGGCACCATTGCAGAGGGGAGGAGCATTTTTAGATTTTGATTAAATATTACGAAGCCAAACAATTTTTTTGTGTGGATTGACTTGCACGGATGGATTGTTCACCACAAAACTAGCAATTTGAGCTAACAAAATAAATAAGATCAGTTTTGATTTCATGTGTACTTTGAGCAGCACAACTGTTTTCGACATTGATAATAAGAAATGTTACTTAAGCACCATAAATGATGTATGAATAATCATGTGACACTGAAGACAAAAAAAATTCTGATGAGAATTCAGCTTTGTCATCACAGGAATAAATTACTTTTTAGAATATATTAAAATAGAAAAGTTATTTTATAATTCTAATAACCAACATAAACAATCAAAATGCAACTTTTGAGCGCATCTAAGAGACTAATTTAAAGTTTTTTTGATATTGCTTCAACAATGGCCACCTTCTTATTTTAGCGCCCATTAGTCCTAAACTAATGATGTTGGCAGACATGGAGGTAGAGCTTTAATTTAACCAAACTGAGTGGAGTGTTACTAAAAACCAGATTACTCGCAGACCATTTTGTGTTTCAAGTTCATTTCAATTTGGACGAGACTAAAAGTGGTCTGAGCGGGTGAGTCATGTACTAGTTTGACCTGTTTACAATCCCTCACATTCACCATACTGTTGAACAGTACAGTATCATTTTAGAGCAATTAGTGATTTACACACTATAATAATATTATTGATGCACTGGTATGATTTTCATCTCCGGTACATACTGATTATGCCTCTCCGTACTGATTATGCCTCTATTTAAGGAAGAAGATTACTACTACTTATCCATATAGACTATCCTGGTGTGGTGTTGAATGAGAAAGGAAGTCCAGAAACAGAAGGAATGCATGAGCACAAAAAATTTGTTGTAAAGGCCATATGCACATGGACATGTTCACACACACACACACACACACACAGAGTAAGTTAACAGGCATGAAGTAGTTTTGCTGCAATTACCAGGTCAGGATTATAATGGTTATTATTTGATTATGCCATTAAGCCATGTCACTGGAGCTCAGTGTTTATTTCTCTGGATGCAGAAGTACATTTGCTGTTCTTCATCTGACATCTGCTTCTCCTCGGTGTTGGGGAAAGTTACTTTTCAAAGTAATGCATTACAATATTGCATTACTCCCTAAAAACTAATTGCTATACTTAGTTATTTTTTATGTAAAGTAATGCATTACATTACTTTTGCATTACTTTTACTCATCTGGGCTGGACTTACTTTATTTTAAAAAAACAAACAAACATATATTTTATTTTTGGCAGATGTAAAGGCCCTTTCACACCAAAAGTGGAAGGAAATGCAAATTCACACCTGTACAGTAGAGGGCGCAGCTCAAACCAACCTTTCATCTCTGCTGACATTCTGGATTGCAGAAGAATAGGATGCAGGAGAAGAAAGTTCAAAACTCTTACTTAAGTAATAAAAACAAAAGAATGAAACACAATTTTTGCTTATTAGTATGGTTGAATTGGATCATAGAAGGTCAGCAGCAAAGACGTTGGTTAATAAAGTGAGATTAAATACATAAAGTATATTTAACATTTAATTATTGTGGGTTTGTGTAATATTCAGAGTTGCATTTCACTGTTTTTATTGATTTTTGAGGAAAAATTAATCTGTTTTTGTGCAAGTGAGATGAGTAAAATGCATGTTCACATTTAGTCTAGAACTATAATAACCATCATGTTTACACAGCGCACACAACTGCTCTCCACTTATGATTTCTCTCAACATGGGGACAGGAGAGCTGTCAGTCAATAAATAGCTTGCGTTACTTATTTGAAAAAGTAGCTCCGATATTTTCTTTTAAATTTAAAAGTAATGTGTTACTTTACTTGTTACTTGAAAAAAGTCATCTGATTACGTAACTCGCATTGCTTATAATGCGTTACCCTCAACACTGCTTTTCCTACATCTACTTTCTACTACTCTTCATTCTGACACAAAAATGCTTTGGGGTTAAAACTACATGCTTTAATTCTTTAATTAGTCAACTACAGCTCTGATCAGTAGAGTATGATAATCATTTAGAATATCTTCAAATGGAAATCGCACTCTGCGCATCAGGGGAGCCATTTAGAATCAAGGTTAGAATACATTAACTCAGGAGGTCACAGTTTCAAATAGCTCTACTTTACTCTTGTTTTAATCGTAATACATTTAAATATGAAAAAACTAAAATACTCCTAGGTTCAATAATGACCATCCTTGTTAGACTTCTTGAGGTCCTGAATTAACATTTCATGGACTCTTTCGTGTTGTTTTTGACACATGTTTTTTTCTAATATCACTGAAATAGTGTTGATCATTCCATCTGTAATCTAATTTTGCATTAAATCCAAATGGTCTGATCTGATTTGTGAGATTTGTTTCAGTTGATAGGTGGCTTTATTTTGGCCATCGGTATCTATGCGGAGGTGGAGAGGCAACGGTACAAAACACTGGATGGAGTGTTCCTGGCTCCCGCCATTATCCTCATTGTGCTCGGTGTGATCATGTTCATCGTCTCCTTCATCGGGGTTCTGGCGTCTCTCAGAGACAACTTGTGCCTTCTCAAAGTGGTAAGTTTTCATTTTTCCATTAGACACTTGCATATAGTATAGTGTCCTCTACATCACAAATGCTGTACTTCAGCATATCGCTTATGTAAACCATATTGATTTGCTGCACAAAACACTTCATATTTTATTCTTTATAATGATGCTTTTTAAAGGGAGCAAACAGAAAAATAATATTATAAGCTTAAAGGGGTAGTTTACCCAAAAATGAAAATCCAATCATTATTTACTCACACTCATGACATTCCAAGTCTTTATGACACAAAAGAACATGTTTTGTTTTTGTCCATATAGTGAAAGCCAGTGTTGTCATTGTTATATGGACAAAAACATTTTTCAAAATATCTTTTGCATCCCACAGAAGAAAGAAAGGTTGTAAGGATGCACACAATAGCAAGGAAACAAGATGATGGGAAATGAATGATGTTATGAGCTATTTGTATTCACTGGTTCATCTGCCTTGTGAAAATGTCACTGAGTGCTATACATGCACAGGTGGACTCACTGTCCAAGTAGGGCAGAAATTGAGGTGTGTGACAGTTGTTTCAGTAATTTGCCCTTGTTTCTGTTTCACTTGAGATCCACTGTTTACTCTTGCCTTGCAGTTTCTTTACATGCTGGCTCTTTGTCTCATTTTGGAGCTTGTCGGTGGGATTGTTGCTCTTATCTTTAGGACCCAGGTACAATCATCTCAATCATTTTAAGTTTTTCTTTTCTTACTTGTTTGTTGTATGATGTTCTCGTTTTTCTATGTACTTGTCATTTCCAAGTGACAGATGGGCAATAAAAAGTAATTTTAATATATACAGAATTCTCAATGTTCTAATAGTACTATTTAGCCATGCAATGTGACCGTAATTGTTGGCAGTTTCTTTGTTATTCATTTCATTGGATTAATGTGATCCATGCTAATGTGAAAAAGATAATTGTGAGTACTGTTACATGGTCGCTGGGTCATGACTGTTTTCTGATTAGATGAGGTTGTTTTTCGTCGTCAGCTGGGAGTGAAATTTGTTTGGCTTCTTGACACTTCAGCAATCATTAACAAAATAATTTTGATGCCAGAGCATTACCATCATTGTGAACTTAATTTCAATCATATTTCTTAAGAACCTAATTGTACCAGTCCTCAGATTCTACTGTTTTTTTAAGTGCTTCAATAACAGATGAAAGGAACAACAAAGGCCTCCCATGTTAAAAGAAATCGTACATATGAAATTTTGTTGCAAAAACAACATCTTTCTGTTATAACACTGACCTTCCTTTGTCCAATAGACAGTGGACCTGGTCAACAAAAACATTCGTAAAGGCATGGTGAATTACTATGATGACCTTGATTTCAAAAACATCATGGACTTTGTTCAGAGTACGGTAAGAGATTTATATCATGGAGCACGATTCAGACCTCTCTGCATTTATTAATAAGTTAATTCATTAACTCACAATTATACTTATTTGTTGCTAAAAAAGAAGAAAAAAAGAGGCTGGTAAACCAAATTATTTCATTTTTTCTCCTTTATTTATTTATTTATTTTTTCTGGATTCCATTTTAATGGTTTTAATTAATATTTCTAATTAATAAATTAATAAGCAGGGCTGAGCCTGGTTAGTACCTGGACGGGAGACCTCCTGGGAAATCTAGGTTGCTGCTGGAAGAGGTGTTAGTGAGGCCAGCAGGGAGTGCTCACCCTGTGGTCTGTGTGGGTCCTAACGGCCCTGTATAGTGATGGGGACACTATACTGTCAAAAAGCACCGTCCTTCGGATGAGACCTTAAACCGAGGTCCTGACTCTCTGTGGTCATTAAAAATCCCAGGATGTCCTTCGAAAAGGAAAGGGGTGTAACCCCGGTATCCTGGCCCAATTTGTTCATTGGCCTCTGTCCATCGGCCTCTGTCCATCATGGCCTCCTAATTATCCCCATTTAGGGTTAGGGTTATATAAATGTAACAAACTATTAATTAATTAAATATAAATATTTTTAATAAAAGATGATTCATCATCATAAGGCATAGCTAATTAATTGAATTTAATGGTTATTAAAATTGTAACAATACTAGGGCCATATGAAATCTGTGGTAGTGGTGGTGTTGTTTTTGCCTGAATTCCATTGTATTTTTGTTTTAATTTTCCTGGATTTTATGTTTTGATTTAATACAAATTTAAGATTTAATTCAAATTTGTCATAAAACCTAACAATTCAGTCAATCTTTTAAAAATGTAATAAAATGAAAATACAACAGTTCCTTTTTGCAACAAATATTGCATTTTTTCAAAAAATAGGCTGCACAACAGGTTTTTTCTTTATAATTTTTTTTTTTTTTTAGTAATACATTCTATCATCATTTCTTTTTATTTTGGTGGTTTGTAGTGAATACCTTTGTTTAAAAAGAAAAGAAATTGGTGGTTGATTATGAATTTTATTAAGTGTACAGTATTACTTTTGACTTAAAATCCAAACATTTCCAAATTCCATGACATTCAGCTTTATCATGGAAATCATAGACCCTGTAATCCAACTCAGATATAGTGACAATTCAGATGTCCCTTTTATACTGTAGTTAAAACAACAAAATGATGGATGGGCTTTAATGACCATAAATTAGGTAACCACAACTCCTGATTGCACAGGTAACACATTGAGATCAACCATTTGCTTTAGAAATGTCTTTGTATTTACTTTTATGTGTGGGAAATGATACAAAAGGAAATTATATAAAGACCTAGAGTAAATAAGCCGTTCCACCATATACAGACAAACAGTGATCCTTAGACAGCCCCACCAATTATGAGAATCTAGACTTTGTAGAAGGATTTTAAATAGCTCTACTTGTAATTTTAGGCACCCAGCAGATTCATCTACAAAACATTCAATGTATAATCATTTTAATGGCAACAGTGTCAAAGAGCCCAGTGGCATTTTTAATGCATGAGAATGTCTGCCAGTCCTTCAAATACACAACCACATCCAGAGAATCTGCATGCAACTGTTTAAGTTGTCTTCGGGGTAGTTTCTACGTTGTTCACAGGTTATAAACTGCACGAAAAAAACTATTACAGTAACATTAAATAAGGTCACATAAAAAAATAATGTAAGAAACATTAATTACATTTACTAAATCACATTTTCATTACAACAGTAATATAAAATACAAGTGATTTAAAAGAATACATTTTTATATAAATTCACATGGCTGTATTTTATATATTTTTGATCAATTAAAGGCAGCTTAGTTGAACAATATCATATATCAAAACGTCATATACACACACACACACACACACACACACACATATATAATATATATATATATATATAACAACTGCTAATCTGTGCGGCTCAAGTGTTGTCTATATTAGACATCGCTGAAATGCATTCAAAATCAGCGAGTTTCGTCAACTGAAGTGGATTTTTGCAGATCTCCCATTCTCAGTATTAAGCAGTGAACACTGCGCAGGAGCCTGTGAATCAGAACACAGTCAGTGTTTTCTGTCAGGCTGGTGTGGAGAGTGGCTTCATTCCCAGAAGGGGTCCTGGTCATTCCTCATTTATTTGTTTTATGGCTGACATCCCATTAATTTCTGTTTGCCTTCTGCTATTGGATATCATCACACAATTATGCTCTTTGCTGATTATCATATAATTCTTGTACATCAGTAAAGATGTGCTTCTTTTGAGGGAATCTACCAATTGCTTCAGTAATTTCCTCAAATGTTATTCACTGCCATTTAAATGAGCTAAGGGGCTAGAATATGAATTGTGCCATTCAGTAAGAGAAGACAGGAGTCTAATATTTATTCATGCTTGTTCTCTGAAAGCTGTTGGTTCAATAAATGAATACAGAGCAGCTCAGAATATTCATTCACCTCTCATGTTTCATGCCCTGTCAACCTAGCAGATTACATACTAGCAAATTCAACTAGTATCCAACCATTTGCACAAATGTTGTTTTTAAAAATGCAGTGTACAAATATTCTTCCAATAGTCTTATGTATCACTGTGTTCTACCACAGCAAAGTCTCAACCGATCTTCAGCAGTGCTAGATGAGAAAACAACCAGCTTTACCAAAAATAATGGTCTTCCTCCGAAGCTATGCTGGTATTTACATTGATAAGTGGTTTTACTGCTTCGACTCTTGTTTTTTCAGTTCAAGTGTTGTGGGGGAAAGGAGTACTCGGACTGGCAGGTGAACATGTATCATAATTGCTCTGCTCCTGGTCCACTAGCGTGTGGAGTGCCATACACCTGCTGTATTGTCAAGGTTTGTCTATGAATATTTTTTTTCATTCCTCTTGCAGTGTAAACCTATACACACATCACTTATTATGTTTTGTTTGCTGCTTAACACAACTCTTGCAAGAAGAGTCCATAAAGCACATTCCACTTTATCTTTCAAATGTTTGGCATTTAAAATTGTTACTAAAGATTTCAATTCCAAATAAATACGGTTCTTTTTCATTTATTCATCAAAGATTCCTAAAAAAATGTATTACGGTTTTCACAAAAATATTGTATACATAACTGTTTTCAACAGTTTTTTTGATTTCTGAAGAATCATGTGACATTAAAGACTGGAGTAATGGCTGCTTTGTCATCACAGGAATATTACATTTTAAAATATATTAAAATAGGAAACAGTTGTTTTAAATTTGTACAAATATTTCAATAATATTGTTTTACTGTGCAGACTTGGTGAGCATAAGAGACTACTTTCAAAAACATTTCAGAGAAGTCTGCTTTCAATTTTTTTTTTTTCACTTTTTTTTTCAAAATCTTAACCATCCCAAACTTTTGAATGGTAGTGTACACATTTGATCAAGTAGGCAAACTCTGTCTGAAGCTAGTTAAAAAATCATGAATTAATTTGGTATCCTATTAATATTTCACATAAGATTAGGTTGTAATATTGCTAAAGCATGTTTCCAGCAGTCCCCTTATCTCCAGAATCTGTTTGCAAATGTTTCATACACATATACTGCTGTATATCCAACCCTATCTCACGGCAATTAACCTACCCATAAACCGCCCCCTAAACCTACCCATCACTGGGGTTTGGACAAAACATATGAATTTGTATGAATTAGCCACCTCGTAAAATATGTACGAATTGGTCGTGAGATAGTGTTGGTATATCTGTGAACTTTAAAGGGTTAGTTCACACCAAAATTAAAATTCTGTCATTAATTACTCACCCTCATGTCGTTCTAAACATTTAGGACTTTCGTTCATCTTCAGAACACAAATTTGTATCTTTTTGATGAAATCTGAGAGATGTCTGTCCCTCCATTGACTGCCTTTGGGGTGAACTAATGCTTTAACACAGTTGCTGCTGTCAACTGCGCGCAGAACCTGATTTCACTAAGTGCAACATGTTCCAGGATCAACATCTTTGTTGATCCTGGGACAACATTCTAATCAACCAGTCAGACTTGAGGGGCAATTTTACAGTTTTTGTCAAGTTTAGGCTTACAACTAGTTAGGTGCTTCTACATCAGTGTCATTCACCTATCATTTTCCTCTGATTATAGGGATAAGTTATTGGTAGGGTTAGTTAGGGGTAGGGATATTACATTTTTAGGCAGAAATGTAGTTTCAGGATTAACAAAATATGTTGACCCAGCAATGCATCTAACTGCAAAATCTGGGCATGCCAACTGCACCGCTTTGTCAAACAACTTAAATAAATCATTCTTCTGTTAACTAAATATAATCCTGGGGTAATTGAATTAAATTTTAAATTTAGACCAGCCCTGGTTCACTTGGTAACCAAAAGCATTTATTGCTTTTATAATTGAGTCTTTCATGAGGTTACTGTTTGCTTACCTGAAAGGAGACATAAAGGGCAAAGATGAAACACATAAAAGGAAAAAAATGATCACTTTGTGTTTCAACATTCCTCAGCTAGTTTTGTTGTCCCATTTAAGCTCTGTTCATATTTTCAGTTTTACAATTAACTGTCACATGCTGAATTTTACACATACAAAAATAATGCCACTACATCCAGTGAATTAGGAAGGAACTTTGTCCATGACATATTTTTGAAATTATGTAGAATATGAGGTGTTTTCTGCTCAGGTTTTCCAGTTTCCATGACAGCCAGTTGCTTTGCTTTACATTTTGTTCAATTATGGAAACGTTGAGCTCATAATGATCCTGTGTTATCTGGGTCATTACTGTTTTGTGTACCTTTTGCTGCTAAAAGTGAATATTCTTGTGTTGTAGTATTTCTATAAAAGGGTACCCGACTTTTGAAAATATGCTCTGATGAAGCACCGATTGATAGCTTGATTATTTCCACAATGGCAATAACATGAACAAACTGTCTAACAGAATGAAAATAAAGAGCTAGAGTTAGCCATAGTTCAGTGAGGGATTGAGAGTTCGCTTACATGAGTGTCAATTTAGGGTGGAATGTTTGTGCTGCTGTTGTTGTGCCAAAAATGATGTCACTTCCTGGTGGAAGGGACCTGACTTTTGTTAGTTAAAGAGATAATTCACATAGTTCTAATAATGTTGATAATTCTCTCATAATTTATTCACCCTCATGTCGTTTCAAACCTGTTTGTTTTTCTTTCTTCTCTGGAACATAAACTAAGATCATTTGATGATTTTTGGTTTTCAAACACTATTAGATTCCACTCACTTTCACTGTATAGAAAAAAAATTGGCATTTTTTTTAAGAAATCTTTTTTTTTTTTTTTTTTTGGTGTTGCACAAATCAAGAAAAATCGTAACAGTAAAGACCTATCTGCAAGATTTTTAGTCAGGAAGACATTGTATTGCCGATAAAGATGACCAATATTTTTGTTAGTTTGTATCTTGTATCTATTTATTTTCTTGTCAAACATTCTTAAAGCTGCAGTCCGTAACTTTTTTTGGTTAAAAATGATCCAAAATCAAATTTTGAGCAAGTACATATCCAGCCAGTGTTCAAAACTATCTCCTTATCATAGCTCGATTCACAACGGTAAGGTTGTAATAATATTTTATAATAAGAGCGACCTGGTGGATTTCCGCGGGAAATTCGAGCATGCAGCAGTTCGTCTTTGCGTCATTACGTCATGTCTGTAAACAGAAAGAAGGAGTCCAGGCTAGTTGTCTTAATCATGTGAGGATGCTGCTTGTAGCGAATCATTTATAGCCTGTTCTCACAGCAACTGAAATAATTAAACTTATCATTTTGATAGCGGATTATAATCCAGAAAGATCCAAATGACAGTCATCAGTGACAACTGGAGATTTACCCGTAGTCAAAAAGCAAACGACTGTGGAGTGGCTACAGAAATTGAAATCTACAGGTAACGCTAATACACACTAAATACACATAGTCACGCAATGCTTATGTTGTTAACATGAACAATTTAAAAACAAAGTATAACAACAATAATAATTTGCATGGTTTGACGTGATATGAGCCAAGCGATCGTTAGATTTAATCACCATTGGCAGAGTGATTTATTGTAGGCCTAATGCTTTCCCCGTCAGTTGGTCAGAACAAAAGTGGCATACATGTTACTTTTCCGGTGAAAATTCCTACTTTTGGTCATACTTCAAGACTACAGTCCGTGATTCCGAAGTACAATATCCACACCAGTGTGCTGACTGACAGCAAACATTAGATTCATCCGCGCTGACGAGCTGTGCCGATGCACAAGGCACGTATAGATAATAATTCCGCATATGACTGTAATCGCAGGTTTCAAACAGAGATGGCGACAAAGAGGAAAAATGCCGGACTGCAGTTTTAACTTAAGTCAGAACATTAGTAACATGACCCAGCAGCTTGATATTAGATTCACCTGAATATTAAAAGAGCTCATTTTTTGAAGTTGCATAGAAAAATAGGTCCTCTGAAGTACAATGCTAAACCAGGTCTTGCAGTCAAAAAGACATTCATTTTTCATTAGTTTTGAAACAAGCACAGAGTTTGTTTGCCAACATCCAGCTGTGTGCAGATTACCTTTGGACAAGCATTATCTCATCATTACTTCAGTCTAAGACAAAGTAGTGCACTAAAATGCTTTCTATATGTGAAGATTACATCAGAATATTTTGTCTGAAATTTAATATCAGAATCTAATTTGATGACTTTGCCTTTAATACCAAAGAAATGATCTTTAATCCCACTTTATTAAGACTGATGGAGATCAGTTTGTTCATTGCTGGTTCTTTGCTTCTAAGTAGATTATAATATAAGAAAACCTTATGCCACTTAACCAGCTCAAAGTATAGTAGGACCATATATTAATATTTTGGCAGATGTATTTTCCAAATATAAAAATCCCAATGCAAATATATTGATCAAACAATGTATTGATATCAAAGAGTCAACAACATTTGATTCTCACTTCTGATTCTCTTAATATATGTATGTACTATTAACCATCTAATAAACTGAATAAAAGAAAGCAATAATATCTAATTTGCTATGTTTTTTTGTTTTTTTTGCTAACTGATTAAGCTTATTATTTTAAGGCATGGTGCCTACAAGGTCTTGATAATCACAGACAGGCCATTTTGGCTGCATTTCTTCAAGGTGCCTTGGTTGCAAGTGTGTGCTTATCTTCTAAGATACACTGTTGTCACAAAATGAAACATGATGTTGTTAACTTATCTGCCTTTTTGTTTGTGAACCTCATATTAATAAAACTCACATATTGTTTAAAGGAATTTTTAGCTTAATCTAACCCTATATTCCTGCTTTTTACATTCCCTTGAGCTGAATTTGTTGCTCCAAGGATGCATGAAATTGTCACATTCTCAATCCATTTATCAGTTTGTCTTTTTGGGTTGTCTCCTGATGTGCTTGTCATTTTAAATGTAAATTGCTCCTGTCATCAGCTCTTTCTGGCTTTCAGACAAACAAACTACATTTTGATGTAGTCTGGAAAATCTATATTAGGAACATTTTAATAAGGTCATGTCACACTGATGTAAAGAGATAGTTCACCCAAAAATGAAAATTCTGTCATCATTTACTCACCCTTATTTCGTTCCAAACCCATAAGACTTTTGTTCATCTTCAAAACACAAATAAAGATCTTTTTTAATGAAATCTGAGATATTTATGTCTCTTCATTGAAGGTCTATGCAACCAAAACTTTGATTCTTTACAAAGTTCATAAGGGGTTCGTGAAGGAAACAAAATATTAATCAAGTGGTTTAATCCACATCTTCTGAAGAGACTTGATCTCTTTATATGATGAACATTGATTGAAAGTTACTTTAACTTTCAATGGAGGAACAGAAATCCCTCGGATATCATTAAAAATATCTTTATTGGTGTTTCAACCAAAGATGAACCAAAGTCGGATTTAGCATGCCATTACGGATTTAGCATGACATTAGGATGAATAATTAATGTCTGAATATTCATTCTTGGGTGAACTATCCATTTAAATGTAATCAGCATGTGTACAGTTACTCGCAGAATTATTTCAGCTTCATTTATAAAGCTTAGTATTCTTAGCACTACATTAGTTTGACTAAAACTTCTGTAAATTACAATGACAAAACAGGGATCAAACCTAGTCAAATGGAAACGTGTTATGTTGAGAGTAGGCTAGTAATTAATCAGCACAAAGTGTAATTTCATATCTACAATCCAACTTGAGAATATCAAGTTTTTTTCCACCATAGGTTTTGCTGTTTGCAATCTTACTTTTTAAGGGACATGCAAATGTTTTACTACTTCTATGAAAATGGTAAGACTGCATTTGCTTGTGTATTACAGCCTTCTGAAGTTGTTAATACGATGTGTGGATACAAGACCCTGAATAAAGAGGTATGTTCCCTGATCACTTCTATTTCTATGTCTGACGATGTTTTGGTTAGATCTGCTTTTGTGAATGAAAAAGGAAGTTAGAGTAGCTTATAAGTGCATTCTGATATTTGAAAAGTGCTCTGTGTCGATTCACCTGGCATAAATGCAGTCATTTGAAGGGGTCAAAGGTCTGATCGGTAATCATATCATCTGGGAAGAGCAATGTGAACCGCCTCTGAATTTTAACAGGCTGTGAGGATATGCAGCATGCACAGATGAATGATGATCTGCCTTATAATAGCATCCAATTATCTCTCAATACATTTGCATCTCTGAACACATCCATTACTTCGCAACATTGGTTGTTAATAAGAGATGCGAAAAGGGGATTTTTTTTCTGACTCTTAGAATTGAATAATGAAAAGATGACCTTAAATATGACCTCTGTTTCTCTGGCCTGACCTTTGTCCACAGAGGCTAGAAAATATAGATGTCATCTACATCCGCGGTTGCACTGATGCAGTCTTTATTTGGTTCATGGACAACTATACAATCATGGCTGGACTTCTTCTGGGCATCCTATTACCTCAGGTATGACTCCTGCTTATCAGAAAAGAAGGTTTAGATTGCCTGCATAAGTCATTGTAATATTTAAAATGATGCACTTTTCTTAAAACATACATGCTCTTATCCCTTGCAAGCTTGTAAAGAACAAAAATGACATTTTTCTTCCATTGAAAGAACCTTTCAAAGTGTTTGAAGAGTTCGAGATAAGAGTTATGACAGCAATTATTGCAGTTTTAAATGGTTTTCACAAGGGTGTTGGGGTTGTGTGGGGAAAAAACAACTTTTAAACCCATCAAATCTTTCTGGAGATCCTGTTCTCTTTCTTTGTTGAATGAAAAGAAAAACTAATTGGACAGCCTACAACAAACATGTTTCAAACTCTTCTGTATCTATCCATAAGAATGTTATTTCTGTTATGTCGTTTTCATTTTCAAAAACTTATTGTCAACCTACTATAGTGTAGGCCAGCATTTCTGGTAAACCATTCTTCATTTTCGCATTTTAAAAGATTACACATCAACAGTGTATTAATGGCCCATCCTGTTGTTTTTATGTTCGAATAAAATCGATTCATGTTTATTAGTTATTACAGCACAACCCAGCTGCAAGAGCTCCTCTTCATCCAACAGTCATTCTAAGCCTGTAATCATGGCAGAAAATATCATACTTTCATCTGGTCAGTACTTTTGAGATTCAAATTGGATGGCAGGATTACACATATTAGAGGAAATGGTGACAAAAGCGTACACATTTAACGTGATGTATAAATGAGATCATTTTATATAATTCATTGGCTTAAACTATGAAGATGAGGAGTCATCATAGTTTTAGCCAATCAATTATACGTAAATGGGCTATATTTAAAGTAGTAGGACATTAGATTTAATTGCATAAATGTGCTATATTTAAAGTTTGTAATGCATGTTAATACAGTATTTTTTTAAAATACTAATAATTATTATTAGTAGTAGTATTTAATACATTTAAATTAAAAGAATAACAATTCATTAAGCTCAAAAAGTAGAATTTTGGCAACCCTGATAGTCATATTCATATATTTATTTTGACAAAACTTATATAATAAAAAAAAAAGTGCCTCCTTAAAAGGCCATGTATTTGGCTTCATGGAGATATTTCATCTTGTCTTCATTCATCATTATCTGTGCCAACTCATAAGTTCAGTGTAATTAATTACCCTCTTTACATAACATCCCCTCGTTAAGTGTTTTCCGCACTGATGAAGGTTGGTGAGACAGACATGGTTTGAATGAATTTAAACTTTTCTCAAAAGAGTACCATGAGTAGACAGATTTTCAACAAATTAGCAGTCTGGAAAGCCATCTCACTTTCAAAAGCAGCCTCTAATGTGCAGCTGTTGTTGTGTGTCCCCCCATTTTAACCAGTTTTAAAGAGGTGCCTTGATGCATCAAAAAACACCACAGTCACAGATGTGGATTATCATAATCACATAAATTTTGAATCCATTTTGTAGTCATTTCAATAATGCTGCAACTTTGATAACCCAACAACACAGAAAAAAAATCATGCACTCAAAAAGTATACTTTTAGTCTTTTCTCTTACAAAGACAAAGTACATTGGAAGTGCTGGGAACAGGGCTAAGTTTATTTTAGGTCAGACCAGATCTGTAGGCTGATCTGTGTTATCTGTGATGAGGTATTGTTGAGAAAGACATGGATGTACTATAGAATTCCTAGCAGTGACTTTGTGGGACTTCTTTTTTTTTTTTTACAAGAAAAGTCTAGAGACCGAGAAGCTATAATTATTTGCATACTTTTTTCCCATAAATGGTGATTCACAGTTCATTCTAAGTAATTACTCAGTCTCCCCACACTGTGAACCATTCCAGATGTGTATTACATGATTTATATTACTGTATGTTCAGGCCAGGCCGTCCCACCAAATTCACCCCAAAAGCAGATGCATCAGGAAGTCTCGGAGAACCTCAGGGTCCCATCAAGCGTCTCTGGTGACAGTTAATGAGACTGTGTGCATCAGGCAACCATTAGAAACAGGCTACACAAATTTTGCTAAATGGTCATCTTTTGAGATCTTGAAAGGGCCAAAGTCCAGATCTCAGTCCAGTTTAAATGCTGTGGGGGAACTTGAAGTGGGCAATACATGCAATAAACCCTTCAAATGTCACATAGTAAAAGATTATTCATTTTGTCATTTGTGTTGAACAAAAGTATTTCTCTTTTTTGTTAGTTTTTTGGAGTGCTCTTTACCTGGCTTTATATCACCCGTGTGGAAGATGCCATCGAGGAGTATGGTCACTATATGGATGGTCTGCTGGACAACAGACCCCAGGTTACTAAGCGCCAAAGCAAGCTGGCCAAATGCTGCAGATGCATGCCTTTGATCGACTGAGTGAAAACTCCTAAAAGAAAGCCTTATTTTGGATACTACGTAGATAAAAGGATTTATGGAGGTTCTGTCACCTGCTGTGGATGAAAATAACTGTTGTAGCTCTCTCTGCAAAACACAACTGTGCTGTTACTGTTGTAATATCAGCCACAGATACTGACGCAAGTCATTTTTGTACTGTCAATATTGTTTTCACAGTTATACTCAGGGTTCATTATTTCATCTGTCAGCTGAAAATGGATAGTTTGTGTCAAAATGAACTGATGCTTGGACTGTCCTTCAGTGTCAGTTTTTTTCTACTAAATCACACCTAAATCGTATACCAAAGATGCCATATATTCACATCAGGTTGACTGAGTCAGAATGCCTTTAACTTTTACGCAGTTTAGCGTTGTTTAACAGGGAAACTGATTTGACAATTGGCACCCTGTCAGTCTCAGGTGATAAAGTGAAGGTTGTTTTTTTTCCGAGCAACAGTGTACTTCACTTAAGAGAACTTCTATAAATCTACAGCTACATTCGTCATAATAAAGAGTGCTGTCTCTTTTGTTTGTACACTGTCTCTTAAGATGAGTAACGGTATAAATTCTGACCATAAAATTTCCACACTTTGTGGCCACCATACCCCCGTATGGTGTTTGGTGGTTTTTTATTTATTAATATTAATATTATTATTATGAATTACTTTACATTGAGCCTTTATCTGAAACAGCATTTCTCCTCTTAATTTTCATAAAGATACTCATAATGATCTGATTACACAATAATCTACAAATCTTGGGAGTTTTCATGACCATCGTTGATATGTTGTGCTTCTCAAGTTCAATATATTTCTGTCAGAGCATCATGTGTACATCTTTGGGTATATCTTTTTTCTTTTTAAATTATTGTGCCAAAGGGTGGTAGCTTTTATGTCCTCTATTCTGTCTCTCTTTTTTGAATAAACAAAAAATCCAAGTAAACTGTATATTTTGATAAAGTTTTTATGATAAATACTTAAGATGGTGGTTTCTTGTCATTAAATGACAGGGGAGTCATCGGATGGCATATTTAAAGTTTCTACATTTTTTTTTATGTAAATTTTTTACCATATATTGCATTTGTTTCAGTGTCATTATTTAATGAAACATAATTGCAAACAAACAGGTTGATGTGAATAATATTAAGCCTTAACATTACACAAGCCTTAACATCTATTCTTTTATTTTCTTGCTCTTTGTTTGGGCTTTTCTGATGTCTTTTGTGTGATTTCTCTGCCCATGTATTTACTTCACTGTTAAAGCTCAAGTATTGCCCTGAACACAGTGAGTGTCCTGCTGAATGAATGAATAAATGATGTTTACAGAGCTGTGTTCTGCTGCTTCAGTGGATGTTCTTATCTGTTCTCTGTCATGCTGGTTTGATTTTGCAAAGGGACTGCGTCACTCTGAATATTGCACTTTAGACATGGATAATGATAGTCTGTTTCACCAACTTATTTGTCATTTTTATTTAAATTTTACATTTATCTCCTTTAAAAAGTGTAGATTAGGAGAAAGATTAGATAAAAAATATTGTCACATAGTTTTGTAATGACTAAACAACAGAAATAAGCATTCCTTAAATCCTGATGTATCATTTGATACTCACATTCTAAAGGGTTAATTCACCCAAAAATAATTACTCACCCTCATGTTGTTCCACACCCGTAAGACCTTCGTTCATCTTCGGAACACAAATTAAGATATTTCTGAAGAAATCTGATGGCTCAGTGAGGCCTCTATTGCCAGCAATGTCACTGAACCTCTCAAGATCCATAAAGCTACTAAAGACATTTAAAACAGTGGTTCTACCTTAATATTATAAAGTGATGAGAATACTTTTTGTGTGCCAAAAAAACCCAAAATAACAACTTTTCAACAATATCTAGTGACAGCCGATTTCAAAACACTGCTTCGAAGCTTTACGAATCTTTTGTTTCGAATCAGTGGTTCGGATCTCATAAACGAAGCCTGGTTTACTGAAATCACGCGACTTTTGCGCTCCGAACCACTGATTCGAAACAAAAATTCCGAAGGTCTTACGGGTGTAGAACGACATGAGGGTGAGTAATGAGCAATTTTTAACATGCTTTTTCTAAATATATATATATATATATATATATATATATATATATATATATATATATATATATATATCATCTTTTACATTTTTACAACTATACTAAAAGGCCTTTTACTTGCTAAAAAGTATAAACCATAAACCAGATGACAGAAGGCATGTACGATTGTGTACAACAGGTTTTTCAGCAAAGTTTGGATCATGTTGATAATTTAGAGGCCTTCAAATTTTGAGTATTAAGTAGATACAGTAGGCTTTATAGGGTGATATGATTCAGTCTTTTTATATTTTGTAGAATGTGTATATTAAAATATATAGTTTTATAGCTCTCATTCATAATGTAATTTAGATTACAGCTTCTTCAGTAATTTTCTCCCTAAATAATTTGGTTAGATAGGTACACTGTTTTTTATATATATATATATGTATATATAATGTGGCTCTTGATTGTGAGTTTATCAAAAAAAAAGGAGCCATGACCTCGACCATTGCTGTAATCACAAGCCATTGTAGGAGAAGTTCTGATTTGATCAATGAGAGGAGGTACCTTAAAATCAGTCAGACTTGCCTACATGTTTCATCAAACAAGTGCCGACTTCTTCTATTGCATGCTGAAACTGAAGTTCACAATCTTTAACACTACTTCAGAGATACAGATAGTTATTTAGTCAATGACAATTTCCACATTTAACTTATATACTGTAATATTTAATATAAAACAATTTTGATTAAATACTTTGAGTAAAGATTTTTCTTCTTCTTCATTGGAACAGGAACTGTAACTCATTCACAATAAGATCAGGAACATGCTTTATAAAGTAAATAGGGTATGTTTTCATTTTGTGTTTAAGTTCTTCTGTAGTGGAAAAGCCTTTGGAAAAAGTTGTGGAAAACTCTTGACCACAGCTTGAAAAGTTTGTTTCATATTTCTTTTATAGTAGGGACTGCAAGAGAATTTCTTTAAAAAAGATTTGACTTTTATGAGGTCCAGTCTCCTCCAGGAGACAAGTGACTTTCATACAGAGAAAGCATAATTTTTTTGTTTTGTTTTGTTTTTCATGTGTAATTTTTCATGTGCAATCTTTATACACTTGAATGCAGAATATGAACCACTGTGACCTTATTTTTATCATTATACTTTTTTATTATATATTATATTATTATTATTATTTTCCGTCCCCTCCCAAATATAATTAAGGGGTAATGAATGTCATTTGACACAATGGCAGAAACATGATGTATGTGCCAGTAACCTTGCCAGAAGAAAATTTCACCAAGTGCCCTTTTTAATAAGAACTTCACTTTATTTATGACAGTCTTAACACATTCTTAAGGGATCCTACGATCAATGACTCACTATGCAATTGCTAGGGTTTATTGTTTTTGTTTGTGTGTGTGTTTGTTTTTCACATGGTGTGCTGTGCTTTTAGATTGCAGTTCATGCTTATTAAATAAAAGACATCTTCTCATTTCTCTGTCGACTCATATTTAGGACTGTCAACCTGTCATCCAACTCCACATCATCCTTTTTAGATTGAAGACAGCTTCATATTGACAAGGAACTCATCCATTTTGAGCTCTCTCCCACTGTTTATTAGTATATAATTACGCTGCCTCTCCATGATGGAGGAAATATGAATCAAACCCCCTGAGTTTAATGGTGCTACTACCTCTACATATCAAGCAGTTGTTTGTCTGCCAAGCCTAAGAGGTGTTGTATGTATATGATAGCCAGTCTTTAGTGGAAACACCCTGGGACTTTCTAAATGTGATCATGCCTTGCAGATGTCACGATTTACTTCTGTTAGGTGTCTGTGGTCCTCAGCAATTTTTCATTTTCATTAGTCCAGTAAACTGTGCCCTCTGTAATGCTGTGCCCCAGGAAGACCAAAAGAAAGCCATACACTTGTTTTTGTTTCAGGAACAATAATAGAGTGCAAAAGCTCAAATTAAATATTGTGCTGACATTTGTTAAATAAACCAACCACAGACATTATAGTGCAACTGTGAATGACATTGCAATCGGAGAGACCCTTATGCTGATTTGAAGCAAAAACATATTTAAAAATTAAACAAAACAGACAAAAGTATAAGACTTTGTACTTAAAGGGTTAGTTCACCCAAAAATGAAAATTCTGTCATGAATTACTCACCCTCATGTCGTTCCACACCCGTAAGACCTTCGTTCATCTTCGGAACACAAATTAAGATATTTTTGATGAAATCCGATGGCTCAGTGAGGCCTGCATTGCCAGCAAGACAATTTACAGATTCCTAGAAAGCTACTAAAGACGTATTTAAAATAGTTCATGTGACTACAGTGGTCCAACCTTAATGTTATGAAGTGAAAACCAAAATAACCCAAAAATAACAACTTTATTCAACGATATCTAGTGATGGGCGATTTCAAAACACCACTTCATGAAGCTTCGAAGCTTTACAAATCTTTTGTTTCAAATCAGTGGTTCGGAGCGTGTATCAAATTGCCCCCAGTGGTGAACCATTGAAATTTCAAAACACTTATGATGCGACAAAGCATTGTTTACTGATGCTTAATCACGTGACTTTGGCAGTTTTTTATACGTGCTCCGTATAACATCTTAATTTGTGTTCCGAAGAGGTCTTACGGGGGTGGGATGACATGAGGGTGAGTAATTAATGACAGAATTTTCATTTTTGGGTGAACTAACCCATTAATGGCTTTAATGAGGGAAAAATTAACCCATGAAGCATTGTGAACAACAATCAAAGTTTCTGTGAGATTTCTTTGCAGAATCATGGGTAATGTAGTTTTTCACCAGGAATTTGCTTTTGAAAACAATTTTTTTTACACTTTATTTCAATAGTCCATTTTTTAGATATTCTAATAACTTTAAGTAACTTTGCAACTACATGTCAGAGTATTAGTAATAATCTGTCTGCTTAATATTGTTACATTCACATGGACTTTCTGTTTGTGTTTTCATCTGTCACATGTTCCTTTGTTCTAGTTTCCCGCCACAATCTGTCACTATGGACACTAATCACATTCATGTCAGCTGTTCCTCGTTTGAGTTCAATCATCTGTGTATTTAAGTTCCTGTTTCTGTTAATCATGTTGCCGGGTGTCGCTTACGTTGGATGTTAGTCCAGTGTTTCTCCTGTGTTCCTGTATGCTCCTTTGGATTCTCTAGTAAAGTTTTACTCTGGATGTTACATTCCTCTTCATGTGTGTGTCTACACACCTGACACTGTAACAGAATACCCGACCAAAAACTTTAAGCGACGTGTTTTACTTAGCATTTTCTTTTTGGTTTTCGTGTTCAGTCTTTTTTTTCCGTTTTTTCACTCCTGCTTGCACTATGTTCCCAGACGTGAAACTCATGTGCCTTGAGCAGGGAGAAAGCTCCCTCGAGAGACATTTAGAACTGTTTTTGGATCTCGCACATCAGACCACCTTCCCGGACTACTGCCTGTGCACGTTCCTGTACTTTGGACTCAATTCCACCACACATGCACAGCTGTCCGGGGAGGGTCCTCGAGGGAGCTTCATGTCCTACGTGGAGTGGGTGCTGGCGTCATGTGGATCACCTATGACCGTAGGATACGACGACAACGACGCTAGCCCCACTTCCCAGCCAGTGCCCAGCCAGAACCACCTAGACGGTGAGTATATTCGACCTGAGCCCACCGCAGGTAGTACGACGGAGACTGCCGCGATTGAGCCGCCCACGCCCACAAGAACGATCGGGGGTCACATCGCCACGGAGCCCGAGCAGCGTATACCTGACCAGGTGTGTGAGCCAGGCGATTCTGTTCTGTTGGTGGACCTCGAGGGTCTGGAAATGAGCCCCGCCCACCCCCCGCTACTGAGAGTGAGTTTGCTGAGACACTGCTGGACTTAAGGTGTGGAGAGGAAACCTGTCTTGCCCCTATACTGTCTTCATTCCCTCTGGTTCCGTCCAGCCCTGAACCGCCTGTCTCCCCGCTGGTTCCGTCCAGCCCTGAACCGCCTGTCTCCCCGCTGGTTCCGTCCAGCCCTGAACCGCCTGTCTCCCCGCTGGTTCCGTCCAGCCCTGAAACGCCTGTCTCCCTGCTGGTTCCGTCCAGCCCTGAACCGCCTGTCTCCCCGCTGGTCCCGTCCAGAGTTCCTCTCCCACCTTCTCATCAACATTCCTGTGACTCTCCACTTATCTTAGATGTTTTCATGGAACTTCAGCCTGTTTCCCTGTCCACAGCCATCTGTGCCACCCAGTCATCTCCGTCTCCCTCCAGTCCCTCGATTCCACCTCCTCTCAGTAGCGTGGCACCATCTCGGGCCTGCCGGGATCCGCTCTTCCTGGGCACGAGGAGCCCGAAGCTCTGCTTCCAGCTTCGGATGATCTCGAGCTGCCTCCTCCCATCACTCTGACTCCTGCGCCTGCGCTCCTCCCACCCTCGACCTCTGAGTTGACCATCGGCCTTCCGACCACGCCGGACTCCCTCGGCACGTCGGCTCCACCTGGGTCAGACATCGCTTCGCCTTGGTGCGGACCTACGGACCATCCGCTGCTCTCTGGCCCTCCACCCCTTCCACTACGGCTTGCTCCGCCCTACCTCAGGCTCCGTCTCCGCCCTCGGTCGCTCCTGCGTGTCTTCAGACCTCCGGATCCCCTCCTCGATCTCAGGAGGTCGTCACTGTGGCTCCGTCGCGGCCGCTTGGATCGTCACCATCTCTCCACCTCCTCAGCTCGTCAACTACGCGGTGGGCTCCATCCTCACCGTTGTTGACTTCGGTCCTCCCCATGGTGGTCGTCAGCAACTCTCTCCCATGACTCCTCCCTCCATCAATGCCGCCGTGGGGCACAACAGCCTGCAGCCCCTGTTCAAGGCCACCTCCCGGACTTGGCCACCTCCCGGACTTCACCACCTCCTGCACCACCCTGGACTCAGTTTCTCCGCCTCCTCCCGGTTAGCCGTCCGCCTCCTGAACCGCCTCCTACATCATCTTCAGCATCTTATCCTCCTCTTCCCCTCTCTCTACGGCGCGAGGACGCGCCTTTCCGGGAGGGGGCGTAATGTTACATTCACATGGACTTTCTGTTTGTGTTTTCATCTGTCACATGTTCCTTTGTTTTAGTTTCCCGCCACAATCTGTCACTATGGACACTAATCACATTCATGTCAGCTGTTCCTCGTTTGAGTTCAATCATCTGTGTATTTAAGTTCCTGTTTCTGTTGATCATGTTGTCGGGTGCTGCTTACGTTGGATGTTAGTGTGTGTGTGTTTCTCCTGTGTTCCTGTATGCTCCTTTGGATTCTCTTGTAAAGTTTTACTCTGGATATTACATTCCTCTTCGTGCGTGTGTCTACACACCTGACACTGTAACAAATATCTGCAAACATAACACTTTATTTTGATGCTCCCCCAACAGACTTTCCCCTGGCTATAAGTAATTACATGTCAACTAACTCTTAATAATTTGCAACTACATGTTAACTAATTCTCATTAAAGTATTAATAGATTGTTAGTTTAGGGTTAGGGTTAGAATAAGTTGACATGTACTTGCAAAGTTACTTTTAGTAACTGTAGGGGAACATCAAAGTGTTAGCAGATATTAAGCAGTGAGTAATACTCTGACTGATAGCTGACATGTACTTGCAAATAGTCTGTAGAATGACTAAAGTAGACAATTCAAATAAAGTGTTACCCGCATTAAAAATAATTTGGGCAGGATTCAACAAAAGCATACCACTGATTGTCAACCTTGTTGCTGACAGCATGTGTCTTTAAAGTAAATTGATAAAAAATCAATTTCCCTATAGAGAAAATGAATAGTATTTTTACTTCCGGAACCTAGCTGTTGCACTATACATGACTCTCTGGAATACTTGATCCTGATAGATATATTTATTTATTTAATGAGTAGCCATTTAATAGACAGAATAATGTACAGTTAGCCTGTCGTTATTGCAAAGTAAACCCACTTCAGGGTGATCAAATATTTAAGATATGAGTGAACTGTGATAGGGTGTGATAGCTGCTCTTCTTGCATTCTTGTCTACCTGCTGATACAATCATCACAAACACAGTGTTTGCACTCTTTTGTAAGTCACTTTGATGAGAACATGTCTGCCAGGAACATGGATGTAAGTACATGACCTAATTATTCTTGCTGGATGACATATAGTGAAGGAAAAGCACACCTCCTGTGGCTTAAGGTCATGACAGACAAACAGTGACATCGAACCATCGATCTTAAGTCTGTGGACAGCATCGCGCATTGTTATCTATGATCAACCACACGTTTATTGACATACAGTTTCGTGGCTCAAAAAGATAAGAAAAGCTAAAGAAACATTTCTGACTTCATTAAGGCAGTGGTGGCTGGTGGGTTTGAAAACAAAGGAGGCACACTAAATTGTAGAGGTCTGGGTATAAAGTCTCCCAAAGATAGCCCATTTGTTTTTGCTTAACTGCTTCAGAACTTTTTTGTCATTATTAAAACATTAAGAAAATGACATTACACATATAAAGCAAGACGGTATAAATATAATTTCACTCACCTATAGTTTGAAGAAAAAAACAAAACAAAACAACAACAATATTTGAATATTTAAACGTCTGTGTTAAAAGTGCACGTTCGCCGTTTTGTGAAGTTGATTGATGTTGCCTAGCTTAGGCTTGGTGTCTTCCTTGATTTTAAATTTGTAGCTGCTGCTTGAATGACAGCTTGGTATATTTAATGGCGATTAAATATTCAATATCTCTACCCTCCATAATTAACTCTACCCTCCATAATTAATGTAATGTTAGTTGCCAGATAATCAGCAGAAGCAGTTTAAACTATTATCACGTGGGTGTCAACGATGATTTGTTTATTTACGAAGGGAGGCTTTTTTTTTTTTTTATTATTATTATTTTTTTATAAATCTCTGACTATGGATTTGCCTTCCCCTCCTTTTTTCTCTCCCTCAGACACCTTTTTTTCTCGCTTTTTTATTGAACTTTCAAAATTACAGAATATAGCATGTTCTTGAGACATTTAACAATTTTCACATTTTGCAAGTACAATTTGAAACACAGCAATAACATTTGATCTCGTAATGTTAAATCAAGTCATAACTGGACCTTCCAGTTTAAATGACATAAAGTGCGTTCATGCCATGTCACAATTATGTGATTTCAACTTGTAAAAAGCGTTCATGTCTTCCTAGAACTCGTAATTAGGCATTGATAGTGGTGCTATAGAAATGCATAGCCTAATTCCCAGTCCAAGGACGTGAACAGCTCCAAATATATATTGTCATCTTGAGACTACTGTAATTAATACAATTAATGCAATACTTCTCTTTGATGACATATACAGGATTTCTCCAGTCAGTCCGCTTAAACCCTGCCCATGCAAGCTCACTTTTATCTGCCACCACTTTTGAGTGTGCAACGCCCACATCTCAAAATCCAGTCTGCAGCAGATTCATAAAACCAAGTACCTGCCCTACACATTTTCTTTTTCAGTAATCCATTACACTCAAAAATACACAATCATAATACAAAAGAAAATATCTGTTTTTACTTCTGCTTCATCGCGACTTTAAGTTGTAAGCATGGTTTACAAATGAATAGTAGTATAACTGTCTTTAATTAATAGCCTAACTGTCTTTATTATTTAATAAGGCACACTATTAGAGCACAAACATTGCTGAATACGTTACGTGACAAAATGTACACTTATAGGATCAGGGATTTTGAAAATATAGGATCCATCATAATTGTGTTTTTGCCTTAAAAAGCACCATTAATTACAGAGCAGAATCTTGTTTCATCACATTTCCTTATTTTGTTCCTGCATGTATGAAAGACAAGATCTTCGAGATGGATCTTAACAGTATTTAACCTATGATCAAAATTTGAACTACAGTGTCTGAAGATCAAACGACAATATGCATTGCAGGCCAACCCACGTTCTCCAGCATGAGGTCTTTATTTATTTAATAAGCTGAGGTCATTCCTCATTTGATTCTTAAAATAGACAAGATCATAATTACCTCCTTGGGCTCAGTTAATAATGAAGTAGAAGAGGACTGTAGGTCTTGCCATCTTCACCCTTCGCAGATTTAAAAGAGGATTTCTTGGATAGCATGTCCTATGACAGATGAATGAAAGTATTACTCAGTATCAGTATCTGCAGACACACAAATCCTTTTGAGAAATAATTTCAAATCAGTGTCATTTTGGCTGATGTCTAAGTTCAAAAGTCAACACTGGGGTTTTGAACGCACACGATAAAATGTCTATGAGTTCTCACTTCTCCTAAGGTTTTAAATGTTACACCAGTCTATCATCATGTAGTGTGTGCACAACAACTATGAATATTAAACAACAAGAACATCTTTAGATTTTCACCATTTCACCAGCTTCACCGTGATGGTCAAGTGCCTGTGGCAAGTCCCAAGGGTAAAGAAATGGAGGGACAAAATATGCACTCATTATACTAATGGTTCCTTTTTGTGAAAGATCAATGCTATTTATAACCAAACAAAATCCTTTAGCGAGAATCGTCTGAAGAGAGCGCAGAGGAGCCAGCAGTTAATCAAATGTTGTTGCCTGGTTTAATGTCTGAAGAACCCTTCAAACTCAATCAAATGTGATTTCTTATTCATGGGGCTGCCAATGATTCTTGCTCCTGTGCCTGTGGCATCTTTTGAGTTACTGGGTGGCTTTAAACCAGTGTCGAGTGTCGTGAAGGATGCAACTAAATCCAACAAGACCATTGGCTATAGTTTCTGTTCAAAAGCAGAAAAATCATGTGATTTTTACAGAAAGGCACCAATGCTGCAGGCTTGTGTGATAATGAGAACCCTCCTCACCCTTCATAATTATGGCTGTGAGGACTACTTTTACATAATGTAGATTTTGTATTTCTGTTACCTAGATGGAAAGCTAAAGTGTGTAATTACATGTAAATTTTTAGCCACTTTAATGCTTGAAACGTCCCATGAATGGTGCTGAAGCTCCTACACGTCCAAAAGGGGGTTTTCACAGCAATGCCATAGAAGAACCATTTTTGGTTCCTCAAAGAACCTTTCAGTGAACAATACTTAAAAGAAACATTTGCGATCCTGGACCACAAAACCAGTCATAAGTCACACGGGTATATTTGTAGCAATAGCCAACAATACATTGTATGGGTCAAAATTATTGATTTTTCTTTTATGCCAAAAATCATTAGGATATTAATAAAGATCATGTTCAATGAAGATATTCTGTAAATTTCCTACCATAAATGTGTATATGCGTGTATATGCATGGCTAAGGACTTTTCAAGGCAATTTTCTCAATATTTAGATTTTTTTTTGCACCTTCAGATTCCAGATTTTCAAATAGTTGTATCTCGGACAAATATTATCCTATCAAACCATACATCAATGGAAAGCTTATTTATTCAGCTTTCAGATGATGTATAATTGACCCTTAAGACTGGTTTTGTGGTCCAGGGTCAATTTTTTTTTTTTTTTTCTTAGTGTGAAGAACATTTTAATAATCTAAAGAAATGTTTTATACTATAAAGGACCTTTTCTCCAGTGGAAAGGTTCCATGGAGGTTAAAGATTATTCATGGAACCATATAGATGACGATAAAGAAACTTAATTTGTTGGTATACTGTACAATATAAAAATGTTATTCAGGTAACTGAACATACCCATTGTTTATTTTTTTATTTATTTTTTTTATTAGAATTGTGAAGAATGCATCATTTTGAATCATTCTTTGATTATGTTTATTGTTTAGAGATGCTGGCGTCTTTGGAATTGGTGGAAGACATCCAAAATTAAAAACCATATTAGATGAATGAGTGCCCTAGAACAATGGCTATTATTTCGGGTTGTTTCTATCTCCTAGTGAGCATCTTTATAGACCCACTGCCATGTCTCTTAGTGTTTACATGTAAAGCCTACGCTTTGAGGCTGAAGATTTGTTTGTTTGCATGAAAGGTATGAACGAATCCATTCAACCCCACAGAGTCCTATAGTTTAATGTGAAGCACTTCAAGAGAGTGATCAGATGAAAGCTCTTTACTACCACTTGCCCTCTCATCACAACATATTTCTTTTACTTCATCCTGTCAAGAGGATCACAAGTGTTAAATCCACCCCTGAAGATTTCAATCAAGTCTGAAGTGGAACTTTATTTTAAAGTTTGAAGAAGTAATTGAAGAAACTGAAGTAGTAATGATGTGATGGAGATTAATTAATGATAATTTTGTACATTGAAATATAAGGTTCACCCAGTAATTCATACTGCCTGCCTGTGACCTTTTACACTTTAAGGTAGAAATAACAAATTGTAAGATGTGTCTTAGAAACACACTCACCACTTAACTTTAAAAATAATAAAGGATTATTGCAATATCTAATTTGCTAGAAGTTAGATTTCTACTCTTTTTGGAGGACACTGCCATCTTCTGGTTAAAGATTAGGCATAGATGGAGAGTGATTTTAGTACTGAATTTCATGGAAGTATTTTAATAAAATCATGGCATTTATTTAATAAGATTGTATAGGTACAAGATCAGAATTAATTTAAGGCCAACCTGAGAATTTCCCCCTTTTTCAGTTTTATCTTGACAAATCTAAACGGCCAAAAGCAAAAAGGAGGAGGGGGAAAATTCTGATCACAGATGGCATTACCCTCATGGAAATACCCTTCACTGCCTATACTGCCTTTATATATAAAGTCTGTTATGCTCACCAAGACAAGACATTCATTCAATTAAAAAAGTAAAATAGTAATATTGTTAAATGTTATAACAATTTAAATGAGGTTTTCTGGTTTAATATATTTGAAAATGTAATTTATTCCTGTGATGGCAAAGATGAATTTTCAGCATCATTACTCCAGTCCTCAGTGTCACATGATCCTTCAGAAATCATTCTTATATGCTGATTTTGGTGCTCAATAAGCATTTCCTATTATTTTCATTGTTGAAAACAGTTGTGCTGCTTAATTGTTTTAAAAACCATGATGCTTTTTTTCAGGATTATTGGATGAATAGAATGTTCAAAATAACAGCTTTTACTAATAAGCTTCACTTTTGATCAGTTTAATGCATCCTTGCTGAATAGAAGCATTAATTTCTTTCCCAAACCTTTGAATAGTAGAATAAATCCATTATTTTCTGTGAAATGTGCATCCATTTACATAAAATCATCACACAAAATGCAGTTGCAATATGTTAAAAAGGATTATGCATAATAGTCAGTGGCATGCCTGTCACATTCATGTGCTCATTCATATCCTGGCAGTATAGTTAGTATCATTCAGAATCCCACTTCCTGAGTAGCCTGCAGCTCCACACTTATTGGCTGACCAGCGTGTTCACATGTCCCGCCCCCTTTGTTTGACCGCCTCTTCTACCCTGCACCCAATGCACTGTGCTGTTCCAGCGAGAGACATCTCCTCCCCACTGCCTGCTAATGCAGCAAATGGTTGCACCTTCACCTAACAGGCATAGGTCAGCTCTCTCGACCCAGTAGTACCAGCAGAACACCAGCAAAGGGTGTAGGTTTAACAGGGGTAAGTGTGTGCTATTTTCCTCAGCGCCTATGAGTGATTCAGTAACATTTTAAAGCAGAAGTCAGAGCCTAACCAAGATGACAATGCATAAGATGTTTGATTTCATGTTGTGGTTAGCTCTAAATGTTATGTGCACTGGAATCTTAAGGTGTTTTGTCTGTTTAGACTGAATGTGTATACATTTCCTTCCATGTGAGGCGGGACAGTGGTGCAGGAAATCAGAGTCATATGATAGCCAGACCCTGAGAGCAGATCAGCAGTAAACAACAGAAACATGTTGAGTTTGTGATGTAGGTCAGCAAATGTATACAGCAGTATGACAATCAGCTTTTATTTTCTGCAACATTTAAATCAGTTATGAATAAATGACAAAAGGAATGCTATTAATTCTGTTAAACATGTACAAGTGCTGCTTAAATGTTAACCACCCAATGAGAACCAAGTTTGTTGTCTGTGTTCAGTGGATCCAGTCATGTATTCCCCTCAGAGCCTTCACCGATGGGGCATCACCCATAGCGAAAGTATGGAGCGTTTGGCCTACAGTCAAGGTAAGCCTCCAGAGCTTAGTATACTAAATTAAAATATACAAAGTACATAAGTTATAGTTGTTTGTTACTGCAAACCTACACTTTTGTAACTGCTATAGTGTGGAGACACTCATAGTCTACAAGGAGAATAATCCTGAGTCAGCACCAGTGAGGTGGTTGTCAGCAGAGGCTGTTCACGTTCGTTCATTTTAAAGCAAAATTTTGAATTCTTCAGTGTGAGAACTGTTGGAGTAACACTTAGACTAATAAAAAGGACCCACTTTTTTTTATTTTTTTATTAATTAACTAAAAAAATTATAGTGGGGGTTTTGATTCATCCCAGTGATTTGAATAACTAAAGAGTTCACTAAAATTAGTTATTGATTTGTTCAGTGGCCCTTTCTGCGGCTACATTGTTCAAATGGGGACATTTACTATTGTTTGGTACATTTTCGTGGATGAAATCCAGTCATTTCAGTAGGAATCCACATGATCAGGAATTTTGTGTGAGGGTGAAAAAAATCCCAAAGGAGATTTTGCAATGGGTTCAAGTAGGCCACAAAGCATTGAAAAACAGAAAGGTGCTTAGTATAAAAGTGACTTGTGTGAGCCGTCATTAGGGTACTTTTTGCTTTTGAATACTATGAATTCGGACATATGCTGCATTCCATTTACCTCGGAAGAGGGATGTTGGAGCTGGATATGATGTCGCACCTGAGTTGACTGCCTTCCAGTAAACAGATCAGAAAACTAAGATGGACGCATCCAGGCAAACCTTTGTTGTTCTTGCTCTTTTGGAATGCAAAGACATAACTATTTTGCACATAAACGCTATATATATATATATATATATATATATATATAGAAAAGCATCATGTCCACAAATAGAGGTTGGATAGTCGGTATTGTGTGCACCACAATTTTTGAGACAGACAAACAGAAGTGCTAATAAACAGTATACTGTTTTACTGTGGTTGATGCTCTGAGCAGCCATATTGGATTCTGAAGTTGGGGTTGTTGCTTTTCTCCCGAGTTGAGGGGGAATTCCAGTTGAAAGTTATTACTGGGAACGAGGAATTTCCTACTTCTGAGGATAAATGGAACGCGCCAATCTTGTGGCCTAGTGTTTTTCACATTACTGTAAAGTATAAAAGTAAATTTAGAGGCAGCACGAGTTACGAGTGAAACGAGTAGCCTATAATTTATTTAAATATGCGTGCTAACAAATCTACTAAGAGGCTTCATTTAAGCGATTTTGTATCGATTTTGTCTTTGAAGAAAGGAATGTCATTGAGTCAGTGCGTGGAAGTGAAGGAGAAAAATTCGTTCACTTAAAAGATTTCTTCAAAAACACAGATTCTTTCACGAACGAAACAATTAATTCCCCCATTATTACGATAAACATGATAATTTAAGAAATATGTGTTAAGACTGCCAACCAGTGATTATTTAATAATTTTCCAGGACAATGTTCCATACAAGCGGTAGAGGGTAGTATATCCATACTCTTCCACTGAATTACGTCTTTTTAATGTTATGACACCACCCCTTTGCTGCAGACGGATCGTACAGGAGTGCTCGGGTGTAAACAAATCTACAATCTAGCCATTTGTTCTCCAAAGATATGATGACCATATGAATGGAAAACATACGTGGCCTCTGGGGCGTTGACAAGGAACATCACATGGGAAAGCGCTTGAATTCCGTCGTTAACTGTTTATCAATGCCGCTCAACACATCACCCCCGTGGTTGTTAGGTGAAGCATTATCCTAAACTGTATAATATTCACTTTAACGATGGCGACACCTGCAGAACAGGATCTTGTGTTGGCGGAAGCAGAGAGCAACAAAGAGAGAGCGCAAGTGTTCGGTATCCTCAGACTGCAGGAGGATAAATCGGCCGGTGAGAAAGCGAGCAGCGCTGCCATGAAATCTGGAGACGGGAGATGGCAGGCGCCCATATTCGCTTTAGCTAGAAAAGCGTCAGAAACCTTCTCGGGTGGCATTCACGTCCTGCCCAAAGTGATAGAGCCTAAAACATCGCCCTTTTCAGAAGAATGGGGTGCCAAGGGTAGGTTATGGGTGACATTAAAGCCCGTGTTGTTCAGATGTAGCCTACGTGTATGGCAAGCTGTATTAACGTTTATTGCTGAAAACTAACAAGAAACTGTGTGTTTCTAGTCATTTTTATTGACTAATAAATAATATCAATACTAATTCATGTCCAGTTAGTTGTAATTACTATTACAGTTGTATTACAATTGTTGATAATGGGTATTAAGTTAATACTTGTAAGTTATACTTGTTCAAAACAATAAGTTTAGCATTTTGTACTATTTTCTGATTATTTTGATAAATAATTTATTTTTGTTCAATAAATGTCATTAAAAATGCAGATTTTTTAAAAAAGATTAAAGATTCTGAAAGAATTGAAGGACATAATATAGCTTTACAGTAGTAACAAAAATATATTTATTGTAATATCATATTTTTAAATGTGGTTTCATTATAAATATGGTGATTATATCTAAGGTGGACACCCAACTTAATATATGTTATTTATCATCTGAATCTAACCATGTCGTGTCAACAAATGGAAAAATTAGCCAGCTATTTATTATCATGTTAATTATTGTGCAACCACAACAGTAGGTAGCATGGTATTTTTTTTTACCCCAAATACCAAACTTTTACATATTCTTCCATTATTGAAAAACTATTGCTTTAATTACCTTGAACAAAACTGCAAAACATTAACAAGACCTTTGTCTCAACATATAGTCAATAATTTTATTGATTCCCATTTGCTACATAAATCTACAACATTTTTAAAAAACAATAAATATTAGATCAAATTAGCTCAGAATCAACTTTGCGTTGCTGTCACGTCAAGGATTAGAAAAATTTCCATGTGCATGGTCAAACAAAAATATATAATAGTTAGTTTTAAGGAATATGCTAAAATGGCTTGCCATACATAATTTTCCAAATGATGTCATAATGGCATGATGTCATGAAGAGTGCCTTGTTGGTTTGTATTCATTTGTGCATATAATAAATCTAGGTGTATTATAACTACTAAGCACCAGGCCATTCATACAGTTGATATGCATAATGTTTTTATTTATTATTTATTTATTTTTGTTTTTTTATTAGTGAGATAGGCATGTCAGTCAAATCAGGATGCCAATGACAAATAGTTATTGATTAGTGCAGTAAACACAAAACATAAAAAGTACTGCTTTTTGACAGTGCTGCTGTGAAGGACTGGTAAATGACAGTACAGTTAAATGCACTTTTAAGGGTTTGTTAAAATTTAAACTAAATATTTCAAAGTTGTGGTCACATGTTAGTCCTAAGCAAACAGACAGAGGTTTAAGTGCTGTGATGAGTTTAGTGTGATTGTTGTTTTTTGAACAACAAGAACTTTTTGGCTATAATGATACAATTTTTGGTATGATATATATTTGTCTGTGGGCTGTGTGTCTTTTAGCCTTTCGAGATCCTATGGCAATGGAACGAGCAAACTTGCTTAATATGGCTAAGCTTAGCATCAAAGGCCTGATCGAGTCAGCTCTGAGCTTTGGACGAACTCTGGACTCTGACTATCCGCCACTGCAACAGTTCTTTGTTGTCATGGAACACTGCCTGAAGCATGGACTCAAAGGTATGTTCAACTATCATCAGACAGCCAGCCAGCCACAAAGAACCATCTGTTAACTAATTATCATTTAAAGTTCTTACATGCTTGCTTTTTGGTAGGATAGCTGCCTGATTTAGTGTTACCAATACCTTTTATGTATTTCCATAGGCCTATGCTAGTGTTATTCTTAGGGACTAAAAGGATAGCAGCAACTATGCTATGCCATGTAACTTTATAATAGGTGAAGAAAATGAGGAAATGCTTTTTCTTTTTTTAACTCACTCATTCTCAGCTGCCAGATCATCTACAGTTCTTGTCCAGTGAGCCAGCTCTGCCACAAAATTTGAATAATGTTTTGAATGGCGTTTCATCAAAATCTTTGCATGCTCTGTACACCAGATCGTATCCCTGAGTTGTTTAACAAACACGTTGGTCTCCATCTCCCAGTGAAGAAATCGTTTCTTGGTTACAACAAGTCGTTGTGGGGGCCTCTGGAGATGGTTGAGAAGCTGTGCCCAGAAGCAGGCGAAATCGCAGCCAGTGTACGGGACCTTCCTGGCCTTAAGTATGTGCAGGACTAACAATTTTTGGCCTTATAGTTACATTGAATAGTTTGCACACAAATCTGAAGTGTTTTAATTTTGTCTAAATTAATCTTTCAAAGACTCTAATACAAAAGCAGATCCACAATCAATCAAGTCCACTATATTATAAATGTACATATGCTTTCTCACACTCATTCCCCAGTATACTAAGATGTGCCATTCAAAATACAGAAGTGAAAAAAAAAAAAAAAAAAAAAAATCGGTTCTAGTTCCTTTATAAAACTGAAACTTGCAACTGCAAGTTAAGCCTATTTCCAGAGTCATGCACTTCACTGTCTGTCTATCTATCTGTCTGAAAATGGTTGTATGTGTTTGTTAGGACGCCTCTGGGCAGAGCCAGAGCATGGCTGAGATTGGCACTGATGCAGAAGAAATTAGCAGATTACCTCCGTCTTCTCATCACCAGGAAAGATATACTTGGGTTAGTTTTTTTTTTTTTTTTTTTTAACTTTCTATACCCTTTATTCATTCTTTCTTTCTTTGTCACAATAATTGTGGTGGAGAATTGATGATTAGAGAAGTGATAAGGTGCCTGAGACAAACTAGTTTTGTGTTTCCTACTCGGGCCTACTCACAGCGTTTAGTGCGCTGTGCTCACTAGAGGGTGTGCATCACATGAAGCTGTCTAATAAAAGCCCTTCTGCTTCTGCTGACTGAGATTTAAAAGTATAGTTTTCCTATATACACTACCATTAAAATGTTTGTGGTCATTAAGATTTTTTAATGTTTCTGCATTCATTTGATCAGAAATACAAGTTATATTGTGAAATATTATTACAATTTAATATTTCTAATTTTAATATATTTAATATATTTTAAAATGGAATTGATGGCAAAACTGAATTTTCAGCAGTCATTAATCCAGTCTTCAGTGTCACATGATCTTTCAGAAATTATTCTAATATGCTGATTTGCTGCTCAAGAAACATTTCTTATTATTATAAATGTTAAAAACAGTTCTGCAGCTAAGTATGTTTGTGGAAGACCACAGTATTCTGTAAAAATGAAGACCATCTTTTTTTGCATTCCGATTCTGACATCCAAAGGCACAAGAAGAATTTTTTTTCTCTTATTCCGTGGATATTGCACATTTTCCTCCACTTGTTACCACTGTTTCTCTGCCACCACAATGCGCGCAGCTGCAGTGACGTAACTGTGATGTCAGACCCCAAATGGTCTATTATAGTCATAACTAACAAAAAAAAATTATTATGGTTTCCACAAACATACTTAGAACTAGAACTGTTTTCAACATTGATAATAATAAGAATTGTTTTTTGAGCAGCAAATCAGCATATTAAAATGCTCAGAATTGTGAGATATAAACTTGGAATTGCAGGGGGAAAAAAGTCAGAATAATGAGTTATAAACTCAAAATTATTACCTTTTTTACTCTTTTGTTCCATGACTTCCATAGACTGCCACTGTAGAACTGTCATTTTCTGCCACCAGATTGGATCCGCCCACAAAATGTCATCGCTGTTTGCAAACACCCGAATGGTCTATTAAAAGACAAGAATAAATATTAGTTATAAATGTATTGCCTTTGCACATTTTGTCAGATTCAGAAGTAAAATAATAAAACAGTAGTACACGGTTATATGTCATCGTAATGCAATTTTTACAATGGAAAAACAACACATGATCAATATGAGGCAAGGATATTTATGTTTTAAAAGGCCGTGTTGATTCTTTAGAGGTTTGTTTTCAGATTATGAATAAATGGAACCAGAATTTAGATAATAGAAAACTGTCTTTATCTATCTACAGAATCTATCTTTTGATTTAACTTTTGAGACTCATAAATTATGATAAATGTCAATACGTTTGTGTTTTCATTTGCAGTGAGTTCTATGAGAACTCAGCAGTGATGCTGGAGGAGGAGGGAGCCGTCATCGTTGGTCTCCTGGTGGGACTTAACGTCATAGATGCCAACTTATGCGTGAAGGGCGAGGACCTTGATACACAAGTATGGGCATTGTATATTGGCCATTTTTAATAACCTGGCATCTGGCTCCTGTTTGAGAAATGTTAATGCCTTGTATTGGAATCCACAGGTTGGTGTAATAGATTTCTCCATGTACTTGAAGAATGACATCGATGACTATAGAAGTGAAGAAAGGTAAAAATAAAAATAAAGTATATTTGGTAGACAACATACTTTTATGTGAAGGAACATTTGGAATAAGAGTGTGAATAATTAATTACATTAAATCATTATAATAACCTTGATGTATTACTCTGTTTTGAATAGAAATGGGCAAATTGCAGCTATTTTGGATCAGAAGAATTATGTTGAAGAATTAAATAGGCAGTTGAAGTAAGTTCTTGCTCTTTCTAAAGCTTATATACTGTATTTAAGATGAATGATTATTGCTTTTAAAAACAGATGAATCTATTTTACCAAAGCACAACCTAGTACCAATGAAGATTATCGAAACTTTGTACTAATTAAACTTTGTCTTTTAAGTTCTACAGTTCAAGGCTTACAGGGACGCGTGGAGTCATTAGAAAAATCCAACTCCAAACTCATTGAAGAGGTACTGTTTGATTTCAGAAAAATAAGTGATATGTTGAATAGAAATATTCAGTACTAACTTTTTGTTGTCATCTTTTTTATCACAGTTGGCAATAGCAAAAAACAACATAATTAAACTACAGGAAGAGAACCACCAACTCAGAACAGAAAATTCTGTCATTTTTATGAAAGCACAACAGCGTCTTGAGGTACTGTTGTATGTTTTTTTTATATGTTTGTCAAGCCAAGTCAAATCACCTTTATTTATATTGCGCTTTATATAATACAACAAAACAAATTGTTTCAAAGCAGCTTAACAGTGATAACAGGAAAATTATGCATTTCGGCTGTTGTTCAGCTGAAGTCAGTTTAGTGTTGATTCAGTTCTGTTGTAAAGATCATCAATTATTAAATTAGTAATTAAATTAGTTCATTTCATCTATAAGCAGTTCTGCACAAAAAAAGTGATGTCATCGTCCAGCTCTGTTAAGTGTTTCAGTTCTTTGTGTACATATTATATACAACTGTTTTTTTTGTTTTTTTTAATATTTAAATTCATATGAACTTTATATTATGTGCCCCTGAAAAACATTCAGTTTTTATGATCCCCCAAATCCTCCCATATTATAGAGAATATTATAAATGTGTGTAAAATATAATCTGGAAAATATATATATATATTTTTTTTAAATATATATTCCCTGAGCTTTATCATGCAAGCCTTCTGAAAACATGATGATAAAAAAAACATGCTTTTTAAAACATGATGATAATTGTAGAATTTCACAATCAATGTGCGAGGCATATACTATATGCACTGGTTACTCTCTATTCAGATTACAGAAGGAGATTTGAACTGTGAGCTGGATACGTACAAGCAGTCAAGGCAGGGCCTGGATGAAATGTACAACGAAGCAAGACGCCAACTAAAAGAGGAATGTCAGCTCAGACAGGTCTGTGTTTATATAAAAATGTACCTGTTGTTCAGATTGTGCGATGGCACTTGGACTTTAAGAGGTCAAACCTGTTTTTGAATGTATCTGGGTGCTCAAGGATGTGGAGAACGAGCTGGTTGTGCAGGTGAGCATGAAGCAGGAGATGGAGATGGCCATGAAACTGTTAGAAAAGGACATCCATGAAAAACAAGACACTCTGATTGGACTTAGGCACCAGTTAGATGAAGTTAAAGCCATCAATGTGGAGATGTACCAAAAAATGCAGGTAAATCATATTTTATTAAGTGTCAGTTCTTCAAAGTTTGTGGTTAAAATATGTTGTAATCAAGCTATTTATAATCATCAACAGTCTTCAGATGACAGCATGAGACAAAAAAATGACATGATCGCACGGTTGGAGGAGAAGACCAATCAAATAACGGCAACCATGAAACAACTAGAGCAAAGGTAAGAAGCAGTTCCTAATTTATTTTTGATGACGTCGAGCGTGACGTTGAGTCATCATATTCCTGAAGTGCATTTTCTATCATTTTTAAGTGTTTAAATATTAATTTTGTTTAGCCTGATTTCTAACCTTGTATTAATACAATGCATAAACACCTTTATCCAAAACATTTGTGGTCAGTTAAAAGTTTAAGGAATCTTTTGATTCAGTTCAATTCAAATTAAGGTTTTTATTAGCAGATAATAGAATATACAGTACACTACCATTCAGAAAGTTGAGGTCAGTTTTTAAAAAAAAATTTAATAAATGACCACTTTTATTCAACAAGGACATTAAATTGTTCAAAAGTGACAGTAAAAGCATTTATGTTTTTGTTGTATTTATGTTTTTATTGTATTTTTGATCAAATAAATGCAGCCATGGTGAGCAGAAGATTCTACTTATAATAACATTTCTAAAAATCTTACAGACACCAAACATTTGAACAGCAGTGTACCAGTATAAATGCATTTCAGGATATGATATCTGCTTTTATAGACTAAATCAACTTAGTGTACATTGATGGTGTCAGAACCATCAGTGCTTTTGTTTCATCAGTAGAACTGGTTTTCCGAGTGTCTAGATACCTGATAGCATGTAAATGACTTTGCATGCTTGATTTGACTTGAAGGCTCATTGAATGGCTTTTCTCTCATCTATAACCGCTCATCCTTTAGCATTTGTGTTATTTTCTTGTGGTGACGTGGTGCTGTCATGTCCATTTCTTTGTCCACATGAATCATCCTTCCCTTTCTTCTCTGTTGATTTACCGCCATCGTATTTCTGATGTTTTATGACTGCACTGCTTAACAAGTTCTTAAAGCTTTGAGATGAATTTGAAATTCACTGATATTTACATCCTCTTTCCCTTTTTGTTCCCCTTTTCATTTCTTTTTTTCTCATCTTCTCCCTTCCTCTAATTCCATGTTTTTCCTCAATCAACCAATAGCGACAAAGACCTACTCAGCCAGACAAGAACTCTTGCTATGTCGTTTGTAAAATGCGCTAGCACAGATACCGAGCACCAATACAAACTTGTCAAAGATATTTCCTTCTGATATTAAGATAAATTTGCTCTTTGTTACTTAACACTAGTTGTGTGGAGATATGCAGTGTTCTTAAGTGATGAGTTGATCGTTCTTCACTAGCCCCTTTTAAGTTTTATTTGATGATGCTTACTGTTTTCCACATACTATTTAGTAAGCAAATCTTTCTTGTGGTTCTATAGCATAATTATTTACCTGTAACATTTAACGGTCAAAGAAACCAGAAATATAACATGGCTTTTATCACAGTCTTCAATAAATTTGATGTTTTCAACTACTCGTACCTGTTTACTTGGTGAATTATTTGTCAAAAAAGTTAAAAACGAAAGTAAGCTCAACCCTTATGAAATTTCAAACTCATTTCAGCTTTCTGGCTTCTCTCGCAGCGCAACATTTCTGTCATCTGGCTCTGTATTTGTTTCCGCTCTATTGTGGCTGTTGAATTATGGCCATCTTTTTATTTTGTATCCCATATGTTCCAATACATTCCCGCCCATTCCATTACATTCAGAGCCGTAGTTTTACCCAGTTGGTTTGAATTACACCAGATTGCAGGATGCCGAGAGGGAACGCGCCAGTGCCGAAGATGGGGTACGCAAATTCAAGCAGGACTTCACAAACAAAGCTGACAGTCTCCAAAAGCAGATAGTCCAGAGAGAGAAGCAAATGTAAGTTTTGCAACGATTAAGTTCATACGGCTCATTTTGAATTAGAATTAATCACCGTCTCATTTATTTAGATGCTGAAGTGGAAAATGGTAAGATTTTAATTGACACTTTTTCTTTAGGATGCAGCTGGAAACAGACTTGAAAATAGAGAGAGATTGGCGGCAGACGTTGCAGAATGAATTAGAAAGAGAACGAGAGACCATCACCCAACTCACTGCTGAAGCACAGCAAATCAACGGACTCAAAAAAGTAAGATGAATTGTTCTCAGTAACGGCGAGAGAGATCAATCTAACAACCTTTAAGTCCACAATAAATCTGTATGTGGACTAAGGTGCTTGTTTCATTTAATATGCTTCTTTGTGTCTTGGGCTCTGATGTATCTTCATGTCCATTTAGGAGTTTCACAGGTTGCAGGATGAAAACACGCAGCTGAAGGGAATTTGTGAGGAGCAAGAAAAGGCGCTGGAGGAACTGGGCTGCAAACTCAGCGAGTATGTATGATTTAAACGTCAATTCCATTTGTGAGCCTTCAAATCATGTTATTCTTTTACTGATACACACATTTTTCTTGTTCAGGTCAAAGTTGAAAATTGAAGATATAAAAGAAGCCAACAAGGCACTTCAGGTTTGCATCGAAACATTGTTTGAGATAAAACAAATAAAAAAATACCTGGAACATGGACATGTACCATGATATATATCAAAGTAATCTGAAACCATCACACTGCTTTTTTAAAGATAATTATCAAAGTTTAACCAATCACATGTTCATATTAATAAACAATTTATCTCAGGGTGGACAGGTTTGGCTGAAGGACAAAGATGCTACGCATTGCAAGCTTTGTGAGAAGGAATTTTCAATCTCCAGAAGAAAGGTCAGAACCAAAATGCAGTTCTGTAATACATGACAGCTTGCTGTCAGTTCTCACAGATCCACACTAATTCAACTGCTCTAAATAAAGAAATTCACTGGCACAAAGACGATAATGGATTTATGAACTTGAAAACATTTCCAGATGAAGATTAGATTGAATGAAAGACTGAGTTGGCAAACCTTGAAGTTGTCATGAAATGAAAATTCAACTTTTTACTTAATGCATGTTATAGATCTTATTATGAATGATTCATACGTTCGTCTCATTTTTCGTAATCTGTAATCAAAATGTCTTAACTTAATCTTCCGGTGAAACGAGACTTGTCTCTGGTGACGTATGCCGGACTTCTCCAAACATTTAGTCTGCTAAAACCCTGCCCCTTTCTTACAGTCGTCTGCAAATTCACATTCAGATTGGCCTCCATCCAATCAACAACTGATGGATTGAACCAAGTTGCCGCCCTACATCATTTTATTGTTTTTTTTTATTTTTTTTTAATCTGTTTAGCTCCACTCAGATGTATGTCACAATATGGAAGATCTGTTGCTACTTCCATTACATTGTGACTTTATGGGGAACCCTAAGGCCCGTTCACACTAAGGCCTAGTCCACACGTACACAGTATTTTTATAAATGAAATAAAAACAATAAGTTTTTCCTGTACACATGAAAATGCAAAAAAACGCTATGAAGCACTGTCAATAGCATGCCAAACCAACAAAAGCCATGATGGCCAATCAGAAGCCTGGAAAAAATGTTCCGGTTCCGACGTCACAAGCCAAAATCCCTGGTTTCACCATCTACACGAAAACACTGCAACCAGAGTTTCTAAAAATTTTCACCCTGGCAGGAGTTTTCAAAAAAGTTCGGTTTCAGTGACCGGATATTGCGTGTGGACGAACAGGCCAAACCGCTTAAAAAAAAAAACAAACAGCGGTTTTGAAAATACCCTTGTTCGTGTGGACACAGCCCAAGAACGATATCTATAAAGATAACTATAACAATAACTATATTAGTGTCCACACCAACACACGATAACGTTCTGTGTAACGGTACACATATTCATCCCGCAAATTTTCAGTACGTGTCTTGCAGTTCGTTACGCACGTGTACATGAAGAATACAGCGTTGCAGCCCAACTACTTTTAACCACCAACAATCGCAATAAGCTCTGTTTTGTTATTTCGATAAGAAACAAAGTGTACTCTCTCAAATTCTGTCAATTTTATCATGAAATTCAAACAATAAATTCAGTTTAAACGCTTTTTGATGTGCCGTGACAGATCGCTGTATAGATGCTTCAGTTCAAGCGGCAGCGGGGAGTGCGGTTAAACGCGATCATCCCTTCCTCTTTAATACTAGTTACAGAATGAATATCTGAAGGTATTTTGAAAGATACAGTACACCTGAATTGTATCATATCTCGTGTAATTGCTCAATCAGTGTTTGAACCGCGGAAAGACATCAATAAAACAGCTTGTTAACAATGGCACGTAGCATTACATTTACCTCAGGCAAGTCATTCAGTGTCCCCTGCTGTACCAAAACCGTACTGAACTGTCACTTTTGTGTACCGTTACACCCCTAATATTTTATAAGCGAGCTTCTGTTATACCATTTTAAATACTCAAGCTCTTTAAAGTTGGGTTGATTCTGACTGCTTTTATATTTCATCAGCTTCTGAAAGTGATTCCAATGATATCGTTCCTCTGTGTTGTTATTGTTATAGTGTAGACTTCCCTATTCTCATAGAATTATAATGCTAAAGCTTTGATAATCATTCTATTTATCATCCTTTGTGTGAATGGGCCTTTACTCTAAAACTTCCCATGAAAAATAACTAAAAGGAAATTCCCCAGAGCAACTGTTTGGATGAATCCCAGAATATCATTTGTGAAGATTCAACGGAGTCATTTTGAGTCTGATCCCAAAAAAAAAAAAAAGGCTACTGGCCCTTTAATTGAAAGCTCTTATGATCTCTTGCTTGTCTTTGTTTGAACAGCATCACTGCAGGAACTGTGGAGAGATCTTCTGCAATGCCTGCTCAGATAATGAGCTGCCGCTCCCTGCTTCACCCAAACCTGTGAGAGTCTGTGACACCTGCCACGCTTTGCTCCTCCAGCGCTGCTCCTCCAATGCAACATAAGATAGAAATAACAGCACATTGTCACAAGGGCCAATATCAGCTTTAAATCGGACACTGCACTGTCCCACATTATCAAAGTGACCAAAATGGATGCACCCGTTTCTCTGTTTGAAGTTTACATTTCACATAGGAAAAGGCCTGTTATCACAGAGCAAACTTAATGGCACTTGTGCAGATGGCCAATGCAGTGTTTGTGCGCAATGAAAGAAATGTTTACAAATGGATTAATGACTCTTAATCCCTCCGTCTGGGCTGCAAGACTTAATTATTTATATTAGTACAACACTCCCATGCATTGTAAGTATACTTCTGATATATGAAGGGTGAACAGGTTTCATTCCTCATCATGAGTCAAAAGTAAGCAAATGCAGTTTAAAGGGATATAATTTCTTGAGCAATTACATTTCAAATTCAGTTGAAAAAACCTTACATTCATGTGTGCCTGTATAACAAGCCAAACTGACAAACAGGGATTTGACACATTTCCCTGAATTTTGATGGGCAAAAAAATGTGTGTATATACAAATAAAAACGTTATCAGTGCCACTCAAGCATGACGGAGAAAGATTCACGTCAAATAGCACAGAAATAATGTTCTGAATATGGTGTTGAGGTTTCTTGTCTGCAATACTGTATTATTTCACAATTGCAGATTTACCTTGGTACAGAACTGGAACACTACTCACTTTGAGTATTTGTGCTAACTTTTGCCTAGAAAAAATACAGCTGTTAACTTAAATGTGAGATTTATGTATGAAACTGTACATATGCCTTAAACCACTAAAGTTGATTATAATTCCACTTCATGTGTGATGGATCTTATAGGACCTTAATATTTAGGCACAGCTGTACATACTGTACACACTACGATTCAGTCTGGGGTTAGTGGGGTTTTTTTGAAAGAAATTAATACTTTTATTCAGCAAGGACACATTAACCTTATGAAGCCTGACATATGTAATAAAAATGTAAGAGTTTATTGAACCTTTAGACCTTTAGTTTTTTGTTGAGTATCATGTTTGATACATCAGGCTTTTATGGCTTAAATAGTATAATATATGAGAATATGGAGTTTAGAAAAACACCTCAAATTTATTGAGGCCCAAACTTAGAAAATAAGGCAATTTGGTGCAGCTGCTGATATATATAGTCCCAAAAAGTATGAAATTATGATAGCCTGTAATGTAAGTCAATCTTTATAACAATATAGAGGACTACTTGCATAAAATGCATATGAATATCAGTTATCACTATATCTCCCAATATAGATTGTGAACAACAGGTTTTTCACCAAGGTTTTGATCATGTTGTTAATTTGGAGGCCTTGGAAATACACTATATTGCCAGAAGTATTGGGACACCCCTCCAAATCACTGAATTCAGGTGTTCCAATCACTTCCATGGCCACAGGTGTATAAAATCAAGCACCTAGGCATGCAGACTGCTTCTACAAACATTTGTGAAAGAATGGGTCGCTCTCAGGAGCTCAGTGAATTCAAGCCTGGTACCGTGATAGGTTGCCTCCTGTGCATTTAGTCCATTCGTGAAAGTTCTTCACTACTAAATATTCCACGGTCAACTGTTAGTGGTATCATAACAAAGTGGAAGCAGTTGGGAACAACAGCAACTCAGCCACGAAGTGGTAAGCCACGTAAAATCACAGAGCGGGGTCAGCGCATGCTGAGGTGCACGGTGCGCAGAAGTCGCCAACTTTCTGCAGAGTCAATAGCTTCAGACCTTCAAATTTCGTGTGGCCTTCAGATTAGCTCAAGAACAGTGCACAGAGAGCTTCATGGAATGGGTTTCCATGGCCGAGCAGCTGCATCCAAGCTTTACATCACCAAGTACAATGCAAAGCGTCAGATGCAGTGGTGTAAAGCATGCCGCCACTGGACTCTAGAGCAGTGGGGATGTGTCCTCTGGAGTGGTGATTCACGCTTCTCTGTCTGGCAATCTGATGGATGAGTCTGGGTTTGGCAGTTGCCAGGAGAACGGTACTTGCCTGAATGCATTGTGCCAAGTGTAAGGTTTGGTGGAGGGGGGATTATGGTGTGGGGTTGTTTTTACAGGAGTCGGGCTTGGCCCCATAGTTCCAGGGAAAGGAACTCTTAATGCTTCAGCATACCAAGACATTTTGGACAATTTCATGCTCCCAACTTTGTGGGAACAGTTTGGGGATGGCCCCTTCCTGTTCCAACATGACTGAGCACCAGTGCACAAAGTAAGGTCCATAAAGACATGGATGAGCGAGTTTGGTGTGGAGGAACTTGACTGGCCTGCACAGAGTCCTGACCTCAACCTGACAGAACACCTTTGGGATGAATTAGAGCGGAGACTGCGAGCCAGGCCTTCTCGCCAACATCACTGCCTGACCTCACAAATGCGCTTCTAGAAGAATGGTCAAAAATTCCCATAAACACACTCCTAAACCTTGTGGAAAGCCTTCCTAGAAGAGGCGGTTATAGCTACAAAGGGTGGGCCAACTCCATATGAAACCCTACGGATTAAGAATGGGATGTCATTAAAGTTCATGTGCATGTAAAGGCAGGCATCCTAGAACTTTTGGTAATATACTGTATATAGTAGGATTTATAGGGTTAAAGCAATCAAAAGTGACACTAAAGACATTTGCAAAAAAAAATTGTATTTTAAATAAATGTTATTTTAAACTTTCTATGAATTAAAAAAATCCTAAAATGCATCACAGTTTTCACAAAAATATTAAGCAACATAACTGTTTCAAACATGGCTAATTATGATATATATATATATATATATATATATATATATATATATAAGTGAGCACCAAATCAATGATTTCTGAAGGATCATGTGACACTGAAGACTGGAGTAATGATGCTGAAAATTCAGCTTTGCCATCACAGGAATAAATTTAATTTTAACATATTCAAATATGGTTATTTTAAATTGCAAAAATATTTCCCAATATTACTGTTTTATTGTATTTTTGATCAAATAAACGCAGCCTTGGTGAGCAAATGAGACTCATTACCAGCCCCCAACTTTTGAACTGTAGTGTAAAAAACTTGAAATCAAAACTCAAATAAGCTACACCAATCTTCTTGTGTACTGGAAAGCATAATATAGAAATGGATTGCTGCCATATGTTCCATCTAGCTCTAATCAAAACCAAGATATCACACTTTATTCTTACATGACAGTTGCCTTCAATGAACATTCTCTGGTTAAAAATAAAATATACCAATAAAAGGTTTTATTCCTTGGATGTGTAAATTTCACAGGTTTCAATTAGAAATTTTACTGAGCAGCAAAAAACAGGTAAACATCCAAAATGATGTTATTGCTTTAAAAGTGCAATTTCACACTTGAAACTTGGGAATCAAGCTATTCATAACCATTTTTGAGTCAAAATACATACAAAGAGCATATCTTAGACCAACACAGAATATGTAATATAAAATTCAATAAGCAAAATGTACAGTAGCCGGTCAATATATATATGCAACAGCTCATACTCTTCAAGCCTGTAAAATATTTTGGACATATTTCATAGGAACATGTGAAAACATATTCGTACAAAAAGATCTTCCAAGCTGGAAGCTCCAACTTTGGGTTGAAAAGTGCATGTATTGCAAGCATCCTTAGTACATTCCCCTTAGTCCACTTCCTCGAGAGCCCATGCCACCAGAGTTGCCATAGAAACCTCCTCCGCGGCCTGCAGTGTTTTCATGGCCCCAAAACAAAAGACTCACATTTGAATGTTGTCTTTACACCTTCTCATCCATACACTTCAACAAAACTAATACATAATAACAATCTCCACATAGTCATACTAACCCATTTCAGATGGCCCACTTGAAGTTGAGTTCAGGAAAAGCTCAATGTAACGATGCTCTACAAAGAGAATGCAATTATAAATGCGATCATGACAAACAAAGACAGCGATGCAATTTGACTAAGACAGAGGTTTGGAAATAGAGACAACTTACGCATATGATTCTTGTCTTTTGACATGGCAGACACAGCATCTTCATGAGATCTGAACTCAACATCTGCCTCTCCTGTAGACTTTCCATTGGGTCCTACATCAATGTGCACCCTAACAGGGTTCAAAGGGGCAAAGAACTGAAAAAGAAAAAAGCACTTACACAAGGGTAATAATACCTTTACTTTAAGATATTGTAAGGATGTATCCACAAAAAATGGCAACACTGGTGTTTCTTACATGTGCAATATCTGCCTCTGTAGCACGGAACGGTAGGCCTCTCATGTGCACGAAATGACCGCTGTGAAAGCCTGAGTTTGAATCGCTGCTGTAACCATGACCCCCCATTCCTCCTCTTCCTCTATCACCACGCACACGCTCTTCAAACATGCCATTACCAAAGCAGTAGTTGTTAAAGCCATTGTAGTTGTCAAACCCACCATATCCTTATGAAGGAGAGACAATTCAATACTTTAATTTGAGGTCTGAAACAATAATAGACAATAGTTAAATCACATATCACTTCCTGTCAGCAAATACACAACCATTCAAAAGTGGGTCTGTAAGATGTTTTTGTTTTTGCAGGAAATCTCTTATGCTCACCAAGACTGCATTTATTATTACTTTTTAAAATAATTGTTTTCTATTTGAATATATTTTAAAATGTAATTTATTCCTATGATACAAAGCTGTATTTTCAGTATCATTACTCCAGTCTTCAGTGTCACATGATCCTTCAGAAATCAATCTAATATGCTGATTTGACCCTCAAGAAACATTTATTATATATGTTTGTAACATTATAAATGTCATTACTTTCACTTTTGATCAACTTAATGTACCCTTTCTGAATAAAAGTATTAATTCAATTATATATATATATATATATATAAAAAATTTATTATTTATAGATGTATAAAATCTTACTGACCCCAAACTTTTGAACATACATATAGCCATTCAAACCCTTTAATTAGCCTTTCACTGGGTTTCAGTTAAGATGGATAGTAACCAATAAAGAGTTAATAAAGTTTTTAAAGACTAATAAAGTAGCATACCGCCACTATAACCACCTCCGCTGCGTATCTGGTCCAGGACGGCACCTCCCCTTCCAGGCCCGGGCCCAAAGAAGTTACCGCGTCCCATCAGGGGTCTGTCATATGGACTAGGCCTTTGTCCAATCATCCTCCGGGGTACTTCGTAGTATGCACGCAATTCATTTCGGCTGCTTTTGAATATCTCTATGTACCTAAGTTTATTTTGAAATGCAACGTGTTAATGAACTTGCAGGCTGGTGAATGGTTAACAGAAATGAGGAGAGGAGAGAGAGTATTTGGGGCCCAGTGATTAATTTCATAACAATAACTGACAATTTATTTGTCAGGTATTGACCAGTGGGAGAAGTAATAAGTGTCTGAAATGCTGCTCGTACTATAAAGGCCTGTTCACACCAAGGACAATAACTAAGGTAGGTAAGGAAGATTACTAACGATAAAGATATAGTCCTAAAAATCATTCTAAATATAAAAGAATAGCTGACTCCACGTCACAACTATAACAATAATGGCACAGAAATTATATCTTTCGAATCACTTTGAGAATGATTTTTTTTTCAGATGATGAATGATAAATCGAGCATTTAAAGTGGCAGACGACAACTGCAACGTGCGCTTAGAATAAACAGAACGATATCGTTTGCAAGAGGTGGACACGAATATATATATATTGTTCTTGGTGTGAACGGGCCCTTAAGTCTTGAAATTTAACTGTATCTAAAGGCCATTTTCAGACAGAAACAAAATCTTAAAAGTATGTTACAAGTGCCTGTTATAAAAAAGGCTCCTTTGCCTCTGCAGTATGTGTTGCCCAACGATATTATGAAATCATATTTCTGCTGAATGCCTATTTTTTGCCCCCTTATGACAGTGTAATGTGAAATTAAACATTCCAAGTGTAATAACATGATCAAACCATCTTTTTCCAGAGCAGAAAGATGCATGACCCCCCCACCCCACATTTAGAGATAGCATTAGCACCCAGCCCAGTCTTGCCGGCCCCACCTGTGCCCTATTCTTTCCTTGTGTTTCCCCAGAGCCTTTTCTGCTATCTCCTTTGAGGCAAACTGCACGAAGGCTTCCCCTGTGCTCCTCCCCTGGTAGTCCATCGGCAATGTTATCCCATTTGGCACGATTTTCAACCCTTTAACCCAAGGACAAATAACCCCACATGGGGAGACATGTTAAAGAGCCGCAACATTCTCATCTGCAGAAAAGACATCCCCCCCCAATTGAGCTCCTAAATAATTCCCTATGGTAGACAGAAAAGTCCTAGAGCACACCACTAAGGATAAATCCATGAAATTATAATACAATCAATCAAGAAATCATATCAAGAAAGCACATCTGTCTCAAGGATGTTGGCAACATATAAATAACATTAAAAACAACCAGAACATGCTCAGTAATAGTTTGATTTGAGAGTTAGAAGAGTATATAAAAAGAAAACTTTCAAAATATGATCTGACTGACTATATAAAAGGCATGATAAACTTTCGCAGGAAAACTGACACGATTTAAACACCACAGCCCAGAAAACACAACCTATAAAAGATTTCCTAGCTATACCTGCAAGTCTAGGAGGCGTTGAAGTGTAACAACAGATGTACCTGAAAAGAACTGTACAATTTCTTCTTTACTGCAGCCGAATGGCAGTCCTCTAAGACGCAACATGCAACCACTGCTGCTGTCATAGTCTGTGGGACCAGAGCGTTTCAGCACCCAATCCATCTCACTACGGTTTGACCTGAACACTATGGGATGGGTCAAGAGGCAGACAATATGTTGTTTTATTTACATTTTACAAATGTGCAGACATCTCATCTGATTTAACATCTCATCTGATTTGCCATTTAAAGTCGGTATGAAACTGCTTCTTAAATGAGAGAGAGAGAAAAAAAAAAAAAAAAAAAAGTAGGGTGGTACTTGTTTTTGTTTATCAGGAATTGATTGGTTCGTTGTGATTTGCTAATTGGTTGCTGGAGCCGAGGAGAAGGAGACGTTAATGTTTTGATAAAATATGAGTACATGAATGTAAAAAAAAAAAAAGAAAAAAAAAAAAAAAGATGTGCACAGATAAATCATTTATAATAAACACTGCAATATTACATAAAAAAATAAGAATGGTCAATTTTGGTGACTTTCATGGTGACTTTAAATACAACTATATGACAGAATTTTACATTGCGGACAGGAGTGTACCTTCGATATAACGGTGACCCATGTATTTGCGATCTTTTGCCAAAGCCCTTTTAAAGTCTTCTGATGTCTTCAGCTCTACAAACGCCTCTCCACTCGGCCTTCCCTCTTTGGAGAAGGTAAAACACACCCCATTGACTTTCCCTACAATGTCACAATCTGGAAATGAACAAAGAAAAATACAATTGTATCTCTTTTTCTTTAGACTTGCACAGAATGCTACAAAAGATGCTTTCAGTTTGAGTGTTTGCATACCAGAGAAAAAGGAGGCCACTTCCTCCTGTGTGCATGACCAAGGTAAACCACGGATCCGCACCACATAACCTTCATCATTATGAGACATGTTTACCTTGTCAGGTCTGTATCTGGAAAAAAAAAAAAAAAAAAAAAAAAAAAATAGTGTAAAACATGGGCTCTGTCTCCAAAACCAGCGAGTTGCCTACCTAGACAACACTGTGTTACCTAGTTCACAACTTGATCAAAATAGTTTGCACTAGTATTTTTCTGTTTTGACAACTTGGCAGTGCATCAAACCCAGTAAAATGCCTACTCAAACATCATTCTGGGGCATCTCAGGAGAGAAGGAACGCACGTATCACGCCCAAAAACACTAACTAGGTAGGCAGTTCATGTTTTGAGACACAGCCATGTTTGTCAAAAGTCAGAGGCTTCAGTCAATACATAAAAAGAAAAACAATTATGACATGTCACACAAATGCAGCGTTTTGGTGTAGTTCGAGGAGCAATAAATAGTATAAACCAATTGGCATCTTATATTAAACGTCTATTAAATTAGTTAGCTAGCTAGACAGCCACTACCCGGCATGTCAAAATCCAGTAGGCTTTTAAACTTAAGAGCAAGCTAACATGGTAAATGTTATTTAGAGCATTCCGAAAGCAGGTCGGTTATGTGTCAAGCTAAAACTGGCAAGTGAACTTCAAATCAAAACGACTTTAACATTAGCGAGATATTCGCCTGACAGGAATTAACGACCGACAAGTTGTCAGTTTCTGGGACGAAAAACAGCACTTCCGCAATGCAAAGTACACATACTATATTCATTATTGAATGTAAAGGATCAACTTATACACACAAAGTTAAATATGAAATAATATGTACATGAATATCGAATAACTTCTCACCGTCAAGCGCCTGTCCTCTCAGGTAACCCTGAACGGATAGTCCTGTAGTCCAGATAGTCGAAGTCTCGCGAGATAGCGCCTGTCAGAGGACATTGACCTCGCTGCAGGCACGCAGAACGGTCTGACGTGTGAGCAGAGAGGCTGGAAGCGCATGTGGCACAAGCATCACGGAGGATTGAGGAATCATCAAATGTAGTCACTAGGCTTATACTTCATCCTGTATAAAACCGCAATGTGGCACATTCGAACGCTCCAGACTCATAACAGGGCCATGTGTACTACCGCGAGAGAATCTGCAGCTATATACAAACTAATAACCTACAGCTGTGGGAAGAAAAGAGAGCCAGTGAAGCTAATTAGAACTATCCACTGAGATTTTCCCCTTAAATATAAGTTATAAATGTCTATTAACACATTAATGCAAAGAAAATAAATTAAATGTAAATCACGCAAAGAAATGTAAATATATTTTAGATAGCCTAGTTTTTTACTCAACATTGCAATTTTCAAAAAAAAAAATTATGAAAAAATGATTCATTATAGACATCCAGACATAAATATTTAAACTGATTCCGAACCCACTTTATATTAAATGTCTTCAACTACGATGTAGCCTACTAACATTTACATTAATCATTTGATACAAATGTGCTTATTGTGTACAAAGATGTTTTACGCTGTATTTATATTTTTTTAAAAACATCTACATGAAATTACATCCACTTTTCATTTCTGTAGTTACATTACTGTAATAATCAACAGTATAATTACTGTATAATTATACCGTTGACCCTATAACCATACACCTTAACCCACCCTTAAACCTGTCCCTAACCTTACCCATTTCACATAGCAGTACAAATGTTTTGTAATACACCTTTAACACAATAAATACATTGTACCAAAACATTTTTTTACATAGTAAAAAGTACATAGTAATTAAAGACACCTAATATAAAGTGACCTTGTCCCTAATTCCTGTTCATTCTATGCCGATCTAAAAAGGTAAAAAGTTAAATAGTAATAAATTACTATCATAGTTTACATTTCATTGTTTTTTTGTTTTTTTAATGAGCTTTAACATTTAAATGATATGAGTAAATCACATCAAAGAAACCTTGTTGCCTGTAACTTTAAAATGGGGCATTACACTACTGGGGTCAAAGTCTCAGCAAGCCTCGAAGCACTGGACTATAAATTCCTAAACGTCATGCTAAACTCTGCCTATACTCTAGAGTAAAACAGCTGCAACAAATGGAGATTCCAATATTTACTGTTGATGCTTTTACTAATTTGCCTTTTAAAGGTAATCCTGCTGCAGTATGTCTTATAGAAATTGTAAGTATTACACTTCACAAGACATTTTCAGGTTTTCTTTTCACATAGGCTAAACTAGTTTCTTACCATTTGAATATGTTAGAATATCATAACACTTTACAATAAGGTTTCATTTGTTAACATTAGTTAACTACATTACGAACAAATAATGAACGATACTTCTACATATTTATTAATCTTCGATAATCTCAACATTTACTAATACATTTGTAAGATCAAAAGTTGCATCTGCTAACATTAGTTAATGCACTGTGAACATGAACATTGACAAGAACATGAACAAGAACATTTTTATTACATTAATAAATGCTGTAAAAAATATATTGCTAATTGTAATTTTGGTAACACTTTACAATGTGGTCTAGTGTTACCAAAATATCAGAATATGAAATATATTTCTCTGTAATACATTTAGGAGCTGCAAGACGATCTTTATCAAAGCATTGCTGCGGAGATGAATTTATCGGAGACTGCTTTCATCACAAAACGGAATTCTATGGATTTTTCCTCAGGTATTTTGCTGCTGAGATGCATGCTGAAATACTCAAACAACTCTGATTTACATGTTTGCTTTTGGTTTTGATGTATTTTGAAAGGTGCAAGGTTTGGGTTACGCTGGTTTACCCCCAAAAGTGAGGTTCCACTATGTGGACATGCAACACTGGCCTCAGCAGCAGTGCTCTTTTACCTTAAAAGTAAGAAACGCTTGTCCTGACATTAATCTTTTACCAAAAACAATGGACTGGTGACCATTCTAATAGCACAATATCCTCACACAGAGAATGTCAACCCTGTTGTGGTGTTTGAGACTATGAGTGGAGAGCTTCATGTGCGCCAGAATGAAGAATCTCTAATAATGGATTTCCCCTTAAACAAACCAAAGCCCCAGGTATTACCAAAGACACCTCTTGGCCTCCTTCAACAAAAATAATGTAGACTCTTGTGATCAATCAAATAGTTGCTTTTGGTTTAAATTTGTAGATTTTTTTTTTTTTAATTTGCAGGACCAACATGAAATCAAGGATCTTTTGAAAGTAAGTTTGCCAGTGAGTAATTTAGCATCATGTTAGGTTTCCAATACGAGATAAAGAGAAACAAGCTTTTATGTTCATTTTCAGGCTGTTGTTGGAGACTTACCCATCCAGGATGTGTGCTACAGTGCAACAACAAGGAAACTGATGATTCGTCTATCTGACACATGTGACAGGTACTGTTGGACATTCACCAGCATTTCTTAAAAGTAACAAGAAAGAAAATAAGATTGATGCAGGGGGGATGGGGGAGGAGGTAACCCCCCACAATAACCAAAACAATATTTATACCATGGTTAATGGAAACATAGAATCAGGCTATTAATTATATACATTGTGCGTTCTGAGCTTTTATAAGCATCAAGTTCCCACATGAACTGAACAGACAAATTATCTGCGCAATATGACTGAAGCCCAATTGTTTAATTTTGCATGAGTGGCGTCCGAATCACCAGGCGCGTTCATAATATTTGCGTGAGCAGTTCCTATTGTGACACGGATGATAAAATGTGCAACCTATTTAAATTCTTTTGAGAATTTAAAACACTACGGGCAAAATCAAACATGATCTAAAACAGCCACATAAACTAAAAAGACTGATGAAAAGAGAAAACATCATCCTTAGAAAGATTTTTTAACTACTCATGACCACCTTTACTAGTATTTATTACGTTCTATTGCATTTATTGTGGTATATTTTGTCTAACTTGTTGTAGAATTTATAATAGATAATCTATTAAGGGAATAGTTTTTTTTTATGTTACAACTGTGGCATCTATAGTTTCCAAATGTGTTGGTTGCTATTTTTTCTAACAAATGCTATAGATCAGGGATAGGCAATGTCGGTCCTGGAGTGCCGCTGTCCTGCAGAGTTTAGCTCCAACCCTAACCAAACACACCTGAACAAGCTAATCAATGTATTCAGGATTACTAAGGCCAAAGCCACTGGAAGGCAAGCCTGCAACCTTTAGCCAAAAAAGCGTAACGGCTAATGCTAACGCTCCGACTGTGGTGGTCTATGGTGGCGGTACACAGGGAAGGAGTCTATTACACGATAGGCTGAGAGGTGCCACACGTGATTAAGTTAACTCTGCAGGACAGTGGCACTCCAGGACCGACGTCACCTATCCTTGCTACAGATAGATAAACAAGAATGAAAAAAGAAAAAAAAGTGTTAATATTGGCCTAAGCATGGTAATGAGGAGCCATCAACTGTAATATCCTTATTGTAACAAATGCTATAGTTAAACAATTAAGAACTATGTTACTTTTTCATAAGGCCAAGTACAAGTTAGAATCAAAAGCTTTAAAGTATGGACCTTCTTGAATTATTGACTTAATTTTCCCCATGTATAAAATGTGTTCTGCTAATAATGACACACAGGAAAAACCTGGCTTTCAGTAATTCCAAGTGATGACAGGAAATGACTTAGACTTATTTAAAATTGAGTTAAGAACTCTAGGGTTCTATATTGAACCCCACTGAACCTTTTTCTTCTAAGAGTGTCTGCAAAGTTGTTGACTGTTTGTTTGTTAGATCTGAACTTACATCTTTGAGGCCTGAAGCAGAAGCTCTGCTGAAAAACGAATCTACTGGGAAGATTAAAGGCGTCATTGTTACAATGAAAGGAGCTCCGAACGCACAGCCTGGATATGACTTCTATTCCCGTTACTTTGCCCCTTGGTTTGGGATCCCTGAAGATCCAGTCACTGGTGAGATGAAATGATCAACAAAGGTTTTAAATTCAAAACCTACTGTACAATACATATGGAGAAATATGTAGAAGTTTCCACATGTGAATGTAAAGCCATGAATTCTAATGGAAATGTACAATGACACCTAGACATCATAATGTCATGCTTTAAAAGACTAATACTTTTTTTTAAAGGGTCTGCACACACAGTTCTTGCTGGCTACTGGTCTGAAAAGCTGAATAAAAAGAAAATGTTGGGTAAAGGCCTTTTTCCCCTTTGATTGCACTGGAATAAAAATCAGAATCCACATTAATAGGAAACTGAAAGTGACACTAGTCCACATAAATTATTTAATTAAACAGTTCTCAGAAAGATTGAATAAAATACATACAATACTGCATTTCTTCTCATAATAAAGTACCTATCCCTCCTATATTTGTTTTTCCAGCCTACCAGTGCTCCAGTCGTGGAGGTGAACTGGAGCTGGAGCTAAGGGATGATGGTCGACTCAACATCAGCGGTCGGGCGCAGATCATTCTTCAGGGAACTCTTAAAATCTAGACTTGCACAATCATCTCATTAAATCATGTTCATTTTCTTTCTTAATAAAGAGCTGCAAACTGATGTTTTTTCACTAAGTGGGTAAATATGGCCAAAACTGTAATAAATTGAGATTAGGAGACTAATTTAAATTTTGTTAACATTCTACTGATGATTAAAAACTATAAGTCTGAAATGAAATGTTTACCTCAGTTTATTGCAAAATATCAATAAAATTGTCCAAAAATGCCTCATTGATGCAGAGGAGAATGGCCAGACTGGTTCGAGTCTGCAGCAACCAACAAATCTGCAGCAACTGCTTGATGCTACCATGTCAATTTGGACCAAAATGTCTGTCGGTCAGTCAGACAGACAAACAGACATAGATATTTATTTATAGATAGATGGACTTTAAATAATAGATTAGAATTTATGCAAATAGCTTAAACTGTTTTAAGGATAATAAGTCCATCTAAAAAGATATTTCAAAATCTCAAGTCTGTGCCTTTAACCTGAGCTGTTGTATCATAAGTTTCAAAGTCTAACTTGATTTTAAAGACTGCTCTAAAAAGGTACAAGAAAAAAAAAAAAAAAACCCTAGAGAGCTGAAGAGCTGTAATCAATGGAAATTCCAATATTTACTGTTGATGCTTTTGTTTTACCAATGTACCTTTCAAAGGTAATCCTGCTGCAGTATGTATGTCTTATAGAGAATGTAAGTATTACACTATCACAAGACAGTCTTCTAAATATGTTAACTTATATATTAGTTATTCATGGCAATAAAATGTAAACATTTTAGTGCAGTGCATTATAAAATGTTTCTCTGTAATACATTTTGGAGCTGAAAGACGATCTTTATCAAAGCATTGCTGCTGAGATGAATTTATCAGATGCTGCTTTCGTCACAAAACGAAATTCTATGGATTTTTACTCAGGTATTTTGCTGTGGAGATTCATTTACATTTTAGATTTGATGTATTTTGAAAGGTGCAAGGTTTGGGTTACGCTGGTTTTCCCCCCAAAAGTGAGGTTCCTCTATGTGGACATGCAACACTGGCCTCAGCAGCAGTGCTCTTTTACCTTAAAAGTAAGAAACGCTTGTCCTGACATTAATCTTTTACCAAAAACAATGGACTGGTGACCATTCTAATAGCACAATATCCTCACACAGAGAATGTCAACCCTGTTGTGGTGTTTGAGACTGAGTGGAGAGCTTCATGTGCGCCAGAATGAAGAATCTCTAATAATGGACTTCCCCTTAAACAAACCAAAGCCCCAGGTATGACCAAAGGCACCTCTTGGACCATTTCTTCAACAAAACTAAAATAGACTCTTGTGATCAAGCAATTAGTTGCTTTTGGTCTGATTTTGAGTTTTGAAAGCATCATTTGCAGGTACAACATGAAATCAAGGATCTTTTGAAGGTAACATTGTCAGTTAGTATTTCTATTTTTAGTATGACAAGCAGAAACTATTTTGTCACCATTTTGCCTAACATTTTCAGGCTGCTGTTGGAGACTTACCCATTCAGGATGTGTTACAGTCCAACCACAGAAAAACTAATGATTCGTCTAGCTGACACATGCAACAGGTACTGCTGAACATTACTGAAATTAACAAAGAAAATTATATTGAAGTGTGAAGTACATTTTAAAAGTTGTAGTGCAACATTTAGTAGAACGTACAGTATGCTAAACATTCTGCAGTGTTGTTAATTCTTCATTGTTTGCAGGTCTGAACTTACATCTTTGAGGCCAGAGGCAGAGACTCTTCTGAGAAATGAGACCACTGGTAAGATTAAAAGTCTCATCATTACATTGAAAGGAACACAGACCACTCAGTCTTCTACTCCCGTGTCTTCGCACCCTGGGTTGGTGTCCCTGAAGATCAAGTCACTGGTGAGCAGAACATTCAAAAGCCATTTGAATGAGAAATGTAAACTCATAAATATTACAAACATGGGTGATAGGCTTCACTGGACATGCACAAGAGAAATCAATGCTTACTGGCAATCATCAATGCATCGTACAACAATTTTATTTCTAAAAGGGTCTGCACATACAGTCCTTGCTGGATATTGGTCTGAGAAGCTGGAGAAAAAGAAAATGATGGGTAAAAGCTTATTTTTCCTTTACTGCATCTACAGTAGGAGGGAATTACACTAGTTCATATAAATTAATACGTTTAAAGTAAACGTTCATGGATGAGTAATTTAAGTTCTGCTAATATTACCAACACAAGTTGCTTAGAATAAGACATTTATCTCTGCTATATTTGTTTTTCTAGCTTACCAGTGTTTCAGTCATGGTGGTGAGGTAAAGCTGGAGATAAGAGATGATGGTCGTCAGGACATCATTGGTCAGGCGCTGATCATTATTCAGGGAACTCTTAAAATCTAGACAAACTTGCACATTCATTGAATTTGAGGATATGGTTTAGATGGAAATCAAGTGCATTTAATTTTCACTTTATATTAATATGAAGGTGCATTCTAAGTTATGTTCTATTTAATAAAATGTATAGATCTGTGAAATGTTTTCTATTATATCTGTAAAGTCATTGGCAGTTTTGGGGGGGGGGGGGGAAGTAAACCAAAATAGAATGTAATAATTTTTGCAATTTTTTATTAAACAAAAACTTTAAATTTTTAAAACAGGAGAAATAAAATTAAATAAGTATACATATATGTATAATGCACACACACACACACATTAGTCATGACACTACACTAAACTGTAATGGATTTAAAAAACGTGGAATGAGGTAGGAATTAAGTGGGTAAAGACAATTGTGAGTGTAATTATGTACTAGGGCCTGTCACCACTGATTTATTATTAAACTTGACACTCATTAAAACAAAAAAAGTAGTCAACAGTTATTTGAAGCTTATGTGCACTATTTCACTCAATTTTGTTCAAGTAATTGTTTCATAGCATTATCTTTGTGATGTACACCAAGTATCAGAAGAGGTTTTTGTTTTATCACAAGTGGACCCCGGGTAGTGCCTCATGGGCGGCAGGAGGTAGCTGGAAGATGTGACTTAAATTAAGGAAAATTTTAAAAATGCTGTTTAACCCAAAAAGTTATGCAAATTTCAACTAAATAGTGACAAAATGTCACATCAAAAGACTGAATGAACCTGCAACGAGATTTTCAATAGTAAATGCAGCTTTAAAGGATATTTTATCTTCCTGTTGAAGGTGACGGAGGAGTTTCTCTAATGGAGCGTACCGGCGAAGGGTGGGGGCCGAGCCTAGCATGAGGAGCTTGTGTTTGGCTCTAGTGATGGCCACATTCAGTCTACGCCAGTCTTGGAGCAACTCTCCCAGCTGAAAAATGATTTGACATCTCAGAATAATGAAAGTCCTTTGTTAATCACCACAGCCACAGATTATACTAAAGACCATCGTATTATACACATCTGCACTGCAATGAACAGTTAATTGGTTTAATGTTAAAATAATTTGTTTGTTTAAATTCAGGAGGAAGGCCACTTACGTTGCCCTCAGGGTTGCTTCTAACAAAAGACACAATGATGACGCTCTTGTCACGTCCTTGGTATTTGTCCACAGTGTTGACTTCCAGAGATTTAAAGGCATCTCCCTGCAGCACACTGGAGATGGCTTTCAGCTGTTGTCGATATGGAGCAATGACCCCAATATCAGATGCTCTGCATCCGGCCTACAACACAATTAAAATGTCCATTTCATTTCCAAGTACTACTACAAAAAAAAAAGAAAAAAAAAAAATTGTATGTGTTTCATACAACCAATGGCATGTTCAGACCTTAAGCAGCAGAGTGACAAGGGCTTGTATCAAGATGGCTTCCGTGTGGTTGCTGATTCCACTTTTTTCCACAGTCTCAGGGGCGGGAACCTGAAGATAAGTACAGTACATAATGATAAATTATGAAAAGAAAATGTATGATTCAATAATAGGCAAAATAAGAAAATCTAAAGCCCTGATCACACTGCCAGCAACTTTGTCGCTCTAATGTCATAATGGACACATCTTTAGAAATCATATCTTTATACACTGCCAGTAAAACGAAGATGTCATTCTAATTTGGCTAGGGATTCATTTGAAAAAAAATTGTAAAGTAACATTCTGCTGTTGGAGAGAGTTGCTATATAATCTACAGCAGTACTAGTACATTACATCATTAACCACAACTGACACAGTCGTCACTCCTTTTGATTGTCACTACCCAAAGTCGCTCTTTATTTGCACAGTTAAATAGGCCTCAACTTTGCATCACTGGACAAGCCCACATCTGGTTGCCATTGCTCATGTCGCCATCTTTCGATTGAAAATGAATGGGATCATGTTGCTTTGTTACAGCATGAACGGGGCTTAAGAAAAAAAAAGTAAGACTGACCTCGGAGGTGTCCAGGAAACAGACAGGACTATTGGGCTCCAGTGCAGCCTGGACCCAAGCACTGTACTGTGGCTGACACACATACAGGTCGAGCTCCTTCTCAACCTGAGCTCTGCTGGGCAGCTGCAGCACTGCGCTTGCAGTCCTATCAGAACCACACTCCAGTCGGCCCTCATACATCAGAGCATTGCTCAGGGACATGATCGCACTGCAGGACACAAAAACAACAAGTATAAGAGCTGCACAGCTGCAGCTGGTAGTTGTGAATATTCTCACAAATGTATTCACATTTAAATGCCTTTATAGAGGTATTTAATACTAAAAAGGATTACTCTGAATGTTTAACTCCATTTAACAAATACATAAGTACGGTATGAATGTCTGACTGGTGTAAATCCCCACCTGTTCATTCGGTATTGCACATTCAGCTGAACAACTGCATCACTGTGGTGCTCCAGACGCTTAAACAAACTCTCATCCATGCCCAAGGTCCTGAGTAAAAAAAAAAAAAAAAGATCAAATAATGGGTTAGGGTGGGTAATAATATGGTGATAGTATAACTTGGCAGGTTTTGGCAGCTTCAGTTTTGTGATTAAAACACAAGCTGTATTCAACAAAGCAAAACATGAAAATCTTTCAAAAGTTCATCTGAATAAGGACAAAAGTGTACTACCTGGCTTCAGCATTCTGAACAATAGGAGGAAGCTGTTGGTGGTCTCCCACTAGGACAAAGCGCTGGGCATAGAACAGCGGACCCAAACATACTGGTTGACTGATCTGAGATGCCTCATCTACGATGCAGAAGTCAAAGCGTCTGCGGCTGAAAATTGGGTGCTTCACACCCATACAGGTGGTGGCCACAATCAGCTACAAAAGATAAATGTGGTGAAATTTACAATGATAAATATTTAGCAAAATGTGGAACAGGCATTTTATCCCTTACATGTCAAACACTACAGTTCAAAAGTAAAATACTAAAATACTTAAAGTAATTAATATTTTCATTTAGCAATTTAAATTTCTCATAAGTGACAGTAAAAAGACATTTATAATGATACAAAAGATTTACAGTTTTTTTTTAAATATCATGGTTTGCATAAAAATATTAAGCAGCACGACTGTTTTCACTATTGATAATTGCAAGAAATTTTTCTTGAACACAAAATCAGCATATTAGAATGATTTCTGAATGAATGATCATGTGACACTGAAGACTGGAGTAATGGCTGCTGAAAATCAGCTTTGCCATCACAGGAATAAAATTCATTTTAAAATATATTCAAATAGATTTTGTAATATTTTAAATTGTAATAATATCTCACAATATAAATATTATTACTGTATTTTTGATCAATAAATGCCGCCTTGGTAAGCATAAGAGATTTTTAAAAAGAATTAAAAATCTTAGACACCAAACTTTTGAACTGTAGTATATGTGTTATATACTGTACAAGACTGAGAGGATTTTAATATACATTACTTCTTTATTGTACAGTTGTTCCAGCTCTTCCAGTGTTTGCATGCCTTTGGCACGACATGACTCCTCCGTGAAGGGCAGGATGTCATGGTGCACTTTTTGAGCACGACCCAGTCGCAGGAAGCTGATCTTAAACCTCTTCAGTTTCAGGAGGATGTTGTCCACAGCAGAATGGGTGTAGCTAGTTAGAAGAACACTAAAGCCACAGGCATGGAGTATCCGCACCTGTAAAAAAAAAAAAAAAAAAAAGGAAGTGCAAAATAAACATCAGATTAATATTCCTTTGTTTGCATACAGAAACCACAAGCATTAACAGTCAGTTTCATTCTACAGGTCAGAAAGGAGAAGTAAAAAAAATTGTTTACATTCATTTATGCATACATTTTTACTGAATATGAACTGAATTCATAAAAAAGCTCTTACCAGTGTACAAATGGTGGTAGTTTTCCCAGTACCTGGCATTCCCACAATAAGCGTGTAATCTCTGGACAGTAGAACTTTCTTCATGGCTTGTTTCTGGGGTTTATTGAGTCCTGAGAGGCAACATATAATTAAAATGCATCATGTAGGAGCAGAGACGCTCTATTATTCACAAGAACACGTCAAGGGCATGATTAAAAGCAGCTCACTGCAAAAAAAAGAGTAAAATTATGGTTCAATGAGAGAAGACTATCAGGAGAAGGCAGCATATGAACACACCTTTCAGAATGTTGGCCACAGTGTCTTTGGCGTCTCGTGGCAAAACACTGCTGAGGCTGTCAATGAACTTGGGAGGCCTGAATTCCACAATCAACTCCCTCAATCTTTCACTGCATAAAAATATACATATTGAGCTTTTCATATAGAACATAAAACATATTTTAAGACACAAAACAAAAAGAGAAAATGATGATCAGACCTGGTTGGAGTGTTTTCCATTAACATAGACAGGTTTCCTAGATGAGTGCTAAGACCGCCTGCACCTTCATCCTGGTCCAGTCGGAAAACTGTGTTTGAGGAGTACTTAGAGAGATTTCTGAAATGATAGGAATGTGGAATTAAGCTTTGATGTACCCTTAAACACTTCAGATTCAGGTCAAATGAATTACAAAATGATCAACATCATGAAAAACATCTGCAAAAGACTTACTTGTCCAAAGAGCAAGTCACTCCGCTGACTGTTATTTCTGTGATGTATCCTGTGGCCAGGCCTATGAGCACAGAGTCTTGATCACTGACCACAACTCTGTCGCCCACTATCAGCCCGGTAAGAGTCTGCTCGCCTTCCTTCCTTTCAAAGCTGTGCTTATATACACCATCAGATAGGATGCTGACGCCTCCAGCTAACTGCATGTTACCCGCGCAGCCACCACTTTTCTCCCTGAGAATGAACAACATAAGAACAGGGGTGCAACAGGGACATTCATTAATGACAAAAGCATTCAATTAATTTAAACAAACACTGTTAATCTGCTTAGTTAGGATCTGAAATGCATGAAAACAATTATAACACAAATAAAAAAAAACTACTGGAAATAATGAATAAAATTAAAGGAATCGTTCTGCCAAAAATGAAAATTCTGTCATCATTTACTCCCTGTCCCTCCTTTGAAAGTCCATTCACTAAATTTTTGATGGTTTGATCCAAGTCTTCTGAAGAGACATGGTCGTTTTATATGAACAACAAATATAATTTTGCCTTTTTTTTTTCTATTTACCATATTTGACATGATCTGAGTTGATCCATGTTCATGTTAAATAAAAAAAATAGAAGCCTAAATGAAACGTTCAACAAGTCGTGTCTCTTCAGAAGACTTAAATTAAATCTCTCAATTCACATGGATTACTTTAACAATGTCTTTTTGAAACTTGAAAATTTTGATGGAATAGACTTTCAATGGAGGGACAAATCTCTCAAGTTTCATTAAAAAATATCTTCATTTGTGTTTTGAAGATGAATGAAAGTCTTCCAAATGGGTTTGAAACAACATGAAGATGAGTAAATTGGTGATTTTAATTTTTGGGTGAACTAACAAAACATACAACTCACTTTTTATAAAACACCCACCTCTGCTGGGAAGTCTGAAGCCAGATATTACGCCGACCTCCTTTGTTCTCCATGGTGCGAGCCTCCAGCGTGCAGAGCAGCAGCCAGTGGCTGAAGTACTGGAGGTGCACTTGGCTGAGGTGCTCGATCTCTGACTGCACAAATGCCTGTGGATCTTCACTATAGCTCCCCATGGGATCTCTCTCTATAGCTCTACACAAATGATACATTTCAACTAAAGCTCAATTGAATTAAAGAACTTTGTTTGAAATTGAAGTTTCAAGTTAAAATGACACACAAAGAGAGAAAAACAGTACCTGTTGTAAACTGCGCAGTTTCTTTTCTGAGGACAGTACTTGCAAGCCTGCTGATCAGATACAATGGCAGGCAATGGGGCCATCTGACTTCTACCATCCACCTTGATCAGGTTGTTGCCAATGTGATGGGCCAAAGAGTTCCTTATTTTAATCAGCTCTGTGAAGATCAGTATAGTAATAATCAGAATGTAAGCTTATATTAGATTTTGATCTTACATTGTTGTGACTACAAATATATCAGCTCTAATTTGTAACATTTGTATGAAACTACTTGATTTAAAGGAATAGTTCACCCAACTATGAAAATTCATTATTCACCCTCATGTCACTCCAAAAACCATAAGCCTGTTTTGTTTTTGAAATGCAAATAAACATATATTTGATGAAACCTGTGGGACTTCTGTTCCTCCATTGAAACTCAATTTCCTAAATTTTCATGCTTCAAAAAGCTTGTAAAGACATCAAACATAATTCAAATGAATCGAGCTATTTAATCCAAGTCTTCTGAATAGATATTACCACTTTATATGATGAATAGATTGAATTTAGGTTATTCATTCACATATAAATACTGATCTACGCACATACATAGAGCACATCAAATATGGTAATGGCTGATCAAACATGGTTGCTTGATGTATGAGAACCAATCAGGTTTTTTTTATACATATCACGCAAGCATTTTTGAGCTTCCACAAGAACCAATGAGACTTGAGGACAGAAATCTCTCAGGTTTCATTCAAATATCTTTGTATTTTTTGTTTTTTTTTAAAAGATGAATGAAAGTCTTATGGGACGACATGAGGGTGAGTAAATGATGACAAAATATTTAGATATACAGTACATTTAAAAAAAACAATCAAACAAACAAAAAAAACACTAAAACAAACAAACCAACCAACCTCTCCTGTCCATGTGGTTGCCCACAACAGGTTGTAGACTGCCAGTCTTCAAGTAGACAAGGAAACCTGCTTCTGGATCACAACGTCTAGCTGAGCTCATCAATGTGTACAGAATAACCTAGAATGCAAATAAAATGTTTGTAATAAAGTAATGATTTTTTTTGCACGTGACACGAGTAAAGCATTTTCTGAAGCATTTTGTACTTGACTGCGATGCTCAATGGAGTTGGACTCCTTGCCAGTTTTCAGCTCCAGTGGTACAATCCTTTCTATGGGCTTTCTGCCTCTCTGATGAATCCTGACTCCAGCTGTGACATCTATCTTCCCCTTCAGGCCAAAACTCGGACACCAGATGTTCTCCTCGATGTCCACAAAATCTGTCACAGTCAAGCTGCAGGTTGCATCTTGCTTGCTCAGAGCCCCGTTACTAGGGCTGATGGTAAATACACACACAAACCATTTAGTTCATCCATAAAATCAACCTTAACAAACCAGAAAATGCTAAGAGCATAGCCTGCTTCACATGATGTAATTGCTTGTTTGAAGAACTATATACACTCACAGTTTCAGGGTGAGCTGCTTTTGTCCAACCTGTGGTGAAGTGTGGAGGTAGTGTTTTGCCCACTCAGATAAAGGGGGAAGATATTCTTCAACTTCCTGTCTCATATCAGCCTGAGTCAGCTTTAGACTATACCTAATTAATCAAGCACAAGACATTTCACAATCCTTATAAGGCACTAACATAACATTAAGTGCTTCATTACTGCAGTCAAATGCTGTATTACCATGACATGGCAAAGATAGTACATCTGTCCTTAAGTTGTGCCTCTAAACATGAAATTTATGTTGAAAGATAGCCCTTACATTTGTCCGAGGTAGTTGGGGCTTCTTAGGGCTTCTGAGGCAAATGTCTGTATCCTCTCTGGAGAGAAATCTGAGCACACGGCTGCTTTTTGGAAGATATCATGAACTATGGTACCATTTAGCATCTGCTTAGATCCACCATCAAATGCCTGTTTAAAAATCACATACAAGAGTTTTGATTATTTGAAGTACTAAAATTTGATGTAGTTTGCATCATCAATTAAGGGAAAGAGATTTTTTTCAGGATTATTTGATCAGTAGAAAGAGCATTTATTTGAAACATTTTTCTTTTGTATCATTATAAACAGTGTTGGGGGTAACACGTTACTTTTAAATTTACAGCAAAAAAACAAAGTTACTTTTTCAACCAAGTAACGCAAGTAACTTTGTTTTCCCATGTATGACTGACAGCTCTCCTGTACCCATGTTGAGGGAAATCATGAGTAAGTGCAGAGACGTTGTGTGCGCATGATGGATATTGCATGCATTTACTCACATCACTTGCACAAAAACAGTATTCCTCAAAATGAATAAAAACAGTGAAAGGCAATCTTAGAATATTGTACAAACCTGCAATAATTAAATATATTAAATTAAACAAATATGTTTTATGTATTTAATCTGACTTTATTAACCAATGTCTTTGCTGCTGACCTTTGATGATCCAATTAAGGCGTGAATTTGCATCTCGTTCAGCCTGAGGCTTATTCATTTCACTTTTGGTGTGAAAGGGCCTTTACATTTGCAAAAAATATAACTTTTTTTGTTATTAAAAAACAAACAAGCAAGCAATCACAGCCCAGGTGAGAAAAAGTAACACAAAAGTAATGTAACGCATTACTTTCCATAAAAAGTAACCAAGTAACTAGTGACTTTTTTAGAGAATAATGCAATATTGTAATGCATTACTTTTAAAAGTAACTTTCCCCAACACTAATTATAAATGTAATGTACTTTTGATAAACTGAATGTGCCCTCGCTGAAAAAAACCAAAAAAAAAAACCAAAAAAAAAAAAAAAAACGTACAAACTTTTAGAAACTTTCAAAACATTAAATTTCCACACCTTAAACATCTCTCCCAGCACCCCTCGCCTCATACAGCGAATACTGCTGGCAATGCTGGTCCCAGATATCAGCAGGTCAGGCAGCAGAACCAGGAAACCAGAGTCTCTATCAATCGTCCACAAGCCAGAAACACACCTCCCTTCCAAGTGAATGATGTCCCCCACAGCAACCGGAGAACTCTCCCTTTAGAAAACAGGTTGAAAAGTAAAAAACAAAAAAAACAAAAACAAAGTCAAAAAAGAAAGAACTCTATCAAGAAACTTTCTCATAGTCAAGTAACATTTTGTACCAGCCATCTTTGAGAATACAAGTCTCTGTGGATTGTGTCGTCTTTGAGCAGGTGATGGTTAAGTGTTTCTCTGTGCAACTTCGTGATGAAGTGACCTCCTGTACATCCAGTACCCAGTATCGGTTATGAACACCAGAGGCCAGTATAACATGCTCTGGTATGCCTTTGGTTTTTCTAAAAGTCAAGGAAAAATGTGTTATGTTTTAATACACAAAAATAAAAGCTCACTTACGTACACTACACATCAACAGGTTGAATGAAATAGTCATACTCATGAATGAACTTCTTGGGTTTTGGTGCCTCAGGTTTTTGCTCCATGCCATCATCAAACCAATCGTCTATTAAATCAGTAAAATCGTCCACAAATGGCAGAGTCTTTCCATCAGCAACTTTTGCTTTCGCTTGAAGCTCAGCAGTACTCAGGGGCCTCTTCTTAGTAATAGGACAGTTGAGAAAAGTCTCTTTTTCTTCAGTAGACCCATTTTTTATCCATGAACTATATGACGTCACAAGATCCAAGTCATTTGTTCCACAAACTGCACCCATGTCCGGCTTCACATTAAGAGCAAGTGAATTCTCCTTTTCACTGGTACTAAAGCTCAGCTGATGAGCAGATTTTTTTGAGAGCTTTGAGACACCATTTGTTTTTCCATTCATTTTCACACAAGGCCCAGTTGACAGTCGGCTACTCTCAAAACTAACAGACTCAGCTTTGATTTTGTTCTCAGGACTCTTCGGGAAAATAACAGAAAGCGTTTTCAAAGACTTATTTAGCTTAGTCACTGGTAAGCTTGTGTCGCACTCAGGTAGTTTCTGAACTTGCATGGTCCTGGACCGCTTGGCACTCTGGATGTTTTCTGAGCTGTGCAACAACCTCTTCACAGAGCCTGAATGACTTACGCCATTCTTAAGCTCAAAAGTGTCCTCTGACTCTGGACTGCTGTTGTTCTGTGGCTGCATCAGTTTACGTGCCATCAGGCTAGGTTTACCCCTGACACCTTTAGTATGTAGACCACGGGACACAGGTGAGCGGTTCTCATACGAAGTGTCAGAAGGGTTCTCGTTCCTCAGACTGTCAGGCGTCTCTGGAACAGCAGATGGGTTTGGGGAGCAGGGGACATTTTCATCCTCCACAAAACAAGCCTTCAGTGAAATGGGGGTTCCTGTAATTCCAGCTCCAAATCTTTTAGGTGACTTTGGTGAAACCTGAAAAAAATATGAAAGTGAGGTTAACCACCTTATTTTTTAACATAAGAGCAGGCAAAGCCATTTCAAACTTAAATGTGCAAGACTTGCAATATTAATTGAATTTCAGAAATAATAAATTTAGTAGGTTCTCAAGACATTTAACAAACAACATAAATCCAAATAAGGATGCAATAGTAACCACATAAAAATAAATTTAAATGAATTTAAATGAAAAGGACATCACAAAATTAATTTTTTTCTTATTATTTTATAGGTTGAAAAGAAATATCAAGGGCTGCTTGGAAATTGACAAAAAAGGTTAATAATAATACACACCTTTCTTTTTGAAATGCCATCTTTATTTGAGTGAACTGGCTAATTTTAATTTGTTTTAGCTGTACAAAAGCATTATGCTTTTTGAAGCTGCAAACTGGTATTTGTCATATTATTATTACCTTAATTATATTTTTTACAGTAAACAGCAGTTTGTAGCATAAATAATTTGATCCCACTTTCTTTCATAATTTGGAAATAAAATGCAATGATAGTGTCAGTCACTAATCTCCTTTTGTGTTGTACAGAAGAAAGAAAGTCAAACAGATTTGGAACATATGGGTGAGCAAATGAGAATTTTCATTTTTGGGTGAACGATCCCTTTAAGAACATCAAAATAAATTCACTAAACTCGTATTATGTACTTACCTTTGAGAGAAAAAAGGCAGAAATGTTTGACTGAACTCCATTGACCATCTACAATAACAACAAAAATGTCAGTATATTTTCACAGCGGATAACATATACATCTAGAATAAAAATAATCAGATGTGACTATCAAATACTTACGGAAGATCTGCTGGATTTACACTTTATCATCGTGGACTGTAAATGAATAAAATGACTAAAAAAAAGTTCTCAGAGAAAACAATATCACGAAGCAGCTGTGCTGGTATCAAAACTTAAAAACCTCTCACATCACTGTGGCAGTTGCACATACAAATTAATACTGTTATAGCTCAAATCTAGCTCGTCCAGAAACACATTTTCTCACAAAGCAACGGGCATCCGAGCGGTGTTCACATGTGCTTGCACATAAGACAAAAACAGCAGATTTGTTGCATAAATAAACTTTGCTGCACCGCTGCAGCGTAAACACCACAATCTCAAAATGCCCGCCTACAGTCAGTCAGTCAGTCACATCACATGAGAATACAAACGTTTTCCTCGTTGTTTTTTGAGTGCGGAATTTACATCGCTATTACTGACACACTGCCATCTAGCGACAGTGAGATTGTCTTTTATGGTTGCTAGACAAGCTGGAAACAAATCTGGCCTTATTTTATTAGCACCACATTAACCTCACACGTCATATATAATTGAAAAACTGGCGATTTTATTGTTGTTTTCTGTAATGGGACAGAATTTTGTGGTTACCAAGACAAGGAACGGAAGAAATACTAGAAACGGAAGAAATACTCAAACTAGCTTTTGAGGCACATTTTTGAAAGTAAACATGGTAAGGATGTTTTGCTATGTGCATTTATGTTTTTTTCAGGTGCTTTAGATTAATAAAATACATGTGGGGTATAATAATTATACACGTGGGTCTTCAAATTAATTTGTAAATATGTAACGCGTATTGTAATCCCAACCACAAATGGTGGGTGTATATACAGACTGTTTAATGTTGCACAAAGGCGGCATAAATGCTGTTGGACAGAATTTACAAATGTACAAATACTGATATGAAATTAAAGTTCAAAATATGAAATTATATATAAACAAAAAGAATGAAAATATAGGCTAGCAAAAAGACATTTTAAAATTGAATTTTAAAGCTTTTTTGACACTTAAAAATTTGACAATGTGTGCCTTTTGGTGTGGTTAACTTTAATATTTGAGGTTGAACTTGAAATAAGAACGACTTGAATATCACCTGTATGTCATAGTTATTTTAAGATATATTATATATTGTTGCATTACATGCACAGCTTATTGTAATTTAATACACTTATAACAAAATGGCATTGAAATCTGAGCCTCATCTTTGAAATATTCATGCCAAGCCACCACACACAGACAGTAGAAGGTCTGCCGACATGGACGCTCAAGAAGAAGAACTGAAATGTCCTGTTTGTGTAGAGCCCTTTACAGACCCTGTACGCCTTCCATGTGGGCACAACTTCTGTCAAACCTGCATCCGAGTGGTCTGGAACATGGATGACCTCAAAACATCTAGAGAAGGGCCACTGTTCTGTCCGGAGTGTCAGATCCTCCTTCCTTCTGACCTTAAGCTTGAGATCAACTCAGATCTTCAAAGGAAAGTTCAGGATGTCTTTTCAAGAGCACCTTCGCTGAAAGGATCATCTCATATGTCGCGCTCCATTATCATGTGTGATCAGTGCATTGGGAAGACTGCGGTGGCTGTGAAGAGCTGCCTCACCTGCGACGCATCCCTGTGCTCTGGTCACACTGTCCTGCACCAGCAGAGAGAGGCTTTAAGAGGGCACTCTCTCATCGAAGTAACAGAGGACTTGATTTCCTTCAAGTGTAAGGAGCATGGGGAGGAGCTGAAACTATTCTGTCAGGAGGACCAGACTACTGTGTGTTGTCTGTGCATTGCGCTTGGGGCACACAAAAACCACCAAGCTGTTACGCGTCAAAAGGCATGCACAGAATTCAAGGTAGTGGCTTCAATTCATGAAAATGGGTTTTAATAAGTAAAAAAAAAAAAAAAAAATTTGACAATGTGTGCCTTTTGGTGTGGTTAACTTTAATATTTGAGGTTGAACTTGAAATAAGAACGACTTGAATATCACCTGTATGTCATAGTTATTTTAAGATATATTATATATTGTTGCATTACATGCACAACTTATTGTAATTTAATACACTTATAACAAAATGGCATTGAAATCTGAGCCTCATCTGAGCCCAAAAACCACCAAGCTGTTACGCGTCAAAAGGCATGCACAGAATTCAAGGTAGTGGCTTCAATTCATGAAAATGGGTTTTAATGAGTAAAAAAAAAAAAAAAAAATTTCATAGATTGGTCGATTACAAATAGAAGTGTCTATGTTATATTAAAGGAAAAATGTTGCAAAGTTATTAAAAAGGTACATGTTGTTAAAAGTAAAAAAATGTATATATAAATAAATATTATATAAACTATGTATATTATAAATACATATAATTTAGTACATAAATGAAATGACATGTTCATTGTGTATTTTGGTCATTTTTGTATGAAGTGGATTTTAATGTTTTTTTTTAAAAAACAAATTAAGATATCTATTTTGACTTGCATATATTTTATAAGATAAATAACATTATTTCATGGACCATTATTATGCCTATAATTTAGTGTGAAGTAACAGTGTATTGAGAATTTATGGAAACTTTTTCTTTTAGAAGGTGTTGGAGGCCAACAATTTACTTCTTCTACAGAGGAAACATTTAGCTGAGTCTGCTATGAAAGATTTGGAGCCATTATTTTCAGAGGTGTCGGTGGGTATTCCAATATGAGCTTTGTGAATCAATCAAACCAACAAAATTATTGTATACTGCACTCAGTTTTGATTTAAACTAATACTTTTTTTTTTTTTTTTTACTAAATGAAGTGTCAAGACTATTCAAATCCATTGTAGCATTGAGTTCACCATGCTTTGACTTTTTTGTCAATCTTGTGGTGTTTTTCAGGAAAATGCAGAAGCATACAGACTCAGAATAGTTGAGAAATACAACAAGATAAAAGCCCAGATTGAGGAGGATCAGAAGCTAATGTTGGCCATTCTGGAAACAGAAGAATTTTACACCAAGAAGTGGCTGAGATGGAGAAATGAGTCACTGGAGTGTCATGTTAAAGAAATTAATGCTGCCCTAAGATCAAGCCAGTCTCTCCTAGAGGAAGAAAATTCTATCTTATTTCTTCAGGTGCATATTATAGCAAAGTCTTTGATTATAGTTTCACAGTCTGTGGGATTGATTTTTGAGTGGACATTTTTTCTTTTTCATCTGTAGTCTATCAATAACAGAAAACCTTTTTTTTGCAGCATCTCAAAAATCATAGACCTGGGTGAGTTATTTTTACTGCATTCCCTTTAAATTGTACGTACTGTATCTACGGAGCCCCTAAAGGGACATGGTGATGAAAAAAAATGAGATGGGAGGAAAAAATATATGTCAATTCTTTTGCATTATCTCACAAATATTTTGCCTTCCTCCGAGAAACTTTGCGTCCGCTCGCAAAACTTTTGACTTCTTTGTGAGCGAACGCAAAGTTTCTTGTGGCATGCAAAACTTTTGCGAGTGAACGCAATACCATTGAAATATATATTTTCATATTCTTTTCATCACCATGTCCCTCCGTACATGCCATGATACATTAATACCAAAATCAATATTTAAAAGAATCCCTCGTCATCGCTCTAGGTCCCAGGTGGAATTTCCACTTGTGTCTGTGATAGAGCAAGAGTACAGCAGCACAGACAAGATGAAGACAGTCGAGCAGCTGGTTGATAACTTAGATGATGTTGTCTTTCAGAACACTCAGCGGCTGTGGTCTAGTAAGTATGATGTTTTAATGCACAATGATAAAAGAGATTTAGACTTAAATAAAAAGTACAATATTCCTACCTTATAGTGTAACATATTAAACCTTGCCACCTGCAGGCCTCAGAGCAGTAAGCTTAGACCCAGAGACGGCACACCCCGAGTTAGAGGTCTCAGCAGACAAGCTGGAGGTACACTGGAGTAAGAAATCAATCCCAGAAAGGAAACGGAAAACAAACATCAGCTCTCAGTACAGCGTCCAGGTCAAGGAGAGATTCTCCAGCGGCTCTCACTACTGGGAGGTGGCTGTCTGGAAGAAACCCTATTGGTTGATTGGCCTGTCATATGGGTCAGCTACCAGAGGTCAGGATTTTGAGCGTCTCAACAGTGACTTTAACAATGTGTTCTGCTACATCTATCATGGTAATGGGAAATATCTTGTTTGTCAGGACTCAAATGAAAAGTCCCTGGCAGTAAACAAAACAATCCAAAAACTTGGAGTTTGGGTAGATATCTCGAAAGGAGTCATGTCTTTTTATGATGGAGATACGCTAACTTTGCTCCACTCATTCCGCGTTAAGTTTTCTGGCCCAGTTTGTCCTATTTTTAATCCTTGTATTGACATAAATGGCCAAAACAGTCAGCCTCTTTCCATTGTCCATCTACGAAAAACAAACATATTTCGTAAAGCGCCTCACAAAATGCTCAATCCATTTCCTTTACAATAATAATACATGGCTTATTATTATATAGTGTGTATCTGTCCATTTAATATATAATATATAATTTTTAACCTAAAAGAGGTGTGAGAAAGAGGGCAATTTTTGACAACATGCAAATTATATCTAATAAATCACTTTCTTTGTCTTTATATTTTAAAGAGATAGTTTACCTAACAACATAATTATTTCATCATTTGCGGTTTTCTGTCCATACAGTGAAAGTATGTGGGGTCTAATCCTGTTTTGGACCTCATATACTCTTATTGTATAATACAAGGGTGAACAAATGATGACAGAATTACATTTTTAGGTGTACTATCTCTTTACCTACATGCCTGCTCAATGCAAATTTTTAAATTTTAATTCAAATTGTCAAAGTAACTGCAAGGAGTAACAAGATATTATATAGAAATATAACTAGGCTATAAGATTAGTTTTATTCATGACTGTGCTCAGGGTAGTAGATCTGTCCATTAAACCTGAGTTTGACCAGCTTTAGATGATAGAAAACCCTTCTTGACAAAGTTGTAGTCCACCTTAAGCTGAGATGGGCCTCCTGCCAGTGCTCTGATAATGTGATACTGGCACTCCCTAAAGACACGGGCACAAGTACAGTATACTGACGGCTTTGTCTGCTGTTGGAGTTTTTCAAATTACTGCGGAGCTGTCCACTTCAGCACCTCACATGCACAATGAAACAATGAAGCATTGAATACCTGCTGCATCTGCACCTCTTCATGGTCCCATCAGGTATGTGAAGTTGCTCGTCCCTCTATTTTTGTTTCTTATTAGTAAAGAACAAAGTATAACAGGCTGTTTTCAAATGGTGTTGTTATTGGATTGATTCTAGGCTATACCAACACTTTCCCAGTAACTATTAGTGGAAACTTTTACTTATAGTGGTTGCAGAAAAACCATGTACTGTATTATGAATCTATATTTGAACTCATGTGCTTTAATTTTTGATCATAGACCTGGTGTATACCCTAGACATCCATTGTAGTTATCAGTCACCTTAGAAGCTAAAGTCTAAGATCAGTCAGTCTGAGTAAAGTGTTCTTTACAAAGCTCTCAAATAACAGTAGGTAATGCACTTCTGTGTATGTGGGAGGTCAGCCGAGTTGTACAATGTCTGTATAGGACACCTACTGTATGTCTTATGCCTAAACTTTTGCTCTTAAAGCTACTTTCACATCATGCAATTCCCTTTTCGTCTCTTGAGAATTGTTTAACATTAAAAGATATGGATAGTTTACAATTAAAATGGAAATCAGTTGTTGTTTTTTCAACAACAGAATGTTAATTGTATATACAGTGGATGCACTTTCACTAGTGGTCTCAGACTTGTGAATCCAGTGTTTGTATATGTGATTGTAAATCATTTTTAATTACCTATAGTACTTTTTTTTAGCATACAAATAATCCATATAGTCTCAATTAGTATGAGGTCATAAAACGTTGAGTATGTAATTACACAATTACATCATGTTAACAGCTGTCACATAATGTTAACTTCTATACTATATATAGTGAAGGGGGGACAGGAAGTTGTAGGGAGAGAGTGAATGAGAGCACATGCGCTAACCGCTAGACCATGGCTTTGACTCTTGAAGTGTTGCTGATTTATGTAACACAATCCTCTTGAGGCAGCAAGCACTGCACTGTTAGCCCATATACTGTGCTGAATGCATGAAATATTTGAGTGGCTCATTAAAAGTGGCCAGTATATCACATTCCTGAGGCTGAGTCCTGCCAAGAGCTACATTAAGAGATGTTTTTATTATTATTATTATTATTTTTATTATTCTAAACATCTCTCCTTATATTTTTATTTAAAAGAAAACAGGCATGTGATTAAATTTTGTTTTCATCTGCTGGTGCCTTAGGTCATACTACAGTAAATTCAGAACCTTTATATACAGTAGGCATGTGCAATATATGCTGAAAAAAGCAGTCATAATGCTATGTTCAAAAAGGTTAATGAAAAGGTTTAACTCTTTAACAAGCCTAGATTCAATGTGCATCACAAGTTATTTTCAGCATTTAAGGGGATAATTTTTCATAATTTACTCACCCTCATGTCATTCCAAACCTTTATGACCGACTTTCTTCTGTGGAACAATGTTGGGAACCAAACAACATTGGAGCAAATTGAAAAAAAAAAAAAAAAAAAAAAAAAAATTAAAAGTTAAATAACAAATGCATTCATCATGCCACAATGCATGCTGGGAACAGAAACACAGACATAGTGCTGTTGAAACTAGATAATCTGTAAGTAGCTAAGAGTTTACTCTAATGCACACCTAATCATTATGATTCTGCCACATGACAGTCATTTCTTTTTCACTTTAATGTATAATTTTATTAAACTATAGAATATTTTAAAAATGAAAGTGAAAGAACAGCTACTAGTAGCTATGACAAGCTTTAAATTCAAGTTTTTTTTTTTACACTGTGATAGTGTGTCTGCTGAGATTGTTTATGTTGAGATAATTGGTTGTAATCCCAGCGGTCTTTTCTTAACCCCTGTTACTGTATAAGTCTATTTACAAGGGGCTTTCCCTCTGTCTAGGCCCCCCTCCGCAGAGTGAGCTGAACCTTTTGCCACCTGTCACAGGACAGAGAGCTGGCGCACCTGATTGGCTCATTTAGAATGAGGTGGGTCTTAAGAATATGAGTGACAGGGTGAGTGCAGGAAGTCCTGTTGGGCTAAGACAGGTTTTCAGTGTGGGGGGGGCAGGGGCGTTGGAGAAGACGCACTAAGTCGTGTGGGTGGCGTAAATCCAGTATGCGTGAGCCAGTAAGGCTCAGAGAGCTGTTTTTGTTTTCTGTGGAGAAGAGAGGGAGGCACAGAGACTACTAACACATCAATAGCCAGTTTTTCTGAAGACTCTGAAGGAGGGAATTTTCTGGGTTTCCACTGCTGCGGTGTAACGGATGGGATAGAGCTGTTGAGAGGGGAGTTAACAGGTAAAGGGAGGGGTTTGACTGTAATTGGTTTCTATGTGCCTGTTCATGTAACAGTTACAGGAGTGAGGACAGGAGGAGGGGTTTGGAGGAATCCTATTAGCTACAGCACAGAAAAAGTAGGTCTAAATGGCCTGCGTAACAGAAAATAGATATATAAAATATATGCCTTTGAATAACAATAGCTAATTTTGACGTTTTCAGTGATTACAGAAATAAAATGGTACACCAATGATTTAAATAGCTGAGGAAGTCAAAATAGTTAATGGACATGTTAGATCAGTGCTCTGCAATATTTTAAGAAACCTAATTGAACCATTTTCCTCTTTGTAACCTTTGGGACTTTTAAAGATGTGATGTGAAAGCTCAAAAGGTTTTTTTTTTTGTTTTTTGTTTTTTTCATAATTGAAATAACATTGTAGGTTTGATCTCAATGAATTATTCTTGCTACAATGCAAATATTTCTAGTTATTTCTAGCTCATGTATCACAAACAACTGACAGTATATTGTCATGAATGTGGCATGTTCTTTCAGTCAAGGAATTTGATCCAAAGAGTTAATTAAAGGGGGATCAATTTCAAGTTGTTACAGGTTACCTTGGAACATGTAAAACGGATTAAGTTACTAGGCAAGCAGCATATACTCAATACATTTCAGCTAAAACACTGCAGGAAGACTACAGTAAATAAGGGCTCTGAATGTGAAAATCTGCTATTTGCATTTAAATGTTTCAGACATTTAGACTGACTACAATTACAATATGAGAGTTATTTCAAGTATTAGTTGCTCTGCCTGTCTGTGTAGTTTGACTCTGTGGCATTATTAGTGTTGGGTTTGTAAATGTGATTAATAACCTGTGTGTATATGGAAAGGGATAGAGAGTGAGACCTAAACTTCTCTTATACATGTGTTTGAGCATGTGTGTGGTCTTTAAGGAAAACTATGCACTGTCCTTCCCCGCCTCCTCCCCCATAACTGCAGTGATGGTCATGATGCCGGCTGCATACGACTCAATCAATTGAGCGCAACAACTGGCACACGTCCAATCGCAGCCACACTTCCCCTCTCTCACAAGAGCTGACAGAGCACAATCAGCTGTGGCAGACTTGCATGTGAGAGGTTAGAATAGCTTATGTGCATCAAAGAGAATGAATCCTCTAAGGCAGTTTGTAATGATCAGCCTCATCTCTCTTCTGAGCTGTATGCAGTAGGTTTACTGTATTTCATTTAATGTGAACTGACTTCATGGTTTTGTAGAGGTGATTGCAGTCTAATGCAGATGTTAAGGCTTTTCTGAATGCATTACAGGAGAAAAATCTATATAGTTTTGTATGGTCACTAGGATATGTTATGTTTTGGATGCAGTTAGCTAGCCTAGCTACCAGCTAGCCTAACCAGCATGGGTTCTTTGGTCAGAGTCACCAGAAAGACTATACTAGTTGAATTGCTTTTTTTTTTTTTTTTTTGCATGTGAGTAGTATGATTATCATCTTATTACACCTAAGGATTCATTCATTAATTCCTTCAAGACAAGTAGGTAATCATATTATACCTTACTATACCTCTGAGAGAGCTACAGTAAATTTTAGTCACCACTATGTATGTAATATGAAGAGGGAGTGAGGCAGAGCCTGCCTGCAGCAATACTGAGGTGCTTACGTATGTGGAGTTTGCCTTACATTCTTTAATTAGCATGTTACACATTTAGATCTTCTTGTCATTAGTAAACATGCTCAGCTTGATTTGGAGTACAGTATAGCAAGAGGAGTCAAGGTAGTTAGTTCACAAGTCTCTTTACAAAAGATGTTTGCTTTAGAGTTATTGTGCAATTTCTTTCTTTTTAATACATGTCACTTCAAACGAGAGTTCAAAATAGTGTAGACTAGAGCTAATACGTGGGTCAGTGTATACATATCATACTGTATAGAAATGTATAATACTGTAACATAAGTTTAACATAAATTATTTAATGTGTAATACATTATTGACGTTATTTAAAAGAAAATGGGTTGCACAAACCTAGGAATTTGTGTATTTTCTTCCTAACTGAAGGAGGAACTTATTCCAACAGATGTTAGCGTACCCTTAAAGTTTACATTTTCTTCTTTTTGTGTTTCTTATAGGTGATTTAGAGGATGATATTGGAGTCCATCCAGACTTTCTCTCAGATGTGAACTCCAACAAACCTCCAGAGCAAACAAGATGACCAGTGTTGATTAATCAATTACAGAGAACAGGTGTTGTGCTATCTGCAGGCTGCTTTTGGTCAGTCATGTCTCAGTCAGGTAAAATCCTCCACCTCTATGTAGAGGTGAGATCTGTCACTGATGAAGAGGGAAAAGACCTGGGAGATGTGGAGAAAACAGACTCCCTCATGTTGACAGCACCAGATATCCTTCAACAGTCTCAGTATGGTGGCCCTAATGCCCCACATGGCCGGACATCTCCACGTGGAGTCCTGCATAAAGGTGGAAGCAGCACTCAGAGCCTGGCCTCCAGTAAATCAACATCTAGACACTCCGTAAGTTTTCAGCTACATCCAGGACATGACTCGGAACAAGCGGCCACCCAGCACCAAAAGAGTCTACCCTATGATGAGATAAACCAGTTACTCTCTGCTTTTCAAACAGGATCCACTGGAAATACATGTCACTTGGTGTGTGCTCCTTCTGAACATGACCCCTTCCTTGGAAGGGAACCTCACTTCTCAGGATGGTTTACTGCCCCTCCTACTCCTAGTGGAACTCGTAAGGTATGCAGCCCAATTAAGGTGAAGGGAGGAGATGAAGGGAGGAGATCTGTTGCCACTTTCAGTTACATTGAAAAAGCTAAAATTAAATCTGTTGAGGGTCAGTATAGCTCTTTGTGCCAAAGCGAGCCTCAGAATCCCTTCAACAGAACCTTGGAGGATCGAGCTACTCCTCACCACCTTAGAAAAAGGCTTAGTGACCCAGTATGGTTCAACGGCTTGGAGTCCATGAACAGCTGTAGCTCAAAACAGCTTAGTCAAGGTTTGGGGAACTCACATATGAGTACCCCCAGTTTTAGGCGGGCAACTCTAGACTCTATTGCCAGGGAAGCCACCCATCGGGCACTGGAGGAATTTGGTTCCCCACAAATAAGGCAAAAACTGGCAGGCAACTGTCCTGATAGAGGTCATGATGTCAGGAAAGGAGAACAACGTCGCTGTCGGTCTTGGTCTGGGTCACCAGTTATACCATGCAGTTCTAGGACGCTGCCCACTAAAGCAACAATCATGGACAATGAGCGGAATAGTTCATTTTATAGACTTCCTAGGAGCCCTGCTACAGACCAACTGTCTAACCATGCCAAACAAACCTACTTTACCATGTCACACTCAACCGTCAACACTCAGGAAGTCTCCAACCAAAGAGCACAAGGGTATAGGTATCGCCCAAATTTACCATCCTGTAAGCCTACAGCTATTCAACATGAACTGCCAGCTATGATTGTAACTCAACCATCTAGCAATCAACGAATCAGTCATTCCATTAATGATAGTCCACGGCAAGCCCACAGAGTTAATTTCAACCTGACCAACTCCAAAAATAAGGTAGAAGAAGGAGCTAACCAACTGAGTAGAAGGGGAAGCGTATCCCCAGCCACAAGTCCCGAAATGGCTCGTAAACTAGCGGAGGAAGCCACCAAACTCTCCATACTTATGGAAGCCAGGAGGTCTCCATCCCCAACCCCGTCATCGACTGACACAGTGAGGTCTGAAAGTCCCCATTTGGGTCATTCAAGAGAGCCTCAACTCTATGCTAGTTTCCAGGGCTCTGGAGCAAAAACTCCCTCTAATTGCAACCTTCCTGTTCAGGAGCACAATTGGAAACACGAGTCTGTCGAGACTGGTCACCACTCTGTTCAAACAAACCCTCTTTTACCCCACATTGGAAGTACATCTCCTGCAGCTTCAGCAAGGTTGAACCGATCAGATGTAATATCATCCTCTCCCATACGAGACCCACGGATAGAGAGAACAGAGTTGGGGGGAAAGGACAGCCCGACTTTGCACCGGCACCTGCCTTCCCAGTACACAAGAAACAATCATACACCTAACTATGAATGCTGGCAGTATGATACTCTCAGAGGTCACAAAGACAGTCCAGATAGCAGCAGGAGACCTTTTACAAGGCCTAACCCAGAGACTCCAGCAAGCTGGGCCTTTCACCAAAAGAATGGGATAGAAGAGTGCTTAGCCAGAGACAAGGAAAGCTTGAGGGAGGTGAACAATCATAAAAGGAATAGTCCAGCTACACCGGGCTCTCAAGAGAACCATTGTAGGGTCTCAGTGCAGCTCAATGAGATGAAAGGTGACACTCGGACTAACAAAGAGTGGAGTGGTACAGCATCACAGAGCTCCAGTGGAGTCACAGGCAGCCTAATAGAGAGCACTCTACATGAGAAAGACTGCATATCATCTGAGACATCTAGCAGAACCAGCCAGAAGAGTTCTGACTCTGGAAACACAGGCATACAGGTGATTCCATCTATGTACATCTTTAGATTACTCTTAACGCTCTGATTCACTGTATGATATTATCTGATAATTCAATTTTGGGTTGTAGTCTGAAAGCGGACCATTTTTGCTGAGGCCTTCCTTGCACTCTCAGAAGATTGCTCGTGCCAAATGGGAGTTTCTGTTTGGGTCCCACTCCGAAGACCAACATGAAACAAAAGGTGAGAATTTCAGACTCCCAGGAGCCAGTTCTCTGAAATGTCACCCTTCTTTATTTTTTTTGCCTCTCCTTGTAAACAAGCTGTTTGCCTCAATGGATGCATAATCCAATTATGCAACAAGCATCATCCTCCATAGAATGACATTAGGAATTGCTTTCTCTGTAAAACTTGGCTCTTTGTATTTTTTTTTTCCTTATCACTTATCAGGGTGTTATACTTTCTCTTTACTGCCATTGTCTTTGAATGGATTAATGTTACAGCTTTGCTAGATTTTTTTTCCTGTGGTTTTATATTGTCTCACTTCACTTATCTGTAATTACAATGGCCTCCAGATAGATTTATTTTTTTAGGTTCAATGAGTTCTGAATTCTTTACTGTGTGTAGGTGTTTTCAATACACTGATGTCAAAGAGAGAGGTAGGGGAGAATGAGTCACTTTAATTATTCTTGAATATTACTTTTATGTGGTTGTTCCTTTATTTTACCGTGACATTTATACAGTTTGCAGGTACTTTTATTCAACTTCAAGCTATACTTTTTATCGGTATACAAATTTCCTGGGAAACAAACCCATGATGTTGGCATTGATAGTGCCATACTCTGCCAGTTGAGCTACAGGACCTAATCTCATACAATTATTAATAATGTCTTTTTTTTAAAAGTTAATTTGGATAAAAACTTTCGCAAAAATATATAAAATGTGGCTAAAACCATTTACTATAACTGTAAATTAGAAATGCTAAACATAACTGTATTTTGTATGAAATTTGCCTGTTTAGAGATACTTTGTTTTGATATATAAAACAACTGTGCATACAGGAACATAAAGACTAACCTTGAGTTATTTCAAATTAAACGTGACACTCTTTTTGTTTTTCTTTTTCTTTGTGCACACAAATTTCAGGCTCCTCCACTGCACCCTCCAGTGGCTGTTCAGGTGAGTCTCCGACACCCATTCAGCCCTTGTCTACCCCCCTAAGGCCTATAACAACATACTCAAGACATTGTAAATCAACGGGCTCTTCGAAATGCCATGATGTACAGCAAGTCAAAGTGGAATTGATCAACCATCATCCCACAGTGGGGTCCTCCAATAAGACCAGCATCATCAAACGTACTGTCAAATATTCAGAGACAGACATAGACGCGGTGCCCCTGCGCTGTTACAGGGAAACAGACCTTGATGAGGTGATGTTAGCAGAACAGGAGGAAGTAGACTCTGCTTTTGGAAGTAACCGCAGTGTGCTGGGTACCTCAGGCACTAACAGCAGCAGCCCCCTGGAGGGAATGCTGTGCCCACACACAGATGGTGAGGAGGAGCTACAAGATGAAGAGGTGGTAAGCTGGGCCAGTGTGAGGATGCAAGGTGACAAAAAGAGGCAAAATGCCACACCTGAGGGAGATGAAGTGTTTAGTCGACTACTGAGAGGGTGAGTGTGGAATAAATGCTATAGCACCTATGCATATGTAAATTCACACTTAAATCAACAATATACACTGGATGCAACAGAGGACTTTTATTTGACCAAAAGAACAACAAAATGGCTAAAAATTCATAACTTTTTAGGTGACTGGTTTAAGGTTTTGAGTTTGTATTCCTGCCTTTGTTTGGCTCCATTTTGAAGACTTTGGGGTAAATTAGAACAAGAGGGGATTTAGGAAGGGTGTCATATTTGCAGTACCGTGGTATCGAACATTTTAGATTCATTTTAAATAATACAGACAAATCACTCAAAGGAGTGCATCTATGACTTTTGTTCCTCTTATAGTCCCCCAGATTGCCAGCCTGACAGCCACACGGCTTTGAAGTCTCCCATCTCTGTGACCAGCCCCTGCCGAATCTCATCAGATGGCTTGGACTCTTTCAGCAGACACTTTGAGAGCATTATGGAGTCACACCGTGCCAAGGGCACCTCTTATAGCAGCCTGGATAGTGAAGACATTACCCCTAGTGGCCCACCAGTCTTCACTTTTGATTTTCCTACTCTCACTCCTGAGATCCAGAGTCAGATCTGCGAAAGTGCCAAGCAGATCATTGAACTGAGCTTTGCTCCTCTACGGTCTCCCGAACCACCTGCTGTGTCTGATACCATAGAGTATAGGGCTTCCCAGAGCGGTGACTATGAAGATGAAAGTCCGTTCTGCGCTGGATCCTGCTCTGATCAAGCCCCCAGGCCTGATTCTGACACAGACGCTGACATAAGGTTAGTTGCAGTCTGGTGATTTTCATTTTTTCTAATGAGCTGTCATAAATATCCCATCACTGCACGTCAACAGATAACTGTAATATAAACACCCCCAACCCCTCGGTGAAATAAACAATTGCTAGAATAATACTAATTATACACATTAGAAGGGAAACAGCTGGCAGTGCAGACACACACACAAAGACAAACTCATTCCTGTCCTCAGTATTGTAGTATAGTGTCAGGCTGTAGTTACTCTCAAAATGCAGCTGTTTTGATGACAGATAGTACTCACAACTCTATGTAATTTGTTCATTTTGACTATTTTAGTAACCAGTTAAAATGGCTTTCATGTCAGCTTGAAACGAAATTTGCGATAGTCTTTTCTTCCCTATTCTGACGTATATCTAGAGATGGGCATAAATACATAAAAATATATTTAAAATAAAAATACAAAATACCTCAGTTTAAATGTATCATCATAAAATAATAAATACTGTGTGGAAAAAAAATTATTTAAATACAAATACAGTATTTTATATTTTGAAAATACACAAAATTCATGTGAAATTGGCCATTCAGTGAAGTATCACTATTAAGCTCTCTATTCTATTCTAAAATCTATATCTATTCTAAGCAGGTTACACTGAAGTGTATTACTTGTGGTGAACACTACTAAATAAATCACATGTAAAACTGTGGGCACTTTTCCTGCTATCTAGCAAGGAGTAGGGATGGGCGATATCATGATACAGTCTTTTTTTTTTTTTTTTTTTTGCTGCAGGAAATAAGGTTACAACACCAAAATTTTAGATACCAGTTAAATTTCACTATTCTCCAAACCAGTTTTGATACCACAGCAAAAACTAATGCTAGGCTAACTAATGTAAGTAAAGAGTTCTCAAGCAATTCTTGAAGACAAGTAAACAGTCAGTAATAAAATAAGAAAAAGAAATAAACAAATGACAAATAATAAGACAAATAAATACAGTAGAACAAAAACAAATTGAATAAAGACTGCTAACTTTCCAGGTAGGTCTACCTAATAGAAGTAATAAATGACACACACAGCAGCAGGTTTATTAGGCTACTGTCACTTTAAGAGCTAAAGCATGGACCCAATATATTGATACACATTGGATTCTCCAAACCGTTTACCTCCACTCAAGACATAAACCGACTGTGTTTATGTGAATACTTTGACATACTTTTGTGTGTATTTGACTGTTTAGCTGCACACAGAAAGCTAAGTCAGTGTGAGAATACTGAATATGAGTTCTCTTTTGCGGCATATTGCACTTTTAATGTACTTTTAACTTTTTTTTTTTTTTTTTTTAACACCCAGCATGTCTCGCTCTTTATTACAAATTCGTCCATGTTCCTTTATCACTCTAATGTGTCAAAAAACCCTGCCCACTAAAAGCATGGATATATATCATACTGCGATTTATAAACGATATAGAAATGCTTAAACTGATTCACACTTTATATCATCGCCACAAAATATATCATCATATCACCCAGTCCTAGTAAAAAGTAATGTTTAAACACATATGACTAGGCAGTTGATAAAACCAACCAACAATCGATTAACTATCAAGACTGACTGGCTAACACTACTTTCCCCTTGCAGTGCTCTTTTATTACTTCATGTTAACTGAAGGCAAATTTGAATGATGTTCTGTTTTAACCTTAATCAAAATCGATCATAACAACCTCACCTTATCTTACTTTCTTATTAATGCAGAAAATTCGCTTACCTACTGCTAGATGAAGTTGTACAGCTGCACCTCACATGTGTAATAGTTGGGGTTGGGTGGCCTGAACTATATAGGCCTGAACTAGGAAATCAGTAGCCTAATAAGAGGTTGACTAGCACAAAGTAATTTATGTATTTTGAAAACACAAAAATACTAAACTTAAATGTATTTAAATACTAGGCTTTAAAATACAAAATAGTATTTTGTATTTCAAATAAGTATTTTAAATACATGTATCTGAAATACTGCACATCCCTGCGTATATCAGAGTGAGATGGTTCCTTGAGCAAGAAAAAATGTAGGGCGGGACTTGATTTTGTCTGCTGGGAATTGATTGGGTCATTGTGGTTTGCTATTGCTGTGATGTGAGTGGCAGGTGTTCCCTCCCTCACGCCAGTGAACACATTGCAAGAGAGAGAGGAAGTTATTTTGATTAAAGATTATGAGGGCACATGAATAAATAAAAAAAATGTGCACGGATAAATTGTTTATAATAAATAGTGCAATATTCCATAAAAAATAATAATTCTCCATTTTGATTTCATAGTGACTTAAATGAGCTTTCTAATTTAGGATAAGTTTTCAAAAGGAATCTACAGTTGAGTATTTACCACTAGAGGGCGGTGGCGAGCTATGTGAGTGTTAAATGTGTTTAAAAGGTACAGCTCACTTGATTTTGGATGATCTGTTTATGCAAGAGACATTTAGATACATTTAGATGCCCTTGATGAATATAGTGTGAACTGTTTTATTCAGGATTGTGCTCTTTTCAAAACGGGTTCTTGTCTGTTATCATCCTCAGAGAAATTGTTATTCATCAGTTGTATGTTGCAAGCAGTCATATAAAGAGAAAGTTCCTAACTAAACAAGTTATCCTGGGAAATTGCTGCATAAGATCCTTCCGGGGCTGTGACTGACCCACAGTCTCAGATTTGTGTTTAGGCCTATAATCCCTTAGGCTACTACTCTTTCCTGTCTGTTGTCAAAATAAATCAGAGTGCAGCTCTAAGTCCATACTATTTTTTGTTTTACAATAAAAAAAAAAAAACGAAACCTCCTTATAAACGAAAACAATGACATTTACTTAAGAATAAAATTGTAAGATTTATACAGCAGGTCTTATGGTCTTATTCATTTATTTGTCTTACTTTTTTCTTACTATCCCATCGGCAAATTGTTTTATGTGCAAAATGAATTTAGATTTATGTTTTAAAAAGGGGGGAGAAACAGTCCGAAAGGTATTTTAATGTGGCATAACGTTTTCAAGTCCCCTACAATAAGGAATATTGTTTGGATGTTTGATCTGAGTTTTAGTGTGGTTATTAAGAGGCCCTGAAAGCCGACACTATCTGCTTTGATACCTGGCTCATCCACTACATTCCTTTCCCTGCCATGGGGCCAGATAGACTTGGATATTTGCCAGGCACACTCAGTCTCCATGGTGAGAACAGATTAACTTGTCGTGTGATTTCAGGGTTTTAAATAGAGAGAGTAAGAAACTATTACTTCTACCAGGGCTCTATTTTCCTCCTCTATCCAATATTTCATTTAAATGGCCATTAATACTGAAGAAACGCAAACCATTATTCTAACACATAATTCTGACCTTTATATTTTCTTATAGATGTATATATCACTTTTTTTTTAATGAGACAGACTATGTGTTGAAATGGAGATCGACAAAGACTAATGGAGGCTGAAAAAGTAACAAGGCAAGACAAAGAGAGGAAGAGAGGGTTGGAGAAAGGGGAAAAAGGGGAGTAAACTGTTGTGAAAGGAAATACAGACCATATCCACCAGTGAAAATAGCTCAGCTGACAAGAGTAGACAAACACACATACACATCCACAAACACACGCAACCAGGCAAGCTTAAGGAGGGAACAGCCGGTTGGGAGAGAAAGAATGAGAGAAAATAAGACAGATAAACAGTTGTATCAAGCCTCTGACTACGCAATGGGCACGAAAAGCGCTTGTAAAAGTTTGGAGTAGGATAAAAGAATCAGCAATGGACAACTGAAAGTTTTAATGGCAGAGGGACACATTTCTTCTAAAATTCCTCAGGCTTCTGGACAGCAGTAGGTTTAAGGAAGGGTAAAAAGAATGTGGAAGGCTGGATGCTGCGTTTTTAAGCAAGCTCATGTCATCTGGCTATGTGAGGTGTGAAGGGGCAGGCCTAGTGTGATGGCTCATTATTTGCTCTGCTGGGGGGGTGGGGCCTTGGAGGATAATTACATGCATGCCCCCCACCCTGCCATATACCGGTGAGTAGAAAAACTTCTGATCTGTATCACTGTTATTTTAGTATCATTGAGATACCATTACCGTTTTTTATATATATATATATATATTTTTTTTTTTTTTTGATTTAGTTGTTATTTTAGTATTTTCTGTTTAATGTTCAAGTTTTAGTTTTTTTTTTTAACATGTCTATATAGTTTTTTTAAATTAATTTTTATTTCAGTCTTAGCTATTTTAGTACTTCTAGTTAAAATGTTGCCGTGGCAACTAGCAGAAATAAAAGTTTTTAAATTGTTTATTTTATTTCAGTTAACAATACATTTATTTAAAGGGCCTATATGTAAGATTTTCACTTTAATAAAGCATAAAATACCCCAATACTTTGCAGACATTAGGAAACATGCTAAGTTCACCTACTTGTTTCTCAGAAAAACAATGCTACAGCCAGACATTCTACTTTGAAATGTGCGTTCCGTGTCGGAATGTCTATCTTTGTTTTGGTCTGTGCTAAACCGTGTGTTGCCAGTTTATCCAGTAGTATTTCGACATCACAGGTTGCCAGTTGGCGGAATACACCACGTATTTCAGCCATGGAAAGCAGCAAACAAACTGGGTCAGAGAATCGCAGATTCTACCTGACCTAAAAAGCCTCTACATCCATCAAAAAATCTCTATGAAGGACAGCATATTAAAACACAGATAAATCAACTCATCAGCTTACAGTGTGTAAGTCTCCTCAGCTTTTATTGTCAACTGCGCTCCCTCTTGTCCCGTGTCCTCGAGCTGGCAACCAGCGTTTTTGAAGGAGGGGGCGGGGCAAACAATATTTGTCATTCCTACATATAGCCCCTTTAAAGTAGCAAAAATGTTTTTATGTTTTTAGTTTTAGTTAACCATAATAACCCTGGTCTGTATATTGATAGGTCACATAAATAATAACAAGGTTTCTTTCCTCATTTTCATTGTCACAAGTACTTTGACTTAAGGCTGTAACGATTCCTCGATTAAATTCGAATACTCCGTTTAAAAAAAAAATCCTCGATTTCATTTTGCCTGTGTCGAGTAACCGGTAAAATACCGGAAGTGGCGCTTTCCACGGACGAGAATCCATGAAATGCATTATTAGACCGTTTTCTAAGGCTGCACGATATTAAACCCCATAATAAAGCATAATCTGCTATTGTGACATTACAAAGGCTGTGAATTAATTAAATAAATGTATGTGCTGCAGGTTTAATATATATGCGCTGTAATTATTTACATGTTATCCACGTGCGTCTCATGCGGCTCTATTCACAGTAAATGCAGCTTCATGTGAACTGTTTTTTACACGAGTGGCGCGTTTCAAACTCAAATCTCTGCATATGCTGTGAGTTTGGATTGCTTTTAATGTTAATCTGGAAACGCAATGCGCGACCTTTAATCAGATTCGTAAGGTAAGTCTATAAACCTTAATAAACGCAGGATAATACATTATACAGTATGTTTCTACTGTATATTCTTCTAACTGCTCGTCGCGATTTCAAAATGTAAGTTTAAGTACTCGTTTAAGTCCACATGTTCCTGTTCAAGAAATTACAGTGGTTGCAGCATTTCTGTCGTAAAGAAATGGCCAAATATTAAAGATTAATTGCACAGCTGAAATAAATGTTGTAAACCGATATTAAACAAGGATTAGATCGCGTTTAGAGTGTAAAAACAATCGTCAGGCCACTGGCGCCCTCTGCAGGCATTTGTTATAATACAAAAAGAACATTAGTTGTACAATTCAATACATTATGTATTTTGACAGTTTTGTTCAATAAAACCATACGATTAATTGTTTTTCATACTTTACTTGAATCAATTTTTATTGCTATTATATATTTATTTTTAAGCCATATGTGTAAGTGAATGTGTTTTGTTGTCCAAGCACCTTTATAATGATCGCGTTAGTAGTTGAGCTATATTCGCGCGCCATGTTTGTTTATGCCGCGGTCAGGAAAATAGATCTGTAGGATTTACATTTGAATTCTTCCACTTTTTTCGAAATACACGGATGGATGTAAGTGTCCGGTGAACTGGGAGAAGAACAGGGTAAACTTTATAGTTGCTTGCCTTACTTACACTATGTAATATGTATCTGATATAAATATAACGCGTTGTCTAATTATAATGGAAATGATTATTACTGCTGCTTCCATAGACGTCAGTGTATATTTTACGAACTCTAAATGTATTGTTACTAGTAGGTGTATTTAAATATATGAAACCTAAAATAAACATCATGTGATTGAAACACTGAATAGTTCTGATAAATGCCAAGCACTAAGTGCATCTGTCTCTGGCTCAGGGCACGCGCCTGCGCCCGGAGGAGGAGGGGGTCTGGCGCGATTACTCGAGGAATCTTTAGAATAATCCAACGATTACTCGATTACCAAAATAGTCGTTAGCTACAGCCCAACTTTGACTATAGCATGTCAATTTATGGCGTGACTTCCAGGTAGCTAATTTTACTTGCTGAGTAGTTTGTGAATACCTGAGGCAACTTGCAGTTTATCACAATAAAAGATCAGTGCTGTCATTCACCCTTTATGCTGGAAAGCTATTACTGAGGACTGTTAGTTTCATTGCACTTATATGGAGTATTATGGTCTCAATTTAACAATTGTTTTAGCCAGGGTCTGAAAGTGGGGGTTTGGGCGGTCTGACTCCTCTAATTAAAGTTTGTTGTCAAAACAAAATGTTCAGGGGGTCTTAAGTCTTTATTGTCTTTCAAAGTATGTATTTTTTAGTTGGGGTTTTTAAATACAAACCCGATTCCAAAAAAGTTGGGACACTGTACAAATTGTGAATAAAAAAGGAATGCAATGATGTGGAAGTTTCAAATTGCAATATTTTATTCAGAATACAACATAGATGACATATCAAATGTTTAAACTGTGAAAATGTATCATTTTAAGGGAAAAATAAGTTGATTTTAAATTTCATGGCATCAACACATCTCAAAAAAGTTGGGACAAGGCCATGTTTACCACTGTGTGGCATCCCCTCTTCTTTTTATAACCGTCTGCAAACGTCTGGGGACTGAGGAGACAAGTTGCTCAAGTTTAGGAATAGGAATGTTGTCCCATTCTTGTCTAATACAGGCTTCTAGTTGCTCAACTGTCTTAGGTCTTCTTTGTCGCATCTTCCTCTTTATGATGCGCCAAATGTTTTCTATGGGTGAAAGATCTGGACTGCAGGCTGGCCATTTCAGTACCCGGATCCTTCTTCTACACAGCCATGATGTTGTAATTGATGCAGTATGTGGTCTGGCATTGTCATGTTGGAAAATGCAAGGTCTTCCCTGAAAGAGACGACATCTGGATGGGAGCATATGTTGTTCTAGAACTTGGATATACCTTTCAGCATTGATGGTGCCTTTCCAGATGTGTAAGCTGCCCATGCCACACGCACTCATGCAACCCCATACCATCAGAGATGCAGGCTTCTGAACTGAGTGCTGATAACAACTTGGGTTGTCCTTGTCCTCTTTAGTCCAGATGACATGATGTCCCAGTTTTCCAAAAAGAACTTCAAATTTTGATTCATCTGACCACAGAACAGTTTTCCATTTTGCTACAGTCCATTTTAAATGAGCCTTGGCCCAGAGAAAACGCCTGCGCTTCTGGATCATGTTTAGATATGGCTTCTTTTTTGACCTATGGAGTTTTAGCCGGCAACGGCGAATGGCACGGTGGATTGTGTTCACCGACAATGTTTTCTGGAAGTATTCCTGAGCCACACCCTAACCCATTACAGTAGCATTCCTGTATGTGATGCAGTGCCGTCTAAGGCTCTTTTTATACCCAATCATGTTGCCAGTTGACCTAATAAGTTGCAAATTGGTCCTCCAGCTGTTCCTTATATGTACATTTAACTTTTCCAGCCTCTTATTGCTACCTGTCCCAACTTTTTTGGAATGTGTAGCTTTTTGTACATGTGGTTAAAGGGGTAACGGCTGCATTTCTGCTGTTCCATAAGCGCCATCTACTGTCAGATAGTGACATTGAGATCATTTCCATTCAGCGAGTCTCTTACTCATTGTAATATGGCTTATCATACACGTTTTTTGACTCCCTGACAAATTATTACCCACTTTGTTAAGGCTGCTACCTGATTGCCTTACCCTAACCCCACACCCTAATCCTAACCCCACCCACACTAAACCTACCCATACTGGGGATTTAGGGGGGTAATCTGGCGGGGGTCAGAATTTGGCACAACACCGGCCCTGTTTACATCAGAGTGTGCATGACTCTTTGACGCAGCACACACAGCATGGAAAATTTCAACTGGATGATGGAAAAGTTTTCTTTAAATGCATTCTAAAAATCTAAATAATTCGTAATAAGGATTTATTAACAGTATTTTGAAGTGCCTACTATAAAAATACCGATCATGTTCATTATCGTGATATGTTTCGTCCTTATCACTATTTAAATATTACAATCAATTTATGTGCAAGACAAACCTTAACAGATTGTTCCTCCTGAAATTCCTTTAAAAACGTCAAATCCCTAAAAGCCAATGTACAGTTCCTACACTGTTGTTATATTTCCATTAGGCGTTTTCATTAACAGTAAAGCAGAAAAATTCTACTGCAACTTGTCAGTGTAATGTAATTTTCATATCCTTCTTACGTGATACTGACATCATTGTCTAAGCTATCACGTCATGCAAAAATTTTAAATTGTGTGATCTTTTTCCTCCTTTGGTATGTAAATCTTGTCATCCAAAAAAAAAGCACTGGAATGTTTTTGAGCTCACACAGGTGAGCTGATTGTTTGTTAATACCTCCTGTTTTCACTTTACTGGTTATAGTCCGTAGGTGTATACACGTGCACTAAGTAGCATTTATTCGTACAATGGAGAAATATGTATTGGCATTTGTAGCAATCATTATCTTGCATTTTTTTCCCCCTCACGTGTTCTCACCAAACAAGTTATAATATATGTGTCATGCTATTGTTATTAACACACATAAATATATTATAAATATATCAGCTGATGTCTGGCATATAGCAAGATTTATCAAAGGTGTGTCTGTTAGTCACTCAGCATCTTTGTAGAAGTTCTTCCCACATCCTAGAAGCCGTGGCGGAAAAGTTTTCTGTTTTGCTTCCTGGTTTTCTCTACCATGATTCTATCTGTACATTGTTTCAAGAATAAACAGTCTGCCTGTGTCCTCATTCCCTTTCTTCGAGTCTCCTCCCCTGCCTTGTTTCTGAACTATCCGGTTGGAGGAGGTTGAGAATGGAGATCTTCGGAACAAACCAAAGACAGATGATAGAGGGGAGATCTGTATGTGGCATTAACTTTTTGGTGCTCTTACATCTAACTGACTTTGGAATGCAGTGGTTTAAAGGCAGAGTTGGGTCACTGAGGTAGAGTAGTGTTTTTGTTTATCAGACCTTTTGTGTTATTAGTTTGCCAGAGTTTTACACTGGTTTTTTTTATTCAAAACTGAATGAAATGTGTTTCACACATTTTTGACACTTTTAATATAAGTTTTACTTTCTGTCTTCTCATTATTCACATCTGAATACCAGCTATAGTATGTTTGTGTGTATACGTGTATGACAAGTTATTAGGCTTTTTTGAATTTGAATGGTGCACAAAGGACAAAGGTGCAGGTTAATTCGCTCACGTCAGCTGTACTTTTTTAGTTATTAAATGCTGGTTTCTCTGTACATTGTGGATTGAGTTGACCTGCTGGCAAAGCGTCTGTAAGGTTACATCAGATAGAATCTATTTACACCACACTGCTAGTGCTAAGAATAACAGGTTTTGACATGAGAGATAAGTAAACAAATTTAACCTCATGATTTGACTGGTTTGACAAGTAGTCAGTATTCATATGTGGTTCAGTATGCTTATGTGGTTGTGCAGTGCATGATGGCTGATTTTAAGCCCAAACACATTCACACATCATATCCGGGTTGCCTTTTTACCTTTTACCTTGCCTTTATAAAACTTACACCCAGGGCCTAAAACTAACTTTTTGCCACACCTGGCAATAGCCGGTGACTTATGAAAATTTACCGGTCAAAGCTATTTTTTTACCAGCTATGAAACAAAAACAGGGAGTTATGACAATATTTTAGATACTAGTGAAAATTCACAATCTTCTATTGCAACTCCTAACCCTAACGCTAAAACTAAAAGCTTAATTAATAGGCCTATAATTTTAATAGCTTACATTTTTAGAGTAAACAGTCAGTAATACAATAAGAACAAATAATCAAATTACAAACAATGGCACAAATAAATACAATGCAATAAAGATACAAATTAAATGAACAGTGCTTTTTCAGGTACAGAAATTGAATAAAGTAGTCTAATCAAATTAATAACACTGCATAGTCCTCATATCCTTTTTTTTTTTTTTTTTTTTTTTTACCGTTGTTGTTTTGTTAACATTAAAAACGCAGACAACAGCATGATTAATAGGATGCTTTCACTTTAAGAGCAAATGCACGCACGGATCATGCATTGTCTTTCTCAGCTTAAGACAACGTGTTCTAGCGCTTGAATATTGACTGTAGAAAGATGCAGCAGTGACCGTCAACTGTACATAGCGTCATTCAAATTTGTTCACATTAATGTTCTTACAACATTGCATTGTTAAAATTCATAAAAATGTTACTGCCCACATGAAAAAATACTATAGTAATTTATAGTAAATACTATAGTGTTTTTGAACCATACTATAGTAAAGTACTTGAATTTATTTGTTGTGGTAATTCTAAAACTATAGTAATATAAACAAATTACAAAGTTTTCTACAACTATAAGGTATATTATACTACAATATACGCTACAGTTTACTGTAGTAAAAACTAAAGAATACTACAGTATTTATTACAGTTTATCAGTTCACTATAGTTAATACTACAGTATGCTGTAGCATTCACTAACAAAATGTTGAAATATTATAATATATACAGTATACTACAATTTAGTATAGTTTAAAAACACTATAGTATTTACTATAAATTACTATAGTATTTTTTCATGTGGGCGGCCAACTGGCAACTGACACGGTTTCATATACACGTCAACACTGATTTTTACTCACATTTGGCGCTTGGCCAGTGTTAATTTTAGGCCCTGCTTATACCCGTTTTACTTTTCCTTGTGTAATGCTGTAACTCAGATTTAAATAATTGTGTCTCACATGCCATATATACATTTTACTTACATTTATTTATCCTTTGTTCCAGAGAGAGGCCATCACGGCCGGTGTCTGAGTCTGATCCAGAAGTGGCTGAGCGATTGGCTGTGGGCAGCACTGAAACGCTGGCCAATGGCAACAAACCTGACCTCCAAGCTGCAAAACGGTTGGCCAAACGTTTGTACAATCTTGATGGATTTAAGAAGTCAGACGTGGCACGTCACCTGAACAAGAAGTGAGAATTATTTTAATTATTATTATAAAACGGATAGTTCCGGCCCTTGATTCTGATTGGTTGAGCCGTGTTTGAAGCCGTTGTAAAATTCACGAAAACATACAGCTGACCGCATTACATAAGTATCGCTGCACCACTGAATGTCTGTCTTAGCAACCATTCTTAGACATATGTTAAACATATGTTTGTTCTCTATTGATTTTGTTCATTAAAGCTTACTGTATTATGTAGAAGAGTATTGTGAGAGAGATATCGAGTGACCGAGTTTATTACCTGCATTCAAATTTAGCATTTTCCTTCAGGTCAGTCCTATGTTCATAATGAAAAATCCACTTGAATGTCTGTTGCGATATCTTGTCCTTTTAACATTTAAGGGGTTTTCCCGTGGCTGACAGCGTTAGTCAAAGCATTTGTCATTTGTGTCTTGTTCCGTGTTCACAAGTTTCAATATTAAAAAAAGTCTTTGTGACTGAGTGACTCGCTCATAAAGACAATCTTTGCCGCCATCTAATGGCGTAATAACGTAACTTCTGTTGCTGTTCACGGTCAGGGACTATTTTTTCCAGCGGAAGGAAGCCTTTTAATGATTTTACTTCATGAAAGTTGCATTGATACATATTTTTTGGCTTTAATATTTGTATTGTGTGGTAACCGTTTTATAAAAGCAATAAGCCCCCTGAAGTCGTGGTTTACAGTGAATTTATAACAGCTAAGGGGATTTTAGGCACTCCGCTCTAACAACACCCCTTAGCTGTTATAAATTCACTGTAAACCATGGCTTCTTGGGGCTTACTGCTTTAAACCCCTGACTTTTAGATCCCCAGTATAAGAACCAAAAACCTCTTTTCTCATGCCTTTGTTTTTTCATGACTTGTGTAGCAATGATTTCAGTCGCATGGTCGCAGAGGAGTATCTCAGTTATTTTAACTTCTCAGGGATGACGGTGGATCAGGCGCTGAGGTGAGCTTGCTGCTCCATCATATTTAGTTAAGTAAACATTTGCTCTCTTTTCACATGTCCAACAGGGTCATTCTGTTTTTTTCATCTGTCTTTTTCTTAGAGTGTTTTTGAGAGAATTCGCCCTAATGGGAGAGACACAAGAGAGGGAGCGAGTACTATCGCATTTCTCTAAAAGATACCTCCAGTGCAACCCGAACACTATACCGAATGAAGGTAAGCCATACCAGCATTGTTTGTGTGAATGAATGTGCATTTGTTGTGCATCTGATGTGTATTGCAGTAAAGTAACACTATGGGGTGCTCTTGCTCTGACTCTGTGTGAGCTTATGGGAGTTCTATGCCTGTGTGTTTCAGATAGTGTTCACACATTGACTTGTGCCCTGATGCTGCTCAACACTGATCTGCATGGCCACGTGAGTTTGATTATCTGATGTACCATAAACACATAACAAACAATAAGAAAAATTAACAGAAAAAATCTTGAACCATATTCAGCCATCAAGGCCATTTTAAAAGCTTTGAAAATATACATTGATACATAGATTTTTCTGAATCTAAACTGATTGTAAATGTAATGGAGTACATTTTGAAGAAATTTTAATTTGATTTATTATATTAAACAATTATTACATGTGTAATATATAGTAAGCTACAAAACATGAATACGTTGTTGAAATGTTCATGTCTACTTTGTGGAAAACAAAAAAATATTATCTGACTCTTAAAGAATTGGAAGTTATAATAGATGTTTATTGTGAAATACCTGTATTGTATTTTTACATGTACTGTACATAATTGAAGTCCCTGTGAAGGGAGCTGGTTGGGATAAAACAACTGTGTTTTAAGGATGAATTTTATTCTCAGAGCTGTTCACCACCCTGAGGGGAAGAGTGCTGGTTTTACATTTAGGAATAAAAATAGAAATTCATCCATAAATGTAGTAATAAAAATGATTCTCCGGGGCAGCAAAATTATTTTTGCACAGAATATTAACACGATTACTGCCCACTGTGTAGTTGGTATTGTAAGTGTTGTGAGTGCACAGGAACTGTGAAATAGGTCAGCACATCAGCTGACAGTAAATTTATGGTCCATTTGTTTCTTTCTCTTTCAGAACATTGGGAAGAGGATGTCCTGCATACAGTTCATAAGTAACTTGGAGGGGCTGAATGGTGGCCAAGACTTCCCAAAAGATCTTTTAAAGGTTTGTAGGGGTTTCAAGCATTCACACACATTCACACACTGACCACTATTACATATTGTATTATTCCATTAAGGTCTGTATTGTGGTTAAGCCATAAAAGATATTTAAACCACTGCTAATGAAATATTTCTTCATGAAAGCTCATTCTTGTGCTGCTACTCTCTTATGGAAATACTATAAAGGCCCACTCTAGTTATTTAATACAATGCATTTCGTTAATATTTAAAAGTAATTAACCAACTTATTAATGCTCATTTATGTCATTTTAAATGTTTCTTCTACTACCTTTCAAAGGTTTGGGGTTGGTAAGATTTGGGTAAAAAGTCTCTTATACTCACCAAGGCTGCAATTGTTTGATCAAAAATACAGTAAAAAGAGTAATATTATGAAATATTATTACAATTTAAAAACTTTTCAGCCATTACTCAAGTTATCAGTGTGAAATCATTCTAATACTCATTTGATGCTCAAGAAACATTTATTAATATTAAAGCTGAAAACAGTTTTGCTGCGTAATATATATGTGGAAACTGTGATACATTCTTTTCAGGAATCTGTGATGAATGGAACGTTCAAATGAACAGCATTTTTACTGTCAATTTTGATTAATTAAAGAAAAAATGTCCTTAAATTTAACATATAAATGATTGGAAACCAATTTATATATATATATATATATATATATATATATATATATATATAGTATACAGTAATTTCCATGAAGATTTCCACTAGAAAATAGTCTCTGTAATTAATAACAGAATGCTTTTCTGTTGATACTGCACTTTGATATACTCAGAATTTACTATATATTCTAAATATTACAGATATATGTAAATATATGTGTTAAATTACTTGAAACTGCAATGTTGTCAGTCAATAATCATAATAATCTGATAATATCAGAATATTTTTGTTCATGTAAATGTCCATCCATTCATATAAAGCACTTTTTATTATAGATATTTTTGGAGAAATGTACAACTCATCTGTATACTTTAAATTGTGTCAGAACCATTATCACAGACCATAGCATAGCTACAAGATGAACTTTTAAACTGTTAAAATGTTGCAATGAATGCCCGCTGTGCCTGAATTTGATTTATTGTCACTTTAGTGTTCACCATGTTTGAAGTTGAGTGTTGTGACTAAAATCAGCCATGTAGGGGATATCTGTCACAGCTGATGTCAATGAACTTCCTGTGCTCCAGTGTGCTGGTGCTCAGGGTTTGTCTATTTTAGTCCCTTCGCTTGGATTACAGGCCAGGCTGCACAAGAATAATAGCCATATGATGACCGCACCTGAACCACTCTGCTGATATGTGCTTTAAAATCACGGGAAGCCTTTTAAGCATTTGGTCCTCCCACTCTCTCTCTCCTCTGGCCATCTCTCTCTCTCTCTCTCTCTCTCTCTCTCTCTCTCTCTGTGTCACTCATCCCTCGTTCTCTCCTCCGCCCTCTCACTCTGTGCCTCGCACTATTCCATCACCTCCCACTCCCTCACTGTTTTTCTGCACTCTCTCTCTCTCTCTCTCTCTCTAGCCATTTAACTATCTGCCATCTTGCTCTTTGTTTCACCCTATAATCTGCAAAAACTTACTCTGCTGAACTGTACTTAGCCCTGTCTGTCGAGGTTATTTCCATATCTATATAATCCTCCTTTTCTCAGCCCTTGGCTGAAAAATGGCATCCTTCTTCTCTCTTCTTCGTAGCTCTGGTCTTCCTTCTCCTGGTTTCTTTCCTCCTACCACTATGTGAGGGTGTAAAGGCCACGCAGTTGTCGAGTAAAGACAGTTAGTCTGCCTAAGTAGGCTCTGGGAGTGAAGTATTTAGCTACTTGGATATTCCTTCTCATAATTCTGTTCTCTTGACCCTATTTTTCATCTCTGTCTGCTTGAAATTACAACAGGTTTAGGGTTAAATATAGCACAGATAGAAATGGCAGCTGAGAGAGATGTCTGCAAGCCAACAGGTTAGGCTCTCAGTGCCTGTGTGGTTCATGACAGTTAACGGCCGTGAAAAACCTGTGTGAAGTCGGTCTTCATGCCAGCAACAGCAGGGGTGGCAGGGAGGACAGATGGGAATTTGGCTGCCACATGGCTTCTCACTGAAATGAGGGTTTTGTCATGGTATTATCATAAATGCTTTACAAATTGCTCATTCTCTTTCTCTCTCTCATGTCTCTCTTTCTGTCTTTTGTTCCCTCTTTTTCAGTTTGCAAATTATGTTTCTGTTCTTTCACTCAATTGTTTGAATAGCATTATTTCCTTCTTTGTTATCTCCCAGTTTGAGATAATGAGTATGTGCATCACTGCAAAGTATTATGCTCCTCCCACTGGTCACTACTACTTACAGCAGCGAACTGTGCAAGATGCTGTTTTTATGTTTGATCTCTAACTTTTTCTAAAAAACACTTTACCATAAGGTTTAATGATTTCATGAACTAACAAAAAACAAGACTTTTTTTTACAGCATAATGTTAATTTAATTTAATGTTCATTTTTAAATACAGTATGTTGTTTATTGTTAACTCACATTTGTTCATAATACACTGATATTCATTTATACAACATAACATTTAAAAAATGTATTAGTATACACTATCATTCAAAACTTTGGAGTCTGTAAGATTTGTTGATGTTTTTGAAAGAAGTCTGTTTTACTCACCAAGGCTGCATTAAAATAGCTGTTTTCTATTAATATCTTTTAAAAATGTAATTTATTCCTGTGAGGCCAAAGCTGAATTTTTAGCATCATTATTCCAGTCTTCAGTGTCACATGATCCTTCAAAAATCATTCTAACATGCCGATTTGGTACTCAAAAAAAAATTCTTATTTGGAAAGTTGATACATAGTTGTAACCCTGATACATTTTTTGTCCTTTCTGAATAAAAGTATTAATTTCTTTAATTAAAACTTTTTAACGATAATATATGTAGAAATTAGCATTAATTTGTATTAATAAATGCTGTAAAAATATTGTTTATTGTTAGTTCATACACATGACTAGTAATTTATTGTGTATTTTATCACGGATGGAACATTGTACTGACTAGTTACCGTCTTAAGACTGGAACTATATAATAGAAAATGTAACCAAGCTTCAGCTTCTTCATTACAGTCCTTCAGGCATCATCTGTGTTTCAGCACCCATTGCACAACAAACATAAATGTATTCCATTTCTAAGATGTGTTTGGCTTGTCAAAGCTGTATTTATTCCCTTTCAATTCAGGCTTTACTGTGGGGTAGCCCAAGTGCTTGTGCAGTCTCAACTACTGGCATCTCTGTCTGCTTTAATGAACACATGGAGTCCTCCTTGTGCTCTGACATGAGCAGATAAAACCTCCCAATGCCCAGCACACTGGTTTAACTGCTGGCTGCCTTGTGACCGTGTCCAAATAAAAGCAGGTCATGTTTGAATAAAGTTAGACGATGGGATGCCCAGTGTCCCAGAGCTGTCTGTGACAGACACAGGGAGAGAGAACAAGCTGCAACAATGAGCCAAATGGCAAGAGAAACCATACCAACCAAATTGATTTAGTATCTTTCCTCTGCTTCAACATTATCCCCAGTGACTTGTTATTGCATAATTCTTATTGATAACATAAGTCGACTGTTCATTGGCTGCTCCCACGTGTGAACTGTCCAATTAAATTTTGCCAAATGGATAAAGAAAATCAATTTGTACAAGCTTTAAGCAATGTTGCATTTAAAAATGATTAATCAATTAATTATTTGTCACATTTAACTAATTGTTTCTATAATTTAAATAAACCATTTTAAGTGTCTATTTATCAATTTGAAAAGTTCTTTATTTTATTTTTTAATGGTATTCCTAGCCAATACAATAAAGTCAACATTTAAAATAACTTAAGGTTAACAATGATATTTTCAGTGCTAGCATACTCCGTTATCATAATTAACTTGATAATAAATTAGAGCAACCGCTTATTATCAAGTTACAACATACCTTTTTTTTTTAAAAAAACAAAACAAAAAACATTGTGAATAGAAAATGAGAGTGAGAATGTCGCGCGTGTGAGGATTTGCACGTTCAAGAGCCCTGAAAACTGATTGACATTCATGGGAGGGTGGGATCATCGAACATTGAAATGCCGTGATTTGTCAGTCGTGCTGGGAGACGGGTACATCAATTGAGAAGCAGAGCGCGAGAGAGACAGTAAAAGAGATCGGCCGAGATTGTGAATGCAAGAGAGAGATGGGAGGGTGAGCACTCCTCGCGCACAAGATCTCATTCTCACCGCACAGCCCATTTTTTTTTATCTGCAGCACGGAGGAGGAACAAGACTGTAAGGAGAAGAAGAAAAGAGAGCGCAGGACTCGGACGTCAACCTCTATTGTTCCTACAGCCGTGCAGAAAAGCTGTGTCTTGTGGAAGGGTGTGAAAGAATCGGCGAATTGGATAACGGGCGTGAGGACACAAGCTCAAAGAGCAAGGGGGGAAAAAGAAAGGGATGAAAGAGAATTGTGGACAACTTCTAATACATTCAACCGTTTGACATGGAATAGAGAAAACTGCACAAAGCAACAGGACCATCTCGTTTCTTTGCTGATTTCCTGCTCTAGTCTCGTCCTTCTGTCTCTCACGCGTCTGATATCTATTTTTCCGTCCCAGAGGGGGACGCTAGGTGACGTCACAGTTTTGGGATGCCAGTTTGAGAGTGGGTGGAAGTCAGACCCTCTCAGTCTGTTCCCTGCATGAGCCCATGTGTGTTTATCTCATGCATTTGCTTAAATGATGTTTCGCATTCCTCCATCTGTCCTCTTCTCTCCAATTATCTCCTTCCACCATTGCGGTCCTCGGAAGCCATCTGCACCGCACCTGTGAGCATATCAGCATGCGTTGGTGAACACGTGTAGGTGTGATGAACTCGAGGATGTATACGAGGAAACAACTGGATGTTAACCGCAGATCCTCTTCCTTGATCGTCTTCGGTCTTTCAGTCAAAGCAGAAAGTTTTATGCAAAATGGCGCTGGTGGATTTGCAGTGGCCCAGTAATGTTTTTACATGCATAATGAATAGGAATGGATCCATAATGCAAGAGTTGGAGTCACTACGGAAGGCCTGATGCCCACGTGACACCCTTAAGGATCTCCCAAAGAGCTTTGCCACTGCCAAAGACTTTGATTTTGCCACTGTATCATTCGACATGCTCTTTGAACTCGTTTCTCCTGATCACTCCCGCGGGTCTGGATTCTACTGGTAGAAGAAAGACGTCAAGTGAATGAGGACTCCATCTAGTTTACTTGAACACTGTTTGATTTTAAAGCTTTCTTTTTACTGTTTCCTCATCTCTGGATTCTATATTTACCAAAATCATGATTGGTGTAAATAGTATTCACTCCACTGGCCGTGTCCGCTCTCGCTCCCTGTGTTCGGTGCGATGTGGACGGGACTTCAGCGTGATGGACCCGTTTCGTTACACCAAAGCACCTCGCTCACGTTCCTTAAAGCCCCTGGCCTTCCCTGATCTGCTCGGCAAGGTTCAGGATGGACAAAACCACCCACAAACCCGGAAAAAAAAGGAAAGGGTAACTCTTGTTAACTAGGATCTGCCTATGGAAATTTAAATCCATTGCAGTCAGAGAAATTATGAGCTAATTTTTCCTTATTCCGTCTAATGATTGTTGGGTTGTTTTTCCATGACATTTGAACCAAAATGCTACATGAAAAAACGGTTGTCTGCAACCTGTTAACTGGTTCATGGTTAACTTTCGTCAGTGGGATGTTTGAGCGCATGCACTCATATACACGCACAGGGCGAAATTGTTGATGGGGTTTTGTGTTTTAATCATGTTGTTTTTCTTTTTTAACAGGCTCTCTACAACTCTATCAAAAATGAAAAGCTGCAGTGGACAATGTAAGTCTAATGTTTTCCCTAGTGGCTCTTTTTCAGTGCATCAGATTCAAGAGCACCATTCTTATCCAGTGTCATCCAAAACATTTAAAAATAATTCAATGCCTCTAAAAGTGCTATTGATTTAAAAATGGTGTAAGCCCATTATAGAATCCTTTAGCTGCTCAAAAGGCCTTTTCACTTATGTGATGTGTTTATTAAGTGCACTCTTAGAAAAAAAGGATCATTAGGGTTCTTTACTTGACTCCAAAGTACTCTTTACTCAAAAAGGTTCTGTAAAAAAAAAAAAAAGGACATTAAAGATAAAAAAAGGAAATGATTCTTTAGGCTCTAATAAATACTTTATTTTTTCCTTGGTATTTGTTATTTTAGTTTCTTATAGTGATAAAATCTCTATTTATATAAACTGTTTAATTTCAATATTCTTGACATGTTGTGGCATTGGACCCTTTTTACATTTCTGGGATTCTCAGAAGTGGAAGTCATCATAGTTGGGTAAACAACTATAGCCGTAATCGGGACACTGCAGAACATTTTTGCATTTCCACAACTTTCAAAAAGAGAGAGAGAAAAAAGCAAGAGATTGATTACGGCACTCAGAAGAGAAAATAATTTATCACCACTTCATCAGCCATTGTATTAGAAACACCTTTGCAGTAGTGTTAACTAGTTTTTTGTAGTTCATAACATGATATATTATACAAAGTACAATGTTATAAATGTGCATTACATTTTTAATAAATGAACATATAAAAAACTTAGCTAGATTTACAATATTAATAACTGTGGAAACACATCATTACAGTCTATAAATAATAAATATTATAATATAAAATAAATATAAAGGTAAATATATAAAGTTAAAAAAAAAAACAGAATCTTTGGAAGGTTCCATTTTTATTTAGAACCTTCTCACCAGGCTATAAAGAGTCCAATAGCATGCTTTTTATGTAGCCCCTTGTTAAAGGTTCTATATTAATTTTTTAATTTTTTTTCTCTAATAGAAACATTTCTTCCATATATATGTATATTTTTGACCTGGCCAGAGCTATTTGATGCCCTAAGCCCTTACTTTCGACTTTGGCTTTCCAGATTTTGTTGCCATGGTTACAACAAGTTGCCTCTTCATAATTACAGGTTGAAATCTTTGACTGGCTAATGTGCAGACTCAAACACAGCCCTCTCTCTTTTTCTCTCACACATACTCACATGTACACTCTGTTCGCTCCTGAAGGGATTCTGCAGTACCATTGTTTATGTGTGAAGGAGAAACGCACAAGTGATTGTTTTATTCTCTTACATCCAGAGCAGTTCTTTCATCTTCATCCATCCCAGCGTCCCCACGCTCTATCCCTCCACTCTCTTTGCCTCCCTGTTTTACTCTCTCTTCATTTCTGAGTTTGATTCACTTCATTGCACTTTTATGCACTTTTATTTTTATAGTGTGATTCTCAGCTAAAGGCCATCATTCACTGTATGAATCAATGCACGTCAGTCACTACTTTTTATGTATTATTTTTTCTGCCTCCCTCTCTCATGGTGCTCCATCTTCTGAGCTGGCTCTCTTGGTTACCAGTGTGGAGGCCAGCAGTTACTAAGCAACAGATGAGAGCATTATTATGTGAAGGCAAAGGCTATGTGTTGTACTCCGTAGCAGTTAGAGAGGAATGTTTAGTGGTCCAGGCCTCAGGGGCTTTCCAGGGTGTCTTAACTGCACTCTCTGCACAGCTGCCTCTCAGCTGGATGTTAGTTTACTGTAGGTTAAAAAAAAACAACAACAACTGCTAAGCACTAGGCAATGAAGATGCAGTTTAATTCCCTATCTGTGACTCTAAATGCACTCCCTAAATCACTATTTGTATGTATATATGTGTGTTTAAAGTCTGCAATTAAAGGTAAATGTTGAAAGTGAGAGAATTTTGCAGTACATAAAATACCTTGTGGGTAAAGGTGAGAATGCAAACTAGTTTTCGTAATAATGCTCTTGTTTGTGTACTTTACAGCGATGAGGAAGAACTGCGCAAATCTTTCTCTGAGCTGGATGGCAGGAAAGACTCTGCATCGCACACTATGAAGCGGATCAACAGTGGAGGAAACCCCCTTGTCAGTGTTGCACAGCAGTCCAGCGCTCAGGTCTACAACGACGGCTTTCTAGTGCGGAAAGTTCATGCTGATACTGATGGCAAGAAAAGTAAGCCTTCCCTCAAATACAGCCTTTTATTTAATCTATTAATGTATTAGTCTATTTATTACTGCCTTATTCTAAATAAGTTGAGGTCTAATGGTTAGAGAGTCAGACTTATAACCTGAAGGTTGTGGGTTCCAGTCTCAGTTCCGGCAGGAAATGTAGGTGGGGGAGTGAATGAACAGTGCTCTCTTCCACTCTCATTACCTACAACTGAGGTGCCCTAGAGCAAGGCACCTAACCCCCAACTGCTCCCTGGGCACTGCAGCAAAAAATGGGTGTGTGTTCACGGTGTATGTGTTCACTACTGTGTGTGTGTGCACTTGGATGGGTGAAATGCAGAGCACAAATTCAGAGTATGGGACCATACTTGGGCACGCTTCATTTCACTATCACTTTCACTTAAAAAATGATTGTAGTTTAGAAAATGAGAGAAGAATATTCTTGTTTTATTTTCCAGTAAAATAATATCAAATATCTAAATATCTCAAAACAACATGCAAGTAAGAAGCTGTGAATTATTGACAAAATATTAAGACTTGTTTTCAGGAGTATATCTTTCTTGAAGTTCCCTATTATATTTTTTATAATATAATAATCTTAAATTTAATTTTTTTTTAGATTTGCCGGTGGGGTAAGAAAAATTAACTTCATTCAGTAATTATCTCCAAAAACAAGTCTTATTAACTTAGTTTTGCTAATTAAGTAAATGTAAGTAAATTTATCTTGTTAAAAAAAAACAAGACAAAAATACTTATTCTTAAAACTTGAATTATGTTAAGTTTAACTGTGTATCATTCTTTTAGCTCCACGAGGTAAAAGAGGATGGAAGACATTTTATGCCATCCTAAAAGGACTGATTCTCTACTTGCAAAAGGTATGTTTTACTCAGTGATGTCTCATGCTATGTGAATCATAGTTTCTTGTGATTGCCGTACAGAAATTATTTGTAAAAATTTGTGATTTGTCTCTACTTTGTGATTGGTCTGCAGGATGAATATCGTCCAGATAAGCAGCTGTCTGATGAGGACTTGAAGAATGCAGTATCAATCCATCATTCTTTAGCCATGCGGGCAGCAGACTATAGCAAGCGACCCAATGTGTTTTACCTTCGCACTGCTGAATGGAGAGTCTTTCTCTTCCAGGCCCCGTAAGTCTTGTTACCTTATTTGTTATTATTGTTATTTGTTACTGTTGTAGGAGCGATTCACCTCAAAATCAAAAAGAAGGTTTTATATTTTTAAGCTTGTTTTTAATACCATAAAGATTGCCAAAAATGTCTTTACTGTAGTGTGACGAAAATAATAGTAATAATAATTATACATACACACACTGCTGTCCAAAAGTTTGGGATCGGGAAGATTTTCTAATGTTTTTGAAAGAAGTCTCTTATGCTCATCAAGCAGCATTTATTTAATCAAAAATACAGTAAAACAGTAATATTGTGAAATATTATTACAATTTAAAATAATTGTTTTCTATTTGAATATATTTTAAAATATAATGTGATGGCAAAGCTACATTTTCAGCATCATTACTCCAGTCTTCAGTGTCACATGATCCTTCAGAAATCATTCTAATATGCTGATTTGTTGCTCAATTATTATCGGCAGGTGTGTGTGTGTGTCTGTATTTTGCGATTCTTTCGTTAATAAAAAGTTAAAAAGAATAGCATTTATTTAAAATAGTATTCTTTGTAACATTAAAAACATCTTTAGTCACAGTTGATCAATTGAACACATCCTTGCTGAATAAAAGTATACAATTAAATTATTAAAAATGTAAATTTTATTAATTAAATAATTTACATTTACAAATAATAATAAAAAAGATCTTATGTACCCCAAACTTTTGAGTGGTACTTTATCATGGTTTTTCACAAAAATATTAATCAGTAAAAACTATTTTAATTAATAAACATTAATAATAAAAAGAAATTCTTCAGCATATTAGAATGATTTCTGAAGGATCATGTGACACTGAAGACTGGGGTAATGGCTGCTGAAAATATAGCTTTGCCATCCCAGGGATGAATTACATTTTAAAAATATATCAAAATAGAAAAAGGTTCTTTTAAATTGTAATAATATTTCACATTAATAATGTTTTTACTGTATCTTTGATCAAATAAATGCAGCCTGGGTGAGTATAAGAAGCTTTCACAAACATTTAAAAAATTACAGACCCAAAACTACTTTTACAACCCCCAAAACAAATAAATCATTATATTATCATATAAATCATCATTTATAGAAGTTTTTGCAACTTTTGCATAATTTTGATACTGTCACTTTGACTAGTGACAACAAATATTATTCAGCAGAAGGCTCATGGAAAGCTCATGCTGCTTTGTCTTTTGGAAACAGGACAGCAGAAAAATACACCATGAATCTCTTTCAAACACACACACAAACACCTGAGCTCACCCAATGCACTGGCTGGTTGTTGATTACATGCAGGGCTGATAACGCCCTTGTCAAAGTGTTCTCAGATGAATGACTCGACTTGTATCTCCCAAGAGGATGGATCCTTCTCAGCCATTCTGTCTGTCCCAGATACACATACTAAAACTCTCTCTCTTATTCTGCTCCATCTGTTCCACTCGATCTCTTCTGCTAACAGCTGCCTGCTAATTGCTCAGTTTTCCAGGCTGTATGCATATTCTTTGAGCAGAGAAAAATTTGATTTTTTTTCTCAGATATTGTTCCATCTTCTGAATTCTGTTATTTTGCTGCCCTCTGTTTGACCTGTGCCTGCGTTTCACCCCTAGCAACGCAGAGCAAATGCAGTCCTGGATTACTCGCATCAACACCGTGGCCACCATGTTCTCTGCCCCTCCCTTCCCAGCAGCCATTGGCTCCCAAAAGAAGTTTAGCCGCCCTCTTCTGCCAGGCTCAAACACCAAGCTCTCACAGGTACCAAACACTTCTCTCTCTGAAGTGAACACTTTTCATTCCATTCACTTCCATTTATCAGAGGTGTAAAGAGTACCTGAAAACCATACTTGAGTAAAAGTACAGATACCTTGCATCGAAAATGACTCCAATACAAGTTACAAGTAACCAATTCCAATATGACGTCTGTATACATAAAGGAGGAGTCCCAGCTAGTAGGCTATATGGCATGTGATGGATCATTTATAGCCTTTTCTCACAGCAGCTGCAACAATTAAACTTATCATTTTGATATACATTTATTCTTATTAAAGTTAAAAAAGCAAGCAGTGAGAGATTTTCTCTTTTTTGTTGTTTGATTAGCATTAATAATGACAGCAGGTACATTTGGATGCTGTCCCTTTAACAAAGTCCCTTTGTTTACTTGCAAATACGTGGTCACTTCGGCACATATGTATGTGTATTTGAACGTTCAAGCCCAATTAGGCGTCAAAAAGCACTCAGTTCAGTCCTCACGCGCTCTATGAGCAGCGGCTTCATGTCTAGCGTCTCTCAGACGGCGCTGGGAAAGTCTCTTCATGCGCGTGCATGTGCTAAAATGAGTTGTCCTTCGCTGCTAATTGCACTTAAATGGTTTAAAACCACTTGTTTTTAAACCGCAATGCTTAAAACTCATTCAGTTTATACTCTTTAGTGACCGTGCAGCATAGCAACCTCACGTGAGCGTAACCTTGACAGAGACGATAGTCCAAAATCTCTACCAGTTGACAAATTTCAACCGGCTAATCGTGTCTACCAGTATATCGCCCACCCCCTACTTATTGTGCTTAATACACTTTAACATTTCGCTATCGCCTTCTGAGAGAGACAGGTTTCATGCGCGCACTTTGGCAGTGTGCCAGTCAGCACGAGTGCTGCACCGAGTTCCTTTTCAGAATATATTGTGCTTTTAACTCTTTTAACATCAAGCACGTCCCGCTCTTTAAATTCTCATTCATGCATTTCATCACTCTGAAGTGTCAATATCGTCTCGGTTACAAAGGTAACCCTCGTTCCCTGAAGGAGGGAACGGAGACGTACGTCGGACAGACCGACGAATAGGAATCTCGCTAGACAGGCCAATCTGCTTCAAGTGTAACTAAAACGAGCCAATGCACATTGGCATGCAATCATATGCAGCAGCTGCTCACCTTGCAGTGCGGGTATATAATGAGCAGCAGGTGTGTTGCATCTTCAGGTTTTCGCTGAGGAGCCGAACCGGATAGGCGGCAGCATCATCGGGGTACAGCGACTGTGGCGATGGGACGTACGTTTCTGTTCCCTCCTTCAGGGAATGAGGGTTACCTTTGTAACCGAGACGTTCCCATTCAGTCGGTCATGTTCGACGTACGTTGGACAGACCGACGAATAGGAATCCCTACCAAAGCGCCACAGGGGCTGCTCCCTTCCAGCGCTCTGTGCAAGCCTCCTGTACCCCCTTGCCTATGGACGGTGGGACAGGGCTAACACAGTGTCGATCACTGCTGTTCCCCAAAAAACCCATGTGTTATGTGGAGAAGAACATATGGACTAACCCCGTAGGGCTGTACTACATATGGAAGTAAAGGGGTGACTCCAACCTGATGAGACGTGGGTTCTCCCAGAGGGAAAGACACGGGCTTCGTTTAGGAGCAACCGTGGAACTGCACATATGGGATCCCTGTAGGGTCACACATATGGTACCCAGCCTAAATCCGGTTCTCAAGGATACAACGGAGTATAGGCCTGGCGCCAGACGCTCCGCCACGTCGGCTGCCGAAGGGAGATCGGAGGACTCAACAGGGTCTGCCTCGTAGGGACTCTCTGGAGTAATAAGCGCATGTAAGCGCATCAAGCTGACACTAAGCCGGGGCCTCTCTGTGCCTCTGACCTGAGGTGAGAACACGGGAGGAGACCAGCTCGACACGAAGGCTATAGAATCTGGCGAACGTGTTAGGTGTAGCCCAGCCCGCAGCTCTACAAATGTCTGTCAGCGAGGCGCCACGAGCCAGCGGCCAGGAGGATGCAACACCTCTCGTAGAGTGAGCATGCAACCTGAGCGGGCAGGGCACGCCTTGAGCTTGGTAAGCCAAGGCGATGGCGTCCACTATCCAGTGGGCCATCCTCTGCTTGGAGACAGCCTTTCCCTTCTGCTGGCCTCCGTAACAGACAAAGAGCTGGTCTGAGGTCCTGAAGCTTTGAGTTCTGTCTATGTACAGTCGCAACGCGCGAACTGGACAGAGCAAAGCCAGGGCTGGGTCTGCCTCCTCCGGGGGCAGCGCTTGCAGGCTCACTACCTGGTCCCTGAAGGAAGTGGTAGGAACCTTGGGCACATAGCCAGGCCGGGGTCTCAGTACCACGTGGCTGTCACCCAGCCCGAACTCTAGGCATGATTCGCCAACCGAAAATGCCTGCAGGTCCCCTACCCTCTTAATGGAGGCCAATGCAACCAGCAGCAAAGTCTTCATAGACAGAATCTTTAAGTCTGCTGACTGCAAGGGCTCAAAGGGAGCATTCTGGAGAGCTCGAAGCACCAGAGCAAGGTCCCAAGAGGGTATGGAGGGGGATCGAGGAGGATTTAATCGTCTCGCCCCCCTAAGGAACCTGACCAGGTCGTGCTTACCAACAGACTTGCCATCGATGCGGTCGTGGTATGCGGAAATTGCGGCAGCATGAACTTTGAGGGTGGAGGGGGACAGCCTACGCTCCAACCCTTGCTGCAAGAATGAAAGCACGACTCTGATCGAGCATCTTCGGAGGTCTTCCCGGCGAGAAGAGCACCACTTGACGAACAGGTCCCACTTCAAGGCGTAAGCACGTCTCGTAGACGGTGCATGTGCCGAAGTGATGGTGTTAAGTACCTCGGGGGGTAAGTCATCTAGAACCTCCGCGTCCCATCCAGGGACCAGACATGGAGTTTCCAGAGGTCTGGACGCGGGTGCCAAAGAGTCCCCCGTCTCTGAAAAAAGAAGATCTTTCCTCAGAGGAATGCGCCAGGGAGGGGCTGTCGCGAGGAAGCGAGAGATCCGGGAACCAGGAACGTACCGCGTTGCCACGCCCATCTCGGGACTGAAGCGGCCTCATATGAAGCAAACCGAGCGGGGTTACTGCCGCTGCGGCTGCCATATGCCCCAGGAGCCTCTGAAAGACCAGGTAGAGTTAGGGCACAGTTGCATAGCAACGGCCCGTTCCCCAGGGGGGATGCGCGTATAACCCTTTGCCACACCGCCATCAAGGGTGGTGAGGGAGGAGGACCCACTGGAATGGTTTCGGGCAGTAAAAGGTGCCGTCCCTGTACCTGTGAGTTCTTCATGCACCTCCGGGAAGAAAGAAACCGGGGTGGGTGGCTGAGAACCAGCACGCGCCACCCCGAGATACCAATCGTCCAACCTCAAGGGCTCGGGACACGGTGGAGCTCAAAAACGCACTGTTACCGGCCGTAAGAACAGCCTTTTTAAGCTGAAAAAAACAGCTATTTGCTCAAAAGGCAAAAAACAAAGAAAGAGAGAGAGAGAGAAAAAAGAGAGGACTTTGACCCCACTGCCGTGCTGTACACCTGCACTATAGAGAGAAGTTTGAAGAGCTGACTCGTTTTCCAACACTTGCTTGCAGAGAGACAGGAACATCCGTTCGGCTCCGAAGCGAAAAGCTGAAGATGCAACGCACCTGCTGCTCATTATATACCCGCACTGCGAGGCGAGCAGCTACTGCATATGATTGCATGCCAATGTGCATTGGCTCGTTTTAGTTACACTCGAAGCAGATTGGCCTCTCTAGCGAGATTCCTATTCGTCGGTCTGTCCGACGTACGTTGAACGTGACCGATTGAATGGGAGATTTACATACTACGATATAGCACGTTATTGATTAAGTTATTTATTCTCTAGGCCTATCTATCTATCTATACTTAATAACTTTATGAAATTTATGTATAATCATCAAATTCTAACATGACTTCTAACATGATTCTAAAAAGAAAGAAATTGTTAAAAATTGAAACCGCCAGTAGGCGGCAGCGATTCGCTGTTTTAATGAGTGTTCATTCAGCCAATTTGTTCAAAACGTTCAAAGGTTCAGTGGAGGGGGAGTATTTATTTTTTGGTCTAATTTATTATGACAAACTCATATTTGATTAGAAACTAAATTATTGTTACAAAATAAATAAATGAATTCTACATTTTTTTCATTTGATCTACTGTGATTTTTATGTTGAAATATTGGGGGGTTGTAACTGATGGATTTGAATATTGGGGGGTTACCTCCCCCCCATCTCCCCCACAAACTACGCCCCTGCACATAGCCCTAGGCTGCGGTGTGGCTACGGAAATTGAAACAGAAATTGAAAAACCTACGGACTTCAGCTTTAATCTTACAAATATCATGAATTATGAATTCATAAATATCATTGATTTGAGTGTTTGTACCATATGAATCTTTACAACTGGAACTAAACTTACCTTGTCATTAAAAGGTTCAGGGTTCTTCTCTGATATAATTTTCTGTTTTGTTTATTTTTCTTTTTATATTTTTGCACATTGGTGACTTTGATTTTTGATACAAACATTTTCAGATATTTATATTTTTACAAAACTGCATTACTGCTTAATTATTTTTCCCTTTTAAGAATTCCATGTTTTTTTGTAAATAAAATACTGTACACAATAATAATAATTCAATAAATTAACAACAACAACAACAAAAATCCTTTTAATGATGTGTTTTTTTTCTTCATTACCATACTAGGAGGAGCAGCTTAAGTCTCATGAGACACGATTTCGAGCTATTTCTGCTGAGCTCCAGGAGCTGCGCTCTACCCTACACATAGACCGCAGGACCAAAAGCAAGGACCAAGAAGAGTACAAGCAAAGGGAAGAGTACCTGGACTTTGAGGTAAAAACATCACATTTTTACTATGCTCTTTCCCCTGAGAGATTTTTGAGGTAACTTCAAGACCTCAGATAAGCCATTTTTATACATCTTCCTTAATGTATCCTGTAGAAAACACGCTACGGAACATATGCAATGTTGCTGAGAGCTAAGATCCGGACAGGGGAAACAGACCTGGCGGCGTTTGAAGCACGTTTGTTTGAGGACGGTGGCCTGCAGAGGGCCCATTCCAGCCCCACGTTACGGCAGGACAACAGTCATGCCAGCAGCACCAAAGAGTCGAGCAGGAGCAACAGCAGCGGTGGCAGCAGGAGGACCAAACGCTCAGATGGTCAGAGACACAGCTACAGACAGGCTGTTAAACCGTGAGAGGACCTGGGCGGAAGACGTTATTTATCTCCATTCAGCGGCTGAATAAAGAGCGTCACCAGGACGCCTGCAGTTTAATTTGATGGCTGCCCTCAAGTCATCATAATTATGAAACTGTGGCTGGGGTTGCTGTGACCCACAAGACCGCTGGTAAAGCATGCTTTTCTGGCCCAAATCTGCCAGCGGGCGAATGAGAAGGAGCACCAGGCTCACATTGTCTTATTTCTGTCAGTCTTTGTTTTCTCCACAGACCTGTTCGGTTTATCTGTGTATTATGCTTGTTGATCGTCGGGTTAAAACTCTCGTGGCTTTTCATTTGAACAAGCTGATGTGCAAACTTCATTTGGTGACCCTGAGAGTGACAACCAAATGAAAAGTGATTCTCTTTCCTGTGGACATACTGTATGTTGTTCACTTTATATATTTAAGGCATTGTAGATTTTGCTTTTTAGGCTATCATTTCATCATCTGAGGTCGATCAAGCGCTTTAAACCTCATAGGATGTTTGAGAATTTAGTCTGTATAGTCTTTAAACTTTCTTAAAGCACGTCTCAAAGCATGCCTAAGAGTTTGAAGACAATCAGTTCCTCATTTGTTACAGTTATTGAGAATATGAATGCATTTTTTTTTGTTTATACCATGACAACGGACTAGTGATAATAGCAGTGCAGATAGCACATCCCTTGTGAGAAATAGGCGCACTTAATTCTATTGAATGTGCCCTTGTAGTGTACTTCAAATCTTGAAAGTATATTTTTTTAAAAGATGGACTTGCAGATAATATAATATTAATGAAATTAAAGGCCACTTAAGTGTGCTGCAAGTGTTTAACACACTTTTAAAAATTGCACTTTGTAATACATTAAAATGTAGTTTTACCAAGTTTTAATAATCCTATGTCATGTTTTAATGCACACTTATTTTGATGTGTTGACTAAAACTTCGTCATTACAAATGTGTAATTACAAAAATATTTAAATGTATGACTTACAATTTTCAACAGAAATGACATTAAATTGTATTTTAGTTTACAATTAATACTTGTCAGTAAATTCTACAGTACACTTTTAAGGGTTAGTTCACCCAAAAATGATTTTTTTTTTTTTGTCATTAATTACTCACCCTCATGTCATGTCACTTTCAATCATCTTCAGAACACAAATAAAGATCTTTCTGATTAAATCTAAGAGCTTTCTGTGACAGCATACGCAACTGAAACTTTGTTGCTTCAAAAACTTCGTAAGTTTTAGTATTAGTTTTACAATCTCTTTATTAACTTTTTGAAATGTCAAAGTTTCAGTTGCGTATGCTGTCACAGAAAGCTCTTAGATTTCATCAGAAAGATCTTCATGTTCTGAAGATGAACGAAAGTCTTATGGGTTTGCAATGACATGAGGCTAACAGAATTTTCATTTATTTTTTTTAAATAACCATTTTTCAAAAGCAACTGAAGTAATTATGAAGCCACATATAAAGATATACTTAAGTCCTAATTGTGTCAAAAACACTCTTAATATGTATATTTTATATGAATTTAAACTAATATATTTTCAGTTAATTGCAAATAACAGAGACTTAATTACATTTAGTTTGCACAGAAGAATTTTTTTTTTCTGTAATAAGTACTCTTTTTAAAAGTGCGCTAAAGTGTACTTCTTTTTCACAAGGGATTACGTGCCGTCATCGCTTCAAAAGGAATGTCTGAATGACTTTACTCAGTGCTCAATGACCAATTACCTTGTGAAACGGTTGGTAAAAGTCATCACAATAATCGACCCCATTGTATTATTTAGTGTAATGTGTATTGAGCTTGAGAATGACGTGATGCAAATTCTCTGTGTCAAAACCCATTTGGATATGGCCAAGCCATTGAATTCTCAGGCACTCATTTTCAAATTTGTGATTCATTCAGTGCTGTGGTAACACACTAAAGGAGGCTCTAAAAGCTGGTTTGTTCAGAGCAACCACATGTTATACCTCAATTGCACTGAGGGACCTGCTCAAGGGAGTGTCATTAGGTCGGATATAATTCTACCTGTTTACAAACTGATGCGTTCTTATGTTCAAATTAATTCATGTGAAATATTGCTTTGTAGGAGAGTAGCTTCTATGCTGCTTATCATAACCTCATGAATCAATGTCCTATTGATATCAGAAACATGAAGGATCCAAGAAATTGTAAAAACCTGTAAAGCAACATGCTAATGCAAATGCAGGCCATGAAGATCTAAACTGACTGTTAACACTGCCAGCGTATAGATCAAATTCAGACATTAAGGACACAAAATACACTGACAAAATCATTTTGACAAGATCTGGGACCCAAATTCCATTCAATGGCACTTCAATAGTGTTATGCTTCGCTGCACTATGAATATTGTGTATTTAATGAAAAAGAGTTATTTATATATTTTGAACATTTATTATCGGTCTTGAGTATTTGTTTATGACTGAAGCATATTGACTAAAAGGTTTATATAAAAATTTTTATAGGGAACACTTAACCACTCCAAGTAGTTTGGTGTCACCCAAAGATTTTGTTGTAAATGTAACTTATTTCTAATAACTTAGTCTTTGTGTTTGGTGTGTTATCCATTCTAGCTGTATATAATGTGAATATGTTAGCTCAGTAAAATAATGCTATAATGTTTGTATGTTTTGAAGGCATAGACAAAATAAATCTGTTTTGAAAGGATAACTGGGAAAGATTTTTATAAAATTATATATATATGTATATTACACACTACCGTTCAAAAGTTCAATAGAGGGCAGATATGGTTTGTTAATATTTGAGTCTCAAGCTCAGCAAGGCTGCATTAATCTGTACAAAAAATACAGTAAAAACAGTAATATATTGATTATTACAATTTTAACTTTTTATTTTAATATAATTTAAAATAGTGTATTCCTGTGATGGTAAAGCTGAATTTTCAGCATCATTACTCCAGTCTTTAGTGTCACATGATCATTCTAATATGCTGATTCGGTTCTCAAGAAACATTTCTTATTTTTACTATTACTGCATGCATGCTTACATATTTTTCCCTACTGAGTCAGCATTTAGGACACTTTAAAGACACTGAATTATGAAATAATAATTTTATTAAAACAAACATATTTACTCAACCTCTGAACAAAAGTATAACTGCAACCAAAAATACACATAAATAAACAAACAAACAGTATTGGATTTCTAGATGTATCTGAAAATTAAGCAAAGTCATTTAAATTGTCATCACATCTTTGCATTTTGCGAGTTGCATATATATATCAAGAGAGAGCTTACTAGAAACATCCATAGAACATTCTGCAAACAAAACATATTCCAAGGTTATAGCTGTGCTGAGGAAATGATAGTTGCATTACTGTTAAATTACTGTAAAGTCTCAGTTGGACATTTGTTGTTTATATACAAGCACTGAATTGTCTGCACTAAGACTACAGCTTCACTCCAGACCTCAGAGATTGGAGTATCAACTGATTTCTCTGATGTTTTACTGTTATGTAATACCAGTGAGGGCTTTTGACCTCAAAACGATTCTTTTCAATCCTTCCTGTGATGTGCTGTATTTCCACATTGAGATGATGAACAGTCCACCAGTTTGCACCTGAAAAAAGTCAAATAAAGTGCCAAGTTGTCCTCAATGAATAGATCCTGATAATCAGTGATTGGTCACTGCAGGATTTCCCATCCCCTCTCCAATGGACTGACTCCCAAAGCCACTGTCCTCTGTAGAATCTAGAAGAAGGGAAAGGGTGTTTTATTCACAATTTACTGAGCAAAGGTTTTTGTGTTGGTGTCAGAGGTGACCGGTTTTTCTATCAGAGTGTGAATCTGTACCTGAGCTCTGCTTGTCTTCTCTGGGTTGGCTGGCTGTCAGAAGTCTCACTCCTTCACTCACACCCAGAGACTGCAGCGCCTCCACCAGGCCATCCACAGGACCACCACTCAACTGAACACAGAAGCAAACACACTTATAAACCATTCATAGGGTATGTGATGCAAACACAATCTACAAGGAAAAAAAGACATGTAGTTGTTTTGCTAAAAGATTGGAAGGCTTCAGAAAGGTATACCATTTACATGAAGAATGGGGAGAAAATACATTCTGGTAAATTTATTTAGTAATTTAACAGAAAATGTATGTGTTTGGCCGATCATTTACATGGGGGCCTGAAAATGCAAACTGTTGAAAACGGGTTTCAAAGTGCAAAGTTTTGAAAACAATACTGTTATCGTATCGTGTAAACTACAAAAACGCAAATTTGTTAAAACAACGGCGTCATATGCTGTTCAGTCTATCCACCTTATTCCTACGCCCCATGACGCTTTGCGCGAATTATGGGTGTACCTTCCGTTAAGCTGTAAACAGTCAGTGAAAGGCTCGCTCTGTGAACGCAATAATACGTTTTATATTTAAACTGGGTACAATGAGATGACATTATTCTACTCACCCTTCAACCAACGAACATTAAAAGGACATTTAAAAGTGTAAAAGCATCAACAAGGTACTTTCAACAGGCCATGGAAAAGCGTGATTCTTTCTACAGCAATAACGGACGGGTTAAATATAACTATAATGATATATATCTGTATTATGTAATATACGTTGCCTTAATAAAAAATGTTTATTAGCTTCAGCATTGCGTGATACTATTTCAAAGTGATTTCCATCATTTTTACAGATAATTAATTGTATTTGCCTGTGAAAACAAACCTGGAAAGAGACGTGAGGCTTTGTGCATTCCAGTGAATTATTAATGGGATATATATCGTAAATTATATCGGGAGAACAGACCACAAATGTGCAGTATATGTTGTCCTGTTTCATACTATTACAGCGGTATGCAAAGGGACAAAAGAAAATAATCACGAGGATAGAAAGCAGCGACTGAAAAGAGCTCTTGCCATAGATATTCGTTATAACATGTTGCGTTAAAATACCAAGCGTTACGTTATTCTCATGATGTCTGAAAATAAAACATGAAAGAAAAATTGACAGCTCATTCAGTCAAACTGACGGATAAGCTTTATTTGTATGGCAACCTTATGATCTGAAACGATTCATTTCAGTCTTTTTAAATGGAAGTTCCCCAAACCGGAAGTGGAACCCATAATTCGAAACGTAGTAGGCTAGTCAGGAATAAGGTGGATAGGTGCCGCGTGTAGTGTTTCTTTACAAAGCAACATCGCCGACTACTGGCCTGGCATGCAAAATACAGCGTTTTTAGTATTTTTCGCGGATCCGTGTGAATTGGGATCGTTTTGACAAAGATGTTGTCTGCACGTGAAAAACGCAAAAGAAAAACTTTTCCATTTTTAGTACATCATTGTTGTGTAAACGTACCCTTATTTAGCAGTACATTTTTTAAATAAATAAATCACTTAATAAAATTAAAAAGAAATATGAGAAACAATTCATTATGCAAAGATACATGCTTCAAATGGTAGTATGCTACATTGTAGTCATATGACATGACCTCATCAAATTACATTTTTAGAAATTAGGAGTATTGTGCATATTTAATACATTTCTTCAATGTTAAATTTATTTAATAAATACTAGTAAATAATAATAATAATAAATAAATGAATTTATTTATTAATGTATTTACTCCACATTCCTCATGTAATTAGTATTCCATTATAACTTTTTAACTAATAGTTAAATAAAGAGTTAACAAATATGTTTAAAAAAATCTGATATTACTTCCAGTTTATTAGTTACACTTTTTATGTTGTTAAATAGATGTTAGCCATGTTTGGAACAGCATACTGATGACTTTTTCGGTATATAATGCAAAATGTGTAATATACAGTCTAGCACCTTGTCAAAAAAAAAAGAAAAAGTGGCTAACGTCTATTTAACAACATAACAGAAGTTGCCAAACCGAGAGAACAACGACAGACTCTTACTTGGTAGTTCTCGAGAAGCTTCTGGCAGGGCGAGGCACTCTCCTGGAATAGGTGAGTGAGTGTGAGCATGCCCAGTTTTTCCGCCAGCTCTCTCCAGGGTACATGGTCTTCAATAAGAATACCACACAGTTTCATGAGTACCTCGCTGTCCAAACCCTGATTCACTGCAGGAGGAGCAATACAGATCAGTCACATATGCTAGAAGTAGTAGTATTTTTTGAGAACATAAAGCACAAAATCTCATTACCTTCATCAGTGCTTATTTTGGTCCTTTTGGGGGCGAGTGAACTGGGCTTGGGGCCTTTCCTGCCATCTAATAGATCTCTAACCTGTTAAAGACAATGTCGTTTCAAAGGTTAAATCGATTACATGTATATTCATCCACTACCAAATGCTCACAAACTGTATGCAATTCTGACGGATACAAAAACTCAAACCTTTTGGCATTTAGCCAGGTCAAATGGTGTGTGTCCTGCAGCAGGTCTCTTGCGTGGGTTAAATGTTCCCCTCTCGGATGATATTGACATGAAGTGAACTTGCTGAACCATGTCATCGGGAAGCTGCCTATCAGCATCATTCTTCTCATTCTCATCATCTTCATCTGATGAAGACGAGCTCAAGAAAAGAGGCTCATCATTCTCCATACGTTTATCAGCACCTAAAATAGAAGACAAGAGAGATGATTCATTAAACAAAGCTTTATATCACTAAACCCAAACTTGACTTATTCCCTACAGCCATTGGCTCTGAATATGATTATCTTGATTTCAATTGGTTATTCAGCTCAAATGTCATTGATTATGAGCAACTCCTTTGAATGTCACGCATCAGGAAATGTAGACAACTACCAAAGACCTTAAATCACATCCTATATAGTAAATGTTCATCTTTGCTCTAGTAACAAAACAACATGAGCATGTTCTCAATGACTAGTCATTGTGGTCTTGCCCGTCAAGTACCAGATATCTGTATTAAATTTGTAAGGAAAGGAGTTTTCTCAGATACCTGCAGCTATCAGCATGGAGCAGAGAGGTGGGGAGCCCTGACTGGCAGCAAAGTGAAGAGGACTGTTGCCCCCGTAGGTACACACATTCACGTCAGCCTTTAGCTGTAACAAATGACAAACATAAAACTGTTATTACTAAAGACAAAACATTTGTGATGGCTCTGTGTTGAAGAAGTGTGCTAAATAGGGGTGAAACAGTTCGTATCTCTGGTTTGTGTGATGTTGAAACCGACATGTGTTTACTAGCTGCCACAATGATATTCGAGAGTGACAGCAGAACTGTTCGTATCCGTTATAAAATACACCACCATTCAAAAGGGGTCAGTAAAACATTTTTTTTAAAGAAACTTAATACTTTTATTCAAAAAAGGATGCATTAAGATATAATTTATAATGTTACAAAAGATTTCTATTTCAAGTAAATGCTGTTCTTCTTTCTATTCATCATGAAATTCTCTAGAAATGCATCACATTTTTCCACTTAAATATTAAGCAGCACAACTGTTTTCAACATTGATAAAAATAATAAGAAGAAATGTTTCTTGAGCGACATAGAATGATTTCTGAAAAATTCAGCTTTACCATCACTGGAATTGATTACATTTATATTTATATATATATATATAAAAATTGTCCTTAAAACACTGTGTGGGACTAATTTCTTACACATCTCATCCCAAACCTCCACTGCTAATTCCAAAACGAAAGAGAGAGAGAGAGCGCGAGACAGTATGCGCTTTCAGGACACAATAAAACATATTTTGTGGCAAAAACCATGACAATAATTTGTCGCTTTCATCCTATTGTTTACTATATTTATTTGCTTGGTCGGTGTCAATGTGGGTTTTGGTTCTTTTACGGTTGTAGGCTGTAAGGACCTATTGAAATGACTGAAAACATTTGGCGAAGTGATATGGAACTGCAATGCGGTCAAGACCTGCTAGAACTACTTTAGCCATGCATTTCCCTGAAAATAATTGCACACCTTAGAACGTTGGTCAACCAATCAGATTCGAGCATTAAACAGCCCCGTAATATAAATTATATTATATATTATATTAAAGCAGAAAATGGTCATGTTAAACTGTGATAATCAGTCTCAATTTTCCTACTTGGTGAACCCCTAATACTAAAAAATACTAAACGAACCAAAACTGTGACATTATAACTGTAAGAGATCTGGACCATTCCACCTCTAGTGCTCCATAAATCCTTTACCTCAGTAATAAGATTACAGGCCAGTTTTAACAGGTTATCCCTCACAGCCAGGTGTAGAGCTGTACAGCCACTTTTCTGCTCTGGCATGTTAATCTTTGCTCCTGCCTCCACTAGCAATCGAAGACAGTGCTCTCCATCTTTCCTTACAGCGAGATGGACTGGATATTGACCTGAGAAGTGGGAAAGGTTAAAAATTAAAAAAAAAAAAATCAGTATGTGCTATAATATTCCACATGCAACCTTCGGCACCATTTCAATGAAGACTAAGAGACAATGGCATGTATAACTCTCACCTGAGAAGTCAGCAGAGTTTATTAAATGGGCATAGCGCTCTCCAAGCAGGCCCAGGACCACTCGTAGCACAGCCTCATTGCCGGTGTGGGCGGCCAAGTGAAGTGCTGTCCGGCCCTCTCGGTCCTGCAGGCTCGGGTCTGCTCCGGTTCTCATCAGCACCTCAGCTAACTCGGGCTGCTTAGTGATCACAGCCAGATGCAATGGAGACTGGAGAAGGTAAGAAAAATTGTAACGTTAGCATGTCACATATAACAAAAATTAAAGTATAAGATAAAATAATAACAAAAAACGAAATAATATTAGAATTTTAAAAAATCATTTGGGAGTATAAAGAGCATTTTACAGCATATAGATGCTAAATTACCTGACTGAGGTTGTTGAGTTTGTTGATGAACTTCTGCTGTGGAGTGTTGTTCAGGGCCTGAATAAGCTGTTGCACCACAGCAGGTTGCTGATGGATAATGGCCAAGTGCAGAGGCCTATGAGAAAAAATAATATGACAGATTAAAACAAACTCTGATCACTACTGTATTGCACTTAATCCCCCTCTTCAATGTATCTGTGTATCATTGTTAAATGTATTTAAAAAAAAAAATAAAGTTACTACACTAACAATTCATTTAGCAGAATCTTAAGCAATTTACAATACACTAACTATACTAAAATGGTTTAAATTTAGCAGAAACATAACCTACAATTTAGTATACTTGACATGCGTTAAGACATTGGTACAAGAGACTGGATACAAGCTGAAAGTCAGAGATGTGAAAAAGACGTACGTGTCTCCGTTCTCATCTTGCACTCCACACAGATGTCTCTGCAAAACCAGCAGGGGGTGCACATCCCCTGTGCTGCAGTACTGTAACAAAGCCCGAGCAGTGCCCTTTGCCATCGAAGTGGCGCGATTCTGCAGAACTGTGGCTGGAAACATTACAGGAAGGAAACATGCATCACTGAATGCATGTGCACTTCAATGTCTTGAGTTTAATGGTACCTGAAGGATAATTATGCTCACCAATCTGAATGAGCTGCTGTTGCATTTGAGAACCATTTGACTGATTTTGTTTGTTTGTTGGCTGATTCTGAGATCCATTAGCCTGTGGGGTGGAGCCTGACATCTGTGCCCCTCCACCAAATCCACCACATCCACCAATGAAAAACCCTGAACCATCCATTGGATGATTAAATTGAAAACCTAAGGGCATAATTGTCAAGAAAAGATACATATATGAACACTTTTGCTGACACACCATCAGTTAACACACGCCTCTGCGTTTAGGGATGTAAAATGTCTCACCTCCTCCCATTCCACCTCCTCCTGTTCCAGATCCAGGACCTCCGAAGGCCCCTGCTCCTCCTTGAGGTCCTCCCCGCCAGTTATCGTAGTGCTGAGGAAGTGCCTTCATCCTCTTCCTCTGAACTTCTTCTTTGTCTAGGAGGGAACGGGAGCAAACGTGTTAGCAAATATGAGAAAGAGAAATAGTGAAGAGGATAATGTTTAATCGATCTACACTACTGTTCAAAAAATTGAAACTTTTTTTTAATGAAAGAAAGTAATACTTTTATTCATCAAGGATGCATTAAACTGATCAAAAGTGACAAATCTTTTATAACATTATAAATGTTTTTACTATTTCTTTTAAACTTTCTATCCATCAAAGAATCACAAAAACATTAAACAGAACAATGAAGAGTGGAGTAATGGTGCTTTCCCAAAGGAATAAATTACATTTTATAATATATTAAACAAAGAAATTATTTTGGAACAATATTTCACAATATTACTGTTATTATTGTATTTCTGATCGAATAAATGTATCCTTGGTGAGTACAAAAGAAACAAACAAAAATCTTACAGACACCAAATTTTTGAATGGAACATAATGCAAAAAAGAGTGGAACAATGACATCTACTTTGATCCGCCCTCAAACATGGTTTGTGTTGTCGACATGTCAAAAAGAAGCTATTTGTAGCGCTGCAAATCTGCATTTCAAAATGCATCAAAGTAGGACTGATATGGTAAAACCAATGTCATCACTACTGTTCGTATCACCATGTATACAAGTGGAGAGGAAGTGAAAACGCATGTTGAAACCCACTGAAACAAAATTTCCCCAAGGGGATAATAAAAGTAACTACTACTAATTTATAACTGTTTTCAGACTCTTTAAGAAAAGAGGTGATGTGCAATGTATATTATGAGAAATTTAAAGTGTTTTTTGACCTTGGATGCATATTGCAGGAGACCTACAAATTCAGGAACCTTTAAAATAGCAGGAGGAGTAAGTGTAAGGAGCAGTGTTTTGCACAGCACTACTAACCTTGATTGTGTGGAATATACGTGAACTGCTTGGGTTCGCTGCAGTCGCCTCCCTTCTTCCTCTTGAGCTGCAGGAACACTGTGACAGGGCGTGCGATATCTGTGCAGCGGTACGGTGGTGTCTTAAACACGATCGCATACTGATGGGATTAAAAACAGTGTCAGTAAAGGCGTGTTGTAAAAGGCTAAACTACATCCAATGGTAAAATCCAGGAACTGGCAATGTTTTTATGCATGTGTCAATTTATAACACACCTGTTTGTGGACGTCAGTGGGGGAGAAGTCTCCAAATGCCTCCCATCCAGAATCATCTTCCTCCTCATAAAAACGGATGTCAATATCATCTGGAAAAAAGAAGAAGCATAAACATCATTTGATCTAAAAAGTTTGTGAAATCAGAAAACTTGAAATCAGAAAATCATAATAACCTTTTTGAACTTTATCACAGAGCAGAAAGACCTCTTCTCCTCCCAGCACTGATCCAGAGGTTTTATCCATTCGGGAGATCTTCAGATTTGAAGCATTTGGTGATTCTGGGTAAAGAACATCACATTTTACATTGGCTATATCAAGATTACCAATATTTTTTTTCTTATTTACACAGAAATCTTCTGTAATGCCTTAACTGCCACTTTTGATTGATTTAAAGGGTTAGTTCACCCAAAAATGAAAATTCTGTCATTAATTACTCACCCTCATGTCGTTCGACACCCGTAAGACCTTCGTTCATCTTTGGAACACAAATTAAGATATTTTTGATAAAATCCGATGGCTCAGTGCCTGCATTGCCAGCAAGATAATTAACACTTTCAGATGCCCAGAAAGCTACTAAAGACATATTTAAAACAGTTAATGTGACAACAGTGGTTCAAACTTAATGTTATGAAGCGACAAGAATACTTTTTGTGCGCCAAAAAAACAAAATAGCGACTGCCAAAGTCACACCACCCCAGTGGTGAACCATTGAAATTTCGAAACATTTATGACATAAAGCCTCGTTTACTGAAATCACGTGACTTTGGCAGTTTGATACACGCTCCGAATCACTGATTCGAAACAAAAGATTCGTAAAGCTTCAAAGCTTCATGAAGTGTTTTGAAATCGCCCATCACTAGATATTGTTGAATAAAGTGGTTCTTTTGTTTTTTTGGTGCACAAAAAGTATTCTCGTCACTTCATAACATTAAGGTTGAACCACTGTAGTCACATGAACTGTTTTAAATATGTCTTTAGTAGCTTTCTGGGCATCTGAAAGTGTTAATTATCTTGCTGGCAATAAAGGCCTCACTGAGCCATCGGATTTTATCAAAAATATCTTAATTTGTGTTCCAAAGATGAACAAAGGTCTTACGGGTGTGCAACGACATGAGGGTGAGTAATTAATGACAGAAATTTCATTTTTAGTTGAACTAACCCTTTAATGCACACTTGCTGATTTTCTTCTTCAATCAATCAAATCAATCAATCATTGTGCAGACCGCAAACTTTTGAATGGTAATGTAAATTTAATATTCAATAACTAATTACAGACTAAATACAAAATTCTCAAAAGCAATGTTCATTATATTATTATTAATAATTTATACCACCGCCAAAAACGTATACCAAAAAAGTGACATAATATGACATCATAATTTTGAAATCAATCTAAACTATAAAATTAAAGAAAGAGAAAACAACTCTGCAGTCTCTTAAACTATATGATAAAAATATCAGTTTCTTTTTGTTTTAATTCATAATGCCTATATATTTTTGTTTCTTTTGGCAACTTTTGGCAAAGTGTGTCACAGATGTCTTTTGTTAATTAAATTTCATTTATTCTCTTATGTTGTGTGGCAGGACTTACTGCTATCATAGATGGGGTTGGAAACAACAGGCTTCAAGGCTCTTGTGAAACTCCCATTGCTGTCCTGAAGGTAAGCAGTGAACTTTAACCTTACAATGTTTAGGTCCATATTTTTGCCCAATTCTTTGGCTTCTTGCATAATAGCCTGTTCCTCTGTATCTGTATTAGTGATATAGAGAGATAAAACATCATGTCAAATGAGGATGCAAGCAGTAAACAGAAAATTCAATAAGCACTCAGTCAACATCAAGTATGTCTAGTTGAATAATTAAATCAAAGTCTTACCACTAAACTTATATCCAGGCTCTTTCGTCCTCCTCTTCTCTTCTCTCAGCCTTTTCATTAATACTTCAACCACACCTCTCTTAGTAACATGGAGGATTCCTAAATTACTGAATCTAGACATAGAGGATGTGATAATGAATAAAGATTGCACAACTACACATGAACAACAATCAAAAGCCACAAGCATCACATGATGATATACATACAAAATTTTACGCAATTCATTTCAATCATAATAACAAGGAAAGAGATCATATGAGCACGATAAACAGTAATTGTGTTCACTCACTGTGCTGTGAGATCATTAGGCCCGACATCAATGCTACATATCCCGTTGTCGTTACACTGACGACCCACAAGGCTGTGCGCATGAACACGAGGTGGGTCTGTGTGTGTCACTAACTGAACCTCCACGCGAGCATGACCCACATAGTTTGAAACCTGTAGAGGGAGAATGTGTGCGTTTGTAAATGTACTGTATATTTAAATACGTCGCTGATACATCTTCATGTTACAAAGCACACCTTGACTGTGGGATACGTCCTTCTATTCCTCTCACTGGAGGCCCCTGGCAGACCACCGTGGGATGGGCCCTCACATTCATAACGAAATCTGAATCCTCTCTGTAACACACACAGTGTTATTTACATAACACCTTACTCACTGATAAAACCCTGTTTTTGGGGAATTCCAGCACATACTTTCTGGAATTATCCCACATAGTGTGCACATTCATTGTAATACATTACAGATGTTCAAAGAATGCTAAAATACACCATTTGTGACCCTAGACCACAAAACCAGTCATAAGTCGCACAGGTATACATACATATTTTAGCAATAGCCAACAATACACTGTATGGGTCAAAATTATTGATTTTTCTTTTATGCCAAAAAATCATTAGGATATTAAGTAAAGATCATGTTCCATGAAGATATTTTGTAAATTTCCTACTGTAAATATATCAATTATATATTATATTATATCAAAATTATTTTTGTGAGTGGATATGCATTGCTAAGGATTTGGACAACTTTAAAGGCGATTTTTTCAATATTTGGATTTTTTTGCACCCTCAGATTCCAGAATTTCAAATAGCTGTATCTTGGACAAATATTATACTAACCTAACAATGGAAAGCTTATTTATTCAGCTTTCAGGTGATGTATAAATCTCAATTTCAAAAAATTGACCCTTATGACTGGTTTTGTGGTCCAGGGTCACATTTTATAATTTGTGGAATCAGTGGAAGATGAAGCAAAAAGCCTGTGAAGACCCAAGCGAACATACCTGCTTTGGCTCTTCAATTATCTGTAGGTAAGGCCCATGAACTGAAATAAAGATCAAATACAATAAATTAGCCTTCTTTTCATTTTAAATTAAAAGAACACCACAAAACAAAAGCATCAAAACCTACCATAAAACAGATTCAGAAGGCAAGACATTTGGCACAGTTAACTTACCCGTTTCTGTCACAAAGGGTTCATGCTTCACATCAAAAGGTTCATGGAGATATGGAAGGTCCACCATAAACTGTAAAGACTGAAGAAGTAATGTGCAAACTGTTAGTATTTTTATATTAAATATATATTAATGTGTATTAAACCCAAAACGTAAGCACAAAGCGCAATGTGTCTGAGGATGAAAATTAAGGTTGCACCAATTATATAATTCTGGCCAATTTTTATGTTACAATAACTGAGAATATGACCTGATACTAAAATGTCTATTATTTTGTCTGAAAAAAAATAAATAAATAAAAAATCAGGCATTTATTTAGGCATAACAACATTATAAAGTACTATACTGATAATACATTTTGGATATTCATTTAGAGATTTAAAACATTACAGTTTTTTTAAATTATGAGAGTTTTTAAAGATTAGCTTTAAGTTAGTGTTTGATAACGTTTACAATAATCTAAATATGAAAAATGAGCATTAAAAAAAGAAATATGCAATATCGACTGATATAAATTTTTTTTTTTTTTTTTTAAATCTCCAATATTGACAGATAACCATCATGGTACACATATATTGTGCATCCCACAACTCAAAACCAAAAATCTGTAGCAAGGTAGCAGACTACAGCAGCAATTTTGACGATATGTGGCTCACCTCATTGTCAAACTTCATTGGATACTGCGCATCATCCATCCTGTAATGTAGAAGAAACAGAGAAAACTCTTATTGAGACCGTCTCGCACAGACACAAGGCCAGAACTACAAAAAACCCATGAGGTGAGGCTCTCTAATGCAGTCAGCATGCTGAATCAAAACATCAACTGAGCTGCAAACCCCTACGTGCATTTAATTTCCCCAGTTTTTCCCCACAACAGTGTTCTGACGTTCACACAAGAAGGCGTACGCTTACCCTACCTGATAAACAAATGCAGAGAAAGGCTCTCCGTTTTAAACAAAAGACTGACACAAAGTCCGTTTCACTTTCGGCTTAAGAACAAGGATGTGTGTGCACTGGATTTTTTTTTTTTTTTCTTTTTAATATGCCTCCCTCCTTCTGTCTGGCTCACTTGCTTGCGTTACTTCCAGGAAGTAAGGCAGTGAAAAAAACAGAGGAAAGCCCCCAGAATACCAGCTCACTGCTGCCACTGATGTCAAATCCTGAGAAATGCAGGTACATGCATATTCATACCCTGATATCAAGACTTCTCATATTTAAATTTCCTCAACTTTCCAAAGACTTTATCAAATTCCCTTCTCTTCCTTTGAGGTACTTTTGAAACAAAGTTCTTATAATGATTCCCTTTTTATATACATTTAGATTCAATTCTGGGAAGAAAAAAAAAAAGAAAAGGGGGGGGGGGGGGGGGGTGGAATCCATGTATGTGTAATTTACTAAAAATAAACATATTTCTGATTAAAACAATCTGTGTATCTGGATTAGTCAGATATCTACATAGAGCTATCAATGCATCTATCATGAGAAAAGCCCTGAAATACAGGGATTGCCCCCCATCTGTTGGCCTACCTTTGCATCCACAAAGCTTTAAACTCACAAACACTTCCACTGTTAACCAAACAGGAAATTGTGATGAAGATCTCTAAACAATAAATTTACTAATACATGGCACAAAAAGTATGTTCTATTTCATTTCCAGTGTTAATGTTACAAGCTACACTGGATAACAGGATTGCACAAGCGTTTACTTAAACTGCCACTGACAGGAATGAGGAAGCGTGCTCAGGATGAGTTGTACTAAGATTGCTCTATAGTACCACATATTCTTCACCAAAGCCAATGAGACAACTAGTAGAGTAAAACTATGAGTTTTCTATCTGAGTTGTCAGGGCTCATTCTGAGTGAACGCAACATCACTGAAAAGAGACAAAAACTCTTCTGGATCACGACCACATCCTGTCCTCCTTCTGTGAAATGATAACATCTTCACTTCAGTCAAACAACCCCTAAATCCAAAGAACGTCAAATTTAGACCAGAAGATTCATTAAGAAAAGACAGTGGATGTCAACCAGGCATGTTAGGAGGCCTCAGTAAACGTGCAAAGGGGCAAAATGTCTAAATTATTCAAGAAAGTTATATTAACAATCCAGTTTAATAAAAATGCTAACAACAACAAAAACAAAATGTATAACATGTAAAATGACATCATATGTTATCTATCAGCTGTTGTTTTGAATGTTCTCTTGAAACTTTTGGAATCACAAAATACATTTTTGGTTGATTATTAATTTTATTGACACTCATAGTTACTGTTAATAAAAAAGGTTAAAAAACAAGCAGCTAAAAATCACAGATACAACCACAACGATGTTCTTTAAAGACAAAAAACCCACTTGCTCAGAACACAAGACTACTTTGTTAATGTAAAATATAAATCTGTTGTACGATGTGCTCTAGAAATAAAGGTGACTTGACTAGAAAAATCACAACAAACCTGGTTTTAACTGTTTCAGCTCTTCCAAATGCATGGAGTTGAAAGGTAGCTGGACAGTTGTTTGTAAAACCTCAGTTTTTTTTTTTTTACATATTACAAGTTCATTTGTTTCAATATGCAGATCTGACTACTTACAAGTCTACGGCCTGGTTTCACAAACATGACTTAAATTAAACCAGAATTAGGCCTTAGATCAATTAGGATATTTAAGTGGCTTTTATAAACATGCCTTAGAAAAAACATTACTGGTGTGCATCTTGAGACAAAAAGCATGTCAGTGCAAGTTGCTTTTTAGTTCAAACAGCTCAAACATGCATTTTAGTCTGGGACTAGGCTTAAGCCTTGTCTGTGAAACCGCAGATTAATGCTCTAAGTAATCATGTCCAAAACTTTAAGAGCATAACCACATTGGTAAACATTTGAAGCATCCATAGTGGCATACCCCATGAGCTGTCAGTCAACACATACTGTCTGGGCACCTAAATGCTGCACGTGCCAATGATGCCCAATAAAACGCTGCACAGGTAACCAGATTACTATGTGATACACAGCAATAGTGAAATAAAACGGTACCTTAGTGCTCCAGCCATTCTGTTTTCTGCAGGGTCATCCGAACCGACTCTCAACTCCTGACAGACTGAAAATTATGGAAATGATAAGCGCTCACAGTGTATGATGGGGATGTGATTCCCCTACACATGTAGTCAGATCCAAAAAGTACGTCTGACTTTTGATGGGAATTTCCCGCAGACTCGCACGAACAGCAGCAAAACACACGGGACAACCCGTGTAACGTTACACACTATCGAACACTGCTCAATTTTTCGTAAACATTTTTACGGTTTTATTGTTAATTTGCAATATTACTGGATGCACGCGAATGCAAGCCATATGAACTGTACAGCATCTCCGTGAAGTTTTCAAAACAAGCCTAAAATAGACATTAGCAATGCACTATAAGCAACGGAGTCATTATTTCCAAATAAGAAAGCAGACTGTTATTATCTGCTATTTAAAGACCTACATTATATGCCTTGTTACAGAACTGTTCGGTAATAATAATAATTTCGTTATACATAATATGTATTATGTAGGCTAACGTTACTTAAACATATCCGACTTACCTTGGATAACTGTGATGTTTGCTAATTCTCGTGTAGTTTCTATTCGACGTCGACTTAACTAAAAACTTATCCATCCAATGAATCTGTTCCAGTTTCTTCTATTATTTAGTGAACAGTCCATAAGACCGTACGCTTTCGTGAATCTACGAACGCTGACTGGAAAGCCCCGGACTCAAGGGGGAATTCCGCAATCACGTGGAGTGGTAGAAGTGTTTCGATTGGTTCTTAGACGGAACATGATTTGCATGATGTCCAAAACTTCCGCTGGTATATCAGATATTCTGCTAATAAAAATGAACATTTCCATACTAAAAGCTTATAGCAAAGCCCAATACGATTAGACTATGAACTGTGTTATCATAACGATAACATAATGCAACAGAGAGGATTGCTGCAAATGTAGAGTATTTGTACTAATGAAAAACGAACGAACGAACGAACGAACGAACGATAGATAGATAGATAGATAGATAGATAGATAGATAGATAGATAGATAGATAGATAGATAGATAGATAGATAGATAGATAGATAGATAGATAGATAGATAGATAGATAGATAGATAGATAGATAGATAGATAGATAGATAGATAGATAGATAGATAGATAGATAGATAGATAGATAGATAGATGATAGATAATTTTTATCCTGAAGATCATACCTCATTTTTATTTGATCATGTCTTAACCTTTTGTTAACCAACATTAAGGTTCAATTGATACAATAATTACTTTTTTTATTTAGCTGAAACAGCAATAAAACTATCTTTCCAAAAATGTCCTGATGCAAATGTGTTACTCATGTGTTTTGAAAATTAGACAAGATACGGGACATTAAAGACAGTTTAATCATTGTCCATAAAAATACATAGAATCATGTGAAAGATACATGAATATTCATCATGCCTCTGGTGAGCTGAAGTCTAATAATAAAAAGTTCTGGATGATGGGAATGCTGTTCTCATCACACTGGAAATGGCTTCGTACAGTCAGGAGAAATGTGTTCTTCATGGGGGTCAACATAGAACTAATCCTGTCAGCTACTACCTGGATGAACCTCACCTCTGATGCTGGGGCTTGGGACAAAAAAGGAATGCAATGACTTTTAAATTAGCAATAATGAAACATATCAAGGGAACAAATAACAAGAATATTGGTGGAAAGGGAAAAGAGGAAATACCTCACCTATAGTCTTATGTAGCTTATCTGGAGGAGTGTTCAGAAGGATCTTCTGCACTACAGCAGGAGGGACTTGCACATAGATTTGATCTTCTCCAGCTCTCACAGTTAAAACTACTGGCCTAGAAAGACAAGTCATGATGGTTTAAGAAGATAAAGAGTATGTATAGATAACTGGGTATACGTGTGTGTGTGTGCATGCATGTGTAATATAGATCTGTAAGAACAGACCTATAGTAGCGACGCACTCCTGTGTGTGGTAGGCAAGGGTAGCAGGGTCTGTAAATGCCGTTCTCATCTGTCTCCAGTTCTGCAGAGCACTGGCCACATCCAGCAAAAGTGATGTCACCACAGACTACATCCAGGATCCTCTCCATGGGTGTGTCGCTATCTATTAAGAGCGAGGCCTCTTGGGATGGACTGCTCTGGAACTGGAATGCTGTGATTTTAATTTTCAGCTCTACATCACCTAATGAGCACATAAACAAGAGAGGTTTAATGTAACCATGTTGAATCATGCTACAGTAATTACCAATGCATTGTTAGCATCGGCAAAAAGTCCTACCTGAGTATTTCTGGGACAGGAGTGTGTTGAGATCAATCTCAAAGCTGCTAGCGGTCCTCTGTGAGCGGACAGTGTTGTAAAACTCCTTACATCGACTGTCATCAGGAAAGAGAGGCTGACAGCTGCCCCATGGAGTAGAATGCAGCTCTAGCAAACCTGAGGTCACATCCTCTCTGACTAGCAGAATCCTGAACTCCCACACAGCATCTATGAGGGGCATTAGCAATACAAATCTCAAATTTCAGCCTTATTACAGTGTCTCTCAACCTTTTTGACTCGAAGGTCCCTGTTGTCCAAAACAATATCTGAACCACTGAATTATAAACACCTTTGTTCCTGTCCAAACGCTGCAGCCAAGAAAGAGCAGCTCCCCAAAGTACGACAGCCCCTTGGTGACCATCTCCTTGCTCCACAGTCAAAATGGCTTTTAGTACACCTCCTGCTCTGGATATTCCCTCCACCTCATCACACCAGGCTAAAATCAAGCAATACAGCATTCTGTCGCAAAGATCCCTTGAGATTTGATTGTTAAATATGTGAAGTACAAGGCACATATAAATCAATGTATTAAACCTCTCTCTGGAATACTCAATTCTGATTGGTCACTGGACTATAATGTAGGACTGCACAATTTAGGGAAAAAAAAAAAATAGAACTGCGATTTTTCTGATAAAAACAGCAATCGCGATTTAAAATGTGATTTTTTTTAAATGAAAAAGTTCCAGTTTGCTGTACTGTTTGTAGGGCTGCACAATTTGGCCAAAAATGTTGTGTATATACAACCCAAATTCCGGAAATGTTGGGACATTTTTTAAATTTGAATAAAATGAAAACAAAGAATTTCAAATCACATGAGCCAATATTTTATTCACAATAGAACATAGATAACAAATGTTTAAACTGAGAAATTTTACAATTTTATGCACAAAATTAGCTCATTTTTTAAATTTGATTCTCTGAATCTTTTGATGTTATGCACTGTAGATGATGAGATTTGCAAAGCCTTTGCAATTTGATGTTGAGGAACATTGTTTTCCACAATCTTTTTACGCACTCTTTCACAGATTGGAGAGCGTCTGCCCATCTTTACTTCAGAGAGACTCTGCCTCTCTAAGACATCCCTTTTATAGCTAATCATGTTACAGATCTGATATAAATTAACTTAACTAGTTGCTAGATGTTCTCCCAGCTAAATCTTTTCAAAATGTCTTGCTTTTTCAGCCATTTGTTGCCCTGTGCCAACGTTTTTGAGACCTGTAGCAGGCATCAAATTTGAAATGAGCTCATTTAGTGGATAAAAGTGTAAAATGTCTCTGATTAAACATTTGTTATGTTATCTATGTTCTATTGTGAATAAAATATTGGCTCATGTGATTTGAAAGTCTTTTAGTTTTCATTTTATTCAAATATAAAAACATCCCAACATTTCCTGAATTCGGGTTGTATGTCAATATGACTTTAAAATAATAATAATGTTTATTATTACTAAATAAAAAAATATTAAACAAAAGAATACCTTATTCTGAATGGTCAATCATATCATCCAGTGGTCTGATATTTTCCTACATATCATACTATTCATACAGGTAATGAAAAATAGCGCTACTTTCATGTTTCTCGTATCACACTGCTATATCATCTGAAACACTAGACTGCAATTCAGTTCCATACCTGTAATTAATTTCCTGTGTTTAACCCTAAGCAGAGCATGAACCAATGTGTCAGGACGTAATGCTACAAGGCGGATGAAGGGGATGGAGTTCAAATCCTGAGGCTTGTGAGGAGGCAAAGACAGCAGCAGGGGGCGCTTCTCACACAGATGAGTACACAGCATTCTCAATGTATGACAGTTCAAATTCTGTGGGGCTAGACAAGATCAGCATTACAAAGGCAGGGGACAATCATTACAGGCAATTACATAATGTGGTAAAAAAAAAAACCATACACACAAAAAACCATATATCTATATGTACACATACACACTTCAATATGACATCTATACCTTGAACTTTCAACTTGGCAACAAACCTCAGTAGCAATTATATTTCTATTACCTAGTGGAATACGGTCCCTCGTGACCTGTCCCAGATTCAGCAGCTTACTAGTGAAGGAGGACTGCAGGACAGTCTCAGCCTTCCACTTGTCTATGTGCACGGTCACATCTGCCAAAGAAAAGACAGAAAGACAACTGTGGAGTTTTTTTTTTTGGTTTGTTTGTTTTTTGCAGCCACACATCAATTTAGACCAGCTACATTTAAGACAATTCACTGTTGTTTTGTATATATACTGGTTGAATGAGTTGAGTTGATCCAACATTTGTTGGGTTGATAGGTCATGATTTCAGAGGATCATCCTGAGATTCTTGTTTTTTTTTCCCTTAGTGGTTCATTTCCCATGTTCACACCTATTCTATTGACAAAAATTCCTTCAAATGCTTTTGACAAATACAGTTAACACTACTTCTGTATTTTCATTTATGAAGTAACATACTGCACGGTAACGCATTAAAATCATGCTTTTAAAAAGATGATGTGGTCTAAAATAATTCTGGATTCCAGAGTATATTGTATGTACTATAAAGTATGTGGTTGGTAGATTTTTTTAATGTTTATGAATTAAGTCTGTTATGCTCACCAAGACTGCATTTATTTGATTAAATATACAGTAAAACAATTTTTGTGAAATATTATTAATTTAAAATAACTGTTTTCTATTTTTAAATATTTTAAAATGTAATTTATTTATTACTGTGATTCAATGCTGTGATTTTTTTACATTACAAAATGTCTTTACTGTAACTTTTTTTTTTTTTAAATTATGAATTAATTTCTTTAAAAAAAAAAAGTAAAACAACTTACTGACCCCAAACTTTTGAACGGTAGTGTGCACATATATCTATCTATATATATTGTGTAATGTTATATTAAAAGAATATAAACATGGATTCTGAATTATTCTTGAAGATACTTATTTAGTGAGAGAATGCACAATATTTAACTTCATCAAAGATTGTGAATTAACATAAATTCCTTACTTTTCTGGATATTTGGCGCTTTAAACACAGATTTTTGCTTGTTGGTAGATCTAATTGGGAAATCTCAATAGTTTCACCTGTAATTAGCAGAATGTCTCCTGGATATACTGTCAGAGCCCAGAAAGCAGCTGTCCGCCATAGAACCACCTTCATCTCCACGTCCGATTGGTCGGTGACAATCAGCGTTGCTAGAGGTACACTGCTACCAGCCGAAACTCCAGTTTTCACTTTGACCTCTTTTAAGTAGCATGGGTGCACCACAGCAACCAAGATGGCGTATCGTACACCATGGGTCTTACACCTGGCTAGCAGGGTTGTAGGACCACAGAGGGGGGCGGCAGATCTTACCCTCTGCTCTGTTGTTTCTTTAGTTTTACTTACAGTCTCAGACAACTTCATCTTTTTAGAAGTAGTGGGACTAGGTGAAGCCTGTGCAGCTGTAGTCGGTGAGTCAATATTAAGCCCAAGTTCCTCTTGAACCACAGGTTTTTCAGCTATAGCATTGCCCTGAGAGCAGAGGATGCCGTCAGATGTGATTTCCAGAATCACCCCTCTCTCCTGCTGTCTTTGGCTTAGACTGTCATTATGCCACTCTCCTGAGCTTTGCAAGGTTCCTCCTAAGCCCCTCTCTTCAGGGCTGACAGGACTGTATAATTCTGGAGAACTAATGGAGGCCGAGTCCATTTGTTTGTGTGGGGTATGTGGAGAACCAAGAAGAAAATCTTCAAGAAAGCCAGAAGTTGGACACTGGGCTACTCTACTTCGAAGAAGCAAGGCTTGGGACTTTGTCCATGTACTCAGATACTCAGTCTCTGTGGAAACAGGCGATGTAGGCCTTACGTCTCTGCTCTGTCCATTTAAGCTAGTCTGTGGGCAGGAGAAACAACTATCTAGGTATTCTGTCACCAATACAGGACACAACTTCTCTACTTCACTGGACTCTGCCTTTGATTGAGAACACTCGCAGCCCGGTGGAGTACTGTCATCCTGGCATGTTTCCATTTTGTCCGCTATACTCTCAGGTATTCTCTCAGAGGTACCAGCAGACTCCGGTCTACCACTGGTCACTGCACCACACTCATCATCTGTTAGGACCTCTCTAACAGTGTCCTTGGGAATCAACCTGCCTTGACTCCAAGTGAGGTCCACTGTCTTCCAGTGCTGGACTTCACTCTCCTGTACCTCTAAAGCAAGAGCTTGGGGACATGGGGCACCCAAAAACACATGAATCTTTGGTTTGTTTGTCATTTTGCACCGATAATGGCCCAGTCATAGGATTTATTTACGGGTGGATTAAAGTGGCTACCTGTAGGAAAACAGAAATGCATACTGTAAGTTAAACCTTCTAGACAAAAGCCCAAATCAATTTTAAAGGGATAGTTCGGTAAAAATGAAAATTCTGTCATCATTTACTTACCCTCTTCATTTTCTTTCTTCCACAGAAGACAACAGATATTTTCAAGCATGTTTCAATTGTTACTGTAAATGACGACAGAATTTCCATTTTTGGGAGGACCCATGTTGTTTTTGTTAAGTAAAAATAAAACTATTCAAAATTGTTTTCATTAATTGAAATAAAGCTGAAAAATGTAAACTTAAAAAACTTAAAAGATAATGACATATGTTGCCTTGACAACTCACTGATATAAATATTTTTTATTTGAAGTACTAAAATTAAAATTAAGTTAAAAAAAAAAAACAACAACAACAAAAGAACCCACAAAAATTACAAAAGCACATAACAAAATTACCAAAACAAACGTTAAACCTAAAAGTAAAATAAACACTGAAAACATAAAAATAAAAATACGAATAAATAATAATAGTATAAAAATAATATTAAAATAACACTGATTATGCCTTTAAATATTATCAACAAACATATATACAGTTGAAAAAGCTAAGTTACTGTAAAGGATCATGCACTGCAAAAATGCTGTTCTTACTTAGAATTTTTGTCTTGTTTCCAGTCCAAATATCTAAAAATTTTTAGATCAAGAAGCATTTTCTTGACAAGTAAAAAATATTTTCTTGTTTTTAGGAAAAATAAGTCAAAATTAAGTGAGTTTTTCCTTAAAACAAGCAAAATAATATGCCAGTGGGGTAAGCAAAAAAATGTTTTAATCCAAATTGAAAACAAGATTATATAGCTTATTTTGGTTTGATATAAGATTATTTTGCTTACCCCACTGGCAGATTATTTTGTTTGTTTTAAGGGGGGGAAAAAATCACTTCATTTTGACTTATTTTTTCTGAAAACAAGAAAATAATTTTTACTTGTCAAGAAAATGCTTCTTGTTGATTTAAGAACTTTAAGATATTTTGACTAGAAACAAGACAAAAACTCTAAGTAAGAACAGAATTTTTTGCAGTGTGGTCTAAAAGCCCATGAAGAATTCTAAGCAAAGTAGGAAGAAAAGCAGGAATACACCGTAAAACCTCCACAGCTGCTGGGAATAACAAAGCATTTTAATGTGTCTGTGCAAGTGTGCATTCCTGGATCAGTTGTTTTCACTTAGCAAAAGAAGAAAAACAGCAGTTTAATGAGTGACTCTCCAGAACTTCACCAACCAGATGATGGGTGTAGGCACCATGTGAACCAATAACAGAGCTTCTTTCAAACTACAGTGTGATTTATTGCAGGCAGAATTTGTAGCCTGGGATGGGGGTATGAAGGGGTGGTACTGACAAGAAGGAAGAGGAACAGACAGATTTTCATGCTTCAGCTGATTCACACATTTAAAAAAAGACAGTAAGAAAAAAAAAAAGTTTTTTGTTTTTGTCATGTACAGTAATCCATTGCTGCGGTCCACTTCCAGTAGCGTGTTTACCCATCACGCAAAGCACGCAATTACGTGGGGCTCCACGGGCTTGGGGGACTACCTTGTAGATGGCAAGGAAAGACAACTCAAACATTGAAACTGTTATATTTTTCTGCTCATGATGAGGGTGTTTTGATTATTATGTATGTGGTTTGTTTTTAGAAATAATAAAGTAAAAATAAAAATAAAGTGAAATATAAAATAAATAAAAATATAGTAAAACATAAAATGGTCCAGACTTCAATAGGTAAACTCTATACAGTATCTTTCTGTCACATGGCGTTCTGCCATTCATAGGTAATGTAAAAATAATAATAGCCTGATAAAACATCTGATTTTTTTTTCTTTACAAAGTACAGATGACCCAGATGGAACTATTATAAAATATTATAAAAAATTGTCCGGACCTCCACTCAGAAGGAAATATAGAGTTGATCTCCAGAACAGGATGCATTTCAGGCAGGAACAAATTACAGCTGAAACACAGAAGACATGACAAAACTCCCCATGTCACTGTAACCCCAGATGAAATATACAAGTACATCTGGGTCATTGCCCTTGATTATCCTTCTATGCATGTACCATTCCAAAACAAAATATTGCATTTAATAAACAAACTACACTAAACAAATGCTAATACTAGGTTACAGATAGGAAGCAAACCCTATAACTGATTTATGAGACTGAAGATATGAAGCTGCTCCATCATGGTCTGGAAAAGACCAATAACCCTGACACTAACTAATCATTGTCAGCAGGGCTTCAGTTGACCTCTCATGACCTCGGCTGCACAAGAAAAAGCCAGTTTGGACGAGTAAAAACAGAATAACCTTGTGCCCTTTATCAGAGAAATAACCAGCCTTAAAGGGATAGTTCACTCAAAAATGAATATTTTTTTTTTTTTTTCATTTACTCACCCTCAAGTAGATCTAAACCTTTGTTCTGCTGAACACATCTCGCCCCCCATTTACTACCATAGTAGTAAAAATAAATACTAGGAAAAATAACAGGAAAAATAAATACTATAGTAGTCAATGGGGGACAAGATCTGTTTGGTTACGGACATTCTTCCAAATATGTTTATTCAGCAGAACAAAAAAATTCATACAGGTTTGGAACAATTTGAAGGTGAGTAAATGATGACAGAATTTTCATTTTTGGGTGAACTATCCCTTTAACTACTGTGTTTTAGATAAGGACATTTACCACAAATTTAGGCTCTTTATGAATTGGGAAACCATTGTAGTCCACATATAGCAACTTGTTAGCAACTTACAATTTCACATTTGAGGTATGTCCATGCACAGTTTGTGTTATAAATCAAAACATGAAAGTGAAATAATGTTAATCACACCATATTTAAAAAAAAAAAAAAAAAAAAAGAAAACAGGAAATTCCAGGGATCATGACTCAAAAACACAATTTCCTTTCCAGGTTTTAGGACTACAAAATAAAGTAGAAAAACTTCTACTTTTAATTCTTTAAAAGTATTTAGTTACATTAATTCAGTTATTTAAAGACATCACACTCTGTTTTAAAGGCATATTTTAATGTACAGATAATAATAATAATAATAATAAGTTTTATTTATATAGCACCTTTCCAGTGCTTAAAGACACTTTACAGTGTACATGCAATAAAAAAAAAGGATAACATTAATAGGACAGACAATGATGACAAAAAATATTAAGTAGGTTAGAGAATGTCTGAAACTCTGTATTGTTATTGCCTCCTTTAGATGAATCACTTGTTGTATTACATATTTGGAATGAATAAATAAATGAATGTAAATGTACAGAAGTACAGTGATCATATCAGATGGTAGTGCCATGCTATTTTGAGATATAACTAGTGAATATATAATTCAGTAATATTATATAATATATGATATTACTGAAATATATATTAACCTACATATTAAAAAAACCATTTCCCCCCACAAATATATATTAATTTTTATTTACTTTTTGAGTGAGATTATTATATACGTACGTATATATACACGTGTGTTCAGGCAACACATTTGGACAGCAGCAACTTTAATACTTTTAACATATTTTTTGTAATACTTTTTCCCTAGGCTGCAAACACTTATTCAAAGCATGTTTGCTTATGGTTCCTGCTCTCTGAGCGCCTCCCAGCTTGAGGTGGAGACCCACGGCACGCCTGTCTGACTGTTAAAACAACTCGCAAACAGTATTCAAGCCGACACTTTATTTAGTGTAGCAGAAAAGAAGCCGTCGTGGTGTCCGTTTATTCACCCCGACCCACTCTTTGACACTGTCTGTCTTAGTTTTTTCCCTTTTATATATATATTGTTAGTTAGTGTGTTAGTTCAAAGTCATGTATAGGTATCTGGGGGAGCTCGTCACACGCGCAGCAGCCGCCAGCAGCTCGCTGGCCTCGGGATGCGTCGATTCCGCTCTGCCCGCTTCGGCGACTCTAATGCGGGTCCGCCGTTACAGCGAAGCCGTAGGAGAGAAAGACGATGACCCTAACTTCTTTAAGATGGTCGAGGGTTTCTTCGACCGCGGAGCTTCTATCGTGGAGGACAAACTCGTGCACGATCTCAAGACGAGAGAAACGCCCGAGCAGAAGAGGCACAGAGTCCGAGGGATCCTCAAGATCATTAAGCCCTGCAACCATGTCCTGTCCGTGTCATTCCCCATCAAGAGAGACAACGGGGAGTGGGAGATGATCGAGGGCTACAGAGCTCAACACAGCCAGCACAGGACTCCGTGTAAAGGAGGTAAGTTTGAATTCATGAATTCATTACACCGGGGATAATAGGAAGCAGTCGCGTTCTCGAGAGTAAACATGCAAGCTAAGACACATAGCACTTACCTGTAGCATCTTCTTAAGTTTTGCATCTTGATGACGTAGATCTGAGTGTCTGCAACACATTTATTTACACGCTTCGTCTCTGTATTTTGACAGACAGATAGTCATAAATGATAGGCCTTGAGTGCCATGAACTTGGAAAAGATCCTGCGTTTTGGTTGCGCAGCAGCGACACTCTGCGACTATTCGTGTGCAAGCGTTTATGACTTTTATTAACCTTTTTTTTTCAAGCACCACAATAAAACATTATGGAATGTACTTTAACTGGTAATAAACTGATAATATTTATGTGCTATATCCGAATAAAATGGTTTTATTGATTATCTTTCTGGTTCAAGCTTGTTAGCTGGGCTAAGGTGTTCATGTTAGCTTGTCTAAGGTGTTCAATAGGTGGTCTAAGATGGTCACTAGCTAGTTTGTTGCAGAAAATCCAGCCTGTGCCCATCTTAGAACAGACAGAAACAAATACCATGTTCCAAATCATAGTTTGTCCACCATAAGCTGGTAGAACCAGTGGGTGGCTCATTTGTTTTCAGTACAAGATGGGTTTACAGTGTCTATAAATACCTTAATACACATTGCATTTAATAATATATAGAAGAATGGAATTGGAAAAGCTTTTAAAAAGATGTATAAAGAAAAATGTCCTGCATTTCTTCATCATTTTAGGTCTTCATTTGTAAAGTATTGCAGCAGGAATGCTGCCTGTCCTGTTGCTGTGTTTATTTTATAGGGTAGTTCTGCTTCTTTATCTTGTTTTTTATCATATAAATTACATTATCTTTGCAGAGATATTTGTGTACTTTTTAGAAGTTGTGAACTCATTCATTATCGGTGGAATGTGTTTGTGTAAGAGATATTTATATCAAGCTTGACCTATCCTGGAGTTGTTTGTAAGACCATTACATTTTGCTTTGTCAGGACTGACTGCGCAATGCTTTATTTAGGAAGGGAGGTGGAAGACCTGAGGGCAGTTCAATCTTTCAGCAGTTTCCTTGAGTGGAAGCTTCATCCTTTCAGCTTTTTTAAACTATTTCCCCCTTTTTATATATCATCACCTTAAGCAGTAGAATGAACAAATAAGATAACTTGCATCCCATTTTCTTTAACCACCATTTTAAGTTGTCTAAATTGCACATGAGTTAGGCTGAACTGATCAACAAAGTTTTGGAAGAAATCTTCTAATGTTCACTGCTTGATCTTGTATTGAGTAGAATGGGAGCTTTTAGTGAGACAGTGACTGAATTGATGGCGAGACTAGTGAGTTTGTAAATTAGCTTAGTGCTTTAGTCAGTGGTTTTACCTTGAAGTCTGGCAACAGGTTAACCAGACAAAACATATTATGTTTTTTGCAACTTTGTGTCAGGACGTCTCTGATTAAGGTAATGTGTAAAAACCTCCATAACCAGTTCACGTGGTGGAGGAGGTCAACATTTTTTACAGCCATAAAAAAAAGTTTATGCCTTACTCAGTCACCAATAAACTCTGGAGAGAGACTGTTGTTTAATGCTGCACTTTTATCTTTATTTGATGTTAATAGTAATTTGAGATGAATTACTAGCTCATGATCCATGAAATCAAGAAACTTTCCAGTGCCGTCCTAGCAGGACTTTTGAGGATGATTGAAAACAGAGATGTTTTGGGTAGTCACTTTGGCTTTAACCACACCCATTTTGGGCCCTGCCTAGATTTTCTTCCCTCATAGTTCAGTGGAGAGAGTGAGTCATCAAAGTGGTTGGTTTCCTGCCTGTCCTGCTACACAAAATTTCCCCTCTTTAGAACTGTAGACCTTTTTTTTTTTTTTTTTTTAAACTATTTGAATGTTCCAGGCCCCCTACTCCAAACAGCATACTGTCCAGATAATTAATGCTATTTTCACTGACATGCAAGGGCCACCTTTGCAGTAGGCAAATATTTGCTTTTAATTCTAATTCTTTTTTTTTTCCTCCCAAGAGCTTTTAGCCATCCTTAAAAAAGGCTTGAATTAAATAACACATTATCAAAGTGTTGTAGTCTGTGTTTCCTTTAGCTTTAATCAATAGAGAATCTCCTGTCTTGCCATCATAAAACAAGTTAAAATGGGCTGTAATGCTGGATGACTGATCTACAGATGTTATTTGCAAGTGTGATGCAAGTGTGATGACTCAACACTGCTTCTGTTTCTCCAGGTATCCGTTATAGCACAGAGGTGTCAGTCGATGAGGTGAAAGCCCTTGCCTCACTAATGACATACAAATGTGCAGTTGTAGGTAAGTTCTGTGCTTTAATTTGTTTGCTTGTGGTTGTTAGTATGAGCACATAATCATCCACATAAACTATGCTCTCAACAGATGTGCCTTTTGGAGGAGCTAAAGCTGGAGTGAAAATTAACCCAAAGAATTACTCTGTGAGTGTTTTCATGTTCCCTGCGTAATTATGATTTCATAATTAAATCATTTTCAGAATTAATTACACTCTCTAATTTCAAATATTCCTGAATATAAATGAATGGCTATGTTTATATTTTATTTGTATTTATTTATTTTTTATTATACTGTCTTTGAAGAGCTAGAACATAATTTCCAGTGCAGCTGCATTTGTCTATGATATTTATTATTAAAGGTTTCTCAGAGAGAAATCCTACAGGGTTTAATGCCTGTGCTGTTAAAGGGATAATTCACCTAAAAATTATTCCATGATTTACTCCATCCTAGGTGTATATGACTAAATGCTTTCAGACAAATACAATCAGAGATATATTTAAAAATATCCTAGCTCTACCAAGTTTTATAATGGTAGTGAACTGGGGGCCTGTTTTGAAGCCCCCCCCAAAAATACATCCATCCATCAAAAATATAATCCATGCGGCTCTAGGGGTTTAATAAAGGCCTTCTGAAGCAAAGTGACTGTCCTTTGTTTGTTTGTATTTTGTCATTGTTGAATTAAACATGCCGTATTTAGTTTAGCATTCCGATGACAGGCTCCCTGACTACAACCGGAGCAATGAATGCTCAAGCATTACTTTTTAAAAGTATACATCCTTAAAAGATTAGTCCACTTTCAAATTAAAATTTCCTGATAATTTACTCACCCCCATGTCATCCAAGATGTCCATGTCCTTCTTTCTTCAGTCGAAAAGAAATTAAGGTTTTTGATAAAAACATTCCAGAATTATTCTCCTTATAGTGGACTTCAATGGCCTCCAAACAGTTGAAGGTCAAAATTACAGTTTCAGTGCAGCTTCAAAGAGCTTTAAACGATACCAGATGAGGAATAAGGGTCTTATCTAGCGAAACGATTGGTCATTTTCTTAAAAAAATAAATAAAATAAATGTATATGCTTTATAAACACAAATGATCGTCTTGCAAGTGCTTCCGCCAGACCACCTTCCGTATTCTTCAAAAAGCTCACGTTGTATATCCTACACCATCCCTATTCTACTTATGTAAAAAATGGAACTGGCGCCGTGTTCGTTCTGTAATTTGAATTTATCAGGAAATTTTAATTTGAAAGTGAACTAATCCTTTAACAGATTTTTACTTTTTTTTATTTTATTTAATCAAGTGGTGTTCACTAGATGTTGCATAGGTCATACAAGATATACTTAATGCATTTTTGCTTAAAGGCAAAGACCCCACTCTATGTATGCAAAACCCCCCTTACCATTAAACATACTTTATTGGACTGTCCCACCTTTAATGCAAGTAGACAACATTTTTATGCAGTAAGCTCACTTAAGGACATGTTTAGTGAGATTTTTTTACTAGAAAAGGCATTACATTTTTATCATGTCGATGTATAATATTAACTGCAATGTTTTTTTCTTTTTGTTTCGTTTTTAATTTTATTGTGTTTATGCAACTCTTGTATTTTTGTAACTGTATTTTTTGCCATAAAGATAGCCTCATATGCTGACATGGCATATTAATACTACTACTATTCCGAATGTATACTTCCATATTATTAAACACATTATAGTCCCTGATGTTCCTTAATTTTTTTCTTTCCTTACATAGGACACAGAACTGGAGAAGATCACAAGAAGGTTTACCATTGAATTGGCTAAAAAAGGCTTTATTGGTGAGTTTTGAGCAGGCACTCACTGAATCTGCTCTCGAATTATGCAAAAAGCTCAGCAGAATTGGAATGCCATTCATGTTCTAAAGTCTACACATCCCTTATTCCTTGTGTATGTGTATTAAATATTTTGCCTAATTTTATTATGTTTTGTCCACTTATAAAAATGAATAGTCTTCTGTTTAACTGATTGTATTCATTTGGTAGAATTCTGCAGAATTTCCCCAAGTATCAGTGCTGCAAATACAAAATAAGTCTGTAGATTCTGTCAAGGCCTACTAGTCACAATGCAGTGCGTATTACAGAAAAAAAGTGTAGTTTTTTTATTTATAATGCATTTATAGTGAACAGTAGTTTAATCAATATTTGTTGTTTCCTAATGACATCTGATAAGCATATTTTACTGTTTGGACTACAATGAGACAGGAATTCTATTGCAGATTAGACACAATCACACTCAGGAACAATAGTCAGGTAATACTTGGCATCAGATAGCTCAGATTAAGCGGCTATTGACACCACTTCTAAGTTTAACCTGTAACCTTAAAGACTATATAAACTGTATTCATATTACATGTGTTTAAAGAGCTTGTAATAGAGCCAACATGCCTTAGGTAGTTGATGTTTTATTTTATTTTATGCTGGCTTCTCACATTGCTCTCTTACAACACAATGTACATTCTCTAGAAAAACTGCAGATATTTAAGATAGATTCACTCATTTCTGTTTCCTGCGTTAGGGCCTGGCATTGATGTCCCCGCCCCAGATATGAGCACAGGAGAAAGGGAAATGTCCTGGATTGCTGACACGTATGCTAACACAATGGGCCATCATGTAAGTTGAAGAATGTGACACAAAGAGTGTTTGTGTAATACCCAACTGATTTGCTTTAGCAAAATCTATAAGGAAACATTTTTATTGGTGTGTTTGACAATGCTGCATTATGGACATAATTTATATATTTACTAATGCAGTGTTTGCACTTACATGTTGTAAATGAACACACAAAAGGCAGGCAGTGATATTTTGGTGCTGATAAATTTGTTTTATATATATGCCACTGGAATAAAGTGCCCCATTTCAGCAGGATAAGAATGTATTTGTAGTATAGCATATAGCAAAATTTCATAAAGCATTTTGAATTTATCTCTGTAGAAGCACTGTTATTTGTGATAACCAGAGATTTCTCTTTGCTTTTGTGTGTTGATACTTCTGTGTAGCTGACTGTAAACAAGATTTTTAGACTGTCATAAAAATGTTTTTCCTCTAAAACATATTTTATAGCATAATATGGTAGATAAATGTATGATAAATGCTGTAAGTAAGTGCATACAGGTATGTTTTAGATAATTGTATGCATACATTACCTTGATATGGTGCAGTGATTTCTATTATACATTTTCACATATTGTAGTCATGTTGAAAAATCACGCAGGATATCTGTAAGAACTAAAAACAATCGTTATATTGGTGACTCTGTGCCTAGAGCCTTTACTGTCCCTGACAAAGAGTGTGCTGTTTATGAGACCAGGAGAACAAAGCGCCCCTGTGTTTTTCCACCCTCTACTGACAGACTCTTTCAATACAGTCTGTCCTCCCATGGCAGTCATTTGCTTTGTCTTGGTAGCCGTGACGTTCTGTTCTTTTTGCGAGCTGCCCGGTAGCTAGATACATGAAAGGACGTGAGAGATATACTGAGACAGATTGTTATCTATACTATACTATATACTCATATCTCTCATGACAAGCTAACACAGAGGTCTTATAATTTGCTTTGCAGTTTAGATTATTCTGTTTGAATGCAAACAACATTCTTCTAATGCTTAGATGGGCTCTATGTAATTATAATTCTTTTATATCATTCTTCTTTATCAGGATATCAATGCTCATGCCTGTGTTACCGGTAAGCCCATCAGCCAGGGTGGCATCCACGGTCGTATATCTGCCACTGGTCGTGGAGTCTTCCATGGGATTGAAAACTTTGTCAATGAGGCTGCTTACATGAGCCAGCTGGGACTGACTCCTGGGTTTGGAGACAAGACGTTTGTCATTCAGGTTTGTACATGTCAGAAATGCATAAATCACACTTTGATTTTCTTATTTCGATTTAAATGTAGTTTTTAGTCATATCAAATCAGTTGCCCAAAATGCACTGGCTGCCTAAAACTTAAATATGTTTTTAAATATGATTTAAAAGAGAAAACTGCATTCTGTATATTCTGCTATCATGGTGCTGCTTACAGGCACATTGTACATTACCTCATGACTCTATGCCAGCACTTAGTGTACGCTGACATGGATCATTCTGACTTTGCTTATCTAAGGACTTTAAATATTCAGTGTGTGCTTTTAGACACCCAATCAATATTCGTAAGGAATGATTAAAAGAGTGTGAAACCTTCAAATGTTACACTTCCTATGTATCTGATTGAAAACGCTCTAATTTTATGAGAACACTTTACATTAAAGTTTCATTTAACATTAGTTAATTGCATTAACATGAACTAACAATTAACAATACTTATACAACATGTATTAATCTTTATTAATCTCAACATTTGCTAATGCATTTCAAGATCAAAAGTTGCATTTGTCAACATTAGTTAATCCACTGTGAACTGACATAAACATGAACATTTTTATTAACTTAACATTAACAAAGGTTAATAAATGCTGTAAAAATATATTGTTCATTGTTAGTTCATGTTAGATAATGCATTAACTAATGTTAACAAATGAGACCTTATTGTAAAGTGTTACTAATTTTACTGTATTTTGTAAGACGTCTTTGTAATGTGAAAGAAATTAAAATATATTGTAAATATAAATATAATTTAAATTACAGTAATAGGGACAGGATTTTTTTTTTTTTTTTAAATGCCAAGATGCTAATATTGCTCATTCTTCAGCAAGAACATGGTTTAACTCATTCATCTGGTACAGTATAAATGTAAAATATGTCTACATTGCAAAGAAGTCATTTTATTCTTCAGTATCTTTTGTCTAAGTATGTCTAAACATAATTCATACCACATACTGTAAATTGAAAAAAATAAAACAAATAAAGTGAGCTTATGATTAAACTATTTGTCAGTAGGTTAAGAAAATGTAGCTTAATTCATTCTCTAAAAGCAATTTGTATTATCTTTATTATTGTATTATATTTTATTTAATGTATTTTTACAGTGTATTCGGATCTTTAGTTATGTTCTTGCACCTTCAGCTCAGCTGCCAGTTTGAATAATATTTAATGCGGTCTCCTAATTTCTGTGATAGGGTTTTGGTAATGTGGGCCTGCACTCTATGCGCTATCTTCACCGTTACGGAGCAAAGTGTGTGGGTGTCGGAGAGGTGGACGGAAGCATCTGGAACCCTAACGGCATCGATCCCAAAGAGCTGGAAGACTATAAGCTGGTGAGTGTGAACCGCTTATTTCCTTTGAAGCACAGCTAGTGGCAGGACACACTAACTGGGGGGCATTCATAATTTTTAAGGGGGTTGGGTGGCTAGGGGGGGTTCCCCCTTTGTTAAAATCGGTAAGTGCACAAATTAGATCTAAGAGGTCAATGCCTTCTTTTGCCCTATTTTACCTATTTGTGGCGCCGGGCCTGCTTTATAGTAACATTCTGGTTGAACAATATGTGCAGTGTAAAAAAAGTCACTGTAAGGCAGCCACCTTGTGGTCATTCAGCAGTACTACATGTAGTATTGTGCAACTCTATAATCTGAATGTGTTAATATAATACTCTTGTTTTCCAGGCCAATGGCACGATTGTTGGCTTTCCCAAGGCCACCCCATATGAAGGCAGCATCTTGGAAGCTCAGTGTGATATCCTGATCCCTGCTGCAAGTGAAAAACAGCTTACAAAGAAAAACGCCAACAATATCAAAGCCAAGGTCAGAGGTCAATAGAGCCAACCATAACAATAGTCATTTTAATGTACATTTTACTATAAAAAAAATGTTAGACTTCAGAGTAACGCTTCTTATTTTCACAGATCGTTGCTGAAGGAGCCAACGGTCCCACTACACCTGAGGCAGACAAGATATTTCTAGAGAGGAATATCATGGTGATCCCTGTAAGTTTTCCCATCCTAAATGTTCTTTTACTATTAAATCTAAATATAAAGATTTCATATAAATATTTGATTTGCTGTAGTGGTGTAAGTGATGTCCAGAAGGGAAATTTGTTTTTTTATGACCCTACAAATTTGATTAAAGGATCAAAATATTAGGAAAGTATTTTATATGTTTTATATTACGGTGAATGTTTTAAATAAGAAGGAAAAATAAAACACTAAACTTGGTTATCCAACAAAATTATTATGCAAAAAAGGCAAACTGCAAAAAAAAAAAATGCATAGAAAAACACAAAGCTTGCATGAAAAAGCAAACACTGACTACAACAAAATCAGTTATTAATATTTTATTGGTTCTCTCGTTTTTGCATGTGTTCTTAATTTTTTTTGTATGACAGCCTGGACAAAAATTATGTCCGCACAATTTAGCATGTTTCATTGCATTATAACAAATATAACAATTTACTCCAAGCACAACTACGTAATATGATTACAAAATCTTTAACACCTTTTTAATAATATTTAATGTTGAAGTGTTGAAGATGTCAATTTTCTTAGGCCAGGTGCCCGGACATTACTTTCAGCCACTACTGTATATGCATATATATATATATATATATATATATATATATATATATATATATATATATATATATTTACCTTATTTATATAAGTTTTATATATTTGTTAGATACAAGTATTTTATGTGTATATATATATATATATATATATATATATATATATAAAATGGCATTTGATGCTAAAATGACACTATAAATGAATAAATACTCATAAATATTCATATGCATAAATAGGACATGTACCTGAATGCTGGAGGTGTGACGGTCTCCTACTTTGAGTGGCTGAAGAACCTTAACCACGTCAGTTATGGCAGACTGACCTTCAAATACGAAAGGGACTCAAACTACCATCTCCTTAGTAAGTCAAAAATATATTTCTCAGGAAATGTGATGTGTAGTCATGCAGTAAAACAGCAATGCTACATACATCATGTTTGCTGATTGAAATCTAGCATGAATGGTAGGGCTGGGCGATACAGCTAAAAAAAAAAATGATCACGATATAATGTTTTATAATGATCGGTATCGATAATTATTGAAAAATTTTAGTAGAAAAAAAATGTTTGAATTTAACCAATGCATTTTTAATTAAGGCAAACAACAAATATTTTTTTTAAAACAAAGCTCAATAAAATGTAAACAAATCTTTCTTATATTTTATATTAAGATTAAATAAATAAGTGTTAAAGAAACTTAGAGCTGCACAATTCTGGATAAATTGAGATTTTTTTGTTGTTGTTTGTTTCAAGCCAAGATCACGATTCTGAATGTCAACTAAATGAAATAACGTAATTTACTAGAGGTTCTGACAAAATATTAATTGCAGCAGTCTCTTTTTCTCTTTTCTTTTTTTAAATTTAAATATATTTGAATTAATTTTTTTTTTTTTTTTTTTTAAATCAGTTTGGATGTATGATTCAATGACACGCCCATAAATACTCATTTCATTACTGGATGAATCGTGTATTTGAAAGAATCTGTTAAATGAAGATTCAACGTCAAATACATTTTTTAACAGTCACTTTACGCCACCTGGTGGTGAAACAATGTAATCGATTAATGTGTCATTTTCAGCGCGTTCAAGTTTCTTTCAAAAGCTGATTTGCTCTGTTTTGATCGATAACATAGACATAGTGTTTTTATCTGAACTATAAACTTTTATCTTAGTGCTTCTGTGATAATTTGAATATTTGTAACACAGAAGTAAAGATACTGTGTGGTTGAAAACACTGTTTGTGCAGCTGTACATGACAACTGCTCTCTTTGAAGTACTTTGAAGTAGATCAACTGTAAGACGTAAGGAAACCATGAAACGACCACACTGACGAGCTGATATGTCCTTTTTTATTCACAAACTCCTCGTCACTGGCGGGTACAGCACTCATTTTCATGTGTTTGTGTGTTCTGATCTCACGTGGCGATTGCGCAACTGAACTCCACAGCAACTTGTTTGCGTGTCACTCGTAGCGCGTCTGTTTGTGACCCAGGGACGGCACGAGCTTGAGAGTTGGTCATGCAACCGAACTTCATGTCTGTTTACATTTTAATGCATTTAAGTTAAACTATATCGAGAAATTTCTATCGTTAGCGAATCATTGTTTGCAAATCAGTTACCGGTCTTACTGATAATCAGTTAATTTAGTTCTCTGGTAGGGCTTGTTTTGCATTTTCTAATTGCTCTAGACTAGATTATGTTGGAGATGCACTTGGTATTTTTGCTCACTTTGTTTATTCTGCTCCCACAAGCAAATACAGTGGCACTGGTGCCCCCTTGAGAGGATCTGGGCATGTATACACATAGAAAACACAAACACGTGCTCTGTCTTGCCTTTCATCTGACTGGCCTAAAATGACCTCCAATTTACTGCTAGTCACATGGTACAGACGGATAGAACAAAGAGGCAGACAGAAACAGGGGAAGACTTAGATGGATACTGTCAATACTGCCTGTCCATAAATCCTCCATTTTCTCATGCAAATTACAACATCTCACTGTCATATGAAAAATCTGTTGAACAGTGTGATTTTAGTGTATTCATACACCATATTTTATTGCACCCTTTATGAAATATTTAACTAAATCAATCACAGATTTGGATCCCAGAGAAGCTGTAAGAGAAGAGAAGAATAAGGATTTTGTTTTGGGAAACACAACATTTGACCATTACTATCTTAAATCCATGTGTCCATTTGCTCATTCCTAATGGGGATCTAATGTGACAATTTGGCAGTGTCAGTCCAGGAAAGTCTGGAAAGGAAGTTTGGAAAACATGGTGGAGCCATACCTATTGTTCCCACATCTGAATTTCAAGACAGGATTGCTGTAAGTATAAATGCAAAAGCTCTTGTCACATAATTTGTCTTTCTTAACCATTTTAAATAAGACTACTAGACCTGTTATACATTTTTGTTCATCTGCTAGGGAGCTTCTGAAAAGGACATTGTGCATTCTGGTTTGGCTTACACAATGGAGCGATCTGCCAGAGTAAGTGTATATATACATATATCATAATCTATTTAATTAATTAATTTATATATTATTTAAAAATGGTCACACTTTAGATTGGGGCCTAATTCTCACTAATAACTAACTATTAACTATGACTTTTGCCTCAATTAACTCCTAATTACTGCTTATCAATAGTTAGTAAGGTAGTTAAGTTTAGGTATTGGGTAGGATTATGGGATGTAGAATATGGTCATGCAGAATAAGGTATTAATATGTGCTTTATAAGTACTAATAAACAGCCAATATCATATGCATGCTAATAAGCAAATGTTATTATTTTTTTCTTGTTGCTGTATTAACATTTTAATAATAATAATAATAATTATTATTATTATTCTATCTCCAATAAAACTCCATGTAGTTTCTTTAATTTTATTTTTATTATTTTTTCAAGTCAAATAATAAATGTAGCATTCCACTACACTGGCCAGTCACAGTAAGATGTAAGATCTCCCACTTAGTTCTGACATATCAGACTGTGTCAGGTAAATTTAATCTGTAAAATGATTAATGACAATGCCTCGTTAGTTGATTAATTGTTAACATCCCTGATTATGGTTGCGTTAGATGGTATCTAACATTTCTACATGTAAGTTTAATGTCATACTGCATCAATGCCCCTCCAGCACAATCCTTTCTGTCTTTGAACATGGAAACAAACAGATACTCTTACTTGTTACTCACCTAGCAACAGCTTTTGTGTAAGACTGGAATCTGGTAACCAGATAACAGCATCTGTTCATTCATGTTCTATTGTTGCTGTCAGCCTTTTGTTTCTGAATTGGAAATGAGATCGAGCCCATTAAATGGATTCCTATATCATCCACCACACCCAGTTTGTGATTTATTGAAAGCATTAGTTATAGGATTTGCTCAGTCAAGTATTTTATTTTTTTTTCCAAGTAAGTTCTCTTATTCAGACTGTAACATGTTGCTAAGCTAACAGCACAATAGACTGTTTAATAAAGCTATTTTATTTATTATTTTCCATATTAAATAAAATATAAGTTAATTTATAATCAACATTTCGATATCCATCTTGGATTTATTTTTTCACGGTGCTCATCACATTGTATTCTTATATTGGCTTCTCCATAAAGGATACATGCGATGCTGCCCTTGAATTTGACCAAAATTAGGTATTGTTGAAGGCAGCATTATTAAGATGCCTTTTAAAAAAAAATGTTCACTTTGAGAGTACATGTATAATGCCTTAAAATGCTATCTCTGGAGTCCGTGTGTACTAGTCTGTCTGTGTTTAGGATAGTTTGAAGTATGAAGAGCCTGCTTTATGTAAAATGCTTCTTCGGGAATGATCAGATTGTTCACATAATTCATCTTTCGTCCTTTTAGCAAATCATGCGCACAGCCAACAGGTATAACCTTGGGCTGGACCTGAGGACAGCTGCCTATGTCAACGCCATTGAGAAAGTCTTCAAAGTGTACCATGAGGCTGGCCTTACCTTCACATAGACGGTTGTATTATTCACCTGACTCTGTATATCGAAGTCTGCACAGACCTGAGTCACTTAACCCTACAGCACCTCACGTTTACATTTTATACATCAAAATATGTCATATCATTTATGCATGTGGTTACCAATATGCATCTTTAGAAGCTTCTGTTCTTGTCTAGTTCATCATCCTTTCAAATATTCAAGGCTTTTAGAAAAGCCTTTAAGCCAAAGTCCCTTAAATTCACTCTCTTTGTCACATTTAAGAGCATAGTGGGAATGTCTTGCCAGGAAACACCAAAAATCAGTAACAATGTAACTTATTTTAGAGCTACAGTATTTCAATGCTTTGTAATGTTTTCTTTAGGCCATGTGTTAATGAAGTAGTTACTAAAAACATTAAGCCTTATACTTACAGCTGTAAACTTGAACACTGTTTTTTTTTTAATACTAGTTTCTAGAATTTCCAGTTAGTTACTCCCCCCCCCCCACCCATTTTGACAAAAATGTGGTCAATTGGAAAAGGATGCAGGATGAATCTCAGGCTTTTTATGTTACCAAAATATTGCACATAAATATCTGGTTTTGCTGCTCTTTAGAATAGTCTTCAGTAATAACCCAATGCCTTCCTTTAAAAAAAAAAAAAAAACCTTATTGGTAAATGTGTTTAATTTCTTAACAGTATGCAAATGGTGGGACATATATTTGGGAGAATTTTTATTTTCGTCATATTAGCATTTATTATGAATTAGCCTTTGAAAAGACTTTGTATTGCCTTTTTAAATTGTCTAAATTTAATAAAATGTGTGATTATGTGTCAGCTGATTTACTGGGATAAATTTCATTTGTCCTTTGAAATGTTTTAAATTTTTTGATTAAAAACAATGTGATTTTCAAACTAAGGTTATAGTAGAGCATTAAGGCCATATTAGCTCATTTAAGTGGATAAAACGAGACATTTTTTCAGTAATTAAAACTTTTGTATTCAGCTTTATTCACTAAACATCTTATCACAAGGTATTACAAACAAAAAACATGCTAAATAAACTTAAATACATAATATGAATGTAATATGCATGATTTTTAGTAGTGGTCGTACATAAGATATTGAAGAGACATCAAACTATTTACATGAGTAATAAAGTCCATGACACAAGGAGATGCTGATTTTAGGCAGAGTTCGCCAGCTGGAAACCTCAGCCAGAGATTGTCAGAAAATCATTTCTCACTGAACTCGTTAGCAAGGTCATCCAGGGCTTCGTTGAAACCTAATCAAACACAAAATATTAGTATGTTATGATATTTGTGCACGGTGGATTTACATTTTGTAATGTTCTCTATGAAATAATATTAGACTCATTAGGTTTTGACTTGTGATTGCTAGAAGTTCAAACAATGTATGTATGTGTGTATATATAAAATGATATAATGCACTTTGTTTTGCTAAGAAGGATGAGCAAACTCACTGCCGTCTGCTCCAACGTTGCTTTCTGCATTGCTGCTTCCTCCTGCACTGATGGCTCCTCCAGTGCTCTTTTCCTCTGGTTTTTCTGCTGAAAGGAGGCCACTAAATATTCCACCTCCTGCCTTTTCCTTTGGTTTCTTGTCCTTCTCCTCAGTGCTTGGGAAAAGACCTCCCATGCCCCCGGTCTTATCAGTTTCCTGTTTCTTTCCAGTAATTGTTTCCTTCACCTTTCTTTTAGCTGCAGCAGCTAGGAGAATTTAACAGGAACATTATTTAAAGGTAATTCATGATCATTTTTTGTAGTCCAGTTTCACACGCCACAGCTTGCATCAGATTGTGGCCAAAAAGTTTTTTTTTTTTTTTGTTTTTTTTTAATATGTCTAAAAATAAAGAGGCTTGGCTAGTTTTACTTGCATACAGAGGCCCATTCTAGCTTCATACCTTATAAGGAGTGGCATGACTACTGGACTGACTGCATTCTTAAGAAATATTTCATCTAGCTTTTTAATAGAGAACAAACACTGCTAGCTTATGATTAAATGTATAAACTAAAAAAAGTTAAACATATGCATTAAATTTCATGCTCACTGAAACATTGAGTTTGTAAAAAGGTGGGAAAACAACTTGCCAAAACTGCAAGAAAGTTCACATTTTATGTGATTATTTATCTTAAGTAAGGCCACGTTCACACTGTAAGTTTTTGGGATTGACAACTGCATTTAGTTACAGGTGTGAGTCTCCAAATGTCCTGTTCACACAGCAACTGTCTGTATGAATGTGCAGTGAGAGTCAAGCCTGTATTCTCTTACTAGTAAACATAAAGACAGTGACCAGCGTAATATTAAAGATGCTGACGTCCATAAAACTGAAGTCTCATCACTTTTGACATGACAAGAGACCAATTGAACCGCAAGTTTATCCATTCAAACTTCATTAAGCAACAGCAGCATGTAAACACGCGCTAGACAGAGTTTTTAACCGTTGCACTCGCGTGTCGCGTCCTTTGCGACGTCTCGCGCATGACAAGGCATTTGAATTTGGAAAAGAAACACAAAACTGACTGGATCTAACACCTTAAGATGACGCACAGCTCATATCTCTGTCGCTGTAAGTTACCGAAAGCAAAACACCAGCTCTTTCGCACTGTATGACGTGACAGACAACTAGTTATCAAGTGCTGTTCCGTTCACACAGCGCGAATATACTGAGAATGCGGTTGTGAGTCCTGAAAATTTACGGGTGTGAGTTCGGTTATAAAATTTGGTTGTCACACCCGTAAATAACCGTACTGTGTGTGAACGTAACCGTATTCTGCTGCTGTGTGAATGTGGCTATAATATGTTAATCATTTAATTAAATGATTTAGTTAAATGAGTCATGGTGTCATATTTTCATTACATGTCTAGAGAGTTTGTTTAACTAAAAAGGACAACAGGTTAGAAATGAATTAAAAGTTGATGTCTTCTGTTTTGTTTTGTTTTTAACTGCCAGAAATCTGTTATTTTCGTATTGGAATACTATTATATTTTTTATTAATATTTTGAATTTGTTTTGATTTTTATATTTTCCATTTTAGTATTTTTGTCTATCATGTCTATCATTTTTATTAATTATATTTCAGTTTTAATTCTTTTAATAAATCAAGTTAAATTGAAATGACAAATGACTAGCTGAAATAAAATGATTTAAAAAAAAAATGTTTTAATTTTACTTCAGTTAACATGTTTTTTTTGTGTAAGTTAACTATAATAACCCTGGCTGAAAGTTAGATTATATGATTATTAGTACTTAAGCCACTATTTTTAGGTAAACAAAAACATAAACAAATAATATAACTGTTTTCATTTAAATCTCAGAAAAAAACTCTCGGGTTAATCTATTGTTTTGTGCCCTTCAATTTTGAAAATTATATATAACACAAAGTGTTTCATCATAAAATGATGACGCACAAAACTTCACAAAAATAGCTTGAAAGTTTTTTTTTTTAAGCTTCTCACACAGAAGGAACTCACCTGCTTTATCCACTGCCTGGTCGACAAATGAATCTGCTGCTTTATTACCCATAAATCCCTTTATGAAAGACGACATGTTTCTAGAGTCTGATGTTGTTGATGCAAGAGCGTGTGTATGTGTCAGTGTTTTGAAGCCAAAGATGCATGAGGTTTTATTAGGCTGCTGCGCCATGAAAGTATGTCAGGGATGTGTGTGCCTATTGGCTACTGCAGCTTGGGTGGAGTAGAAAGACATCAGCAGAGAGAACAGCAAGCTTGCTTGACTGGTTTACCTGGTTTCCTGTCTCATCACCAGTCGGGGTTTCAGCAGAATCATCATTTGTCTAGTCGTTTAACAATGTAATTAAATGTATTTATTTTCAGTATTATTTACCATATTTTACTTTATTTTTAATTTAGTTATTTAATTTTAATTTAAAAGTCAGGTGAAATAGAGAAAGTTTGGGAGGTATATACAGGGTTGATAGTCTTGCCTTGTCTTAATTTTGTTATGGCCGTTTCTAAGGTCAGTTGCATTGTTTTTGTTTTGCTGTAGAAGCCAAAGGAAAACGATGGGCTGATAGACTTTTCTGTCTCCTCCCATAGCTGGAATGTGGAAAAAGCTGAATGACTCATTTCAAACTCTGATAACGCATGCAGACCATGAAAACTTCATAAACGCTAACATTCTGACATTCGGGCGCAGTGCTTCTCAGTAGTATTATAATGGCCTTGGCCATATGGGATGTTAGCTGTATGTCATGAATCCTTTGTTTGTTTGTTGATGAGATACATATTTAATTTGATGTGCGGGTGCGCCAGGAACAAGGAGGAGAAGAGCAGGAGGGGTGTTCTGATCTGAGAAGGGTGTGTGTGTCCTGATGCTTTTAAATTCATTTTCGTAGTTTCACTGGATTTAAGGGTGGAGCTGAATGTACTGTATATACATATTTAATGTATACATAACTTAATACACATACTTTATATTACAAATATTGTGCTTGACTTGTTTGCTTTCTTAGCACTATGGTCTTATATATTTATTAGCAGTATTCTGCTTTATAAAATAAGGATACAAATGAAAATAGATTTATTTTTCACAAAACTGAATTTATTACAGATGGAGTATTCAAAAAATCAGCCATTTTCAGACTTCATTGCGAACAGTAAGTCAAGTGAATGAGTATGATCAGTTAAAGTGTAGTCGTGAGGCAGCATACATGCTTCAACAAACCAATTATGCAACCTATCAATTTATTTTTGAATTGTTTATAATGGGTACTATTGCAAGCTACATATTAGAGCATTTATAAATAGGTTAAATAACCACACTTAAAGATAATACTGAAAAATATTTAATCAGCCAGCTTCACGCTTTACAGTCCAGACATCAATGGCCCTCTTTTCTTTTTTTTTTCTTTCCTTTTTTTGGGGGTGGATTTGGTCTGGCCATCTGTGATTCTGTCTTTTTCTGCTTTTTGTTTCTAACATCGTCTCAGATACAACATTGAGAGTGTATTTGGACTGGAATGTTTTCCTTTCCTCACACTGACTGTGTAAAATCATCATCCATCGAACCTCATTGTGTTGGGTGGAGGAAAACTGGTAAGTATCAGTTTCAGGGCAGGTAGGAATGATAGACTTTGTCTATATAAAAATCTCCAAATCACAAGCACATGTATGTAATATTTGCACAAATGTGGTAATGACACGCACTGCACAGTATACGTGAAAATTGCATAGCTAGATAAAGTTATTACATGAGCATTTTATTCTTGTGAATAGTATTTCTGTAGGTCTACATGAAGGAAAGTGAGGTAAGGAGAGATTGTTCATGAGGAGAAAGCAAGAGAGAGGAGTGGGTGTCTTTGTTTTCTGTGAAGTTAGATATTATATAGTGTCCATCAGAGGTTTAGCATGATAATATTCAGGTATGGCCAGCAGCTAATGAACTCTCTCCTCTGATGCAAGAAGCAGAGGATCACATGGGCGTTCAGTGTGACATCAGCCTGAAATAATAAAAAAAAAAAGGACGGTTACTGTGCAGATGACTCTTCATTATTTGTAATATATGACTTTTTAAACAACTGAAACTCACTACACATGAAACAGAGGTACGTTTTATACAAAGCCTGTTTGTGTCCTCTGCATTTCCGACCTGAAGCATATGTGCTATGTTGTAACAGTAAAAACCTGTCTGATAAGACTGTAAACTATGTAAACTGCTGAAAGTGACTGGAAACTGAATTTGTTTGTGTTTGAAGGAAGAAAATTAGTCAGACCTCTGCATTCTTTGCAATTATGTAAATATGCTGACCTAAATTCTTAATCGCTTTCCAAAGGAATTGCTTAGATTTAAAAAGTGTATGTGTATGTATTTCAGTCATAACCTTATCTCAGAATGTATTTAAGCAAGACAAAAAAGTAAAAAAAATAATGATTTTAAATGACTAAACAAGACTAAATGAAATGCACACAGCTTTTTAAATGCCTATGCTTCTGTTAAGAGTTTTTTTTTCTACATATATCATTTAAAACAACCAGTTAAACTGCAAAAATCATTTTGACAAGCAACATTTCAGAGTATACCTATATGTATATTTTTTTAAAATTAGAATATTTTTCTTACCCCACTTGATTTTTGTTCCTGTTTTAAGCATACAACTAACTAAAGATCAATATATTGTTAGATTTATGCTATCAAATAAAAAAGGACAATTATTACAGATTAAAAAAAAAAAAAAAAACATCTCCCAACTCACCTCACCTACTGTCCAGCGTCTGTAGGCTGCTCTACAGCTCCCTCCTGCTTCGACAGCTCCACCTGGAGGCAGAAAGACAACAACACGTCTCTGCTGTGAACAGTTCTTATTTGATCATCTTATTTTCACTTCGTTAGGTATTTACAAAACAGGGTGAAAAAAAAAAAAATCTATACTTCTATACTTTTTCAGTTGTGAAATACATCTGTTTTACTATTATTGCTCCCTGGAAGATGTCAGAATCATGTTCATGTTTGTTGATGTACGGCGACGGATAATGGTTGCATGGTTATGGTTCTTCATGAGCTGTTTGCATATTGTAACTCTAATTAAAGAAACTGGGATGCGTTTTAAAAACGCAGAGCAATATTTGGAAAGCAGAAATTAGTTATTTATGAAGAACATCACTCTTGCTGAGCAGTGAGTCAAATTCCTTGCTTCACTGATTGCTGCAGGCCTGCCTCTCTCCTAAACTGCGAGAACAGTATATGAAATGTATAATTTTGATGTATTCAAATGGAAAGAATTTAGTCTTTAATGGTAATGGATTTGAGGTAAATGTGATCATTCAGCATGCTTTTATTGCATGCATGCATTTATTGAGTTTCTGAAAGCACCTCATTATTCTCCAGCTCATCCTGTCCATGATTGGGTGAAAAAAGAAAAATATGAGCATCATATCAAAAAGACTAACTTTATGACTTAACTCTCATTAAGCAATTTAAGTCTGCATTTGTACTGAATGATAAGACCAAATAATAACATGCATATGAATTCCTCACCGGTTTGACCAGGCCAGTGGATGCGACCACAGTCTCCAGGCTCTCCACTGCCTTTTCTGACACCTGATTGGCTCCAGCCACGGCACTCTCACCCACAAGATTCGCCTGCTCAGTTGTTTTCTGGGCAACTAGGACGGATGAAAAAGCATCTTTGCATTTTGATCTGAGATTTTCCATGGATTAGGGTATTTAAGAAAATGACAAAGTGTTGTTTAGTTATGATCTGTTTCTATTAATTCTTTTACCTGTGTTTACACTTGTCACAACGCCTTCCTTTGTCTTTGTGCCTGTCAAAAAAAAAAAAAAAAAAAACGTTTATTTTGAACAGTAATAATATCACTGATGAAATTATATATGGTTCACGCAAAAATGACATCCCATTCTTAATCCGTAGGGTTTAATATGGAGTTGGCCCACCCTTTGCAGCTATAACAGCCTCAGCTCTTCTGGGAAGGCTTTCCACAAGGTTTAGGAGTGTGTTTATGGGAATTTTTGACCATTCTTATAGAAGCGCATTTGTGAGGTCAGGCAGTGATGTTAGCGAGAAGGCCTGGCTCGCAGTCTCCGCTCTAATTCATCCCAAAGGTATTCTGTCGGGTTGAGGTCAGGACTCTGTGCAGGCCAGTCAAGTTCCTCCACACCAAACTCGCTCTTCCATGTCTTTATGGACCTTGCTTTGTGCACTGGTGCGCAGTCATGTTGGAACAGGAAGGGGCCATCCCCAAACTGTTCCCATAAAGTTGGGAGCATGGAATTGTCCAAAATATCTTGGTATGCTGAAGCATTAAGGAGTTCCTTTCACTGGAACTAAGGGGCCAAGCCCGACCCCTGAAAAACAACCCCACACCATAATCCCCCCTCTACCAAACCTTACACTTGGCACAATGCAGTCAGGCAAGTACTGTTCTCCTGGCAACTGCCAAACCCAGACTCATCCATCAGACTGCCAGACAGACAAGCGTGATTAGTCACTCCCAAGAACACGTCTCCACTGCTCTGAGTCCAGTGGCAGCGTGTTTTATACCACTGCATCCGACGCTTTGCATTGTACTCGGTGATGTAAGGCTTGGATGCAGCTGCTCGGCCAAGGAAACCCATTCCATGAAGCTCTCTATGCACTGTTCTTGAGCTAATCTGAAGGCCACATGAAGTTTGGAGGTCTGTAGCTATTGACTCTGCAGAAAGTTGGCGCCTTCTGCGGCTGAGTTGCTGTTATTCCCAATTGCTTCCACTTTGTTATGATACCACTAACAGTTGACCGTGGAATATTTAGTAGTGAGGAAATTTCACAAATGGACTTAATGCACAGGCGGCAACCTATCACGGTACCACGCTTGAATTCACTGAGCTCCTGAGAGCGACCCATTCTTTCACAAATGGTTGATTTTATACACCTGAGGCCATGGAAGTGATTGGAACACCTGAATTCAATGCTTTGGAGGGGTGTCCCAATACTTTTGGCAATATAGTGTATCTTCTTTTGTATTCTGTAGAAGGAAGCAATTCATACAGGTTTGGATTGCAAATAGTGTAAAGAATGACTATCCCTTTAAGCTTTCAGACATGCTCTCTTGTGAACTAATGCTTTTTCCACAAACTTGTACCTAATTTCATCTTATTTTTAGATAGATATCTGTGGCTTCTGTTATGTCCTGAGATCCATACACTTAGTCAGCTGCGCAAAGTCTTGTCTGGCAGTGCAACTAAATGTCCGGCTATTTCCAATACCCAAGAGACTACAAAATCATGGCAAGTAAAAATGCCTCTGATCTACATTCAGTGATTGGCACCACTAAGTGCTATTAAGCTTTACAGATTGAGAAGCGTTTTTTCTACTGAGATGCTTTCTGATTGTTAACAGTGGAAAAAACCCGCTTCTGCCTCTGAAAGGGCCCTGGCGTCTCTAGCACTGAATCTCAGATGCACGAATGGCCCATAGAACAAGCATAAGCACTGTTCCTTCCCAGAACCTTTGGGCCCACAGCAATGTGTCTGTGAAAGTTGCTCCTCCTTCCCAACATGCGCTCACACAGCACAACAAATACACCCCTCAAAAGAGACATGACATTGTCCTTGTTGTTCTGGACAAAGAGCTGATTTACTATCAAGACATGCACATTCTTCAAGGCTTAACCTCTGCATCTTGCAACACAATCTCAAGCCTGGAATCGTATATTATTAATGTTGTAATCAATAAGGATTGAGAATATTATCACCGCCCAACCCCTGCTGCAATATGATGTCACTTCCACAGCATCTCTGATTACATGACGAAGCATAAAACGTCTCTACAGCTGTAGCTTGCTGCCAAGATTAGGAGGAGGAGACTCTGATATACTAAATATAGTTGTGCATAGATTTAAAGGAAGATATTAGATTTCTGAATCATGTAACACAAATATCCCATAGCACTTTTTCACATAATAATGCTAGCAAGATCTATATTTGAAAATCATACTAATACAGGACACAATTTAAAGCTTTTTATTCTATACATTAGTCTGAATTACATCACCTCCCTCTCTGCTCCAATCCCAAAGCTCTTAATTTCTGATCCATATGAGACTTAATGGAATTAAAAATAATCCTATAATGGTCCTAAAAATAATTAATCTGGACTGTGCTCACACAGTTCTGCGATGAAAATGGTGTTATATAATGCAACAGAAATTAAAGTGACAGTTATGTGATTTCAGCCTGATCTATAGCAGGGGTCCAAAAGTCTGAGATTTCTGTGCTTTAGTGCTGTTTAGCTTAAAGGGTTAGTTCACCCAAAAATTAAAATTCTGTCATTCATTACTCACCCTCATGTCGTTCCATCCGCAAGATGTGGAACGACAATGCAGCTAACACTCCAAGGTCCAGAAAGGCAGGAAAAAGACACCATTAAATTACTCCATGTGACTCCAGTGGATTAAACTCAATTTTATGAAGCAACATGAGTGCTTTGCTTGTGCAAAAAACGCAAAAAATTACCACTTTATTTACAAAATAATATTATCCAAAGCATGTTCACGCAACAATGCCAGCTCTCGTGAACGCGTGTTGCAGATCTATATTTTTGTAAATAAAGTGGTAAATTGTGTTTTTTGCACAAACAAAGCACTCCCACTGGAGTCACATGGAGTTCTTTAATGATTTCATTCCTACCTTTCTGGACCTTTGAAAGTAGTAGTTGTGTTGGATCTCTATGGAGAGACAGAAACCTCTCAGACTTCATCAAAAAGATCTTAATTTGTGTTCTGAAGATGAATGTGGAACGACACGAGGGTGAGTAATTAGTGACAGAATTTTCATTTTTGTGTGAACTATCCCTATAAGTGACAGCAGCACTTGAGCATCATCAACTCCACTAGTCTGTCAGACCTGATGATCATGTTCTCCAGCTTGATTTGAGAGCATCTTGAGCTTTAATGGAAAACCATCTGACCATCTGAACAAAGAGTCACACGATCAATGTCACAAATTAAATATAACAAGAGTGCAGAATCTCAAATATTTCTTGTTCATCCATTCTACATTGTAATGTTTCTTTGTTTTCACATTTTGAAACCTAATTTAAATTAGATGTTGAATCACTGATTTTCAGTGTGGTCTCAGACCTTTCCCCACTAAATAATATTTATTATCAACTCTTTCCCCACCATTGATTTAAAAAAAAAAAAAAAGTTGCCACCACCGCCAGTGTTTTTGATCATTTTCACAAAAATATTTTGTTTTATGAATATCTGAACATGCTTTATCTGAACATGAACATACTTTTTTATCAACACTTGAATGTAGGTAAGTAAAGAAAAGCAAAAAAAATCTCCCAAAAAAAAAAAAAAAAAAAAAAAAGACTACAAGTAATGCTTTTATCGCTTGTTTCTGCTCATTTTTTTCCTGTGTTTTGATCCGGAGATTCAGTACTCTTTCAGAAGATGCATAATAGCGCCCCCTACCGTATAACAGTGAAAACATGGAAAGCTGGAAAATTCCGTCAATGGTGGGGAAATGTTGTCTCATAAATGGCAGAAAATTCTGTCAATGGCAGGCAAAGAGTTAAAGATAGGTTTGAGAATCAGTATATTACTTAATTATTTGTATGTAACAGATGTCTATGTGTATGGAGTAACAAGTCCTGGGGTGGCAAGAGATGTGTGTACTCTATGTGTTGGTAGTTTGTCATAGGTCAGTGCAAAGTGACTTTGCTTTTCTTTGAGAGGCTTGAGATTTCTTTGATTAGTAGATTGAAAATCGTCTGTGTGGTCTGGAGGAAAGCTTTTAACTCCAGCTGCAACACACACACACACACACACACACTCCTCCTCCTGTCCAACAGTCCTTGTAATAGCAATCATATTGTGCTTTGTTCATAACACTGAAAACAGAATGACAGGTTCCTGTCACTTGTGTGTACACACTGAGAGCCATTACGAACCATAAAAGATTGTGTACTGACCCAGACAGACCCTGGTCTCTGAAGTGGACCGGAAGGGAATGGGATTATAGTGCTGTGTGCTCCTGTGAGCATAGCAGCACAACCAGGAAGAAATTATGTATTACACACAATGTTTCTGCCAAAAGTCATTTACAAGATGCAGTATTTTACAGTAAAACTGTACTGCACTGTATAATCTTACCAAAATTACATGTTAATATAATTTATTATATTAGTAACAATGTAAAAGCAAGATGATCCACATATTTAGACCTTTTTGTGACATTAAAATAAACAATGACCTACTGTATCTTGTAGTTTATATTCGTTTAACATGCAATATAAATGGAGTTCAGTTAGGCTTTTCTCTTCATAATGTGTGAAAAAAGTGAAAAAAGAATGTGCTTCCTTTCTTCCTCTTCAGTCTTTATCTCTTTCTATCTCTCTCTTTGGAGGGCCACTGCTCTGGACAGAGTAAATAACCACAGTACTAGTAACCACGTAAGTTGTTTGTCTTGTTTACAACTGAGTCTAGGCAGATGAATTTGTGATCTGATAAGAGACAACAGTCAGGTGGACAGGGCTGGTTTGTTTTTGAACGCTTGCTGTTGTTCACTTACTGTAGTGACGGAGCACAGCAGTCACATGTGGTGTAATGGGCTCATGCCCCAAATTTATTTTCATTGCCCTGGTTTTCATTTTCTGGACTCTTGCCAGCATGCATTGTAAACAAAAAAGCAAAAAACAAAATCAAACTGATGATGATAAAATGTATGTATTATTTAACATAGCAGGGCAAACCCAGCAATTATTTTATTTCAATATTATTGATATAAATATATTTTTTGTTTTCAATTTCAAAATATTTGACTTTCTGTATACATTTAATTGATTAAAATATTATATTATATTACTTATTATATTATTGTAATTGGCAATGTTTTTAAATATGAAAATTTCACACAATACCATGTAAAACAGCTTTGTCTTCACTACACTTTACTGAAAAAAAAAGTAAGGAATATTATATTAAATATATATTTAGACAGTACAAAATGCCTTTTCTGACTTTAATCTAATTCTCTGACTTTTCTCCCCTCAGTTGAATTTGTACATACCTACATACATGACCCCCTCTTTGGTTTTGGCAGCTGCCTCCTCCACCCCTGCTTTGGTTTTCTCAGCGGCGGCCACCACTCCCTCCTTAGCCATGGAGAATCCCTTCTTCAGTGCATCCATTCTGGAGATCAGAGCTGGGCTTTATGTCCTTTAACTGGAACTGGCTCTCTTCTTATAACCGATGGATGGAGCTGTGTGTGCTCTGACTACAAGTGTGGTAAGTGCGTTTGCCAGAGTGTGTGTGAGTGTGTGTGCAGCTCCTTTGAGAGTGGGATGGGCACTCAGTGCTCAGACAGATTGGGACACCCTTAACAAGAAGAGCAGTCAAGCGGAGGGGGAGAAGGCACGAGGAGAGAGAGAGAGAGAGAGAGAGAGAGAGAGATAGGGGGTATAATAACAAGTGGGTGAGAGGAATGCCGAGAAGTGGAATCCACAAGCAGAAAGCTTTTTCAGTTTGGCCTGTTTTCTCCAGCCACCCATAATAAATGAGATTCACATACTGGAAGATTAAATTGTTAATGCTCAATCCAGCATCAGCGCAGAGCTTCATAAAACTATTAAACAACCTCTTCCCTTAATCCTGCCACAGCACAAACTTACACGCCACCCAAAACCATTGTCTGTCACACACCATCTACAGTGTTAAGTATTATTTAAATGCTAAAATATTATTTATAAACTATTATTATTTATTAATATTTTGAATGTAAATTTATTTTTATATTTCCAGTTTTTATTACTTTATGTGCTTTTGAAATTTGTATTCACTTTTTTTCTATATTTATATGTTTCTAAAGTTATTATATATATATATATATATATATAATTTATATTTTAATTTATTTCAGCTTTGTTTCAATTAACAAAAAATATTTTTTAATAGTTAACAATAACAACACTGATTCCTAGTTTATTAGAAGTCATTATAATTAAATTGAATTGATCACTTATAGATTACATTTCTTCAAATCAATGTATTCATGAATGGATGTAAAAATAAATGTACATTTTTGCCAACCTGAGGATAAGCACCTCCACAAGGTTTCTTCCTCATCTTTAATCATCTTGAGGGGTTTTCATTGCCAATTTCACTTGGCTTTGGATTTAAATAAATATGTTTTTTTTTTTAAGTGCTATGCAAATTGAATGAAAGAAATTGAATAGGCTGTAAAAAACATAATTTATTACAATTGGGTGCAAATTTTAATACCAAACTTCCGCATATGACAACACTTCTCCTTGATGCTCACAGAACCTGTCACATTCATCAAATAATAATGTCAATCTGACATGAGTGTATAAATGTGTTTGCTCTAATCTAATATGGATCCTCTTAGTGTGGATCATATATTTAAAGCTAATGGGAAGCTGTGGTACGGGCTGCAGGATATACAACAGTGAAATTAAGAAATTACTGCATAACCATAATTATGTTGTTATGATGCATGCAGTATGAAAGAAAAAAACCTCAATGGACAGTCTTTCTCTTTCTATGTTATACAACCCATTCTATAAATAGCAAAAGCTGTATCTTGATAAGAGCTTAATAAAATCACACTGGGGCACAGTACAGAAGGAAATTTGTTTTTTCATCATAGATGTAATTTTTGTTGGCTAATCCAGCATGAACTAGGGAAATGATGTATAGTCTTTTATATATTTATCAAGTTAAATCTCTCAGTGGCCTGGTGCGGGATTCAAGCTTGTTAGTCTGATGCATTATGATGTTAAAAGTCAATGAAATCGTTTGATGTAAGCAGTTTTCTTACCTGTATTTATACAGGAAGTTTGGACAGAATATATTGATGAAATTGTCCCTTTTTTCAAATTGCTAATCAACTTGGATGGGACATTCTCATTCTAGATTCTATATACTGTAAAAAGTGCAAGCATGCAATGCATTTCTACCTGATCTAAACCTTAAAAATGTATTTGGTTGGTGGAATGTAAGGTAGTCAGCTTGATTGAGATATATTAAATAACATTAATTTTTCATCCAGACAGGAATTTGTGCACACTGTGTAAGAAATGTACCTTAAGTGGTACAACAGTTTGTCACTTGGGCAGTACCCTAGGGACATCTTTGTGCCTTATACACCCCTAAAAGGTTCATACTGTATCTTAAGGGTACATATTACTTCTCTTAGGTACTAATAAAAACCTTTTAGGAGTAGATGAGGTGCTAAGTTGTCCCTTAAAGGATATTGCCCCACTGACAAGCTGTTGTATCCCTAAAGCCCGGAACACACCAAGCCGATGCCGACGAACTAGTAGCGACGAAAGCAGACTGCGGGGTTGGCTCACGTCGGCAGCATCTGGGTCCAAAGTTGCCCTGACACACTAAACCAACAGTCGACACCCAACGGCCAAGTAGCATGTCTGTTCTGCGCCTGCGTAAGAAGAAATGCCTTTCCGTACCAGCAGGTGGCAGCAGCTGAACAGCCAATCAGAATTGGCCGAAAGAAAAAATGACGAGGACCAACTTCAGCCGATGGTGTGGAACACACTGAGAAAACTTAGTCTGCCGACGAACAAAAACTGCCCAATGGCCGACCGTCGGCTTTGTGTGTTCCGGGCCTAAAAGTACAAAAACATCTGTTGTATTTTGATGGTGGTTATTAATGCCTCTCTGTATTCACACAAGAGTACACTCTGGTGTTTAATTGGATTGTCTTACTTTAATTCATGGCATGAGTAGAGAGTTGATATGAATGTCTCGGCAGTTCATAAGTATAAATGCAATGGTTCTTTCATCATTCATTCTGACATAAATGCAGTAACTCATTCTCTCAGCTATGTCTGAAAGATACAAAACTGCTCCTGATATTGTGCTCGGTTGCAGACGGATCTCTGAGCAGAAACAGTGTCTGGTCACCAGTAGTCACGTGAGCTTGTTATCCACCTCTGTGATATAGTGCTTCTCAGGCTAACTAGATGACCACTGCTGTATGTCTAAATATAATGCCTTGCATTTCTCAGGACAATGAGAGAATGTAATCTAATACTGGCTGCTCAGAACTCAGCGCTATCGGGTCAATATGCATTCATCACGTGGCAAAAATCGAGGCCCTGGTAGAACAGCATGATCAGTACAGAACTAATCACCAACTTGATGACAGAACAGTGTGAAATATCTCATCCATACTCTCCCGAATCCCTATCGAAGCCATATCTAGAGCATATTCATCAAACTTTGCAAAACAAAACTTTCTCTCATTTGATCTCAGCGCTAATTTAATAGAATTCACCAGTGGACAAAAAGGCCTTTTATGCTGAAAAGCTGGAGTGTAATGCTGCAAATTATAACTATATGAAAACTGAACAACATGTTGGATTTACTTGTTTCTTTCAGCAAAAATAAGTCTGCATCTTACAGCATTTACAGTCAATATGAAACCATTCAAATGGTTAATTTGTTTCATTATGAAGGTCAGCTGTGTTATTTGCTCTTTGTCACATTTTCTGTTTATAGACATATTTCTGCTTATGTCTGTCAGATGTCTTTTAAGTCTCTTTCTATTTCTTGTTCAGTCTCCTGCCTGTAACAGAAGTCTTTGTGGTTGATCAAACTGATCATCTGTGGTTAATGTAAGAGTGTGATGAAGCAATTGGCGTCCTAATGTGCCTAGGTTCAGAGCAGCCATGTACTTAAAAGCTGCTTTGAGGAAGTAAAAATCCCATCTGAGATCATACCACATCCCTGCTGTGTAGAATGGGTGAGGCTTTCACCAAAAGTATGAGTTTTTATTGCAGCTACAACATGGTGTGACTGGCAGACCTTTGATGGCACTTAAAAACAATGACAGTGTTTTCCTAGTGATCTCTATAGTGACACTCCCATGTTTTTAAAGCTTTGATTTAGGACTAAAGGCTAATTTCATTTGTGGATTTAAAAAAACAAACTATTAACTATTAGTTAATATATTGCCAGAAGTATTGGGACACCCCTCCAAATCACTGAATTCAGGTGTTCCAATCACTTCCATGGCCTCAGGTGTATAAAATCAAGCACCTAGGCATGCAGACTGCTTCTACAAACATTTATGAAAGAATGGGTCGCTCTCAGGAGCTCAGTGAATTCAAGCCTGGTACCGTGATAGGTTGCCACCTGTGCATTAAGTCCATTTGTGAAAGTTCTTCACTACTAAATATTCCACGGTCAACTGTTAGTGGTATCATAACAAAGTGGAAGCAGTTGGGAACAACAGCAACTCAGCCACGAAGTGGTAGGCCACGTAAAATCACAGAGCGGGGTCTGCGCATGCTGAGGTGCACAGTGCGCAGAAGTCGCCAACTACAGTCAATAGCTACAGACCTCCAAACTTTGTATGACCTTCAGATTAGCTCAAGAACAGTGCGAGTACAATGCAAAGCATTGGATGCAGTGGTGTAAAGCATGCCGCCACTGTACTCTAGAGCAGTGGAGACGTGTTCTCTGGAGTGGTGAATCACGCTTCTCTGTCTGGCAATCTGACAGATGAGTCTGGGTTTGGCGGTTGCCAGGAGAACGGTACTTGCCTGACTGCATTGTGCCAAGTGTAAGGTTTGGTGGAGGGGAGATTATGGTGTGTTGTTTTTCAGGGTTTGGGCTTGGCCCCTTAGTTCCAGTGAAAGGAACTCTTAATGCTTCAGCATACCAAGACATTTTTAACAATTTCATGCTCACAACTTTGTGGGAACAGTTTGGGGATGGCCCCTTTCTGTTCCAACATGACTGAGCACCAGTGCACAAAGTAAGGTCCATAAAGACATGGATGAGCGAGTTTGGTGTGGAGGAACTTGACTGGCCTGCACAGAGTCCTGACCTCAACCCGAAAGAACACCTTTGGGATGAATTAGAGCGGAGACTGCGAGCCAGGCCTTCTCGCTAACATCACTGCCTGACCTCACAAATGCGCTTCTAGAAGAATGGTCACAAATTCCCATAAACACACTCCTAAACTTTGTGGAAAGTCTTCCCAGAAGAGTTGAGGCTGTTATAGCTGCAAAGGGTGGGCCAACTCCATATTAAACCCTACGGATTAAGAATGGGATGTCATTAAAGTTCATGTGCATGTAAAGGCATACGTCCCAAAACTTTTTGCAATATAGTGTAGATAGATTTGTTTCATTTTATAGACACATAAATACATTTGTAAGTGCTATAATTAAATAAGAATTAAGAGATACAGAGCAAGTAGCAATAGAAAAGAAAGTGTATTGTTATAGTTGTATTGTATTTAAAGCTTTATTTAAAAACCTTACAGTTTAACATTTCTCTCTCTCACACACACAATGCATGCACAGGGCCTTTTAGTGACTTTGAAAATCCATTGCAACAGCTTGTGTTGCCTAGCAACAAAAAGTGTTTTCCCTCATTGAATCTGGGTCTAAAGAATTAGTTCAAAGGTGACAACTGTGAGAAGACACTTTTTCTCTACATGTCTAAGTAGCTCTTTAAGTGCTACCAAATTTGCACAATAGTGCTAAATGACACATACGTTGAAAACAGTCACAAGTGTTGCTCAAATACCTGTGTATGTTATTGGCAACTGTACCAACAACAGCAGCCATGGCACATGTCTCTTGAGTACATCTGTACCATCAGCCATTCCTCCTGACTACACTGGAGCTAATTTACTGCTAGTGGAACCCTTCCTCTGGCACAACATATTCTGTATGTTATAGCCCAAGTCTCTCTCTGTCCACAGCTTGGGATAATTTCTAAAATACTATGCCATGAGTAGTACATTACTAACACTTGCAAATGTACATTACTGGTAGTAATAGTTCGTCAAACTGTAAGTCAGCATTGAAATCTGTAATATCAACACAGTTTTCAATATAAAAATACCTGATTCCGCAATAATACCATTACAGCATTGTCTCTGCTAACCAATTTCATAATCATTATACACTAGCCAACCATTCAAAAGTTTGGGCTTGGTAAGATTTTCAATAGTTATATTGTGAAATATTATTAGAATTTAAAATAACAGCTTTTTATTTTAATATATTTTAAAATGTAATTTATTCATGTGAAGGCAAAGCTGAACTTTCAGCAGCCATTACTCCAGTCTTCAGTGTCGCATGATCCTTCAGAAATCACTCTAATATGCTGATTTGATGCTCAAAATACATTTCTTATTATTGTCAATGTTGAAAACAGTTGTGTTGATAAATATATTTGTGGAAACCATGATACATTTTTTGTTCAGTTATACATAAATCTGCGCCTTTAATCAAAATAGCTTCCCCTGTTGACCTGTTTACTGGCTCGAGGGTGAGACGAACTGTCACTCACGAGATTGCAGCAAACCACAGTGATCCAATCAATTCCCATTGGAAAAAAAATCGAGTCAATATTCTTTTCGTTAGGTCTACAGCTCACTTGAATTTGTTCTAGATTATCAGGTGTATTTTAGAAGGCACCTGTAAGGTAGTAGTCTGAAAATGCATTCCTAACACTAAGGCAAGTTCACATTTGCTTTACAGCACTGACATCTACTGGTGACTCTAAGTAAGCGTCCTGCATGTACGTGTGTCCTGTTTATATGTGCGTTACCTTAATGATTGTATTCGCCTTCAGACAGCTCAGAATTGACTGCAGGTTTTTTGCCATTTATCTTGCTAACATGTTAGAGCTTCACAGTTTACTGAAGAAAAACTCTGCATAAAAGTCTTTCACAATGAGCTCTAGACAAAACATTGTATCGTTGTTTGTACAAAACCACTAAAACATCTGTTCCTGTAAGTATGGTAGAGCAGAGAAACTACACTGTTTCAACTAAAACACTGACTCATCCTTTGACTTTACAGTAAACTTCATAAATCTGTTTCCTCACATACTGCTGCCAGAGGAGGGCCTCCCAACTCCATATCTCTTAAAGGGATAGTTCACCCAAAAATGAGAATTCTATCATCATTCACTCACCCGCACATTGTTCCGAGGTGTGTATATGGCACATGAGTTGTATGGATTACATTTATGATGCTTATGCTTTTCACAGAAAGTCAACAGGTTTGGAACAAGAACAATATGATAGTGAGTAAATGATGACAGAATTTTCATTTTTCTATCCCTTCAAGCTCTTTGTAACGGAATAAAATGTATAGAAAGACAGGATATTATTTTTATATAAAAACCATTGCCTTTTTATCTTTTCATAATTCACTTAAATTCAGCTTTAACATCTCTTTCCTGAGCTACTTAACTCTGAGTGGAGAGATGAGCAGCAAGAGGTGAAAAGAGCATAAAAATTCTGGTGACCAGCCAAGAGAAATGGCCTGCTTTTTCACTCAAACGGTCAAGTGTGTGTGTCCAGTACCTCTGAGCATGTAAAGCCTGAGAGCTGACGGGCCTCATTGTTCCAAAGCTCAGCGACCTTTCCACGGGGAGTAAGCTGAATGTGGGTGGGGGGTTCATTTCCGAGGATTGTTGGAGGTCTTTGAAACTATTAAGAGGAGGGAGAGGAAGAGAGGGGGGTGTACTCCGAGGAGCGCCTGACAGGAGAAGGGAGGGAGAGATAATTTTCGAGATGGGGGTGGAGAGTTTCCATACGGCACCACTGAGCAACGGCTTCACAACATCTTGTTCTCCTTTCCTTTTTACCAGTTCCAGTGCGTTCTGAGGAGCATACAGATATGGTGGTGCTGAGGTTGGTCGTATTACTCCAGGGGCTGCTTCTCGCAGCACGGTGTGAGGTCAGAGCCAGAGACCCGGAGGTAGAGGAGGAAGATGAGCTGAAAGACATGTCGGATGGTGGTGGATGGGACCATAGAGTTCCACTGGTAGGGTTTGGAGCACCTCAGCATGGCGAAGGACTAAATAGGCAGAGCCCTGATGTCTATGGAGCTGTCCACCATTCTCTGGGTCATGGACACCAAGATCCCAGCCGTGGACATCTTTCTCCGGATGTGCCTGAGGAAACATTATCTACAACTGAGAGCAAGGGCTCTCTTCCACGCACTGGGTAAGTGTGTTGCTTTTCCTCATTCATTCATCATGCTCCATTTGATTCAAACACATAATCATGACCGCACTGTACAAAAACAAAGTCATTTCTTGATGTTTCTTGAAAAGCATATAAGGCATATAACTCCTGGTTTTGGTTGTGCATATTATTGGTCTGCTTTACTGGGTCAAACTGTATCCCCTGGCATATAATGAGCCATAATCTGGCTCATTATATGCATGTCATAAAAAACATGCATGGTTTAAATGGTTTTAGAGCTCTTTTGTTTTTATTCTGAAGAGCCACCCAGGTTGAAGCAGAGCAGCTTGTGAAACAATGGCTGTAAAAACAAAGTGAAGTTGAGTTCCTCTCCATCGCTTCCTCAAGTTTCTTATCTTCTTATCAAAGCTCATTTTTGTAACAATGTCTTTATTATCACATTCGATCAATTCAATACATCTTTGCTGAATAAAAGGGGGGGAAAAAACTGACCCCAAACTTTTAAACGGTAGTGTATATGGCACATGAGGTTAAAGCAGAGAAGCAGGAAAAGCATTTCAGCAAACATTTGAAAGTACCTGTGTTGCTAAGAAAATTCTGTACTTAAAGGTCTCCTCTGACCCCTCTTCTCCTCAAAGTGTCAAGACTCAAGAGTGCCCATATGTTTTCTCTTAACTCTGGCTAATCCATAGTAATTCAGCCTAATTACCTGGAACACATAAGAGCTGAATGGTTCCTGCACTTTGAGATCTGCCTCAGTTTAATCTTTGCACAAGTGTTGGGTTGCTTGTTACCTCAACTCAAATACGTTGAGTACACCAGAGATTGCTCAGCAGCAGGCTTGAGTCTCTGATAACACCCTCCCTTACAGTGTTTTTATTCAACATGTTGTAATTCATGTTGTGATTAAAGGAAGAACATCTGGTTTGGGTCTGATTAATGGTACAAAGGGGTCTGCCCCGTTCTGAATTGAATTGAGAATACCTGTTTAACTGCAATTCATGCCGTGACTGAATTTGGATTAAATTTGATTTGAGGTAGCAAATATTGTACAGTAATTTATTAATTACACAATTGTAAATATATATATAAAAAGGAATTTTAAGGAATGAAATACAAAGAAATTGCACTTCTGTAGGTGTCGTTTTTAATAAAATATGTTTTTTTTTTTGTTTTGTTTTTTAAATTAAGTAACAACAAACGTCATCAGACATGGTTATTTATAGAAACATTACATGATGTTAATAATCAGTTACTTTAATGCTACCTACAGAACTTGTATATTGGATGAAATATATATTTTTCAATATAAATAAATTCTGTAGGTGTAGTTTTTTAATTAAAATATGTAATACATATCATCATACATAAAACATATGGGGTATTTACAGAAACAGATGATATTAAAGGATTAGTCCACTTTCAAATAAAAATTTCCTGATAATTTACTCACCCCCATGTCATCCAAGATGTCCATGTCCTTCTTTCTTCAGTCGAAAAGAAATTAAGGTTTTTGATGAAAACATTATAGGATTATTCTCCTTATAGTGGACTTCCGTTGGCCCCAAATGGTTGAAGGTCAAAATTACAGTTTCAGTGCAGCTTCAAAGAGCTTTAAACGATACCAGATGAGGAATAAGGGTCTTATGTAGCGAAACGATTGGTCGTTTTCTAAAAAAAATAATAATATAAAAATGTATATGCTTTATAAACACAAATGATCGCCTCGCAAGTGCTTCCGCCAAACCGCCTTCCGTATTCTTCGAAAAGCTTACGCTGTATGTCCTATACCTTCCCTATTCAACTTACGGAACGAACGTGGCGCCAGTTCATTTTTTTTCCGTAAGTTGATTAATCAAAAACCTTAATTTCTTTTCGACTGAAGAAAGAAGGACATTGACATCTTGGATGACATGGGGGTGAGTAAATTAATTTTTATTTGAAAGTGAACTAATCCTTTAATAATCATTTGCCATTGAAATGCCACCTACATTATACTTGTATAAAATAATGTTCAATTTTATAGCAGAAATTAATTCCCATGCTATAATTTAATGTCAATATTTTTTTTGTGTCTTTATTTTGTTATGATAACCTATAAGTCATTTATAAGCCTACATTAGGGTAAACATAAAAGACTTGTTAAATAACAGGTGGTCTTGTGCGAGTCTGTGGATGAAAGAAAAGATCCTTTTTAGTGATGCGATGTCGTCATGCATGAGCAGCTCTGAAAAGCTAGAAAGAAAAGAGTTGAGACAAAGAGAGAGTTTGACGCCCAGGTGCAGAGAATTGGAGGGAGCTGGAGTATTTATGGACAGGAAGGAAAAAGACTTTTTGTACTTTTGTAGAAAATTAAATAAAAATTGACGGAAATAGCTTAAATAGAAATTTCACTTTACAAAGTCAAGCTTTCTGAACAGAAACATCTGTTGGAATATCACAACAAATCAAATGTCAAAACAAATGACATGTTCTTTTGAAATTATACCTTGTTTTGCCAAAGTCAAATTAACATTTCCTGATAACATCAGGAAACATCAATTAACACTTGTCTTTTGCCATTGAAATCCCCTGTATTCATCTGATTATGGATGTTCTGACCTGACACTCCAGTGTACTTCTGTCCATGCCTGTGTGTGAGGTTTCTATATTCCAAAACCTCTCACACACTCTTCTTTCTCTGTTGTGGTTTGAGTTAATCTGCTTTCATCCTGTGTCCATCTCAGGAAGCTGCTCTAGCCTACGATTTGGCCCTAAAAAAGTTTTGCATACAGTTTATTTCTTGGGTCTCAACCAATCTCAACAGAGGTCCTGTCCATCGAAAGCCTCTTTTTTCTTTTTGTGCTCAAGTCTATATAAATTGACCACTTCACTAGCTTATAATGGGCTTTATTTCTTGGACTAGATTCAAAAGCACGACATGGATGGGGAGAATTGTATCTATTGCAGCTGTTGGACAACAGTGAGAATCCTGGGGATTAAAAAGTCAAACAATAACATTAATATTCAGCCTTAATATTTCAGTTCTGTAAACAGTAGGATAAACGTCTGCTGATAAAAGCATCAAAGCAACTTTTCAAAGCTCTTTGATTTGTAACAGGCCAGTATGCATGTTACTCTCTAACGTGTAATATGTTATAGCTTGGGATGTTCATTGTTTCAAGAAAATTAGACTTCATTCAAGATACACTGCAGTACTACAACTTTAAAGATATAATTTCCATATTACTTGTAATAATTGTAATAATATTTCATTACCATTCTTACTGTATTTTTCATCAAATTAAATGCAGAATTTCTGAGCAAAAAAAAACAACTTTTAAATAATAATTTACATTCTCTAAAAATAAGTGATATCTTGTTCAGTTTGGCTTCTTGAATAAATATATCTTATCCTTAGAATTTTTAGATGTTTTTATTAAAAACAAGACAAAAAAAAAAAAAAAAAAAAAAAAATGCTGATTAAGAAAGTAATTTTTTTTGCAGTACTCTCTGGAAATTCACATGACCAGAGGAAACTATGAAACGAAGGGGCTTAAGGTTGGAGGTCATGTCAGTCTGTATGCGTGGAAGTCTGTGAGTATCTTCGTTGGGTAAGGATCCCAGGATGAGGGAAGTTTGCAGGAGGAAGAGAGCATCAGACACTTCCTTCCTGTGAGGGGACACTAATCGACAGAAAGCAGGAAGAAAAGCAATGTGCTTACAGAGATGTCCATCCATAGACATGTCCGGAAGTGACATAAAACAAGTCTGATTTATACAGTATATATAATAAGCGTTTAGCACTTAAGTATATGTGTCATGTTTTTAACACAAAAAAGATATGTGACTTTTAACGCAAGTGGTCCAGAATTCTACCCGGCTGTGTACATAGCTTTTTTTTCAACCTAAAAAATGCTTGATATAATGAAATTGGAGCTCACTCATGGAGACAGAATGTGTGTGCTGTGTATCCAACTAAAACTGGACTGGATCATATAGTAAATGGAATGGATTGACAAACAAACTGGCTAATTTGTTGTTGAATCAATGGTGCCAGAATACTGTTCCAGATCATTCCAGTCCAATTTACCCCTTCTTAGGGTTACAGAAGATAACGTAAGCCCGAGGTGAAGGCAGACTAGAAGGAAGCCTGTTGTGCCCCATCCTTTAATCCTTTAATCCCAGTCTGCCCCAGAATGAAGCAAAATCACAGGCTTGTAAACTATAATGATTCACATGCTTTACAAAGTAACTTCTCTTGAGACATTTAATCCCTTTACCTTCAGATCCTATTAATCATTGATCACATTACAGTGAGCTTAGTGATCAAGACAAATATAATGTCAGAGGAATGACCAAGTAATGCTTAAAAAATACCCCTTGCGTTAACTCCACTCAAAAAGACAAACACCTTTACAACTGCAAAACAAGTCCCCTCTGTTTGACATTTTCGGTTTGTGTGCATTACCAGAAAAATTATTGTGTTGCAAAAGAATGACCACGTTTGCCTTATTCTGACACGTTGGATACTAAAGTGTGAGTTGTTTTTTGTCACATAGTTTATTCTATTTGGAAACAAGCACTAAAGCTGTTTATTTAAGACTAACTGTAGCATGTATGGTATATAATTGTATTTAGTTTCAGCTCAGACCTTGTGTAAAGCTCTCTAGGATAAGTCATGCTGTAAGTTTCATAGTCTAATGGTCTAAAATGTATTACTAATCATCCACAAACAGTGCTGTTAATTGTTTCTCTCCATGTAACCATTGCAAGAACCATTGTTTTTGAACAATTGTTTTTGTTGTGTTTTGGCTTATAACCAAAGTGCAACTTTGCCTAACTGATTCATTTAGCTTTGTTGGATGTGTCATGGCCTGTGGGTTTAAAACCACAAGATATGTTCAAGACCTCAACCTGGCATATTCCCAGTGATTTATTCATCAAAATTCTTTTAAAAAAGTACCAATCCCATTGACCTGATCTGCCCTGCATTCACGTTTGATTAATGGAGAGAAGAATATACCATTTCTCAATCTGAAACTCATACCGAACGCATTAACCAATGACTAAAGACTGAACAATTACACCCCAAACAATTCACAACTCGGCAGTGGATGTGAGGGATTTGGCTGGGAGGTTTTGACCTGTCTTACTTGTGGACTATGAATCATACATCAAGAAGATTGAGCAAGTTAAAACAACTGATGTTCGATGTTCCTCCTCAAAGGACTATTTCCAAATACATCTGCCCACAAAGCCTTATCTGTCCAGACTTTAACTTCAACAAACTCATGATCTCTGGTCATTCTTGATGGTTTACTCATAATCAGTAACAAAGACTCATGTCAAAAATCAGCTCTATTGATGTAAAATAACTACAGCCCATCATCATCAGCACTGCCGTGACCTCAGAAAAAGGACCTCATAGCTGAACCCAATGAAATATCAGCTCTCTGTTTTGTCTTTCTGGTTAGCCACCCTCAGGCAGTGTACATAACGAACCCTTCTAAACCTGTGACGTGGTATGGACCTTCTCTGACCTTTGTGTGAAGCAGTGACCCTTCTGTTTTATAATATTTCCTAATGGAGATCCTGGTTTGTTGGAAAGTGAAAAAAGTGACATGTAGCCAAATGCGGTGTCCCAATTTGTGCTTTGCTTTTCACCCATCCAAGTACACACACCCAGCAGTGGGCAGCCATTTTTGCTGGAGAGCCCATGGAGTGATTGGGGGTTAGGTGCCTTGGGCACCTCAGTTGTGGGTAATGAGAGTGGAAGAGAGCGCTGTTCATTCACTCCCCCATCCTACAGTTGCTGACGGTACTGAGATTTGAACCCGTGACCTTCTGGTTAGAAGTCCTACTCTTTAACCATTAGGCTTCAACTGCCTAATGGTTGCAGCAGGAACAGGGTGTTTGGACTTGCCCAGGTCAGAAAGGGCTCTATTATTTACATCATTCAGTCAATGGAAAACTTTTTTCTCCCTCACTTCCAATCAGATCAAGGACGCCATGCTCTTAGTTCTGTTAACAATGAGTCATGGCCGTTGGCACCCAGACACCTTTTCTTTGGTTCCTGGTTTAAAAAGAAACAACTGTGTGCCAAAACAAGGTGGATATGGTGGACACAATGTGTTGATATAAATTTTATTTATTTAACTTTAAATTATTTAAATTTAACTTTTCACATTTCGCTTATCCCTGGGTTAATGTATTTTTAAACAGATAGTTCAGATTCATTCTGATTGGATTAGGTGTTTGCATTACAGTATATTATTAATGCACCAAGATGTTTCACCCTGTACCTAAAGCTGCCTTTTTGCACACAATTGTCATGTTTCTCCCCCTTGTGATAGTCGCACAAGACTTTCAAATTAGTTGTGAAGCAGCCGTTACACTCTGCATATTAAGCATGGTAAAATGAATGAATAATTAATGTATGGATGTATCCACACAAACTATGTCTAAAAAAAACATAGGTTTTCTATGGCTAACCATTGTAACTAATCTAACAATTATAAAACAGTTATTAAAAAAAAGAAGAAAAAAAGTCAACCACCCATTTAGAGAAATAACATTTTAATTGAAGGATATTCGTCATTTTCACTTAGTTTTTCTCTAATCTCATAGTTTTGATTGGTCTTGCCGCAAAAGTTCAAATATTTAAACGCATCTAAAGCTCAAATTGCATCCAAAAATTCTGCATACACATATGATCGGAGCTTCACTCAGCTCCCGTACTTTCCCTTGAAAATGAGTGACTTCAAGTCTGTTGTTTGTTGGAGATAGCTGAGGTTAGCGCCACTTTTTTAACCCTTAAAAGAGGTTTAAAGGTATACACTGTGTGAGAATGTAACATCAGGTTGTTTAGCAACAGACAACCAATCATAAACAGCCTCATTAAATATGCATGTGCTTTGTATAGTTTATATGCTGAGGGAAACTCTCAAAAATTACCCTGGGTAAACTTTACATTTTGAAATGCTTACTTGATGTATAGCACTAGTGCAGGAATCTCAGGGTATTTACTCTTAATGTTGCTGTAAATTGCATTTTTTCCAAAAACTTTGAGGAAAACATCCGGCCATTGATTTGTCAAACTAATTTGACATTACCATGGATGCAATCCAAGAAATACAATACAGGGCTTAATGTGTCATTCGTAGTTTGATATTTTCCTTTAAATAATGAAATATCTTTGGGTTTGACCCTGAGAACTAGAAGAAAGCTAAAACTAGGTTCAGCTAAACACAAGCCCACAAATATAACTGTATTATTGCTAAGTGTATTATTACAATGAACCTCTGGCCTTGACCGAACTGGATACTTCCGATGTTTTCTAACTACAGAATGTACATATTAGGTTGTGTGGCTGACTTTCACTCTCCCTTCCAGGAATTGGTGTGCGTTTGTTCACAAGCGTGCTGTTACTGTGGCAGTATCCTGTGGAACTGAGAAGTACACTATCAAATCCCAGAGTCCCTGTCCTAGCGGCACCCCAGATTGCCAGCTAGTCATGTAAGTGAATTACATATCTTAAATGTGAAGTGTGTAGTTTCTGCGCTGCTAGAGGCACCCAACAGAACTGCAAAAATAAGGACTGTTTTCAAACGCTCCCCTCACCTGCTATAGAGTGTAATGGATTAACGCTCAGGCCTTCCAGGCACGTGCACAGGGCACTAGACCAGTGGGGGTGGCCCAGACAAGCTGCCAAAAATCCCTCTGCCCCCTCGGCTAAACAAGAAATTGGAGCGCCACCCTGCCCCCGCTTAACGGAGCGCCAGGGGACCTTTAGACAGGTTCGTGCCCAGGGCACTACCGTGTCATAATCCGTCCCTGAGTACAGCAGTCGGGTTCCAGAAGTAAAAATCCCATTCATTTTCTTCATAGGTTAACTGATTTTGAACAGACCTACTGTGGAGCTACAAGGTTGTTAATCAATGATAAATGCTGCTGAAGCCACCAGACTGTATTATTAAAAAATAAATAAAGGTTAGTCCTTATTAAAGTTACAAAAACATTATTCAGTGAAGATCGGAGTGATTTTCTCTTTAGTTTGATTGGTATTAAAACACAGACAGCTTCTGGAATTTTAGGTGGCTGTCACTTTAGAACTAATGCACTAATACATACAATAATGACACGCATGCGTTCTTTCTCTACTGCTTACCATAAACGTAACCGACTATATTTACCGAGATACTCGAAAAGGCGGAGATTTTTAGATAAATTTGTGTGAATTTGTCCGTTTAGACGCAAGGAGAGATAAAAAAGAAATCATTTTTTTTTATTTGCACGCTGTCTGAGGCGCGTAGCTCTGAGCTCTTCGGGTGTGTGTAACGCGCACACAAAACTTCTCACACAGCGCGCGAGTTCTCTTTCACTTGGATGCTTATATTGGCAAAGCTTGAAAACGCTTGCAAAGGATAAACTTTAATGATCATGCAGCGCTGGCCCGATCGGGAAACTGACAGTTCCTTCAACTGTCTGGAACGTCTTTTACGCTGAAAGGCGCAGCTACATCCACCATGTTCAGCACTAAATGAATGAAGCAAGGTAAATAATTAAGAGGATGACATCTAGTGGAGAAGACTAGTAATACGATTAACGTCAATCAGATATTATGTCCAATATTTGCGGAAATAAATACGGAAAAAATCGATACGTGGCTTTTAAAAATCGATATCGTATCGACCACATTTTTAAAAACGATTAATCGAAAAATCGATTTTTTTTGCCAGGCCCTAGTGTAATACCAGTTTTTATCTGACCACTGAATAACTGATGGATTTTATTTTTATCTCATCTCTTGCTTTTAATTTTAATAAAAAAAAAAAATGCAGTAAAACCAGTAATATTGTGAAATATTATTACAATTTAAAATAGATATTTACTATGTGAATATATTGTAAAATGTACAATATATGTGGTCAAAACTGAATTTTCAGCATCATCACTCCAGTCTTCAGTGTCACATGATCATTCAGAAATCATTCTAATATGCTGTTTTGCTGCTCAAGAAACATTTCTGATTTTTATAAATGTATGAAAACAGTCATTTTTTTGTGGAAACCATGAAACAATTCAAACATTTGTGGTAAGAAATTAATATTTTTATTCATTAAGGATGCATTAAATTAATCAAATAAATGATGTTGATTAAACTTTCTATTCATCAAAGAATCCAGAAAAAATAAATGTATGATGGTTTCCACAACAATTTTAAACAACTGTTTTCAACATTGATAATAATCATAAATGATTATAATGGTTTCTGAGGGATCATGTAACATTGAAGACAGCAGTAATGCTGAAAATTCATATTTGATCACAGGAATATAAATTACATTTTAAAGTATATTCACATAGAAAACAGCTATTTTAATTTATAATTTATAAACAGCTATTTTAATTTAATTTATTTGCAATAAATATAAAGTATATTATGTAAGAATAGAAAAGGTATTTTAACATAACATTTCCTATACCTTATAACTTAATCTGCAAAGTGCGTAGCTTGCCTTAATCAAATCTCTTAATTTGTATGCAGGTACAAGCTGTCCACTCGGCCAGTGTATAGAGAGAAGCAGAAAATCTTCACTGCACTGCTGTGGCGATGCTGCCCCGGGCATGCTGGGAAAAACTGTGAGGACACAGGTACTGATGAGCTTTCCACAACAATATGACACAACAGGTTATGCTGGAACCAAAAACAAGGGGCCTCATTTATAAAACGTGCACACAGATTTGAACTTAGAGTGTCCGTACTTTAAAATCCATGCCAACGTTTATATTTATAAAAACGGTCTTTGATGTGAAAAAGTGCTTAGCGCCACATTAGGGTCTAAGCAGACCCCGCACTTTTCCTTGTGGCAGAGAGGAGTACTGCAGGTATTTAGTAAGCTAAGAAATTATTGCCGTTCGTCGTTCTCAAAGTAAAGGATTTGGATGCTGACTGGTGCTCTTTAAATGCGAATGCCTTTAATTATATTGCGTTTATAAGCTTGCAATATCATGCCTGAATTGCTTCATCATCAGTGATAAATTGATTTGCAACAATGGTGTCACAGTTTCCAAAAGTTTTGATATGATCTTTCTTCTCTTGTATATGAGTTGTATATGAACAGGGGACAGTTGCAACATGGCATATTCCTTCAGTCAGGAATGAGCTAGAGTGATGATACACATACTACACATGCTTAGTTAACCCTCTCCTCCTTTCTGGAAGAAAGCAGCCACATGTGACCATTCCTTCTACAAAAAATACTTTTTTTTAGTTAATGCTCATAATTTTTGTCATACTGTCTAAGCTGTTTGCATGTTTAAAGTTATATCATTTTAATCAGTGTTTTCTTAGCTTAAAAGGTATAGCTATCATGTGTCAAGGCTATTGTGTCAAGCTAGCACAGCAAGTTTTATCATATCTGTCAGTGTTGCTGTTGCAACTGTCCCCAATGACGACATTAATGTAAAAGATTGTCATAACCAGTATTGTGTAAGTTACTCTAAAAAGTAATTAATTACTAACTTCTAATTACATCTTTCAGTAGCCAGGTATCTCCCTTTTTTAAGAAAATATTGTCAGTCTAGGCCACAATGTAGCCTGCCTTTAATATGTTCTGTTTTCTGTGCAGTCAGACACACACACATACACAAAAATTTGGTTTTCAAATACAAATGGCCTCTAAGAAATTGAAGGGAATGCAAAAGGTGTTGCAATCGTCCCCACTGTCCCCTATAGCAACAGTAGAGATTTGTATGCAAGCTTGTTTCCGCGACTAAATAAAACATAAAAAGGTAATTGCAACTTTTTATCTCACAATTCTGACTTTTTTCTCACAATTGTGAGTTTACATCTCGCAATTCTGAATTCTTTGCTAAAGTTAAAATGTCAGAATTGCTAAATATATAAACTCACAATTGCGAGAAGTAAAGTCAGAATTGCAAGTTAAAATGTCAGAATTGCGAGAAATAAAGTCAGAATTGCGAGTTAAAATGTCAGAATTGTGAGATATAAACTCGCAGTCACAATTATACCTTTTTATTTTTTATTCCGTGGCAGAAACAAGCTTCCATAGATTTGAATACACTGCTTGGCCAAAAGTACTGTATGCGAACAACCCCCTTCTAATGAACGGGTTTAGCTCTTTTATTGGTAATTGTTGTAAATTGGACTAGATTGTCTTAATTGGATGTAAAATGGCTTGTAAAAGATGCTTTCCACTGGTGAGGTGCCATATGTTCTTGAAAACATAAAATATATATGTTGCATTCTCTCTGTTTTTTCTCTGCTCTATATCAGTCACAGATGCCCATGTATCTGAGTCTCAAGACCCCACCATGGCAGGCAGACCACATCCGGGAGGACATGAAGTGACAGACAGACGTATGTGATGTAAAAACGTTTTAAGCTTTAAAATAAGTTACAGTTAATCTAAATATTTGCATTCTGTAATTGAATAGTCTCTAATACATAATGGTTAGTTAAAGCACTGGATACTGACTGGTTAATACAGCATTCTAGCCGAGCATAACTCTATACCTGACAGACAGACATTGGCCTGACCGCTGAAACAAACTGAGGAAATGACAAAAGTGTGTTTGTGCAAATATTGGCTGGCTATGGGAATGTTATTGCCCCACATGGGAGGACGGAAAAGGGTGTATGAGTATTCTGAAGGCAAGGGGCGAGCCCACACAGAGTGCTTCAGTCCGAGCATGGACAAAACAAAAATGGTCTTGGGTAAATACACACATGCAATGGAGCACACTAGAATAATAGCATGTTTCAGAGGAGGCTGTCAAATCCACAGCTCTAAAAATAATCCTTTGAGCTGGTTGTTGGGACACAAACAAAGGCTTTGAACACAAACTTGGAAACTCCCATGCTGCTGATTAATCTGATACTAAGCACTCCTACTAATGACCTTCCTGAGATTCAAACGCACAGGTCAAAGTGCACAGGTTGTATTCATGCAGTGAATAACAAAGTAACAAAACTGTCTGATGGCAAAGGTTCCATCAATTAATACAGTGGTGAACGTCACATTTGGTTCTACATTTTTTCTTCTTTCTCTTAAGGATATAACAAACTAAATCAAGAGAACAGAGAGCAGAATGATTTCCAAATGTTTGGCGGTCCACTGCATGAAGCTCAACAACCTGATTTAGAGAATCAAACTGCAACGGAGCCCATCGATGGTTATGATCACAGCCCTCATGCTGGCCGTGACCACCGTAACAGTCACCACTTTGAGAGGAGAGGTATGTTAAGTTTTACATGCAACATACCTCGCATACTTGTACAAACTATGAGAATTTAAGAAAATGCCATTTGATTCAGCAGTTAGAAACAATTTTGTATGCTTGTATGTCTAAAACTTACAAATAAGTATTTTGCCTCCAAAAATGACAGCTGCCACTTATTGTAAAAGCTTACTGGCTTTACTAAGGTCTGTGGTTAAACACAAGCTCAAGAATATTCTCACTGGCTCACATTCATTCTACAACATAAAATATATCAGTAATACCCCACGAATACAAACTACAAATGGTTGCTAACAAGTGTAAATGGGACTCCAGAGGCCCCATTCAAGAAAAACATATATCATTAGTTCGCTTTTACTCCTTCCTTGTGTTCATACTCACATACTTGCAAACTATTTTAACTTCAACTTTTGGATTTTCTTTAAACTTATGGATTTTAAATAAAGATTGAAAAGTGTAGTTTATTTGTAGCCTAACTTTCACTTTTCACTTTTGACGATTGTTTTTAGGTTTCACGAGTTGTTGTTTTTATTGTGAAGATTACCTTGATGAACAAAACGTGTAATACTCAGAAACTTTTGTTGGTCACAGAAAGTTAATGGAAAAATCCTATTGGGTTTTTGTTGAGGGAACCAGGGTGATGCTAACTTCTGGGTTGGCCTACAAAAATATGTAATTCCACTAGCACTCTATATAGGCAGTTATCCATTTTCATCTACAATATCCTCTTGTAATATTATCAATAAAAAAAAAGAAAAAAGGCCTCTCTTCCCAATCTCTTGTAAATACAAACACTACTGAAAACAGAACACGTGTCCAATCCATACCAAAATGGTTACTAGACACTTCCTTTGGTTTTAACATGCATTGTCAGAGATATTATGGGGATATTATTCTGTCCGTCTCATCAAGTGCCGGTCTCTCTTATATCCTACTATGCAGAGGATGCCAGATTAACAGTAAATAATGGAAAAACCTCCATTCCTCTTTGATGACAGTTCCTCACAATCCCTTCACATTACTAGTTCCTGCACAGGATATCCTCTCTTTCCCTGGGAAAAAGTCTCCTGTACCATACATTGTATGGTTGTGAGCATGATGTAATGGTTTATGGAAATGACACAGTGCTTCAGATATAGATTGAATCCAGCCACACACAACCCTAACTGCAGCATTATCGATGTAAGGACAAATTTGTCACATAAACAATGCTTGAGAGGCTCTTTTAAAAGTTTATTCTCTTCCAAAAAGAAGACAAAAAAAAGAAAAAAAACCTTTGAAGTTTGAATGGAGAATTTTCCCCTTGTTACCCTGTTGTTCTGGGCAGGAGCAGAGCTTTTGTGTCTGTGTGAAATGTGGTTCAAATAGTAAAAACAATGTTGTCAGGGTAATAAAACATGACTCAATCATATATCCTAGACTTTACAACATGAGAAAAAAAAGCAGCAGGAGCATAAATTCTGAAGCTTTTCCAGACAGTGTTTTGACAGCATGTGAATAAAGTGAATAAAAATGTCACATGACCTCTATGTCAGGTTCCCAGCAGGGAACTAATGCATGTAGAGATCTCTTCTGGCTTAAAACTCTTCCCTAAAACTTGTGCACTCATGATCAAAATGTACCACACACATACTTTATTTCATCGCATGGGATGTAAAAGACCCTAGGCTGTTGACTGGTCAATTAAAGGTTCAAAGTTCAGATGAATGACCCAGCCTTAACTGGAAATTGAGATATAAATCTTTCTGACATGATATTGATGTTTCCTCATGAGCTGCATAGAAAATCAAACCGGACAAACAGTACCACAGGGAAAATTATTATCCAAGAATAGTATCAAATTTCTATTATTGGCAATGTGGTTATTATTCTCCAAAACATTACTGTTTCTGGGATTCCCCTCTTTGTAAGTTGCTTAGACCGATCATAAGATTCTTTCTAAACAAGGCCAATTCAAAGTTCACATGTCTAGCAGATGTCTGTCCATCATTTTTCAGACCCTTATGCTGTAAATGAAGGCTTTCTTCACCCTGATCACTACGGGCTCCTGAAAGAGGCAGTGCTGTCTCAGCTGCAACCTGTGTTGGAGAATTTCAATCTAACCCTGGAACGGCTCTTTCAGGAGGTGCGGGGTTTGCAGCAGGACATGGCCCAAATCCGATCTGATCAGTTGCAGGGAAGGGTCGCTGAACCTCTAGAGGTTGGTGGTGAGGAGCACAATCTACAGGAGGCTGTTGAGGTTGAGTTGAGGGAGAGTTTACAGAAACTGGAGGAGGTGACCGCTCAGTTTCACAACCATCGCCATGAGGTAGAAGCAAGGCTCCATGCACAGCATACCATGTTACACTACAACCTGACAAATTTCAAGACGGACTTGGACGTCAAAATCAAACGTCACCAAAAGATGTTGCAGGTCAGAATTTTTACTCAACCTCAAACAACCTCAGATGATTTTTTCACATGCATAACAATTGTACTGAATGTGTCTATCTCGCTCTAGGTAAATCTCCAGTCTCTGAACGCATCAATGTCTGAAGTGATACAAGAGCAAGAGAGGCTGGACGAGGAATTTCAGAAGATTCGGCCTGAAAATAAGGTTGATCCCATACAGAGTCAGTCTCATGATAGCCCAGCAGTCTGGGAGGCCATCACACGTCTAGATGACAAAGTCGTCAACAACACAGTGAGACTTAGTGCCTTGATTGAAGGCCACGAACAAGTGACTGCAAACATCAAGGACCTCCAGAATGGTTGGAGAGATCTGGACAATAAAATAGTCCAGACTGGCCGAAACAGCCAGATACAGTTTATGGAGACTGGTTTGGAGGTGGAGGTAGCGAAGGTAGCAGTCCTTGACCGTATTAATGAGCTGAGCAGCAACATCAGCGTTCTCCAGCAAGCCCTGCAGGAGATGGAAACCGATGTTGACTATCTTTTTACAGAGTATTACAAGAATATAAGTTCAGCAAGTCGGGAATGTAACTGTATCACTCTTGGAGTATCTGTGATGCAGTTGGAACAAACTGTAGCTTATGTGATGAAGATAGCGAATGAAAACAAGTTGGCACGGGAGCATGAGGCGCAGGAGATGTTGGACAATCGGGACAATGGCGCTTGGGTCCCATCTGTGGAAGACCTCAAACTAGGGCTACTGAATGTGCAACAGTCTCTTTCTTTTGAGCAGGAAAAGAGCAGAATGTTACAGCACAATGTGACCCAGCTCCTGACCTCTTTCCTGGACAGCAAGCAGGATATTAAAACACTCCAGAAGCAGAACAGGACCACTTTCGAGAAGATTGAGCACCTAAGTAGCATTTTCGACACCTTGCTTCAGGATGCCGTTCGTCACTCGGAGGTGCTACAGATTTTGCTTGGGGAAGAGGTGCTGGAGTTCATGCGGAGGACCAGAAACGGTTCTCATCAGGACCAGAAACTTTACTCTTTACCAGAACTGAGGGAAAGCATTAGAGACATGCAAGAGCAGATCAGTGAACACAGCCTCAGCTTAGCCTCATTGGTGAACTCTGCTAACCCTCAGGTGACGGCAGCAGATGAGCCCTCTGTGCTTGCAGACTGGGCCTCAGTGGGCACCAAAAGGAGACGTGGGGATGAAAGATTTGACCTCTCCGAGGAACTGCTGGAGTACTCTGATGATGACTTCTGGACTTTAGAGAAAACGGTAAAAGAGCTTGGAGCTCACATCAAACAGCTTGAGGAATATCGATGTCCTTCTTGCTGCAACTGCAGTAAAACTGCTGCCACTGGTGGTGTGGAGGTGAAACTGCAGGCCGAGGTAGATACTTTGCGTAAGGACCTCGAGACCCACCTTGGAGTTTTTAATGGCATTTTCAGTAACACAGAGGGACTTTCTGACTCTGGGGTGTCTGTGGATTTGGATAAATTGTCAGCTTTGATGAAGAGAAAGGAAGCAAAGCAACAAAACAAGAAACAAAAGAAGAGAGCAGACAAAAGAGCTGTTCAGATAGGGGACCAAGTGAATTTCCGCAGCAAGAGAGATGCATCACTGGAGTCTGCAGGTAAGGAGATATTTAAACATAAAGTACCATGTAAAACTTTTCAAACTCTTGATAGTTCTGTCAATTAATTACTCTTTTAACAAATTAATTAATTAACTGTTCCAAACCAGTAAGACTTTCGTTCATCATCAGAACACAAATTTGTATCTTTTTGATGAAATCTGAGAGCTTTCTGTCCCTCCACTGACAGCTTTTAGTTTTATAGAGATCGTTTATAGAGATCGTAAAACTAATCCATATGAATTGAGCCATTTAGTCCAAATTTTCTGGAAACACGATCGCTTTATATGATGAACATTTAATTTAGGCTTTTACACATATAAACATTGATCAGAGAACATAAACAGAAGCTCAACCGAACCTGTGTGATGTGTGAGAACAAACCTCATTGGTTCAGTCTGTTTATCATATAAAGTGACAGTGTCTCTTCAGAAAATTTAGACTAAACCACTCAATTCATCAATTCAAGGATTTGTTTTATGATCTCTTTATGACAGTTGTGTAGAAATAGTAGTACTATTTCTGTCAGTTGTGTAGCTGTCAAGAGAAGGACAGAAAGCTCTCAGATTTCACCAAAAAGATCTTTATTTGTGTTCCGAAGATGAAGGAAAGTCTTAAGGGTTTGGAACGACAAGAAGGTGTAATTAATGACAGAATTTTCATTTTTGGGTGAACTATCCCTTAAACAATTTTTCTTCTTTTTAATGAATTACGTTCTAATTTCATTTTTTTCTCCTGTAAATATAGCCTCTTTTAAAGCACTGCACTTGTCTTAATGTTCTTGTTTTATAATTAGTCCCACATGACATACCAGTAAAAACAAGATATGGCCACAAATTAAGAATTAATTCCCACAACTTCGTTTTAGTTAAATCGTGGCCACGATTGATTCATATTAAATCTAGAGTACAGGTTAGTTGATGTTTTATTTGTATGACAAGAGCACCCCTAGTGAAAGTCATTTGTAATTGCACTATCACGTCCCCCTTTCCCTTTCGCTCAGCATTCACATTTTAATACCTTACCATTATTATTTGATTCCAAACAGTGCTTCGTCAGCTCCCAGATAGTCCAATTATGTTCCTGGCCAGCAGTACAGAAGGTGCTAATGGATCTGGCACAATCCTTTTTGAAAGCGTGGCCCTAAATCATGGACAGCTATACTCACCAAAAACAGGCATATTTCGTGCTCCTACTTCTGGTGTCTATCTCTTTGTGGTGACACTTGACTTTGGACCAGGTCCCTCTCTGGCTCAATTAAAGAGAGGTGGAGAGGTAGCTGCCTCCTTACGGCAGAACCCGAGGAAGTTGGGTGCACCTGCAACACGTGTCTGCATCCTGCAGATGGAGCAAGGAGAGGAACTCCGTCTAGAGCTGGTGCAGGGAATTATAGAGCGCAACAACCCACAAGATAACACATTTGCTGGCCTACTAATGCTGCAGACCACCTGAGAACATGCAACACTCTAAAGGTGCAAAAAGACTGAAAGAACTTTTTTTTTTTCGCACTGCCCATCATTTAAATTTTTCTTTCAGGATCTCAGAAACTAAAATAACAGCTCATGTTGTTAACAATAAGGACAGGTTGAGACATGGAGCAAGATTTAGATGATGTGGCCCTGTCAGGTGGAATATCAGAAGTCTTACATTTGGTTTCAGTGTGACAACTACATTCTATTCCTTACATGCGCTGTGCCCTAAACAGATTTCAAGATATTGTACTTTTTTAGTAAAACATAAGACACACCAAAAACACAGAAAAAAAAAAAAGTGTACTAAAATTATATTTTTTAAAAGATTACATGGGACAAATATTATACAGAGTATGAGGCCTACTTATAAGGCACCCTTTCAACATGGAGCTGAATAAACCAAAACATTTTTCTGAATTAGAGAGTAAAGGTCATTTAATATATTACACAGAGGTGGGCTAAAAGCACATTGAAATATCAACAGACATATATACAGTATGTTAAATCTCATGTCCAATCAACATCATATAACTAATTATGGTGAGAAGCTACATTGCGGGTTTTCGGGTGAAGAACAGAAGCCATAGGGGATGGAAGCAAAACAATTGGAATAGTCACAATAAGATTTCTCTTTAATGCAATCAAATGGTAACTTGACGTTCCATTTGAAAATCCCTTTTCAGCCACAGAAAAGCATTTGATATAGATTTCACAGAGTCAACTTTAGATTACTTGTAGAGTAAAAGCTACAAATGTATTTTTATATACACTAAAGTGTTTAGTGTTTCTCTAGCATATTGTAGTGTATGTTGAAGTTAACCACACTGAGGTGAGATAACGTTTCCTTTCTTAGATCTATTATTTATTTTCAGAATATTTTAAATTGTTTTGTTTTAATCAAGATGCCCTTTTGGCATTTCAGGGCATACTGTATTAAAATGACAAATGCACCTTAGTCTGGCACTGACTTTATCAAAGCATTGTACATTCACACTTCCTGTCTAAGGGCCCAGATATTGGTGTAAAGAGCTATTGTGAATTGTTGTGTTGCTATTAACAAATCACATTGGTCTTTTCAATGGCACTAAGAATAATAAACAAGTATTCTGGAATACAACACTGCATTTTTTAAAAAGAATAATAAAATTAAATCTGCATGGGAGTTCTGTAAACATGTTACATAACAATAATGTGTATTTTGGATTATACTAGTTACCAAGATCGTATTTTGGCAGCCCCAACTAAAACATTAAGACCTGATGATTAACAGATGTTACTTGCGGTCGTACCCTTCAACTTCTGGCACTTCACAAACAAACAGTTCAAAATTTGATTAATAACATTGGCAAGGACATACGATCAGAATATCACCAAATCCTCAAAAATTTGTAGTTTAAAGCAAGTCACATTTATACTGATAGCATACTGTACCAAAAAAAAAATCTGAATGAAGGAAACTCTGGAATGTATCAACTGTATCACACCAACCAGAAAGCAGATATCCCTCCCACAAAAACTGCATTGAGTTTGGCAATTTTGAAGTTGTATTCAAGATTGCCAAATTGCTGCTAGTAGGAGATCCCACTGGACTGCAAACATCAGTGAGTATGAACAGTTTTCTTAATTAAAATGAGCTTTTTGACAGCTGGTTTACTTTCTAAAAATATGGTCAATTCTTAGTGAAAGATTCAACTGACTGTTTTCTATTCTGAGAATGTTAAAAATGGCATGCTTTAAACATTGTAAACAATATATTGTTTCATGCGACAAAATCATGAATGGCATGCATCTCTTTATCTTTAAACTTCTGTCAGGGGTCTTATTTAATAAAAAACCAGAGAAAATGTTGAGAGAAGATCTACTATATAGCTGAATTAAGATTTTTAAAAGCCACACATTAGGCTGCAAGAGGCACAGAATCTTCCTCTAGATATTCTACAACGGCTGTTAACTGAACGAGATTATATTGATAGTATATTGTTTTGCTCTGTTTTCAGTTCATTTACTACTGTAATATATTTACATGTCACACATTAAATCACAGTATGCTTTACACAGATTCCATGAAAAGTCAACAGCATTTCACCCATATGGCAGGAGGTTTATCCCAGAATCTAAAGAAACATATTTAGAACAACTGAGTGTATTTTAAGGCAGTGGGGTTTACTTTCTCTCCCAAAATCTCCAGAAGGTCCCACTCTACTGTTTTTGTCTGTTGCAGTAATCCTCTGATCCAACTTCGCAATGATATAGCTTTCACAGAAAGCAGCAAAGGCACCATGTCTGATCCAACAGAAAAACAGAGCTTGTTTCTCCTGAAGGGGACAAAGATGTCAAAAAAGAAAAAAAAAGAAAAGCCACTCCGCTGATCAGATTTTAATGTCTTGAGATTCCACCATTTTTGCCAAAGTCTTCTTGACTCGTAGGATGGTCAGGCGTGATGCAGGATTGTGGGCCCAGCATTCTGACATCAGCTTCAACATGGCCCTCGAGCACTGGGGAGACAAACTCTTCTCAGATCACAACATACATTTCTCTTCAGTACATATTTATGACCTCAAGCTTCTATGCAAAGCTACAAATATTAAAGCTACTAAATCTGTAAAGGTGCTGCAAATATAATCTGTAAATATACTGCCATCTGCTGGTCAGAATCTGCATACTGGCTCACCTCATCACTATTCCATCTATTGGATACGGTGGGCCGCAGTCCTTTGACGCACACAACCTCCAACATATCCTCATAAGATGGGTCTGATGGCACCATCTCATAATATGGTAGTTGATAGTCCTCAACGATACCTGGGAAACAATCAATGAATGTATTCATGAACTACAGTTTGAATTTTGTAAACATCCACAACAGGAACCATTTTTATTTTAGATTTAGATTTTAGATCAAAATATTTAAAGTTGTGATGTAACAGAAGTAGTGACAAATCTTTTCTTCTTTATTGTTATGTACATCTGAGTGAAATTAATTATCAAAAAGAAAAATGTAGGGTAGGGGAAAATGTAAAGCTTGGTTCAATTAATCAGTTGTTGATTGGATAGAGGCAGACCTGAATGCAAGCTTGCAGTTGACTGTAAGAAAGGGGCAGAGTTTAAGCTGACTAAATGACTACATAAGTCCGGCATACGTCACCAGACAGTACTCTCTTGTTTCACCAGAAGATCTTAAAGGGTTAGTTCACCCAAAAATGAAGATTCTGTCATCATTTACTCACCCTCATGTAGTTCCACACCTGTAAAACTTTTTCATCTTTGGAACACAAATGAAGATATTTTTAATGAAATCTGAGAAATTTCTGTTCCTTCATTGACAGTCTACGCAACAACCACTTTGGCACTTCAAAAAGATCCGAAAGAGTTCGTAAAAAAAAAAATCCAAATGAATCAAGTGGCTTTTATTCACACAAACATTGATCAGCAAACATAAATAAGCTTAACCAAACCAGTTTGAAGTGCAAGAACAAATTGGTTCAGAAGCTCAAACATGCTGTTTAACATACGAGAATGAACCTCATTGGCTCTTGGATGTCAAGCAAGTATTCTTGAGCTTCTGTTTACCATATCTGACGTGTGCGTTGATGAAAGTTTATATGTGAATAAAAGCCTAAATTAAATCTGTATAAAACGATCTTCAGAATATTTGGACTAAACTGCTCTATTCATATGGATTAGTTTTTAAGATCCCTTTATAAACTTTTTGAAGTGTCAGTTGTGTAACTGTCGATGGAGGGACAGAAAGATTTCATTAAAAATTAAAAAAATTATGTTCATCCAAAGATGAACAAAAGTCTTATGGGTTTGGAACAACATGAAGGTGAGTTAAGGATGACAGAATTTTCATTTTTGGGTAAACTAACCCTTTTAAGATTTAAAGATTTAAATAAAAATTAAAAATACATGATTGAATCGTTCACTATAAGTACATTTAGATGCATTTAGGAAATCGGTTAAATTTCCATTTCATATTGACTTTAAAATGATATGGCTTGGGTATGAAAAGTCTCTTAACATATGCATAAAGCAAAATAAAAGAAACATTTGACACTGAATTTTTTCATTGTCTCATGAATACCTCCAGTGACACAGCGTCGGGCCATTTCCCATATAACCAACCCGTAGCTGTAGATGTCCGCCATTATGTAGGCCTGGAAGTGGTTCTTATTCAGAGTCTCGTCCAGGACTTCAGGAGCCATATAGCGTCGGGTCCCCATACGTGTGCTCAGTGGGATGTCCACTTCATTTGTGTCACTACGACAAAAAAAAAAAAAAAAAAGTTACTTCCTCAAAATGACTGAACAAACCACTTAAAACTAGCCTTTAAAACGAATGCAAAGTGACAAAGCACCTGTTGAATTTCACAGCAAGCCCAAGGTCAGCAATGCAACAGGTGCCGTTTTTCTTTATGAGGATGTTCTTGCTCTTCAAGTCTCTGTGAGCGATGGCTGGTTTTCCCTGTGTGCCATAGATCTCCGTATGCAGGTGACACAAGCCACAGGCTGCAGAGTAGGCCAGTCTGAGCAAGGCCTGTGTGTCCAGAGTGGTGAACTTCAAATAGTCATACAGAGAGCCGTTCTCATGGTAGTCTGTGATCAGGTACAGCTGTGTAGAGGCTCCAGTGCCATTTATGTCAGCAGCAATGAAGCCTTCGGGCAGATTAAAGAGAATCGCGTCACATAGGAAAACATGGCATTGATACAGTTAAAAACACCACACTATTTTGAATGACATGAAGTGTACCTAGTACGTTCTCGTGTCTCATGAGCACGGTTTGGTAGATCTCTGTCTCTCTGAACCAGCTGGCCTCCTCTCGAGTAAAGAACACTTTCACTGCTACCTTCTCCCCCCGCCACCGACCAAGCCACACCTCTCCATATCGCCCTTTTCCAATAAGGCGCACTGTCTGGATCTGCTTCGCAATGGTGCGCTGCACCTGTAAGATGTGAAAAGAAACAGTTAAAAAAGCAAGCTGTTGACATCAAAATCCTACAATCTGCATTTCTGATTTCTCACCAGCAGGGGGAGCCCAGAGCCACTGCCTGAGGTTTGAGACTGGTTGATGAGATCTTTCAGAGATTCTCCTGCTGGGATAAAGGCCTCGTCCTGCTCCAGGTCTCTGTGGTAGCGCTGCCTCTCTGTCTGCCACTTATACCTGACACAGGACACAGTCAAACATCTTTTTTTACATCTATGCCTGATGTCAGAAAGCACCTTCCTGACTCCTTTTTTAATATCAAGACATAACACTTTTTAACAGATAGTTCAGTAAACAGACACTTTAAAAGATTCATTTATTATAATGGCAAACTTTTTCAGAGTTGTGTACCCATGCCAAGGTATAGAATCTTGCCCCTACTTGCAGTAACAGAAGTGTTTGTCTTTTAACAACAACAGGCCGTGATGTGGGTGGCATGTGTTTTCAACAGTGCTGTGCAAAATCATAGCAGTTCAGTGATGTGGGAAAACAGGCACGTCACAAGCGGCTATTATATGTAAGTGCTTCAGTGCGGTGATGATCTCACCTGTAATAACAGATGACAGTGACACAGATGAGGGTGCAGAAGCACACAGACACTGAAATGAGGAAGGCTAGCCAGTGAGGGTCTGGTGGTTCTGCAAAAAGGTTAAGAGAAAACACATGTCCATCATTAAGGCATTAGGTTAGCCTGGGCTCAATCAGCAGGCCTGTTCAGATTTTTACTTGCTCTGTCAACAATATAAATGGTAAAACTGAATGGCAAATGTAATCATATATCTGTTAATACATTTTAAAATTGAACTATTAAACAGTTGTGCTGCTTAATATTGTTATTGAAAACCATGACACATTTTTTTCAGGATTCTATGATGAATAGAAATAACAGATCAATAACAGGATTAATTTGAAATAGAAATCTTTTGTAACATTTTTAATATCTTTACTGTCACTTTTAATCAATTTATTACAACCTTGCTAAATAAAAGTATTAATGCCTTGTATAAATGATTCTGATGCTTCATAGACTACAAGTTACTCTCACAGTTGTCACTACGATCTATTTCAGATAGCTAGATCACATTACGCTACTAAACATTTTAAATCAACAATCTTCACTGAAAATAACCATACAATGCCATGCAACTGCCAGGCAGACAGTACTGAAGCTTACCCGAGTCTCGAGGTGGCAACTCTGGCTTTAGGTCTCGATTACAAAAGTCTAACTGGCAGCACTCGATGGTTCGACGTGTCTGTGCAAACTGCGAATCCTGTGACAAATCCATGTCTCAAGTGAGTAAAACTTACAAAGTCTAATATTTAATTGTGCAACTAAAAGTACAAGACACTTAAGAAAAACAGCTTCCCTTACCTTGCACTGAAAATGGGAGCCTTCATATTTCATACAGCCTGAGCTTAAGATCACGTCTCCATTTTCATCTTCTTCAATGATGGCGAAACACTGCCCATTTGTCCTGTTGGGTTTCAAAGAAAAAGTAAATTATTTTGAATACATATAAACAAAGCACAAACATATAATCACATTAAACAACGATCACTTAAAAATGTGCCATGGCCTGTGACACTTACTCGCAGGTGTTGTTCTTAGCATCATCAGGGCAGTGACCTTGGCAGTAGCAGCTAAGAAAGCGGGCAGCATCTTCTGGTGCCACAGTAGAGTCGTCCCCGGGCCTTCTGGAGTCTGAGCCAGGCTTCACTCCAGTACCCTGTAGCACGTGGTCAGGATTCTGCCCTGCTGTAAGTGACAGTCACAATCAGTGATAGGCTAGGTGCAAAGAGACACTAAATGACCAGTAGTGTTTCATAAACCCGCATCTATGGTTTTAGAAACTCTACTACACTACTGTTCAGAGGTTTGGGGTTAGGAAGATTATTAGATTTTAAAATGAATACTTTATTCAGCAAGGATGCATTAAATTGATCAAAAATTATCTTCTGAACTTTCTATACTCAATTCAGTAGCTGTTTGATAGTTGGCTGCTTTTGAACCCTCATTTTGTAAGTAATGTGGCCATTCATGTTGGTGAGGTTTTAACATAAACAAAATGCATTTAATATTTACTTGAATAATAAATGTTGAAGCAATGTTTCTTTAATTCAAAACACAAGAGGTCTACATAATATTGGTTTATTTTATTTGAATAGGACATTAGTCTTTGGTATAGTACTGAAATAGAATTAATAATCATTAAAATTATTGACTACTAAAATTTAGGTATTGTGTCAATCCTCAATAAGGCCATGATGTCCTATATTTCCCATCCTTTGCTCCTCCTCTGTATTTGACAGCAAACCTGCTCCTGTTCAAATCCAGACCAACTAACATGTACTTCCAGATCACCATGTCCCTTTCTGCTTCACACAGTCACAAACATTTATTTTTCTTTTTATTTGAACTTTAGTTGAAATAAAAAGGCCTCTAAAACATCGCTACTGATCTCACGGTCTTTCATCCTGTCACAGTGCACGAGTATGTACTGCTTTAGCTTTCTGTTGAGCATGACTCTACTGCAGATGTTCCAGTCTAGACTTGTCAGTAAAACAGCTAATCACTCACAAAGCAGCAGTTTGAGAGATTGGGCGGCAGGGCAACACAGCGCTTGCTTTATCAGCTGCATTCCATCCTCAGATCCCATTATGAGTCTGTCTTATATAGCCTCTCCGTGTGCTGCAGATCTTACAATTAGAATGGACTCTCCTCTTGGACTAATTCTATTAGGACTCAGTGATTAAATAGAGAGCTGGTCAAGATAAAGGAGCTTCTGATCTTCAATTTACTGCATAATTCAATGGATCGCCTACTATGTATGTACATACACTGAAAATGTGCTTGATGAGTACACAAAACTTAATATAAACAGTGTGAAATAGGCAGTCTGAAGGAAATGCAACTAGAAATATGGTATCATGAATAACATTTATTTTTCCTAGCCTGTTTAAGCATATCACAGCAGCGTTTGCTGCGCCACTGTTGAATCTTCAGTGCCACCGCAAAAGTAAACATACTTGAATTAAATGTAGCAAGTTAAACGGGTCGGAAACTGCATGATACTACGGTGTTGTCTTCGCTGGCAGCATGCAATAATAAACATACATCATGACCACTGATGTCTAATTCACAAATGTTTACTTTTAAGTTATCTATTTGAATCACTTTTTTTTTTTTAAATATCAATTTGAAACATTTTACCATGCTGTGAGTACTAAAAAAAACAAGTAAACTGTGGTGGTCTCCCACAGAAGCGTCATTAAGGGGTCAAAGACAGAATGCGTGACAGCAGGAAACATTAGCAAGACAGTCATTCACAACACAAATAAGGGTGCTGGATAAACACCCTGAGAAAACAGAGCTGAAGGAGGCAATGCAGTTAAAAGTCCAGATAAAGCTTGTGGAGCTGCAAGATGCTGCCATCGATACGCTCAGTCTGTCACAATGATTCAAGACCGCAAACTAAATGACGCATTCAGCCTTTCGAGTGTTCTCGTTCAGGGTGCGGACAGACTCCACATCTTTCTTAAGTAGATCAAACACACTGTCTCATGTTACTTTACTAAACTATAAAAATCAACTCTTAAAGAGAATTACACTGTCTAGACTTAATCTTATTCAACTGCTCGCAAGGGATTTCAATGAGGTCATTTCTGTAATTGAACTACTCATAAAGCAAATGTAAGAGGTTGCGTGGCCTTGAGCCCAAGCTAAGGGAGACAGTCCACCTTTATGGCAGGAAACCCTGATGCACAGGGCCAGCATGGAAATTTTGCATTAGGAGAAGGCTGGACAACGATCAAATGGGCAAAGTTCCAAAGAGAAACCTGAGAAGTCCCAAAGAGAAGATCCTGGGGATCCCTTCTTTATCACTCTTTAGTCTTTACTCCTTTTTTTCTTCATTCTCTCCATTCAGGGTCAGTGCTTGAGGGAATCCTTGAAGGATCTGGTTTTCAGTGCAACGGTACAAAAATCTATGGGAGTGGCAGAAAGTGTAACTTGCAACAATGTCAGGATTTCAAAACTCTCAAGCTCTTAAAGATGCAAAGTAGTCTTTCTGACTGGGCAAAGGAAATCTTTGCCCACTGCTGGACTGTGACTGGTTGTGGGCGATGATTGATGTGTCCGGGGCCCATAAGAGCCTACACATTCACATGTGTGCCTAATTCTGCCGGCAGTTACAGTGGAGACTGAGGTCTGGCAGAGCATCCCCCCCATAATGAGACTCTAGCAGATGCACACCACTACTCTCTCTCTTTCTCTCTCTCTAGTAGATTTGAGTCTACAGCAAAGTTGAATTATACCATTTCCTTTCAGAGCAATTTACTGTATCATTGACAAGCCTATATCGAACACTTAACATTAATTGTTTGTTCAATCTTTACACATGGTACTTGAAATGGTAGTTTCAAGTAGCAGAAACCTTCATCTGGAAGCAATGAAGACTAACATTATGTAAAATAAAATTAAATCAAGTCGATATAGTGGAGTAAATTGTCAATGTGTCATTTCTTGGGCAAATTTACATGTATTTTAATGCGTTCACCTCAGGGAAAGCAAGTTAAAGGCTTGTCTGCATTTAAACACGTTTTCTCCCCTAGGAGGAGTGCTAACCCCATTCACTATTCAGTCCAGGTAGAAGTCTACAATTGCTTGGTGGGAAAAAATAACATTGCACTATGGAGGCAACTGAGTGCTTTCAGTTGCCAATGTCACCTCTGTGTTTCTTGAAGATTATGTTTCAGAGGTGCAGACACCTGCCTGAAATTACATCTCAGGGGTGCATCTGATGAGCAAGGTAAAAAAGATGTATTATAGAGGTATTTAACTAGCTGTTACACAACTCTAACACTGGGAAAAACAACAGCGCATTGAAAAGTCAAATGTCCTCGCCTTCATGCTGCGTCTCTGGTTTCAACCAGCTCCTACTTTTCTGCTGCATCTGTACAAAAGTACACCGACAAGAACATTAGACTGATGTTTGATATAATATGAACTCTAAAGGAAAACTGAGCTGTTTGAAAATCTGACTACTGGGCATGTTACAAGACTTCTTCCCTTTCTCTCAACTAATTCATCAGAATCAAATAAAAGACAGTACCGAAAAGGCCATTAAAACTACAGAGTTAATCTGCAGTGGCTAGTGTTCAATCTAAATCTGGATTAAATAAGATGATTCAAAACTTCTCAAACATACATATCTAATATGTAAATAAATAAATAATAAATAAAAGCTTAATTTGTTAATTAAAAAATGTAGGTGAATAAAAAAATATTATTAATACATTAATATTAATAACATTTATAAACTGCTCATGTTTTTTTAGTCAGTGTGGAACAGCAAGGAAGCCATTTGTTATATCTAAAATCTGAGCACACTTATTAGAGGCTTAAATCTGAAGATCAACAACACAAAAGGGTTAAAGTATTTCCGGAGAGCACAGAGTGTTTGGAATAGTTTGTACCCACTAGCAATTGTGACAGTGTCATAGAGGAAATTGTTAATGTGCTAAAAAAGGAAGAGAGAGTAGCAACAATCACTTCAACAGCTTCCTTTAGTGGGGGGCCTCTGAGAGGCTCATGGTTCAGGAGTGAGTCACGATGGGAAAGATGTCTTTTGAACTCCCTGGCATGAGTAAACACATCAGAGATATCAGACGTTGTTCTAAACCTCAGCACAAACTATTGTCTGCACACAGACAGACATTCAGAATTAAAGTATGTTAACATAAACAATGTGAGCTAAAGTATAAAGCTGTAGGCAAGTTTTAACTCACTCTTTTTTTTTTCTGTGCCCTAAAACTGCTTTCCAAGCAATCGGCTGTTGCTGTTTGCCTTCACAGCTCATTGACTGTCCACAGGCATTAGGAAAACAGAGTTTAGTTTGATTCAGGGAGGGCGTTTTTATTAAACAAAAGTATCAGTTTTCTTTGACATCAGTAAACATCACGTTATTAAGCATATGGAAACATTTAGATGAACACATATGATTCCTGTCCTGCTGTACTGCAATTTACAGTATGGCAGTGGTTCTAAAATATGACGTAATCCCCTGAGGCATTTAACATCCTTCTCTTTTTGTCAAATTCTGAAAATTCCAAAAAAAATAATTATTAATATAAAAAATAAAGCAATAAATTCAAGTAAATCATTCATTTCAATTAAATGAATTCAGAATCAACAAAAGCCATCTTTGCACTGCAGTGGCACAAGCTGAATCTAGATGTATTTACACACTGTTTAATGTTGCTCAGAGGTGGCCTGAATGCAATTACAAGTGGCTGTATTTATGAATGGGTCACTGAATTGACTCCCCTGATTCGTTTAAAGCCGTAAATTCGTTCACTAACAAAACGCTGCTGTGTGTTGGAGATGCACAACAGTTCTGCTGTGGCTTTCATTGGAACTGTAACTTTGTTTCAAAATAGGGCAAACAATATTGACAATACTGTGTTTAAAATATATTTCACTTAATATTAACTTTGTTTGTTGAACTGTTGTATAAAATCATGAATGGCAATAATGTAGCCTGATTTGCTAGGGCAGCATACTCTGCATCGCAAAGGATGAGGTAATTTAATTGGATGTCATGTATTTGACCTTTTACAGCACTAACAATTTTCCTGTTACTGTGTGAATATAATGAGTATTTGATAAGCTCCCTGTTCAGAATAAAATATTGAAAGACTTGTGAGTTTCAGTATCTCTGGAGATTACATTCATGTGGAGTGTTTACATGTAATAATCGTTGGAGCTGTTCAGCTTGAGTTTGCATAGAGAAAGCGCAAATAGCTAGATAAACTCCATTCACCATATCTGAATACTACTGAATACCTACTATACGTTTAAGACTACGCATGGTTTATGAAATGAGTATGAATATAAGCTAGAACTACTGTGAATGTAATATGAAGGATAGGAAAATGGTGCGAAGGGAAGAAAAAACACCCTTACCTCCAGCGCAGAGCCTGAGAAGAAGGTAGACTCCAGCCAAAACCACAGTGACAGACAAAAGCTGTGCCATTTTCAAACAGCCTTGCCGTAACCTTTGAGGGTGAGGATGAGATCAGTGATGACGGAAGCTTATGCTCCTAAAATCCCAGTGAACACTGACGTACAGGTGGAGCAATCAAAGTTATGGCTCAAGGGACAAAAGCAGAGGATAAGAGGAAGAGGTAGGAGGATGTCGCTGGCACTACAAACTCAAAGGTCCCTTCTCACGGGGTCCACGGCACTAGGATTAAAAAAAAAAGAAGAGAAAAGAAAGACAAAGCACATGTGATGAGATGATCATACCAGTCTAAATGCATCTTTCTAGATAAGTTTGAACAATGTCTACAAACACAGAGCAAAATTGCTTTGCTTTAGTTACACTTTTTGGGGTGTCACTTTCAAACTAGCATACCTTTGGTCTGCAATGTAATCGTGAATAATGTAATCTTGTGAACTCGTTTTTATGGTCCTATATGACCTTTTTGTAATAAGGTGCAGCATAACAGAAGAAAAGAACCTGCAGGGTAATTTTTAGACCTACAACAAATATCTTTAAACATCATAAACTCCCAATCTTATGAAAAATGCATATACTCTGCTTTTGATTAGGCAACATTGTAATTTTTCTTGATAGCACCGAACATCATTGCCCCCTTGTTTTTTCTGGGCTTGACCCCTCAACCCGTCAGGCCGGCGCTACTGTTGAATGCTGAAACATGCCCAAAATAATTTGATGAAGGATGTTCCGCAATTACCCCGTTGGCCCCTTCCAGCGTTAATAACGTGATGTGTCTGTTCCCTTGTAGGCCTGTGCGTCTCGCTGCAATTAGTGGCCTTGAGCGAAGTCTGTGCTGAGGGGGGGGACAAATTAGTGGCGGAGTGGGCCGGTGTCTGTCACTTCTGATTTGCCCAAGGGGGACAAAGAGCCCCGACCTGTGCCCCACTTTCACACATCCCTGACTGGATAACAAGGGAACAAAGCTAGCCTCCGCAAGGCAGTGGACAAGATAGCTGTGCAGGCACCTACACACAGAGACAAGAAGCTGCGGCTAAGTGTGTGTGCTAGGTTAAGTGGTACACAAGAAGCAGGATCACAACCAGGGAAAGTTGAGGCCTGCTGCAAAACACATGGATGAGATACCCCACAACCTACCAGGTTCAAACCCCAAATGGTATAAAAACTACTTTAAATTTGAAAGTGTACACAGGTATGGTGTAAATACTATTTTAGACAAGCACAACGGAACAGTTTCTCTCTTGCATCAGGAATGAAATACGGGGCTGAAACCATAACTTTCATGGTTAAAATAATGGGAAGAGAGTCAACACCGTACAGGAGGATGTTTAGAGGTGTTAGTTACTAAACTGCCAACGTTTACACTACTGTATAAAATTTTGGGGTCAGTACAATTAATGTTTTTGAAAGATCCCAGTCTTCAGTCACATGATCCTTCAAAAATCATTCTAACATACTCATTTGGTGATCAAGAAACATTTCCTATCTTTATCAATGTTGGAAAAACAGCTATGCTGCTTAATATTTTTGAGGAAACCATGATACATTTTTTTCAGGAATCTTTGATGAACAGAAAGTTAATATAAAACAGCATTTATTTTATAATTACCTACTGTCTTTACTGTCACTTTTGATCAATTTAATGTGTCCTTGCTAAATAAAAGGCAATCATTTCTTTAAAAAATATAAATAATTAAATATTCATTCAGCTAAAACAGTAATATGATCTTAAAAAATGTCATGTAATAGTCTATCACTGACTGTAGCTTGATTACTGTACATGTAAATGTACTCTACATACTGATTTTTATTTATTTATTTTTACATAAAAAGCACTTACTAATGCATTTATCTAAAAAGCACAACACAGAGAACTATCCTAAAAGGCAAATGAAATCACTCACATTCTGCAGGTAAAACCCACTTTCATTCAGATGTTTCTTATACATGAATGGCTAAGCAAGTTCGGTCATGTCCTGACTTGATGAAGACAAAACTTAGATATACACGAAAAAAAAAAAAAAAAAGCGAGAGAGAAATGGAGAGAAGGAAAGGACACCCCTGACAGTAGCGTATTATACTTCTAATTGTAGACTGGTCACATTCACTAATAAACCTTGGGGACTTTGATATTAAGTTTAGGCAGTTTAAGCCAAGCAGTCATGTGTCTTGAATGGACATCTATCACTATTATTGCTTCTAAAATATCATGGATCTTAAAGCAATATAAAGGCACACTATGTTTCAGTGTTTCATCAGACACTCCTGGAGCTCTCTGAAAGGTTTTGGTGGCGCCATAAGGAGTATGGAGGCTGAATGAATAGCGGTATTGTATGGTGATGTGTAACTAAGGTGCACCTTTGCAGTCAACCTTATGCCTGACCATGGATATCTCTCAATCCCTGAGGAGGGAGTAATATTTTTCTGTTTTTCCTCATGTGTAGAACTTAGGGCTTCCTCGTGTCAATGATACAACATAACCGACAGTTTACCACAACATACAGGCGTTTTTGTTGAGGGTAACAACCAGAAGAAAAGGCCAATGTATGATAATATTATGAAATACAGACAATCTGTAAAATAAATCTCACTTTGCCTTTCTTATCACTTGTAACTACAGCCTGCATGACGACCAGAGAGGTCTGGTGTTTGTCTCCCCCTCACCCCCGCTCTTTTAGCCTGCTTTGGCCCGGATCTCTGGTCCCTCCTGGGGCCCCTCCTTACAGCAGGACTCCCAGTACTGGAGGCTGCCTTCCCTCAGTGTCGGCGCTATGCCCGACATGCCTTTCAAGGCCTGCTAGACTGCAGGGCAGACTTTCTGGCTCCGCTGCCATTGTTTGCTTGGCTGCTTTGCGCCTCATCCCAGGAAAGGATTAGCATAAGAATACTTAGGCACATTGAGATGTGCCCCACGACCAACTCTCTCTCTCCTATCATCCTCACTTCTTCTCATCCTCACTGAAGTCCCACATCTCTTCCTGACACAACACCAATCACTGTCAAGAAGCTGCATCGTGGAGAGTTAGTCAAGCAAAGACTTTGAACATAGCACAAGACTCCAGAGTCTTTGGTGTCACAGCAGTGGATTGCAGGAGAAGAACAAAAGTTAATCTGTGGAGCACTTGGGTGCAATATGAGCTCCTCCAGCCAGATTCCTCTGGAGGGGTAATGGGTTGAGACACCATTCCTAGAACAAAGCCCCCAAAATCTGAGCACATTTTGGCTGAGAATTTAAGAAACTCAGCTCAACAACAGCTTGTCTGTGACACATTAAATACATCTGACTAAAGAAGCTGATTTGATCTTAGTGCTTATAACTGGACCAGTTACCACACAATGACTTCAAAGTGCTGTGTGCTTGATTCGTCATTACTTTACGGCCTGAATATTGTTTCCTAATTTTCTTAATTAGCCAAGATTTGGCAATTGTTGAAAATAAAACTTTTTGTTCAGCTCCAGTTGTATGCCCATTTTTAAAAATATGGCTGCACCATTTATGATATAAATATTTGTATAAATATAATAATGTTTGTTATAATAGAATGTATTACATTAGAATTATTGTCGGTATATATCATCACAAAATTCTGTTATTGATGTCATTTATCATTACTGCAACTAAGTGCACTGGTTTAAAAACAAAGTTGGCATGAAATAAAACATGTGATTGTCTCTTCCTCCCAATTTTAAAGTAAACTGGATTATTGTCCTGCCCTAAGCCAATGCACACGTCATCAGAGAAGAGATATTGTTGGGAGATATTGAAGAGATATTGTTTCATGGAGATTTTAATTATTGATAAGTTCTCCCAAGGTTCTTTCTGAACTGTATTATTATACTTCTCTGTTTTTAACCTGATAAAATACATTTTATTTTTCTATTTCTTGGTATTTACAAAGGAACAAATATGGAGATGGAAAAATCCACAAATTTCCTGGAATTACTGGAGTAGCAGAGGTTTATTGCAAGTTTATTTTCCATTACCTGCCGCACACATTCCTCCGAAGGGTCAGAGAGAGTGGGTGTGCTGGGATTTGATGAAAGCCAGGTTCAACACAGAGACCTGCAGTACTCCCCATCTAGTGTTCAACTCTAGTGAACCATCTCCAAACTTATGACCCTGTGCTGGGGGATCCCCTTTACTTCAAGGGACACATTGTATCATACAGCTGGGAATAACACCTCTAATGGTCTCTATCAAATAAATGAACTTTATTTAACATTGTATATATTCAGACAAATAAGTAATTTTCAGCATAGCACTATGAATCACATGACTTTTTTTTTTTTTAAAGGAAAAAAAAATGCATACTGCCCCTTTTCCCTCTGTGAAAATTCCTCCCTGTATATTTCACAGCTTTGCATCTGCTGAGCACAAGTCTGCACCACAAGTGTGAGAGAAACTAGGTGGAGCTGTTGCCGTGGAAACCAGTCACACGTGGATGAACTTTGGCCTGTAAATGTTATTTCTCTGAATTCCCAGATCCAAACATGTGGAAACCATTTGTTGCAGTCCGGCCATCACTGATGTAGGGAACATTTCTATCTACTGTGGTCATGTAATCACCACATGAAAACACACTTCTTGCTTGTACTGCAGGGGGTGTCTGCCTATAAGAGAGGTAGAACTGTATCTTTTATAAGAGGTTTTCTTACCGTACAGAAAGATCCATTTCTGTGAAGCATGTTGGCATAGTGTTTGGTAAGCATGGAGGCTGGCTACAGGTGTCATTCGGATCCAGGTGGCTGAATGTCCAAATGGCATTTGGATTCTGGCATAGTACCACAAAACCCTGTCAACAAAGAATAGGGCTGGGTTAAAAAAAACAATTTGATTTCTCTATTTAAAATTGATTGTCATTTTGATGGATCGATATCAATTCTTAAATCCTAAGAACCGATCTTTTGGTCTATGCTGTTTTCAGTTGATGAAAAAAACTTTGTAGTGTGCCTCCTGTTCAATAAATCGCAATAAGCTTTGTGCTTTGTTACTTTTGATATAAAACGGTCTCAGATTTCAAATTCTGTCAATTTTATTACAAAATTCCAACAATGAATACAATTTTGGCACTCTTTAATGTGGCGTGACAGATCACTGTACAGAAGCGGCAGCGCGAAAGAACTTATCTCTTCCCCTTTACTACTAGCTTCAGCATGATTTCAACATGAATGAATAAATGTAATAAATTCATATTTAAATTTGCAACATGACAAATTACAAGCATGTACACGTGCAGCAAGCCCCCCCAAAAAAGTTCAACAAGGTGTACACTGTAACTGACTAAAATAGGTTAATCATTTTAATAATTCCTATCTGTTAGACATTTTTAAAAATCCTTCTGTTTGACAATGATATTTTTAGAAGAACAGCAACTTTAACAGAATAATAATAAAATATCTGTTACATATACAGAGAAAATAACTGATACACGTTCCTGTTCAGAAGACCTCAGAAACTCTAACACATGGTTTGTGGCTTTGTTTTCTTTATTATTTATAATTTAGTGACTGTCTTGCAGCTTTATATGAACAAAGCATTTTTTTGTTTGTTTTGTGTAGCCTTCATTGCTTTTATAGCAACATTGCACATTGTTTGGAGAACACTGGGCAGGATGTGGAAACGCAGAAAAAATAGAAAGGTGTCCATCTGATGCTGTACACAGAACTTGACTGAATTACCTAACAATACTCATACTTTAAAAAGTATCTTTGACAAGTAATTAAGCTTTTTGGCTACTTTGGTTGGGTTAACATCAGCATTCTGGCTTTTTTAATCTAAAGTTTATATCTAAAGTCTGCTACAGAGTAAAATTAGACTAGTTATTTTTACAAAGAGACAAGTGCTGGTATAGACGTTATGTAGCCCCGCCCCTTTTCAGTGTTGCGCTCTGTCTTCTGGTTTGTTTTTCCACAGCATGAAGAGAAGATCTTCCGAATTTATGAATGAACAGCTCGTTTAAAAATGACATTTGTTATGACATCTGCTTCAAACATTACAATGCTCCTGACTTTAGTTAACTTTACAATGAGTAAATCCACTTCACACTAGCTAATAACTCTTTGACAGTAATATCATAGAAATATACACAGTAGGGTTGGGCCGATAAATGATGCCATCGGCCATCATCCATCACCGATGCTGAGCCGGCATCTTAATTAATCACACTATATCATTAATTAACATCTTAATAATCACACTATATCATCCAGTGCGATGCATGCTTTCAATTTCCACACAGTAACAATAACATCATGAAGTTGTTCCCGATCACATTACAAATTACACTCAAAACAGTTAAATGAACAATTTAAACAGTAAAGATTTTATTGTGCAAAAAAGGTTAGGTTACTAGATGTTTTACACGGACTAAAGCACTGATATACAAATGGCAGACTGCGGTTCGCTTCCGGACCCGGCATGTTTCCATCCGGACCGCGAGACAGAACGGTAGCACCATTTTACTGCTTCTAGTTGAAGCGAGCAGTGCGAACAGCCATGCGGATCACACCACAAGCACTCAGGATCATTTGTGGTAATGATATTTCAGTGCTATATCCTCTAGTATAGTGGTTCCCAAACCTGTCCTGAAGGACCCCCAGCACTGCACATTTTGGATGTCTTTTTCATCTAACACATCTGATTCAACTCGTCAGCTCATTAGTAGAGTTTGCAAGACCTGAAGTAGGTGTGTCAGATAAGGGTGACATACAACTGTGCAGTGCTGGTGGTCCTTCAGGACAGGTTTGGGAACTACTGCTCTAGTAGTTTTATTTAAAGCCAAACGCGCTTCATTCAAGCCCTTCCAGCTCCATGTAGGCATGTGACGGTATCAAATTTTCATGTTGCGATTAATTGCTGAAGCTTTTATCACGGTATACGGTATTATCACGCTATTGAAATAAGTTGCAAAAAAAAAAAAAAAAAAAAAAAAGTGTTGTCATAGTATAACAGGTTTAAGAACTTATTTTCTAATAACAAAGAACTGAATGTTTAAATTAGGCCTGGGCGAAAAAACGGTATCGATATTTATCGACGATATGTCTTAATCGATAACGATAGAAAAAATGTTCGATATAACTCTCGATATAGTTTCACTTAAATGCATTAAAATGTAAACAGACGAAGTTCGGTTGCATGACCAACTCTCAAGCTCGTGCCCCCACAAACAGACGTGCTACAAATGACACGCAAACAAGTTGCTGTGGAGTTCAGTTGCGCAATCACCACGTGAGATCAGAACACACAAACACATGAAAATGAGTGCTGTACCCGCCAGTGACGAGGAGTTTGTGAATAAAAAAAGGACATATCAGCTCGTCAGTGTGGCCGTTTCATGGTTTCCTTACGTCTTACAGTTGATCTACTTCAAAGTTCGTCTTGAGAGAGGTGGCGACAAGTGACTGTATCTACAATAGAATTTGCTAAAGTGCAATAGAAGTAGGCTATAACAAACAACAGGTAACATTTTACAATAAGGTCTCATTATTTAACGCATTAACTAAGATTGAGCAATAGCTACATTTGTTACAGAAAGTATTATTTTTTGTTAATGTTAGTTATACAGTTATAGAAATACAACTGATAATTGTTAGTTTTATCTCAGATCCATTAAATAAGTTATTTTGATTTCAGTAATGTTATTAAACAGTATTAACTAAGTATAATTAATTCTTTATAAGTATTTTTCATTGTCAGTTTGGTAATAATGAATTAATATGTTAACTAATGAAGCCGTATGTCTCCAAGTTTTACTGAACAATAACAAATAATCAGAACATTTCTAATCATTAGGGCATGTTGTGGTCCAGATTAAAATATAAAAATGTTTAAGTATGAAAATAAATAGCCTATTAAGTCTTTAAGTATTAAGTATTTGGTGCTGTGATGAACAACATTGAGATTACAAAAAATGAATGGCTCTTTGAAGCATTTTAAAAACTTCACTAGCGCAGTTACTTTGTTTGCAGGGTTTCCGGGGTAACCGCTGCATTCTGCTGTTCAATCAGCGCCCTCTGCTATCAGAGAGTGAATGTGCACTTTCATTTAGCGCGTCTCCTTCACTCATTCTGCCATGTGCTTCTCATGCACATTGGGCTTGTTTACATCTATGCACTATCCTCTGATGTCTACCAAATTGGCATCGCCCAACCTTAATACAGGACTACTGCAAAAACAGATTCAAACAAAAAAATTCTGAAGATGGCTGCGTGCTTGTTTCCCTAGTGCACAAGGTCTATAAACAAGGCCTGGAGTGAAAGGCATTCCAGGCATTACAAGTCACACAAGATGTTCATCACATGGCATTTTTTAACAAAAAAACAAACAAACAAAAAGAAAAAACAGGCACTTGTAATTAAATTTTTTAGATCTCTACAACAAAATGAAATCTCCTAAATAACATGGAAAACCAGTTATCTAACTCATTACAAGACCAGACAGAAATCTTTTTGGTTGTCTTCTTTGCACTAACCCAACCCATCATTGAATTCACCCTATCCGGTGCCACTCTAAATAATTTACTCCGATAGCCAAGTGTATTTAAAGCAGATCAATACCATTAAAGGACAGCTGGGGCATACTGAACAAACAGAGACCACTCTCCAGCACTACACCAACCACCCACTGCATAGCTTTATCCAATCTATCTTTATCTGATCTGCCATCACACTAACCAACAGTGGCATAGCAAGAGTTAAAGAAATCAATGGCTCTCCCTCACTTTCCTACCATCTATTGGAAGCACTAGCACAGAGGACTCCAAACCTACAGTAAGCATTAAAGAAAAGTCTGTTCAATAAAAGCTCAGTAGTGTGTATCAAATAGCCAAGCTCATCTAGGATTAGTTTTCCACCTTTTAGATCAGAATGATATGACTAAATGGTGAGGGTGATACATCAGCACCTTTACGATGGGATGGGTGATACACTCAGGGCCAGGTCTGAGGTGGTCGTGTGTGTTTTTCCCTCTTGTTTAGCCATCCTGTCTCCAGAGCAAGTTAGGGAGGGGTGGGGGGCTGACTTTAGATGGTGCAGAAGCCTGAGGAACGCAGGCAGGGATGTGAAACCTGATCTATACTGCCTCTTAACCCTCCTGCCCCCATTCCCCCTCATCCCCTCCAAGCTCCCCGCGCTGCCACCTCGCCACAGACTCCCACTGCAATCCGATCCCTCGCACTGTGGCTGAGATTGAAACACACTCCTAGAGGGCTCCAGGGCAACTTAATCTGGGCCTGGCTGATATTTTAAAAAACAAATAAGAGAGGAAAAACATCTGTGCTTATTGTTGTATGATATTGCAGCATTTTAAGCAATTAATTGATAGATTTTGCACATTATACGAGGGACAGATCTGTGCCAGTGAGAATATTCTGACAGCCAATAACAATAAGAATTTTCGACCTGGGGTCCGGGGAACTTCAGGGGGCTGCAAGGGAGTGCTAGGGGGTTTGTGGAAATGCTTAAGAAAAAACAGCATACATTTTAAAAAAAATAAATAAAAAAAAATGAGATTAAAATGGCAAAAAAATACATTGAACACTACTTTGGTATGAATATAAAATGTAATAATTCACTTAACAGAAAGTACAAAAAACAAAAACAAAAAAAACAAATAATATTTAGCTATTTTATAATTTTTTTACAGTATAAATTAGGTCTTTATACAAGAAACTATACAGAAGCGTTTACATTTTCAGAAGGAGGACCTTTGCATGAGGATGATCTGTGGCATCTAAATAAAAGATTGAAAACCCCTGAACTAAAACATCTTTTTACTCTGGACACAAAGACCATGACCATCACATCTGCATAACAATTAATCATTCATTAACATTCAAAGTAAGACAGAACAAATAATTGCTCTAGCAGTTAGAGTAAATAAATCATCACATGCTACACATCACACACACAAATATCAGGACATACAATCACTCAGTGTTTTGCATTTATTAACATAATACATCCTCCAGAAATCATTTGCTAATCCTCATGTCATTCCAAACATATATGACTTTCATTCGTCTGTGGAAAATAAAATAAGATGTCACCAGTCACCATTTTTACTTTATCGTATGGGAAAAAAGATACTGTAAAAGTTAATGGTGACTCCACTCCCTAATGGTCTGCGTAACATCTTCAGAAACTCCTACAGGTTTAGAACAACATGAGGATGAGTAAATTATGACAGACATTTTCATTTCTGAATGAACTAACTTTTTAACACAACCTGGTTCTGTTCTCATCAGTACAGAGCTCCCAGAGTTTGGCCAATATTATTTTTTGCAGAGGAGATTTTGAATCAAGCTGTGGAATGCACAGATGTCTGGCATGTATATACTGTGAGCCTTTAGCTTTAATTTTCTAAAATAAATCCACTTTCCTCAGACTAAGCCTCTCTCTCCTCCAGGCCTCTCGAAGCAGACTGCTTCACAGGCAGTGTTACCATCTGTTTTTTGACCTCCTCGAGAAGGTAAAGGAGCTGAACAGACCCCTTCCCCCCAGAACCCATAAATTAAAAGCAGCTTTTGTATTGAGGGCTAGACGTATAGCCACAAGAAAGACCAAAACGTGAAAAAAGGAGTACACACTGTACAGTTAAACTAGGAAAATTTAAATACGATGCAGCTTGTATTGAGAGGCGGATACGTAACCAGAACAGCCTGAAGACAAAAACAATCCACAAGAATATATGATCCAAAATATAAAGATATTGCTAAATAGTGAAAAGAAGCAAACAAAACATGTCAAGCAGTACCCATACAAATGATAAATCTTCATTTATAGGTAACGCACAGCTGTCAGATTATTAGGGAAGTTGTTGCTAGCATTACGCGACTATCGCGGTAATAACTTTTTACTCAGACTTTTACAGTGACAGTTTTTCTTCCAACAATAATAATGGTATTTTAAATATATGATAACACGTAAAATTACGAGGATACGGTATTGTTTTGAGAAAAGACAATCCTTATTGTTAGTTAAGTTAGTAAATTTAAACGTATTTTGACTTGCTAACAGCGATAGCTCACTAGCTATAGTTCAACTCGCCGCACTCGAAAAAAATTCCCAACAAAATTACTTAATAAACCTGTAAACACCCACCGTTTTTTCTCTTTAAGCCTTGTACAGTTGTGTACTGTGTAGTGAAAAATATAACACGCCACGACAGTCGCTTTTGCCTTAGCAAGTCGTTTAAAACATTACGTGGAAAATGGAAAATTCAGCTCAACAAACTTTCGTAAGGCAGCGTTAGCTTAGCCAAGCTAACACTTTCCATTTCACTTACCGAAAAGACTCTCCAGTAAATCGTATTTTCGTGTACTCCGTCAATTTAATGAGCTCTCGACACTCGAATAATTCAGAGGGTCGGTTGTAGTTGTGGTCGTGATTGACTCTGACTGAGGTCCGTTATGGGTCTGGCACTGACCATCACCGTAGAGCGTACTGCACTCACTGATTGCACGCAGTCAGCGGACAGCAGCGAGCGCGCTGATTGACCGAGTCTGTAGCGCCACCTGGTGACTGAAACTAAACAGTGGCGACTAACGTGCAATGTATAACCGATGCTATACACTACCTTTGACTGTCAAGTCCTGATAAAATGTATTAATACATTACATAAAACATTTAACCAGCAGTTTTTAAAGATAGAAATCATATCAGTTTGTTTTATTTCATTTTTAATTCAAACATGATCCTTACACTCTTTTTGTATGTCATTTGTGCATTCTGTACAATGCATAAATCCTTTAAAAGACAGTTTTAAACATAATTTTATTTGATAGTGTTTCAAGTTAAACAGGATGATTATGATGTAGATTTAAATAAAACAATGAGATTTAAATATTACAAATGTCATTTAGTAATGTCAATTAGGCTGTCCAGTCTGCAGTAGTTTTATATTTAATCATACATAGAGAACAGTGCCCATAAAATTTTAGTTTTATGAGCTATTTTCAGTTTATAAAGCAACTTAATATTTGTATTAGTCATGTTTAACATATCAGTGAATATACAGGTGGATTTTTTTGGGGGACATTTAAGTAATGTATTGAAAGAAGTACAAAGTAAGGCTGTTTTCACAACATAATTTCATAATACAAAAAAAAGAGAACACCATTAGTAGTACTTGTTAGTTTATCAAACTATCTTGAAAAAACATACAGCTCATATTTAAGATACTACACAAAGTAAATTTTCAGTATTCCGTAGAGCCATATCTCAGTTTGAACTCTCATACAAACTTTGTATTATTCAACAGAAGAAAACTGCATTAAAGGCACTTGTTAACACATGGGTGTCACATAAAACATACTATATGGTTCTTAATGGTTTTTCTTATTGCAGTATCACTGCAAATGTATGAAATTATGGATCACTCTCTTGTCTTCTTGTAATTCCTAAGTGAACTGCAGATATAGCAGATGACAAATAGTGATAATACATTATGTGTAATATGACTACATATTACACCTCATATGTGTAATATGACTACATTCAATAGCGTTAAATTACATCTGTTCTTGAAAAATGCTAAAAAGATACCCACTCCTGAACCCAACACTGCTACAAATGTAATTTTAAATAACTTACTAATGTTGTGTAAAAAAAGCTAACAATTTATTAAATTTAAGAGAGGCAATTATGACACGCAAAACCATTGTTTGTGTTAGTAATATTCAAAACAAAAAAAACAATCCAAAATCAAAAGCAGCCCTAAGAATACATCTTAACTGATGTGGTGGGTTAGATTAACTTTTAAAGATTAATATATGGCAGTGAAAATATACTGACACATCAATGACACAATCCTAAAATGTGTCTAAATAAAAGCTTGTTCAAGTGAATTGTATGCATAAAAATGTTCAGTATCACACAGCCTTTAGGAAAACACAACTGTCTGCAATTGCAATCTCAGAATTTGACCTTGTTCTTTAATAGTCATGTGGCACGAAATTGTAACCCTACAACTGCATGTCAGAGTTTGGTAGCATCTACCCACAGAAAATAAAAAGAACAAAGTCTCAGGAACTACATTCGTTATTCATTTCAAGGAACAAATTAAGAATACAACTCGAATCCTCTGTGTATGTGGCTCTGTCTTAAAAATTAGATTATTTATTAAATTAAATTAACAATCCCCCACTCTCGGCAAAGATAAGTAAATTATCTATGCAAAATCAGAAGAGTACACCATTTGCAAAGAGTATGTAAATGTTGAGGTTAAGCACGCAATAAATAACAGAAAAAAGGAACTATCATAGGTGACAAGGCCAAACATGAACAGTTTAAAATACTCCGTTAAGCCTTGAGAGCTGGACATTACAGAGCACATACTGTGTTACCTTTTCAGATGCCCTGTATTTTCTTAAAATTGTTTGATGAAACCATTGACAACTTAATGCTAATGTTGACATCACAAATGGATCAATTAACTCCCTTGCATGCTTACACTAAAAACACAAATAAACTAAATTAACACATATACAGTCAAACCAAAAATTATTCAGACATTTTTGATATATTTTTACTAGTGGGTGCAGGACACTATAGTTCATTTATGTACGTGAGGATAGCAAAATAAAGTAAACTGTGACATATTATACCCAAAAATTCTTCATACAGTGGACTACCAGTAAAATTGATAAAAATTTGGAACCAAAAATTATTCAGACACTTTGACCTGACCGTGTTTTGCTTAAGTGTTATCTGATATAATTAAGATAAAATTTTTTGGACTCTGAGATATTGTCATATTTTATTACATATTTTATTTTATTATTTTATTTAGACTACAGTGAATAAACTGTATTAATGAATGAAATGTTCAAGGTGTCTGAATACATTTTGGTTTGACTGAATCACCCATTCAGCATTAAAAAGACTGCACAAAAACATTCGGTCTCAATCTATTTAACATCTTTTTGTGATCGATTTGCAAGTCAGGGATCTATAGGCCGATTATTGTTTATGAAAACAAATGCAATAAAAACATTTAAGTTTACTTTAGAGTTTAAGGCATAATAAAAATGCATAGATGTTTTTCAGGCTGTTTCTGGTTTGTACGTGATTTGTGAAATCAAAGACTATGTCTGGTCATGAGCAACTACATATGCAGGCAATCTTCAACATCCGTGTATAACCTATTCATTTAAAAAAAAGGTTTTAGTCACTAATAGCATAAAAATTGTATGTTGTATAAATTCACTAAATCAAAAAAAAAAAAAGAAAAAAAAAAAAATGTTGTATCTCTTAAATTAATAATAATCAGGCATACAAGTGCATGTATGCAAATGTATTCAGGATATAATAAAAGAATGACCTAAAATAACCCATACTCTATGTGCACATTGGATTTGGATTAAAAAGTGTCAAAGCACCTAGTTTATGTATCATTCAGTCATCGTTTACTAATATGCTGTTTAATAAATGATATACTGTATGTCTTTTTATTAGTTTTTGTGTCATTTGGATTGGCACCAATGTCTTGCCATAATACCACAAATGCAGATGTTACATTAATTGCATTTAGTTCCTTCACTGACAGCTTTTGATGCACTGTTGAAGCATCTACACATTGATGGCATGTGCATGCTTCTTGCATAAGGGCTTGTCCTTCTTGGAGTAGAAAGGTTGTCCTTCCAGGTTCACATGGCACACCTGAATGTCGAGACAGAAACGTGTCATAATACCTCAGTGTTTAGTCATTTATAAACCATATGGGTGCTCTAACACTGATTTTGAACGTACCGCACAAACAAAGCAGGTATCATGCCATGTGTGGCCAAGAGCTTCAATAAATTTGTCTCCTGCCTCAACTGGAAAGTCACATCCATGGCACTTTGTGCTGAAGAGTGCGATATAATCTGGTGACAGAAACAAGTAGTGTGAAAAATATTGTAGTCTGGGCTGTAAAATTGAATACACCAAACTTATAAATATACAAATTTGTGTTAGACATAGCCAGTGGCTTTCATACCTTTCTCACAATACGGCTCACCATCCTCCATATGGAAGAGGCTGTTCCCAAAGGGCTTTCCACAAGCCGCACACACAAAGCAAGTGGTGTGCCAGGTCTGCCGCAGTGCATGCATCACTTCCTATTGAGCAGATGTTGAGTGGATTAACTGTCAGTTTCTGTGAAGTGTTTACATTAAAGTCTGTGCATGTGTGTGCAGTGTTAATAGGTTTTTGACGTACTCCCATGATCTTGGTGTTGCAGCGGGCACAGGTAGGTGCAAAGAACTCTCCGTAGCAGTTCTCACAGTAAACATTATTCTGCTCCTCCACAAAGCTGACATCAGCCAGAGACGTGTGGCAATAATGGCAGTTGAACTCCTCTGGATGCCAGGAACGACCCAATGCCACCAGGAATGGTCCCCTGAGGAGTCCAAAACACTGTGGCATCAGGGCTCATGAAAAATGTCCTTGGATATTCATGAACATTGCCATTTTAAATTTTTTTTTAAAGTCCTGAACATCTCAAATTAAACGAACTACTGTTCAAAAGGTAATATTTTAAACATATTTTTGAAAGAAGTCTCTTGCTCACCAAGGCTGCAATTATTTGAATAAAAATACAGTAAAACAGTAATGTTATGAAGTCTTATTACAATTTAATATAACTGTTTTCTATTTCAATATATTTTAAAAAGTAATTTGCTGAATTTTCAGCATCATTACTCCAGTCTTCAGTGTCACATGATCCTTCAGAATTCTATGCTGATTTGATGCCCAAGAAACATTTCTTATTATCAATGTTGAAAACAGTTGTGCTGCTTAATATTTTTATGTAAAAAATGTAAACAGTGTAAAAATTCACTTTTGATTTAATGCATCCTTGCTCAGGTACTAATTTCTTTACAAAAAATCTTACTGACCCCAAATGTTTGAACAGTGGTGTATATATTGTGTTTAATAGCATTCTGTGATAAAAAATGATGTTTTAAACTTTTTTTGGAATAAAACAAAGGGCAAAAAAGTGTCACCACAACTGAGAAAGTAGAAAAACTAATATAAACATTTTAAATATGGAAATGTTAAATAAGGAAATGCTTATTTCTCCTTTTTTTAGATTATCATAATTGTATTTATTTAATAATTAATATTTTTATAATGGATTTTTATAGTTTAAGATTGAACATGTGATAAAAGGTATATATATATATATATATATATATATATATATATATGTATATATATATATATATATATATATATGTATATATATATATATATATATATATATATATATATATATATATATATATATATGTATATATATATATATATATATATATATATATATATATATATATATGTATATATATATATATATATATATATATATATATATATATATATAAAATAAAAATAAAAAAATAAATAAAATGCATTTAAAAATAAGTAAAATGAAGGTAATAAAAATCCAGGACAATGTTAATATGACCTTCATGTAACTTCATATAACTAACTAACTATGAATATTGCACAAGTGTAATCATACCTGATGATGTTGTTGCAGGATCCACACAGAGGTGTTCTGTTGCTGGCTGCAAACCGCTCTGCCCTTTGAGCAACTCCACGAGCCACAGGTGGGAAGGGAGCGGGGCTGAAGGGAGCAGGGGAAGGGTTGAATGCAGGGCTGGGTGCAACAGGAGCAGGAACTGGGTTGGGGATGTAGGCTGGTGGTGGTGGTGCCGCCTGAGGAAGAGGCTGCACTTTGATATGTGTGGTGGTGGTGGGTTTGCTAGGGTCAAATTTCTGGGCAAAGTTCTCATCAGTAACCCAAGGAGGCCTGTTGGAAGACGCTGGAGCTGCGACAGGAGCAGGTGGAGCAGGTTTGTAAATCATTGGAGGAGCTGGTGCTAAAAGATGCCCATGAATTAGTATTGCATTCATACAGCAGAGTCATCCAAAGATGGACACACTGAATTATACAAAATCACACATGTGCAATAGCTACCTGGGCCGGCTGGATAGGCTGTGGGCATAATGGTGGCAGTGCTGACCACTTTAGGTGGAGGTGGACCTACAGGGATCTGGATGGAGCTGTGCTGCATGGGTGGTGGCTGCTGCATGGGTAGATGGTGCTGCATAGGTGGAGGCTGGGCGTAAGGACTACAGAGGGACAAACCAGAAACTCAACATTTCAGTTCAAATGAGAAGTTACTCAGCTTTTCTGCTTTTCTTAAACAATTTATACCATTCACATTAAACTTTTATCCAAAGCCACTTGCATTGCATTCCAGACATTTTGCATTCTCTGGCAATCAAATCCAGGACCATGACAATAGCATCATGCTCAACTAGACACATTATATTTAAATGATATAATTATTATAAATAAATTATATATTAATTATATTATTGATATTCTGTGAAAAGCAACTACACATTTACAACCTTTAACCTAACCTATATTTTTTTAAAGTTACCACAACACATTACCCAGTAAGTTGTCATAAGCTCTTTCTAAGTTTGTACAGTAGCCTATATATGTATATTAGCTATTTTAAAAAATGTATAGTCACCTAAAAATATCTACAAATGGAAAAAGAGTATTATAGCCTTCAGCAACTTTATTTGCCCACAGCCTGGATGCACATTCAGTTCTTGAAGACTTTACTTCTAATATTACCCAAGGATGTCTGACCACATAATCCATGACATACACATTTGCGAGTGTCTTACCTTATTATGTTACATCCCTTCATTACAATTTTAATGCAAAATTTAGTGTTATTTTAACAGAGCAGCGACTAGAAAGAGCGATAGAGACCAAAAACAGTGTTAGAAGAGAGAGCCTCCATTGTTTAGAGCAAAATGATCAGGTTACACAAGTCCTTTTCACTCATATACATAAAGATACACATTCAAAAATAGTCATAACATTAAAGGTTAAAGAAAAATACCCCAAACACAAGTATTATCCTTTGAGTCAGTAGGGTAAAAAAAACAGTAAGGGAGAAAAGATGTGTTATTGCACATGTGACAGGCCACACTGACACTGAGAGGAAGAAAGAATGCTTGCTGACTGAATGCAGAGCTGGTCCACAGCAGTACCTGGAGATGGAGGTTTTGTACTGAGAAGTGTAACCCATAGAGGTCTGCAAGTTGAAGCTATAGTGTAACAAAGACAAAAATGGTGGACAGTCAAATTTATCATGCCTAGATTAAACCTGAGAGAGGCCATATGCACTCATCTGTACGACTGCCAAAGTGTTTCAAATATTGCATGTTTTTGTATCTATATGAAAAAATACAAACAGGATCAGATACTTTGGTTTTCCAAATCAAATGCATATGGAAATTAAATGAATATGCAATAATCCTTTAAAGAACTACTCAGATGTTTATTCTGTTCTTGTTTTGTCTGAATAAAACGGTAGTACACTGAGTACAGTATACAGTATGAGTGGATATGGCAACAAATAGACCATGAACAAATCATCTAGATGCAGACACACACAAAACAAAAAATGTAGGTGCATTTAAAGCAAAGACCCAACAACTACTATATTTCAGTAACTAATAAGACCCAATTTAACATTTAAAATATATATTTCAGGACTGAGTCTGACAAGAGAGGACCTAAACATTTATAGTTTTAATGTCACCTCCCATAGTAGTAGACAAATAAAAGATAGTCATCTAAATCTCAATTAACAATAAATATGACTATGGTTTCTAACAAGTATATCTTGAAAATATGAAGTTCACTCCAGTCTGCATGCAATAAACGTAATAGCCTGCTTGGTCAGTGTTAGCAATGGATACAAGCGAAAAGAGAAATAATAAATATTTAGTACTAACATTTAATATAAAATATATAAAAATCTATTGTGCTGAAAGGGGATCTCCTGTATAAAATTTAATTGAAGAGGGTACACTATGAAATTGGAGATCTGAGACTTGAGGCTCACATTATAGCATCTAGTGTAGTAGTACAAATGCAGTACTTTAAAAGAAAAAAACATGCCAGGAAAAGTAAATCTAAAGCTCCAGTAGGAACGTATTTAGTCATTTTATCTCTATTTTTTATAAATGCCTGGGTCTTACTGTTATTGTTGTTCATCATTCATTAAGTAACTCAAGAAGAGGGTACGCAGAAGTGCTACAGTGATCTTAAGCTTAAAAAAGTAGTTCATGGAAGTTTAGGAACGTTTTTTTATTTGGGTCAAGTCCTGGTGTCGAACAATACAGTGATAAAGAGATGCCACTCATAAAAGCAGAAGTTCAAAACAAATAGCCAACATGGCAATGTAAACATGGTTTAAATCAAATGTGCGTTTCTAGCTTCCTTATGGGGAAGAGTATAAGTAGTGATAAGCAGTAGCAAAGGAAGCAGCTGCAACAAGGAATTGAATTAAGACAAAGATATTGATTATAACATTAATAGGACTGGAGGATTGGCTTTGCTTTGAGTCTCCAGGTTCAATGGATTTTGTCCAAAAAACTTCCAAATGTTAGGCTAAAATCTAAAAGCAATAATATCTATCACGTCTCCACTAATAGAAGTTAATTAACATTGGAATAACTCGCTAATGTATGTGCTACACACAGTCAAACAGATGACCTGCAAGTAATCAAATTTTTTTTTTTTTTAAAGTAAAATCAAGAATAACCCCAGAAATCTAGAAAAAAGCAAAAACAACTTAACATAAACATAAATATACATACATTACAAATGTTTGAGGTCGGTATTGGATTTTAAAATGTTTTTGAAAAATCAAGGCTGCATTTATTTGATCGAAAACACAGCTAATACCAAGAAATATTACTATTTTCTATTTTAAATTTTAAAACACATTATTCATGTGATGGCAAAGATGAATTTTCAGCAGCCATTACTCCAGTCAGTGTCACATGACCCTTTAGAAATATGTCTATCAAGAAACATTTCTTATCATCAATGTTGAAAACATTTTTGTGGAAACAGTGGTACTTTTTTTCAGGATACTTTGATTAATAGAATTAGAAATAGAAATCTGTTTAACATTTTAAAAATCTTTACTGTCACTTTTGGACAATTTAATGCATTCTTGCTGAATAAAAGTATTTCTTTCTTTCTTTTCTTCTAAAAAAACTAAAAAACTAAAATCATACTGACCCCAAACTTTTGAATGGTATGCATTACATGTATACATACCGATGGGAATACAATAAACTAAGTAACAATAAAGCAAGAAAAAAATGCAAAGCATGCAACTTTACCTGCTTACAGTGGTTTGCTCAGGAATCTGCTCCGCATCAGGCTCAGGTGCCTGATTGACTATCTGCGGCTCCGAAAGGAGCTCATTGGGCGAAGCAGCGATAATAGGTGCACATACAGATGCAATGCTGGTGGAAACTGGAGCATGCTCAGCAGGAGTACTAGATACAAGGTTAGGTTGCAGTGATGTCAGAAACTGATGTCAGGCTAAAGCCATAAATACAGACAGCAGCCATGGCTCAGGCCGTGTATGTATATATGCCTTGATTTGAAAGTTACATTTTGTCATAAGCAGCTGCTTCATTCTCACGCATAAAACATGTCTGATCACAATGCAAGGATGTCCATCAGGGGGAAGGAAATGTTAATTGCTTTCTTCCCATTAGACTACTCTTATCTATTTTGTCATCGAAGGAAGTCTCGGCAGCAGAGACAACTGTAAGTGCTATTCTAGGATGAATTAAATGAATCCAGACATTAGGACTACAATCAGTTACGTGCTCGATCAGGGGCAATGAACTGCAGATGGCAGGACCTCACCATTTTAAAGTGACGCAGAGTAAAGAGGTTACATAAACCCTCTTAGTCTGTCCATAAAACACAATTCAGTGGTTAGAGAGCAGTAGATTAGTGATAAATGATACTCCCCTGTGATCCAAGCAAAGAAAAGTGCATTATTCACAAATAGACATTTATTTAATCATTTGGCATCCCCTATACATAATCAAACACAATTAAATGAAGAAAATATATTGGTGTTGGAGCCGCCCAGGCAGGAAAGAGAAGATAAGAGACAGGCACCTAGCAGCAGCAGGCCTGGTGGTGGACCGATGACTGACCCCCTTCACACACTCTGCAACCATCCTTTCTGACCATCTCTCTCTTACTGACTCAGTTTATGGTAAAACTGCCCACAGGGAGGGGCGAAGGAAAAGATGAAATAAAGAGAGCATTCAAAGCTGAAGTGTGTTTAAATTAAATTTATTTTAAATAATATGTACCTATAAGTAAACCATTCCTGATGATTGACACTACATTTACTTGAGCATCCCGACCAGACAAAGCAGCAAAACTGGATTAACCAACACAATCTCATGAGAAAACATAACTATTTTTTTTGAAGTGGTGATTTTGTTTGAACTCATGCGATGTGTTCATACAAAAAAATGTAAAAGTTTTTTTAAATGTAAAAACTCAAGCCTGAAGATCCACCCCTAAACCTAACAAGTTTAGGAGCATAAGCAGATCATACGAAAATGTAGGAATTAGCCATGTAAAATAGTTATGAAATGCTATGAGAGTGTGTTAGCTTAACCAGCAGTGAACAGCAGGACTGTTCTGTGAACAGCAGGATTGTTTGTTAACAATTCTAATCTGTGAATTTAATGGCTCGGAAATTACACACTTCTGCTTTAATGTCATTCTGTGGATTATACTGAGTTATGGTGATGGAACAGAGAAAGGTCTGTAAATGTTGGTTGCAGACATTTATGAAGCCTTCATGAAGATTTAAACACTTTCTGTGGTGAACTTGTGTGCGTATTGAGTCCCTTTCTGTTATTTTGAAGTGTACAATTTGAGAAGCGTGTATGTATGTGAATTGGAGGGGCTTTGAGGAAGGTGTGTTGTGGCAGAAAGCAAACACAGATTAGCAATTATAGCAAGCTGTGAGAGACTGACATAAGAGAAATGATTTGAAAAAATTTGAAGTGTATAAACAAAAAAGTATAACTTTGGAAATTGTGATTACATTACTCTTTAGTCGCTCTTTTCCTCTCTCTCTCTCTTCTCTCTCTCTCTCTCTCTCTCTCTCACACAACACACACACACATACACACACACACACACACACACACACACACAAACATTATATAGAGCATAATGTCCTAACACTGTATTTCTCAACTGGCTATGCTGTCAAACTGCGACACTTTTTAGTTATATTAGCAAAATCTTGAATCTCAGCACAGATTCAGAGAACAATGAACTACAGATCACAGAAGCAGACAATGCCTTCAGAATGAAGGGTTGTAATTGAAACATGTACTATTCTACTTGCAAACGTGTAACTTGCTAATTCATGGAACAGGACCAGAGAGCAAAGAGAGTCAAGACAGGCAGAGGGTAATTCAGACAAGATACTGCAGTGCCACCTGCTGGCATTATACGCTTGACACATAGGGAAAGTGTGTTTTCATCCTAACAGCAGGTTAGTGCAACACAGTCTCATGAAAAGCAGCCTAACATGTAGACTATCACTGTTCCTCTCTTCACATTCACGCATGCAAATAAGCATGAACCAAATTGGCATAGTAGAGGGTTGCGAAGATAGACTGAATGATTACTGAATGAAATATGACGTTCATGCAATAATAACATCCACACATTGGAGGAACTGTAATGCTTTGAATGTTGGATAGGTTCAATTTTTCCAACCCATGCAGTATTAAGTATTTGTTTCCAATTATATAACTGTTTTGAGGAAAATATTAAGTTCTTTTAACACAAAATACAGAAGAGAGACATTGAGTTATTGAAAAGACTTATCTTGGGTTTTTGAAAGCTTTAAATAAATGCCCATTTAGATGCATTTATCTACTTACAGTCATTTGTGACAGGAAACAACCTTTATGAGGTTAATAACACCAAACCAATCCTTCAATATATAAGAGGATCCAGGGGAGGCTTTCTGACAAGATTATAGAATATCTCTAAATGAATAAATGAGTTAATACTAATGAAGTAAAGCACACTGAATAATTGCAACACACAACATAAAAAGATACAGACTAGTACAGCAGAACAACAACAAACATACAATTCAAGATTCATACAGAGCTGCTTGGACCATATAGGGCACTACAGACAAGATTAGCATGACAGAAAAGAGAAATTTGTCATAAAACACCAAAATCATTGTTTCATGACAAATTTAAAATAATGGTGGCACTCTGCTGACCTGACATTTCAAAACATTTCATTTTATTTAAAGCTGTAGTTCGTAAGTTTTGCCTCTTTGTCGCCATCTCTGTTTAAAACCTGAAATTGCAGTTGTTTGCAGAATTATCATCTTTACGTGGTTTGTGCATCGGCGCGGCTCCTCAGCGCGGATGAATCTAATGTTTGCTGTCAGTCACCGCATCGGTGTGGATAATGTATTTCGGAATCACAGATTGTAGTCTTGAAGTAAGAATTTTCACTGGAAATTGTTATCTGAACAAGCAAGTAACATGTCTGCCATTTTTGTTCTAACCAACTGAGGAAAAAAAAAAAAACATTACAATAAATCATGCTGCCAGTGGTGATTAAATCTAACGATCGCTTAACGATATCAAAATGCACAAATTATTATTATTGTTATACTTTGTTCTCAAACTGTTTGTTAACAACATCAGCATTGCGTGACTATGTGTATTTGGTGTGTATTAGCGTTACATGTAGATTTCGATTTCTGTACAGTCTAATCTCTAACGTTAATTTGTCAATCCGCCATCCAAATGATAAGTTTAATTATTGCAGCTGCTGTGAGAAAAGGCTATAAATTATCCACCTCACATGCGATATAGCCTACTAGCTGGGACTTGTTCTTTATGTAAGACGTGATGTAATGACGCAAAAATGGCTGCATGCTCGAATTTCCCGCGAAAACCAACCAGTACCACCTGAATTATAAAACATTATTACAAGCTTAATGTTGTGAATCAGGCTAAGGTAAGGAGATAGTTTTGAACACTGGCTGGTTATGTACTCGCTCAAAATTGATTTTGGATCATTTTTAACCAAAAAAAAGTTATGGACAGCAGCTTTAAAAACTACAATAACATTGATAATAATAGTCTAAGTCTAAATTATTTAACATATTATTGATAAAATATTTTTATATGAATGTGAAATATTTCCAATTATTATTTAAAAATCATTTTAATTATTTGGATGTTATTTTTTTTATATCTAAAAGACAATGTCCAAAAAATGTAGACATTGTGATACATTTAAAAAAAGTATCACAAAAAAAAATTATTTTAATTATTTGAAATAAAGCTATAATAAAATATAAATATTAGATTAAAAAACTTAAACTTAGGCTACATCTACATTACTCCAGATACATTTGAAAACTTAAAATGTTCCTCTTTTCACACTAGTGTTTAAGCGTTTTCCAAAAGTTGCTCATCCACACTGAAACATTTGAAAATGCTTAAATCATGTTAATGAATTCTTCTAGCACAATCATTTTATTAGCAAAATATCCCACCACTCACTGCTGTGTCCAGGACGCACTTAAAATCGTATAATCTAAAATGCAATTGTCATTTTTTTGCCACAGGACAGCAATTGCGAGTCAATTTTTGCAGGAATGTAATAGGAAGATTCTACAAAGGAACATTTCTCTATAGCTCAGTGTGGATGGAAGGCCAAAACAGAGAAAAAAAAAATGCATTTTCAAACAAAAACATATTAGGGCCATTTACACGACACTGTTTTCAACTAAAAAAACTTTTTATGCGTTTTGGCTGTTCTTTTACACGACAATGACGTTTTGGGGGCCTGAAAATGCAAACTTTTGAAAATGGGTTTCAAAGTGCAAGTTTTTGAAAACGATGCTGTTATCGTCTATGTGTAAACTACAAAAACATGAATTTGTGATAATGGTGACGCATGCATATTACATGTTCAGTCTATAGGCGCATAGTGTTTCTTTATAAAGTGACATCGCCAACTACTGGCCTGGCATGAATAATACAGCGTTTTTAGATGTTTTTACGGATCTGTGTGAACAGGGATTACTTTGACAACATTGTCGTCTGTACGCGAAAAATGCTAAATAAAAACGTTTCCATTTTAGTACATCATTGTTGTGTAAATGACAGTGGACAGTGGACAAGGCCTTAAAAAAACTTGAAAACTAGAAATGTTGCCTTGGCAACTAACTTAAATAAAATAAGTTGAAGTACTAAAATTACTAAATGAAAACTGAAATAAAAAAATTGAGGCTGAAAGGGGAAAAAATAAAATAAAAATGACAAAAGCACATAACAAAATGACTAAAACTTAAACTAAAATTAAACCTAAAAATAAAATTCAAAATATTATTAAATACCATAACAGTATATAAATAATAGACAGATATTAATAAAGTGGCAAATTTGATAAGACATATTAAAGACAAAACTATTGCCAGAATGAGCAAAACAAACATATAACTTAACAAACAGCAGGAAACAGCACTGCAGTGATGTGCAATGAAATAAGCGAAATTGCTTATCTGTTTTTGTTTCAGTCAAGTTGAGGAGAGTCTGATGAAATATTGGAGACAGAAAATATGGGGAAAATGACAGCACAACATACAAAAGAGCTGACTGATGTTCATATGTACATGAAGGCAGAGATCTGAATAAATAAGAAAAGGATGAAGAGTGGAGGAGGGGCCAGCCACCCAGAGCCACAAGCACTCCAGTGCAGTCACACAGTCTTCCCAGCATGCACTGCATGCAAGTGGGAGGCTCAGAAGTGAAGTAATCCAATGGTGAGATGATATGAGAGAAGGACATGGTTAGCAGAAACATTTTTCTTTTCTTAAAACAATCTAGCGCAAACCAGCTCACAGCAGAGATAACACCATTTCCCTATGTGACAACCAGACAGGCAGAATTACCTGGAGGAAAAGTCCTGGTTTATTGACTCTCTCTACTCACAGACATTGACTTCCATCTTGCTCAACCGCTTGAAGTTCGCATGGCTTCATGTGCCTTCGTTCATCTTCCAGACACAGAGCTCGTCCCTTCAGCCACCACTGATCTAGCTAAAGGTTATTACTCTTCCTACAGAAATAAACTTATACAGTCATACCATAAAGTCTTACTAACAGCCTCATTTTCTCGATTAAGTGACACCACTAGATTCTAAAATAGTGATCTATCAAAGTAACAAATTTTTTTTCAGTCTCATCCCAGAACATATGGAAAGCTGACAGACAGATTGACATCTTTATCACGCAAAACCCCTAGGTAGTCTAATATTTAACCACAGGCTTAAGTAAGAAATGTCTAACAAGTTTCAGAACATCAACGAAAGTATTTTCTTCAATAGGATAATAGTGTTGGTGATTCAAAGTTTGGTCTAAAGCTAAAGCTTTTGCTGTCTGTCAGGATTTAGCTTTTCACCAGATAACAGACCCCTGAAATAAAACTGACTGCATGTACAAAGGATTTCAACCTTTGCAAACCTTTTTAACAAACTTATCCTTATGTAATCACTGAAATGCTATTACATATCGAAAAGGCTTAGATTCTTAGATCTACATAGAAAAAAATAACAAATTATCTAACCCAGTGGATTTCAACCTTTTTGATTCAAAGGCTCCCCATTGTCCAACATAATATTCGAAGGCCCTTCATATTGCCTGAAATATTTCCTCCGGTAATTCTGCTCTAATTATGATAACACTGCTTGCTTTCAAAGCGTTCCTTTTTTAATTTTATTTTTTTAATTTTGTAATTCCAGAAAATTCAAGGTTTTGATTCTGCATGTTCTTTAATAAAACAATAGTTGAGGTTAATAATATATTATTTCAGTTTACATTTTGTTTTGTTTTTTAGAGATTATAGATAGATAGATAGATAGATAGATAGATAGAAGAGAAATAAAACCCAGAAAAAAAGAGTTTAAACAAAAGTTATCAGGCTAAAATTTAAAGCTAAAAATGAGGACATTCTTTCAAAGAATGTTAGTTAATGTAATGCTTATTTTTATTTTATGCTCATTTCCCTTCTGCAGATTTAAATCTCTTGAATCCATGTGTACTCTCATACCCAGACGAATCCCATTGCCAAAAAAGCCTTTCCACATGATTAGTTCACAACATTTCTTTTATTTGATGGATTTGAAAGACTTGGGCACATATGCAATGATGTTCTCAACAACCATCAATAATCAAACAATCCGATACAAGAGAGAGAATTTAAATCGCGGCAACATTCTCTTGAACAATTCCTATCCTATAGAGTGAACAACTAGCTTGAAACTAGTGATGAGCCAAACAACATAAATGACTTTCATCTTCATCATTTCTGCTTTCCTCTCACATGCTTTGACTTTCCTCTTACTCCAGCACTTCAGTCTGTCTATGCCACTTGTCTAACTCTCTCTATCTTAGGGCATTTTACTGAGGCACATTAAGTATTTGTGCCGACAGGCCATGGTGCCAGTTTTTCAGTTTAGCGAAACGAGGGCCTTTGGCTTCAGATTCAAACATTTCCCTGTGACATCAAGACATATATACAGGAAAAAAAAAAGAGGAAGGAAGGAGAGAAAAGAGAGGGTGGAAAAATGGGTTAGGGAATATGGCCTTCACTCCCCTGCCCAAGATGTGTGAAATATTTGTGGCTGCCTTAAGGTGTTGTAAAATGTACATGTACCCACTAGATGTTCTGCATTCAGCCAAATGCTAGAGGTCACGTTTTGCATTTTATTGTGTCCGAAGTGTAATGACATTGTGAAATAAATGACAGCTAAAGATATATGAAGAATGAAGCTTGATGTAAATACTACAGACCAGGGGTGTAAAGTATTTGAGTAATTGTACTTCTTTACTAAAAGTATTATTATTTGGAATTTGTACTTGTACTCCAACTAAAACTTAATACCTAATCATAAACTTATACATTTTATTCTTTGGAATTTGATTTAAATAATATCTTCACAGTTCAAAATACATATCATCAGTGTGCAATTGCAAAAATCATAATTGTAATTGCAAACAGGATTCCCAAACACAATTGCCCTTCCTATTTTATTTTTTAATAACTTAATCAAAAGGTTTTTCAAGTTTATTCTTCAATACTTAGTTAAGGTGTAAGAGGTGGATTACTTTTCTAGGAGGATAATCTTTTGGTTATGCTCTATGTAATTCACATCCATCCTGGCTACAGTAGGAGTAACTGGGTTATATTTTTTGTATATTCAGTTTGAAAGATTGGATATAGGTGTGCAATCTTGAGACTTAAGCACAATTAAATATGAAAACATTTCACTCAGATATTTTGATATTTCAGTAGCCAAACTTTACCAAATAAAATTTCTTTGACAAAAAGTACAATTTCTCTGTACTTTTTACACCCCTAGATTGATGCATCTAATGTCTGCGGATCAAGTTCAGCAAAGAGAGTGGTGTCCGATTATGAGGGTTTGGTTGGGGGGGTTCTGATCATATGTCAGCTTTTCAAAAAGCCTTTCGGGTTTTAAGAGGCAGAGGGCTGGATTTCAGTACAGGTCAAATATGTGGCCATCAAATGCTGCTGCTAAATGCCTACCTTGATTTTCTCAGAGCTTCCTCATCAGGATCTTGCACTGCAGAGGAGAAAAGACAAATAAAGAACATGTCAGACAAATCAAAATCTATATTCAAACAAAAGAAGAAGTGACAAAAATAGGCAGGTAGACTCACTGTATTCAGTTCCAGTAATGTGGGCGAGGATGCGGAAGGACTTGGACTGCAGCTGGGCGGCTCTTTTAGTCCAATCAGAGGGCCCCAATTCATTGGTTTCACTGGGAATGACGGCCTGATACACTGGGGAAGCACTGTCTATAACATGGTCTTTAACTGGCAGATTACTGCAACCACAGAAAAAGCCGGTCTTGTGAAACACACACTTTCTTTTCAGTATGACTGGGAACATCAGCAAAAGAATTTTCATGTGTAACGACATTAAATGCATTTTTTTGTTGTTGTCATTTTTAAGTTAAAATTGTATAGATGCACTGGGATGCAAATTTACCTATTCTGACTAATTTACTGCCATTATCACTAATTTACGGTCTGTTAACATTGATTTTTTAATATATATATATATATATATATATATATATATATATATATATATATATATATATATATATATATATATATAGGTTGATAAATATGCAGCATACTTCATAAATGTGCTAATAAACAGAGAAGCATGAACAACGTGGCCAGAAGCTTGCTTATCACACACTATACAGTATCTCTTAGCCAGAACAATGACAGAGCAGAGCATTCAGAAATCTGTTTGTTGACATCCAAAACTCAATCGCTGACTGATTTTCTGTTTCCACATTAGCAAACTCTCCTTCCTTAAAACCTTACCATTTAAACACATTTTCACCAAAAACCAATGAAATGGAACGGAAAGGTGCAGTCTGAAAAGGAGTAGTAGTATGTGATGTCATCGTTGCATTCGGCTAAATAAAAAGGCAAAATCCAACTATTTAAAAAGTTACAGGAAAGTCTCTGCTCATGAATACCAGGTGCATTTCAGAAGTCAAGATGCTCCAGATCAATCAAAGAGAGGTTAGAGGAAGAGATGAGAGAGAAATGGATAATGTGGTGCTCAGGCATGCGATGCGCAAGGGAGGAGACGAAAAGAGAGTGCTCATTTCAAACAAATGGATCAGGCTACTTACGATAGCGAAGAGGCAGCTTCATTGCTGCCAGGCAGGGCCATTGAGATTGGACACAGGTAGAGTGGGGACAGGGTACATGATGTGCAGTGTGATGGATAGAGGAAGCAATGGATGAAAGGATGGGTCGGGAATGGAGTGAGAGAGGGAAAATTAGATAAAGCTTCTATGTTATGCATTAGAGAAGGCTTCTGACACGAGACCGAAAGCCTAATCTCTCATTTTCATGATGTCAAACCATAAAAAGACCATAAACATCAAAATACTGGCACCAACAAACAAACATATGTAGATCATATTCCAAACTGCTAAAACTCATTCCCAATGTATATACAGGAGAAAAAAAAAGTGCTTAAGTGCACTTGAACACTTTTTGAAAAAGTGTTCAAGTGTTGAACTTACTAAGACAACTATTTAAATGCATACACTACGGTTCAAAAGTTTGGGATTGGTAAGAATTTTCTTTGTTTGTTTTTGAAAAAAGTCTCTTATGCTCACCAAGACTTCATGTATTTGATCAAAATACAGTAAAAACAGTAATATTGTAAAATAATGATATGACAATTTAAAATAACTATTTACTATTTTAATATATTTTAAAATTTAATTTACTCATGCTTTTAAAGCTGATTTTTCAGCAGGCATTCCAGTCTTCACAATATTGTGAATATTAAATTAATATTTTTGTGGAAATGCAATAAATTTTTTTGGGGTAGTCTTTGATGAATAGAAAGTGATGGACAGCATACATTTGAAATATAAATATTTTGTAGCATTATACATGTCTTAACTGTCACTTTTGATCAACTGAATGCACCCGTACTAAATAAAAGTATTAATTTCTTTTGAAAAATAAAAAAATCTTACTGACCAAAAACTTTTGAACAGTATTTTACCCATAAACCATGATCACTAACACTAACTGCAAATGAGCATTCCCATCATCATTCCTATTTGTTTGCATCACTGAATTGTTATTTTCCTGTTTATCACTGTAAAGCTGTCTTGAAACAATCTGTCTTGACTTGACAAGCACACAAAAATCCAGCTGGTTCCATAGAAACTACACATATTCATAACATATGCTAACATTGAAGACTTCAAAAACTGCCTTTCTTCTGCTTCTGTATGGCAACATGTTCACATCATACGATTTACATCACTATCAGTTTGATAATGTTAAATTTAGGAAGAGTGAGACTATATCCAATCTATGATCAGACATCCTTGGGAAGTCTTTAGCCTCGTGAGCATTAGCAGATAGCACTGGCCTACTCAAGCGTGGCTGTTTGACAGGCGTTATGGCAAACATGTGTCATGCAGGGCATGGGAGAAGGTAGAAGATGCAGTTAGGTGTGGCAGGTCTTACCCGGACATCTCGCTACCCCTGGCCTGGGATTGGCCAGCAATGGCATCCATAATAGCATCCTGGGAGTACATACTGATGGGGGTGTTGTACTGGGCATGGATGATGGTGGCCTTGCCTCCAGGCCCCTTCACCTCAATGGGCTTATTGGTGGAGAGGGCAGAGTCCTTCAGAGCTATAGGATTGAAGCTGGACAGGTACTCATTGCTGTGCGAGTGAGGGAAAGGTTATAAGGGATGAGTATGGGTAGAAGAGAGACAAAAAAGATAAAATGGAGGTTAGAGTGAGAGGAAGGGAGTGTGGAAAGTGAATTGGGAATGAAAGGTAAAAACCCAGTTGATAATACCAGCATATGTTGTGTTTTGTATGCTGGCATGCTGGTATTTCAACAAAGCTTCTTGATTAGATTAACCAGCAGAAAAACCATGCTGGTCGACCAGTTCAGCAAGACCAGCCTGACCAGCATGGAAATTCATGACGGAAGGTGTTGCAAATGAAATGCAAGTTACAAAAGGAGTTAAACTATTGTAGTAATAATTAAATTGATAAATAAATAAAAGACCCAGTCTAATTTTTAAGGCAGAAACAACACATCAAAAACTTGTTTTACACAGCAAAAGATTACTACTGCACACGACGCATACAATGACTTGCATAACTACAGCAAGCAGTACAACATAACATACAAAAAGGGAAGGGAATCAGCAAGAATTTAAGAAATCCAGTTCCAATTCTAATTTTACTTCCTTAACGGTTCCATTTACAATTTTAGTACTTTAAAGTAAAACATTTGAAGAAAAAAGTTATTCCATTGCCAAATGACAAGATGATTTCGATAATAAATACATGTACAACAATTCTTGTGAAAAATATGTTCAGAGTATTTTAGTATGGTAACGCATACATGTGCAAGAACCATTAACGGAATTGGACATCAGTTGGTTACAGTATTTTTAAAATATAGGGAAACCAGATGTAAATAAAGGTGCATTCTTGCCATGTCAGAATTACTGTAATGTCGACTCACACGACTCAATAAAGGCTCACATCCTTGCAGAATTCATAATTCACAACAGAGCTCTGGCTTGTACCAACTGGGCACCACAACGTCATGCGGAAACACTCAAAATAGCAGCGGCTTCAGCAGTGAAATGTAGTTAAGCAGTTATTTTGTAATATTTCTGTTGAATAATTCCTATAATTGACTATCGTTAATGTTTTAATAATGCAAGAATAATCTGAAAATAAACAAAAGACAGTTTAATGTAGTGAGCACAGAGCTGAACAACTATGTCCCGCTAAACAAACAGAGACATAATTCCTATTCCAAGGATGTGAACAGCTCTGAGTAGAACGTCGCGGGTTGCCATTTAGTAAATACAGTAATTTTGACATGCCATGAATGCAGCATAAGAAACAGTTCTCGATTCCCAACCCGAATACTAAAAGTGCCCAAAAAGGACCAATAGAATTATGACAAAAACAAGACAATGCTAAACATGACTTCAGCAAGCAAACCTCTAGACCTCTAAAACACACACATATATATATTCCAAAGAAGTGTGTTTAATATATACCCAGCACTGATTCTGATATATTTCTCTGTGTTGTAGTATAGGTTTAAATTAAGCATTAGTACACCATTAAAGCAAGCTTTGATTGCACAGGAAGACAAATCTCACTAACCACACTGTATTGTTGATAACACACCACAAAGGCAGTTCCAAACAATTCCATGCACGTATACCATACAGAGCACTACAACGTTATGCCAGGAGGCTGTTACTAACTTGGCAGGAGTGTTGGTAATAACCTACAATGGGCGAAAGGAAACAGAAACAAGTGCATTGGTTAGCAACTCATTTAAGATTTAACATGGAAGGGTTGTGCCAAAGAAAGTTATTCAAGATGTGGAATCTCCTCAATTTTTTAAAGGTGAAATGGTGTAGTCTGCAAAAATAATGAGTAGCTCAAGCCATTGGTTCACCCAACACTGACCCAGTTGGGCTGCCCCAAAGAAAAAAATTAATTCTGTTTGTTGCAGAGAAATTACACATTTCACCTTTAAGAAAAAGGGAAATGTTAGTGTGTTCGAGTGCCAATGTGTGTGTGTTTGGCGTGATTGAAATATAACGTGTTTGTGTGCGTGCACACACAATAGTGAAGTCACCTTTTAAAGTGGCAAATGAATAAAAAACTGAAAGCAAAAGACTAGTGCGTCACTGGCAACATCTGACAAAAGAGAAAAAAAGTTTTCATACGAGTGTCTCCTTGCAAAGATGTGACAGGAGGGAGTGAGGGGGATGTATCAGTGTAGTTAGGAAACTGAACCCTGACATTCCATGACCGTTTATAGAGAGATCTGCGACAGGTGCTCTCTCACCCATCTCTAACTGTATCACTCGTCAGCCTGAGATTTCCTCTGTGCCGTGGCACATGCTAAGACCTTTTTTGCTGCATGTGAGGAAGAGTAAACAGAGAGGGGTACAGGACATTGTCATCCATTTCCCTAATCCACCATAGTACTGCCAAAGTGCATTGCTTTGAGGTTACAATGCAGAACTGAAACTGTCAAACCTGGAAAGTGATCTAGGGTTTTTAACAACAGCTTGCATTGGTTGTCAAGATTTCTGTAAGAGGCTGTAAGATTTTTTTTATGTTTTTGAAAGAATTCTCTTATGTTCACCCAGACTTCATTTATTTGTTCAAAAATACAGTAAAACAGTAATATTGTGAAATCTTACTACAATTTTAAATAACTGTTTTCTATTTTAATATATTTTAAAATGTTATCAATTCATGTGATGACAAAGCTGAATTTTCATTACTCCAGTCTTCAGTGTCACATGATCCTTCAGAAATCATTCTAATACACTGATATGGTGCTCAAGAAACATTTCTTCTTATTATCATTGTTGAAAATAGTTTTGCTGCTTAACTGTTTTAGGGAAATTTTTCTGGATTCTTTGGGCAATAGAAAGTTAAAACAACAGCATTTATTTGAAATCATTATAAATGTCTTTACGGTCACATTTTTCAATGTAATGCGCCCATGCTAAATAAAAGTATTAATTTCTTTCAAAGAAAAAAAACTCCAAACTTTTGAATGGTAGTGTATTTTCTAGTTTATCAGCCAATTTTTCAATCGAAACCCTCTGGCGGATGGATTATCTGGTATAACCTGATCACTGTACCTGAAGGAGGGTCACAGTAAGGACAACTGAAGCCTTAGCTCAAATTTGTCTTGCACATTCCTTTAGAGCCTTGAAGCCTTAACTAGATCCCTCTCTGGCCTGTTAATGCCAGTGGGGAATGGGGTCAATGTAACAGATGTAACCTCTTTTTTTCTGAATGCTGTATGGCTGCTGTCATTCTTCTGTCAAAGAGCGAAGTTAGCAACCAGGTGGGCCTGACATATAACCGTCCCACTGATTCTAACCTGAAACTCTAACCAGTTAATTTAGCAATTACCACTATATTTTTAAATAGGACTGGTTAAGTTTTATCGCACCTGGCTGCTAGCGTCAGATCTCTCTCTATTCATGATTACATACCCACTAGGCTTGCCTGACCCCGAGCTCTTAGCCCTTTCCTGCAGCATGGCCATCTCTTGCAATGTCTCGGCAGAGTACAGACCGATGGGGGAGTTATACTGCTGTTTTTTTTGTCCGGAGGTGGATTTTTCCCTTGGAGCAGCTAAATGTCTTTGAGCAGGGAAAAAAGCATCTCCGCTACTGCTGACCACCGCGCTATACACCAACTGGTTGGTGTGTTTGCGTGAGTAGCTGGAGTTTGTTTTAGCAGAACCTGAGAGACCCCCATTCATTTGCACAGGCTGATCCTTAAAGGAAAATGTGCATGTGTGTGGACAGTGTTGAGAAGGAAAGAACAGAAGGAGCAGGTCAGAGAAAAGCTGAGAATGAGAATGATTTAATAACTTACTGAAAGTAAAAAGAGATATGAAATAAGTCTTTTATGCTTACCAACGCTGCATTTAAATATTGTGAAATATTATTACAATTTAAAATAACTGCTTTCAATTTGAATATATTTTAAAATGTCATTTATTCCTTTGATGGCAGAGTTGAATTTTCAGCATCATTACTCCAGTCTTCAGTGTCTAATATGCTGATTTGGTGCTCAAGAAACATTTCTTATTATTATCAATGTTGAAAACAGTTGTGCCGCTTAATATTTTTGTAAAAAACCTGATTAACAGTGAAATGTTATAAATGTCTTTACTGTCACTGTTGATCAATTATTGCATACATTTCTGAATATATGTATTAATGTCCTAAAAAAAACGGACCCCAAACTTTTGAACGGTAATGTACTTTATGTACTAATCAGGATTCTGAAACAGAGGCTTTATGAATAATCTCTCCTTTTGTGTGCCTGTAACACAATGTTTTTAATTAAAAGCAAAACTGATTATGAAAAACATTATATTTACAATGTTTAGTCAACTTTTTGCTGGAGTATTCAAAGTGAAAACCAGCAGGGGGCATTATAAGGCTTTTTACAGGTGGCAGAACATTTGTAAGAATGTCCTATGAAAAATTAATCCTGAGTTGTGAGGAACACAAAGTCCAGAATCTATTATCTTAGCCTCTTAAAAGAATATTTAATTCAATCCTGTAAAAAAAAAAAAAAAATCCCCCTTTTTACTGTGGACTTCAGCTGAAGCTTTCTCCAAGGCCTAAATTACACACGAATCTTAATGAAATTTATCAGAATAAGAGAATGTGGAATGTATGACCTGTGCTTGATTTATAATATCTGAATACATGGACATACAGTATACTGTTTGCAGATGTATGTAGAATGCATGACTGAGTAATGCATGAGTAATATGTGACAAACCTTCTGATGGGGTATCACAGTCATAGGGGAGTCAATCCTTGGTGTTGTCATGGGAACAGGGGTGGGTCGCTTTGACCTGTGATAAAATAGAGAAAATAAATATTTGAAGAAAATGACAGAGTGTCTGGATCACATCTTAGACAATTTAGAAAAAAAGAAAAAAAAATCAATGTCCAGTAGTCAACTATAAACATCTCAAGCGCAGTTCAAGATACATAATTCACCTATGTACAAACTTGTGGCAAATATTTTCAGTTTTCCTGGTCTCACATCTTTCTTTTGAGATTGAACACTGTCACAATAACAACATAATTATGAATCCCATCTAGAGCAGAAGCAGTTTTTGTTACAGCTATCAGAAAATGCTTTTGTCCATACAGACTCTGTGCCAAATTGAACCTTTTCAGAAGAAAAAAATTAAATCATTACCAGCCTTGTACACAAAGAGGTGGGAAAAAAAACAAAAACTTTATAGCACACACAGTTTGAAAATTTGTGCAAAATGAAAAGCAGAAAGACAAATGACAATGCGTTTTCTTTCTTGTAAAAGTAAGAGAAGTCCTTGGAACATCACAGTAGAGACTGACAACAAAGTAGATAATGTTTTGTGACAACTGTTACAGTGTATCTCTCCCTACATGTCCACTTTATATCACAATCCTTGCAGAGGGAACTCTGGGATCTATTAAGAGTGTTAAAGTAAAGGAAGGATAGTCCAGTGTAATCCCTGCAGGTATGCACAGAGAGGGGAAAGGAAGGTGAACATGCCTTTTTTGGGGTTTTGCTCATGATAAAGTGAACTAACAGCAAACCTGACTTAAGCACTAAGATACATCAGAATTGCAACCTGCACTGGAGAGATCAAGGATGTTTTTAAACTCAAGGATCTCACGGATGATTGGTGCAGACACGAGGAAGATACACTAACCCAGGTGTGGCTCTCCCTCTGCATGGGTCATGCATCACACAACACAGAAAACTTAACGAGAAATGTGGCTTTGGTCTTCTGCAATAATATTTGATATTTGTCCAACATGCCAAGAAGATATCTTTCAAGACGCTTTGTTGATTAGTTGATCAATGTAACCCACAAGGGCCTCTAATGCAACCCAATAACAATTATGACCCAAATAAGTTTTTATTTGCTCAAATCTGATGTTGTTCAGATAAAAAGCTGTTTACATGACCTTTTAAATGTGGTCCATACCAGACAGTCCAAACATCCAATGTAATGCACCCTAGCCTGTCATGTTCATCATAACACCATCAACACATTTCATAATTAATATAATACCATATTTTGTTACATGAATAAGACATTAGAACATAGTCTTCCAGTCTCAAATTTTTACATTAGTATTTAGAACATTAACATTTTAGTTTCTTTTACCAATGTTCAAAGCAAGTGAAACAACAACATTTGGCATCATCATATGTATATTAAATTTGGGGTCAATAAGATTTTGTTAATGACACTTATGCTCACCAGGGCTGTATTTATTTGATCAAAAATACAGTAAAAACAGTAATATTGTGAAATGTTATTACAATTTAAAATGACTGTTTTCTATTTTACAGAAAAAAAAAACTTTAAAATGTAATGTGATAAATATAATAAAATATTTATATTTATAAAATATTTATATATATATATATATCAGTAGTTTTGTGGAAACTATGATACATTTTTTTCAGGATTCTTTGATGAATAGAAAGTTTAAAACATACTTTTTTTGTTTTGTTTTTTAAATTAATGATCTGAAACTTTTGAACAGTAGTGTATTTACACATAATGCTGTATTTACACATAATGTCCATCAATGTACTTTTCACATACTTTTTCCCCTTTATTTATTACCTTTCGGTTAAATTCTTCACCAAGTGCAATTCATATATTAATTTTATGGGTATCTTGATCAACTGCAGAGTGAACATAGCCTTGTTTATTGCTATGTATGTTGTGTCAGTGCTGGGCAGCCTTGAGTTGGAGCACAAAGCTGGAAAATAGCTTATCAAGTTAAATGGAGTATGAAGCTGCAGATGGATTAATGGACACTCGTCAGAGCCCATTAAGAAAGCTCCTAAAAGCTAGAGCTACTGAATTATTGATACATTGTCTGTTTTGAAGAGCTTTTGAAATGTGTGTATGCTTGGCTATAGGGTGCTTGTTGAATAATGTTGGCAACATGTAACATGATGACTTAGCAGCTAGTCTGATCTGATAAGGTCAGTGAGTCATCAGAATGTGTCATAATACTCTTTATATCTTCTTTTTTGACTAACAGAGGAAACATGAAGGCAATAAAAGCACATGACCTTTCCCTGGATAAAAACACAGCTGCACCGCTCATCTAAACTCACACACAATCTCAGTCACATATGTTTGTGATATACTGAAGCTGCGGTCTGTTTACGGTTCATAAAAGTTAATCCCATGATTGATTACATTTAACAGTCAAGGCCTGCTTTTATTACACTGCAGTAAATGAGTAAACAATAGCACCTTCATCACAGTCACCCATGAGACCCACTAACATCTGCATTCAATATAATCATTTAAATTAATAATTGGGCTGTAGCTGCAGAATCACACAAGAGAATAAGAAAAACTAGGCTGTCCCAGAGCTGTCAGAGAAGATACTGATACAAGCTTATGGTCGCCAAGACAGATGAAATATCAGTGTGGATCATAGTGTAAACATGGCAGATCATTTTACTAACTTCACCAGAATGGAAGCCTAGAAGAAACTCAAATGGGAATCATGATGTTATCCCTGAGCAATACTTCATGGTGTCATTTTAATCAGGATGGACAATTCTATCCAACAGGGACTATTCTATTCTATTCTATTCTACAAACTCTAAATGTTATTTATGTTGTAAAAAGAATTTTCCATTACTTCCACATCCTTCTTCAAATGTCATCATTCAAACTTTTGGACAACTGCCCTACATTTTATGGTTTTAGACGCTTTTTGGCAAGTAGTATTGTAGCACAAATGCATCAGTCAGTGTTTCCCATACATTAACTAGACTGTGGCGGCCCACCACATTCTAATCTGTCCTGCCACAGTCTCAAAATAGGCATGTTGCGATATTTAAATAACCGATTGATAATTGCGCTCTTTTATACGGCAAAAATGGGAGTCATAGAGCAAAAGAAATAGACTAGCACCAATTAAGTTTCCGTGTACTATATTCAAAGTCACCATGCCCCCGGACCCCCCTAGAGGGACCGATGTCCACCCACCAGTCTCACAAAATCTGTGGGGAACACTGCATCAGTGAGTAATAAGACACATTTTTGAAATTCAGATGTTTAAATGTTCTACTGTTCAAATGTTTAGGGTCAGTAAGATTTTAGTAAGAAATCAGTAAGAAATAAACACTTTTATTCAGTAAGGATGCAATAAATTGGTTAAAAAGATAGTAAAAACATAATGTTACAAAAGCTTTCTATTTTAAATAAATGCTGTTCTTTTGAACTTTCTATTTATCAAAGAATCCTAAAATATATCACATTTTCCACAACAATATTAAGCAGGACAACTGATTTCAACATTGATAATAATAAGAAATGTTTCTTGAGCACCAAATCAGCATATTAGAATGATTTCTGAAGAATCATGTGACACTGGCTACGTTTACATGCACCTAAATAATCCATTTGTAATCAGATTGACGGCTCAAAAACACCTTAATCGATCTGATTGAGCTCGATCCGAATGAAATTTCAATCAGATTGGAAAGGGTGGGTTATTTCTTTTCTAATCCGATCCAACAGCAAAAAATGACCATGTAAACGCTTGAATCCGACTACTTTCTCAGTCGTATTCAGAAGATTTTGGGGCACGTGTGCAGTGCAATGTTGACACGCATTACACAGTGCGCAAGTTCACGTTCACGTCTTTAGTTGTAAAGATGTATGCTAACAGGCAGTGGCGTAGCTGTATCCCTTCGTCATAATATTGGAAATCTTTCCGTTTTAAAACAAGAAGGGGAGCCAATGGATATCACACAAGAAGCAACGTGCAAACTTTGCGCAAGAGTTATGCTAGTAAAAGCTTAACCTCGGCCAGTATTCAAAGTGAAAGTAAATAGTGACGGAGCTGTTTGATGCTGCATTAAAGGTGCAATATGTAAGAATTTTGCCACTAGGCAAGTAAACAATATATATATTGTTCACTTGAGTACTTACAATATCCCAAATGTTTGCAACTATTTGTAAATCGTGAGAAAATTGCAATTTTAACCAAGGCTCCGGGACGTGTGAGGAGTCGCCTGTCAATTGCGTCATACCCGCGTTACCCTCAGTTTCCGGTTTTATTTTGTAGATACCATGGAAACACCAAAGACGCTTTAATATTTACATGTTTTAATAGACATGGGAACAACTGTTTTGATATATTTATAGACAAAAAATCATTATTGTTATATAGCTCAACACGTTTAGTCTTATTGTTTAAATCTAATTGTCTTGATTTTTTGCGAGTACCATGCTTTACCATGCCTCAGAGAAAAATACTGTTTTGTCAAGTAGCTAACATAGCATAATCAGATGCAGCTTTATTTTTAGTAACAGTAATACAGCATTTTCTCCATCATACAATACGTTTTAAAATTAATTGCATGCCATTTATCAACGCAAGCCATCCAGCATTTAATATGATATTCTAAAATCGATCTAGCTTACTGCAGTGTGCAACAAGTGTCTCAAAGCAGCCGCCAAGCGAACGCATAGAGTAACGTTATAACATTTTCAACACACTCAAATGTATCTAATATGATAAACAGAGCGGCGTTACCTCATACTCATGACCGGAAAAGCCGAAGCAGCGCCGGCGACTGCGGTATAATAAAAGTTCCACTGCTCGCGGCGTGTGTTGCGCAATCGCTCCAGCGGCCTCATTCAGCTCCCGCAACACTCGGTCCTGCTCTGCTTCATAGTACAGTAACGTTAATAATAGCATCCATGAACATGATTTCTTCCCGTGTCCTATCCCAATTGTTTCCCACCGGCTGTGAGGTGAAGACCACATGTCTCAAGATTCCACGCATAAAGTTGGCATCATCAAGCTACGCATTTGTTTTGAATAGGTCTCTAGCGACCTCTAGCGGACAGAAAATATTACATATTGCACCTTTAACTGAGCATATTCTCTCAGAGACGAATTTCAACATAATATGCTCTATAACGCTCTATTTATTCTATTATTTCTCTTGTGGCCGTACATATAGGCTAGTGAAACAAATGAGAATAATAGTATTTCATGTTAAACAGGTTGTTTTTTTTAAAGTCAGTGCTTGAAGTAAAGCTGCGCTTAATTTTCAATGATGACTGCGGCGTTAGGAAATATTATAGCCCACACTCTTAATAATTTTAATTATAGACCTATAATTCATTGTATAATAGACCTAAAAAATGTTTAAAACATTTTCAAAGATAGCTAATAGCCTAATCTTTTATTATCCTCACAGCACGTATAATATTAATTTAATAATAAAAGAAGCCGAACCTAATAGTTATAATAATAGACTAGAAGAATGTAAAGGGCCTATATTAATTGGAAATACCAAATCCTCTTAATATTGCCAAGGTTTGATATCTCTGGCTATCGTCAATACATGATCATCATCTGTTGACGCAACTCGGGTTACCGCAAGTGTGATTGATATGACGTCACACATGCAGAGCGCGTGCGCAAAAGTTTAAATCAGAATGTATATAAAACACATATAAACGGATATTTGAATCAGATTACAATGTTTAGAGTACATGTAAACAGATCTGCAATCGGATTCAGTTCATTCGGATTGACGGAAATTGGTGCATGTAAACGTAGCCACTGAAGACTGGAGTAATTCAGCTTTGCTATCACAGGAATAAATTACATTTTAAAATATATTAAAATAGAAAAAGTTCTTAATTGCAATAATATTTCATAATGTTACTATTTTTACTGTATTTTTGAAACTCGCAAATGTGCATGCTTACACACACACACACACACATCTCCAAAACACCAACAATGCACTGTACTTTTGCATGGTGAGGGCCAGATTGAAGTTTGCAGACTTGATCTTGTTTTGGGCCTCCAGGTGTGTCATCCCCTCTGTGCTGACCCCATCAATGGCCACGATGATGTCACCCTGATTCAGGTTGCTGGAGGCTGCCTTGCTCCCTGGTGTAATCTGAAAAAAAAAAAAAAAAAAAAAAAAAAATGAGCCTTTAAATGAAATAATGACAGGTCAGCACCTCTGCAAACACAAAACTTGGACAAGATAATCATTTGTTTTTTATTTGCCTGCCTCCTTATGGGATTAATAATGTAGGTTGGATGTATAAATAAAGGTGAACAAAGCGGAAGGCTCTGCAGGTACTTGCTTGATACCCTCTCAATAAAATCAGTGGAGGATAAAAACACACGCATATATTCTAATTCAATGACAGCTGGGTGCACAAAGAGATCTCAATCACACATTTGGCATGCTGCATGCTTAGTGCTAGAACAGATAATGTGTTCCTCTTGCTAAAAATAGAATTGTGACTGCATAATAAAGTAACTCTTAGTCTATAGACCCTAAGTCAATCTGATAAAATGTGTATGAACATAAAGTGAATGAAGCAAAGAACATTTCTGGGTCATATTTCACGTTTCACATGACAGGCTTTGTGAGATTTCTTAATACCTTTATATCTTCCATTGAACTTATAGTAATATAGAAATTATATATACACACAACTGTTCAATAGTTTGGTGAAAGAAATTAATACTTTTATTCAGCAAGGATGTATTAAACTGATCAAAAGTTACAGTAAAGACTTTTATAATGTTATAAAAGATATCTATTTCAAAATAAATGCTGTTCTTTTGAACTTTCTATTCATCAAAGAATCCTAAAAAAAATGTATCATGGTTTCCACAAAAATATTAATCAGAACAGCTGTTTTCAAAATTACCATAAGGTTTTGTGAGAATTTCACAGTTTAAATAAGGACAACAAATTGCTCATTATTGGACACTTTATTGATGAAAAACTAACTTCTACAATGGAACTAGTAATGAAAAATGGATCAAGTCTGTTTCTCCATGACATGTAAGGTGAATGTTGAGGACCACCATTTTTGATTCTGTGATACTGATACAGGAAACCTACAGACTGCACAAATGGGTGGCACTGTGTCATCTTTGTACCATAAAACTAGGCTATCATATATCAAGATTTAGAGTCTGTTTCTTTTCTTTTAAATCTGGCAAGGTTTTAGCTGTGTGTTTTGAGCCAGAAGCATCTCCTTAGCCAAAGTGTCACTGTGCATGGCTGTGCAGATCTGTCTAATTTACAGAAAACTGACGTGAATGCAAAATGAATAAAGCTGATTTCAGATGTGTGCATGTTTCTCTCTCTAATCTCTTCTGGCTAGATGAGGAATTTTTGACACTGTGTTATGTTTTGCTCCCTGAGGGACTTTTACTAAAACTCCCATTGAGAAAAACTGAAAAGCTCTCTGTGTTTTTTTTTTTTTTTTTTGTATTTCCATCTGTTTTTATTCTTTTTTTTTTTTTTTTAAATGCATGCACATCTGAGCCAAGGATTTAGTCTAAGTGCCAAGACTGCAAAGCCTATAGCCTGAGAGCTAGACCAGTCATAACAAGAAAATGAGAAGTCTGAAATGGCATCAGGACACATGCAAAATCATTCTGAGAAAGTTATCTTGCTGTTAATTAATTGATAAAAGATAATTGTCAAGTGTTTTTTGTCCATAATGGAAGTCAGTGGTAACCAAAACAGAACATTCTTCAAAATATCATCTTTTGTTCATTCAGTTTTTAAACAACATGAGGGCAAGTAAATGATAACAGAATTGTCATTTTTGGGTAAACTTTCCCTTTAAATGCTTCACTCTAAGCCACAATAATAATATAGCAATCAAATCAACTAATTTAATCTAATTAAATTCACCTCTGTATCTTACCTGAAATATTTGTGCCAAGAACTTTAGAAATTCCATCATGAACCAGCAGTCAAAATTCAGTATATGGTTTTCAATGATCTAGATCAGTGTCAGACATTGATCAGTTGCTGCTCTCATTAACTACTGGAAAGCTTCAAAAGCCTATGGTGCCTAGATTGAACCTTTGACAAATCAGCAAAGGGTCCAGCAGGAATACTAGACTGACAGACAGAGTGGAACAGCAGAACAGGTGAAACAACATCATTATGCACTATGTGGTTACAATGTATGATGCAATGAAAATACAAAACTTACAGGCACTTATACAAATCACGCTTATAAAACCAACTTGAACCCGCTGCAAGACCTGTGTGGTGAAATCTTTCACCCTAAAGCAAAATTTCTGATCGCATGGATGTCTTTTGAATCAACTGGATTTCGCCAAGCAATGGTAAATGTGGCCCCTGCAGAAAATTCCAGTATTGCTGGTTACCAGCATAAGGTATGTTTTGCATGGTGGACCAGCTACACCAGCTTAGTTTTACTTGAGAACAGCATGGTCCACCAGCTAGACAACCTCTATAACAGCATTAGCCAGCTCTAACCAGCACTAACCCGCCTGGACCAACATGGAATTCAAGCTGGATTTTTCAGCAGGGGCCACAACTTTATTGCTGTTGTTGTTATTCTCCTCATCTGATACTTTTTACAGACTCTTTACTTTTTCCATTCCACTGTGCTACTTTTCCATTGTTTTTAAATGTAAATATGTGCTAGACGGACGTCTTTAACTGTTGCGCTCGCGTGTTTTGCAGCGTCTAGCCTATGATGCGAGGTTCTAAAAATGCAGTGCTCAAGTTCAAAGAAATGCAACTTTTAAAAAACAATTTTTCCTCATTTTTCATTCTACTGACCTGCATCTCTCATTTTTAACAGGAAAAACACATTCTGTGTGCACCAGGCCTCATTCTAGTACATCAAAGACAAGACAAATAATAATATAGGGATGAACTAATAATCACGGATATCTAATTATTAGCGTAAATAACTAGATATCTGTAGCCCAATAAAATCCTAATTACTGCTTATTAATAGTTAGTAAGGTAGTTGTTAAGTTTAGGTATTGGGTAGTATTATGGGATGTAGAATATGGTCATGCAGAATAAGGCATTAATATGTGCTTTATAAGTGCTAACAAACAGCCAATATCCTAGTAATATGTATGCTAATAAGCAACTAGTTAATAGTGAGAATTGGAACCTAAACTAAAGTGTTACTGATAAATCAGTTGGTGTCTCATAAATCAGTGCCATTGTTAGAGCAATACCTTGCATCGTGTGGCTACTGTGTGTAATATCTTTAAAAATGCATTGGTATGTGACAGCTGTGTTTCCACTACTGTGGTCACGTCCACACTGTGGATGAGCTTAACATGATCAATGCAATCTGACACCTAGATGTACTATATATCCAGGCACTTTGCACATACTCATGAGTAAATATGACAGATTGTAGTTGCCTTTCTTGCAGACTACATGGCACTGTATTTGATAATCTTTTTCTCAAAATAATTAACCAGCTCAAGTTCACTTCCCATGTTTATGATCTGAATATAACTGCAGCCCCCAACTGAATAGCTCTCATACTCTGGCACAAATTCACAAATAACTAAAGTCTGTCTCATTTGCTTATTTGGTTACAGGCCTGTAAAAATAAGCCACACTAGGTTTTGCAAAAAACAAAAAAACAAAAAAAAAAAAACCTGCTGGTCTGGATACGTCCGTCCAGCCTTTGGTTAAATCGAGGTTGGAATGAATATGTTTGGAGTTAGATGGCTGCAATAAGTCCAAAATAGCTTTAAATGATAGGCTTCTTCCTCCTTCATTAAAAAAAATGTTCTGTACATATAACTACCCACATTGGGTAGCAATTGCAGTCTTTTTCCAGCTGCACTAATTGTGTCTGTGTAAATGGGTGCTAGCCATTAGAGTGCTGCGGTTGTTTTAAGAGTCGCCTTCCTCTATAAATGTCAAGTCTAATTGCCTCATCTAGCAAGGGGAGTGTCCTGTCACCTTTAGAAAGGCCACTGTGATGGTAGTGTTCATGTGCTGGGGGCAACATCCCCATAAAATGACTTCTGACCTGTGCAGCAAATTAAATGGAAAAAATGTAATTCATAGGTTTGGAACTACATGAAAGTGAGTAAATGATGACAGAATTTTCATTTCTGGGTTAAGTATCCCTTTAAAGCTTCATTAAAGTATGTTGAATATTAGGTCATATCATATAAAACCTTCATGGCAGAAAAAAAATATGAATAAAGACGTTTTGCAAAAACATTTTTAATTCTGATTTGCATGTTTTAAGGAATGCATGATACTGTTGCTTTGTGCCGGGGTTAGCAAAACTAACGGCAGGAGGAAAAGGAAGGGAGCATGGGAAAACAAAGGCTTGGAAAGACTGAGGGTGGATTACCAGGCCTGGCACACAAAACATGCATTAACTCCCCATTCTCAGCTCATTCCAATTGATGCCTGGATGAATGAGTGGCTGATATGCCAGCTCCAATCTCCTGCTCACTCACAACAGCACAAAGGAGCTGTTCTATGGGTCAAGTGAATCATGGGGGTGGGGGTGGGGGGTGGGGGTCATAGAGAAAACTAAAGAGAGAAATTTGATGGCTGGATGGATAGACAGATGGACTGGAAAAATAAGTCAACATGAAATCAAAATACATCCTATACTTTCTTAATACTTTTCTTATGCATCACTCCAATGCAAAATGCGATTAGATCATGCAAAGCGGAAAGATTACAATCAACTCCCGATGGATAAAATCAAAAGTTCCACCATACTTTTTTTTTTTTTTTCAGGAAATATCCTGTTTTACTCAGCATAAACTACCATTCAAACGTTTGGCGTTGGTAAAATGTTTTTGAAAGAAGTCTCTTATACTCACCAAGGCTGCATTTATTTAATCAAAGCAAAAACAGTAATATTGTGAAACATTATCTTACTGAACCCAAATATTTGAATGGTACTGTCAGGTGGGTGTAAATATAAATTGCACGACACAGAAGAATAGGAAAAAAAGATATAATCCACCAAAATAAACTTAGGCAGAAGAAACAACGCTACACAAAACACTTAACATCCAACAAGAACGGACAAAGCAGGGAGTATATTATCCAAATGAAGGAGCTAAACAGGAACAGCTGAACAGAATCATTAACTGATGGGTAACCGAACAGGAAAACAGAATATACACATTACAACATCAAATTATATGCTGAAATTACTTCATTGTAATTGCAAAATGGTAGGGAAAACAGCTTTCAAAATGTTTCCTTTTTTGTGTTCTGCATAAAAAAAGAAATATATATAATTTTCCCAATATGTAAAGGTGAGGTTGAAACCAGTTCTTTAAGGTAAGTTTTGAATTAGTATATTCTTGTTCTCTGCGATTTCTAAGTGAACACACTAAGATCTACACCAGTCATAGTTTGAATTGAGTCATAGTGTTTAAACATCTGAAATGGTAAAGACTTGATCAGTTACATAAGACTAAAGTAGCAGTGCTTACTCATGATTGAGGCCTGAGTACTTAACCAGATGGGCTCATTTATGCTAACAAGACCGAAAAGTATCCGACACCATATGAATGCAATGCGATCTGATCCTCCCTTGCTGTAGCACCCCTCATATAAGAGCCTCATATAAACCTTCCCGACAGCAAATGAATAAAACACATGTGAAAAAGACCAAAATTTTAATCACAGCACATCAAAGCCAACCTGATGAGTTGTCTGAGAACAAGCTTTGATTAAAAACACCCCACATTTCTGTATTGCTGGAAGGAAGCATGTAGTTTTGGTGGATGCTGGTATGTAATAGTCTTCCCCAGCACGACTGACTTGACCTTCAGCAGCCATCTAAAAACAGCTCTGCCTGTCAGCAGCACCAGCTTCAGGCTGTCATGGCACACACCATGGGTACTTGCTGCCTACTTGTTTGGGACTATCTGAGAGAGACTATTCTATATTAACATTATTAACAACACTATTTAAGGATTATATTAAGGAACTTGCTACAGACTCATTTTCAAACTTAATGAAGAACATGAGTGTTTTTGTTTCCTGACTTAATACTTTGGGTTCAGTTAATCGCATTCTTTATGACGTGTGTACAAACAACATCAGATTAGTCTAGTACACCAGAACAGAATAACACCATGTCCTAACCTGGTGCGATGTTTCCAGTGACAAGCAGTTTGTCTGTCCAATGAACACAAAACTGCTGTGTGAAGTGACACAACCTCAATCTATAAGAAGATATTGGATGTTACGTGGAGTGTGATTTTGAACCAAGAACATTTCACAATAACCTAACCAGCATGATGATGCAAAAATAGAAATCAAACAATCAACAAAACATTGTTGCAGTCAAACAAATCTGAATGTTTTGCACAACATGGACGTGTTATTCAACAAAAGAATTTATACATAGCTTCATTATAGTGGTATAATTTCAAGCAATACTGAAAATTAAAAACCTACTATTAAAAAATTTAAAAACCTATTATTCTAGTAGATTATATTTTTGTTAAGAAAACATTAAATGAAACCTATTATATCAGTGAGATTTATAATTGTTTTTGAAACACTTATCTTATGCTCACCAACCAAGGCTGCATTTATTTGATCAAAAATACAGTAAACACAGTAATATTATGAAATGTTTTTTTTTTTTTTTTTTTTAAAGTAACTGTTATCTATTTTAATATTTTAAAATGTATTTTATTCCTGTGATGGCAAAGCTGAATTTTCAGCATCATTACTCCAGTCCTCAGTGTCACATGATTCTTCAGAAATCATTCTTATATGCTGATTTGGTGCTCAAGAAACATTTCTTATTATTATCAATGTGCTGTTTAATATTTTTGTGGAAAGCATGATACATTTTTTTCAGGATACTATGATAAATAGAAAAGTTCAAAACAACAGCATTTATTTGAAATATAAATCTTTTATAAAATTATACATGTTTTTGATTAATTTAATGTGTCCTTGCTGAATATAAGTATTAATTTCTTTCAAGAAAAAAATATCTAACTTTCGAACGGTAGTATATGTTGCTAAATATCAATATTTGTAGTGAGACCAGTGAAAATATATATTATAAAACAATTTATAAATACAGTTAAATATACATTACACAAAAATCAAGCAACCATAAAAGACAGAAAAGACTAATACAGCCTTTCTGTCATCTATCTCATGGGAACAAAAAAAGCAGTAATCAGCTTTAAAAATGAAGTGGATTTGTGTTGATCTGCCAGCATCAATCTTCTTGAAGACTGACTGGAATGTACAATTTCCCTCGGCTCATTAGAGAATGGGAGTGTGGAGAGATGTCATGTAAGCAGTCCAGCATTGTAAAGCCACAATGAAAATCAACACTGTTGGGAACACTCTCATCAGGAGTGTTGTGCTATTTCTAGAAATCTAGAAAATCCCACAACTTTGAGTGCTTTCCAAGTGAAGAGACAGCTACATTTGTGTCATTATTCCAACACACTCATAGTATTAATGCAGATCAAATTCATGCCAACCATAAAACTCAATCTTCACAAGCTTTAACTGGATGCTCAGTGAATACCATGTGAATGAGAGTGAACCTTAATTTGAAACTTCCATATTTGAACCCCTAATACCACTTGGTGAAACACTATTCCACCAGTTGGTGCTCTAAGGGACATCAAGAGAGCTTTAATAATATTATGCTGCGTTTTATATTAAAAGGCTACTGCAAGTGCCCTTCATTCTCAAATTCCCTTCAGTCTCATTCTTCATGAGACATTCTCAAAGTATTTTGGCAGATCCTACACAGTCGATCAATGCTGACATTTAAATGTAACATCATTTCAGAAGCAAATACATTTCTAATGACACCACAGTGTCAAATGAAATGTCACAGAACATTAGTATAATGTAATTTAGTGCTGGCTAACCCCATAACTTTCCTCTTTTATACTTGAGGTCTCAACCCCCCTCCATTCCTACCAGTACCTAATTCAATAGGTCAAAAGATTTTGTCATCTGTGCTATACTGTACATGCTAGTCACTAGTGGCAACACAATGGCTAAAATAAGCTTAGACCTCAACTTCTGTAGAATAATGCAAAAAAAGTTTGATTATTACCCATATAACTACATTTTTTGTTTTAATGCCTTTATTGACTTCTTAGATAAGATTTTAGTTTAACATTTTTTGATCATTTAACTTCCAAAGGCATTTCTACCATTTGCCAATGTCTTTTTGTTGCTGTTTCTGGTCACACTTTATATTATTAAGTGTCCTTAAGTACTTACATAAAAAATGTTGGGTACAATGTGATTTTTTGTGCTCATGCAATGTATTGCAAAACACTTTTGCTGCTATTGAGGTGGAATACAAAAAATACTGCTGCAATTAGTTATCGCAACTAAAAATTCAACATTAGAATAACTAATAAGTAATGTTTCAACTAAAAACAAGTGTTTGTATTGCCTTAAAAGTTCAGTAAATTTTTTGTGCAGGTCTCAAAGATGAGTGTTGGTGGATTTTATTGGTGATGGACGGGTGTATGTTGTTTGTTTATGTGTGAACGCATGTTGAAACTTACTAAAAGAAAAAAAAAAAATTCCCCACAAGGATAATAAGAGTCAATACAATATGGATATTTGAGTTGGGTTTTGAGATATATATTTGAGATATATATCTCAACAAAAAAATGCTAATTTTTAAGTTGTGCTAACTAACTGCTACAATATTTTTTTTTTACAGTGTAAGGTTACGGAAAGGTTTAGTGGTATGGTTAGGTTTAGGGTGAGTTAAGGGGTAAGGGAAGGGTCAACAGCAACTATAAATATAAGAAATTAATTACATACAGCTATTTTTAAATACGCAAACAAGTACAACGTAAAAACATGCAAGGGTGAATTCAGGTTGATTAGGACACTTCTTGCCATTGAAATGACTGGGAAAATGTGTCCCAATAAACCCGAATTCACCATATGTATGTACACAACAAGTGCATTGTATCATACACATAGTAGTTAAAGACACTTAAAATAAAGTAGAACTCTGTTACTTAATTACTGTCTAATGCATTCTCCAGATAAAAGTATTATTTTACTTAGCAGTTTCTTTTCATCCAAACCACCCAGAGGTATTTATATCCCTCATCTGCTGCTTTCAGTTTGAACTGAATTGCAAGTTCATGCTTTCTGTGTGCCATCTGTTACAGTCTGAGCTGCTCTCAGCCAGGAGAAACCCTCATTTCAGCACCTAGCACTGAATGAGAGCACACACAGTCATACACAGGAGCATCTGCCAACATTTCACCCAATTCAGAAAGACCAGTATATTAGCCCAAGAAAGTTAAAACGTAAAATTGTATATCGTCTATTATGTATAAAAGCAAAATTTCTACACCTCAAAACACTATAAAATGAAGTATAATGTAAACAAAACCAACAAGACAAGACTTCTCATCTGTCTGGAATACTGATAGATGGCAAAATAAATATATAGTTTTAAATAAATAAAGTAAAAAGAAACGTGGAATTTGCATAAAACTATATATCTTCTTACCTTAAGCCTTAAACTTATTCTGAATAATTCTGCGAGACTGCACAAGCCCCACCTACTCTCCAACATCCCTTGTCACACCCACCACAGCACTCTGCAGAGCAGTATCCACAACTCCCGGACCTGCCTTTGTTGTTGACAGCCAGGTAACGATTGTGTTTGCCCTAAACTTTAGTACAGTTTGTCACCACTGTGAAATTAAACCACTATTAAAACATCTCAATACAGCCAGCCTAACTTAGGCAATAGCCCTCCATTAAGCTTAACAACAAACAAGCCAGTCTGCTTTTGGCGTAAAATGGCGTCGAGCAAGTGCAGAATGCCACCTAAATGAATAAAAATGCTCCCAAATTCAAGATATGAATTGCCCTATTTTGTGTTTATAACATAGTTATATATAGTATAGTATAGTTAAGCAATATCACATGAGCAAGAGTGCTATTTTCTTGAATATCAGCACAATTACAAAATGTGATTTTATAAAACTGTTTAATAAACAATATTTTTTAGACACAACACTGTCAATTTTGACTGTTATTGCTCTATTTTGCCAACAAAAACATTTCCAAACAAAGCAGAAGCTGCATCTCCCAGCAAAACACAAAGGTTTTTTTTTCTTGAATGATTCACCATTTTTGAACGAATCAGGTGAGTCAATGATTCAATGACCCATTCATAAAGTCAGTGGACACTTGCTTCTTGAACAAATCAGCCAGTTTGAATGAATCGGTTGAATAAATGATTCTATGACTTACTTGTTACACCTTGCAGCCACCTACTGTTGGTTTTAGTTTAATATATAATAGTATCATTTCATTTTTTCCAACATTTCATATTTCTGTATTCAAAATGTTATATTAAGTACAATAATCTCACAACAATATTTAGGCAATTGTAATTGCAATGTGGATGGATTTTGATAAATGGTAAGATGGATAACAGCCCTATAGTGTATAAAATATGATCAAAAATATGTAACTTTACTTTTTATAAATAACTATAAGAGGGGTGTCTTTTTTTACTTGAGCACCTGCCCCCAAAATGTCTGTGCACAGCCCTGTTGCAGTGTCACATGATCTTTCAGAAATCATTCTAATATGCTGGTTTGCTGCTCAAGAAACATTTCTTCTTCTTATCAATATTGAAAACAGTTGTGCAGCTAAATATGTACATGCTGTTGATCAATTTAATGCATCCCTGTATATATTATATTATTAAAAAACATATACATCTAATTATTCCTTGAATCTCAACAGCCCAGAAGCAGCAACAGGACCAATACAGTATCGCAAGTGTTAACATTCAGAGCAAAGTCTCCGGCACTGAACTGGAATTCTCAACGGCGGATCAGTAAATAGCACCCAGGTCGTCTGTCTCCTGTGGGCTGGTGAATAATATTCATCCTCTTAAGTTACAAGGATCGTCCTCAGACCTACTAATGTGATACTCACAGCAGATCTGCGTCTTGATTCAAATACAGAATAACCGAGCACTTCTTGTCTTCTTTACAGCAGGCCCACACACCTGTGAGGTGCTTTTATAGAAAAGCCCCCTGTTGAGCCACCCGACAGCCAGAACAAAAGTAAGTATTGGGTCCCACCTGTCACTCTACAGTGACTGACTGGGCCCTGTGCTACTGGTCTTTTCCTGTAGAGAAGACAAACAGACCTGCCACACACCTCTTGATTTAGATATTCTTAGAAACCTGTACAGTGAGGCCAAATGGCTGTCAAATGCTGCAAATAAAAGGCCTAGATAAGCAACAGAAGATTCCTATGTGCATTACACTATTGTCGAGGGTGTTTACGTCACTGTAAAATGACAAACTCTGTGAGCCACCTAGGACAGTGTACAGAACAGACATTCTTCCTGACCGCAGGCTATGTTGGCAGAGGTAACAAAATGGCAGTGCATCATCTCTCTGTGGCATGTATTGCCACTGTTTGACCGCTCAAATCACTGTCTGACATTTTTTACACAAGAGGATCTATTTTTTCAAGACCCTCTAATGCCAGCAACATACTGGGGCAGTGAATCTATCCTCACTAGACATCTGAGAATAGGTAGGTTCATGTTCATGTTTTATTTTGAAGACACATAGACACACACAAGTCACACAGATAACAGATAAATTCAAATGCTGGTCAAATGTTCTCTGGGCTGTTCTCATTATGCTTTCAGGAAGTAGAATGTTTCTACTAGGTCTACTATGTGTGTTTGCTGAGATATAATTGTTAAAGTAGTACAATGAGAACTTGCCCTTTTGTAATATTTGACCTTCCTATCTTACAACACTGGCAAAATAAAGCCCTTAAAACACTCTTTTGAACTTATTCATGCTAAATTCCTTGTACAATTTCACAGAACAAGCTGTTTAAGAGAAGCATTAGTCATCAGACTTCGTGTCACACGCAAGAATAACAGCAGAACACGGATGAATCGACTTGAGTGCAATGAACTGAATGCACACACTACAATCAATACTGTACATCTACACTGTTAATATGGATTTACAGGGTGGTCTTCTGAGGTTCCCCAATAAAGCAGCATTGCAGAAAGAATATAAAATCATTAATGAAAACCATTTCACAATATCTAACAGCACCGAAAGACAAACTTTACACCAAGACACCAAACACTTCTTTATAACGCTAAGCAGACATGCCCAATGCAAGCTTCCAAATCAAGTAGCACCATAAAATATATATAATATAAGAGAAGCATATTCATTTTAATTATATGATGGATAACATAACCATAAAAAACAAACAACTCTGGTTCAGCAACAGATTAGCACAAGATCAAGTACCAAGATAGCAATGAATGAACAAAGGAACTACAAAAAGTAATTTTGTAGTGAATATATTATGATGGATCATACATTAAATCTAATAACAATAGAATGAATTGGGTTTAGAAGGTCTAAACTGACCTGGAATTAAACTGAATTCATATTGGAGTGAAATGCTTAAGTCCTTATTCAGATGATACTTAAAATCTATTAGACTCATTGATACAGATTCAGATGAACAGTGCTGAACTAATGAATCACTGTCTATTTGGCCAAGATTTGGGGTTCTTACCCTAGAAACGGTGAGGGGCATGTTGAAGTCCTTGCCTCCTTGCAACCGGAAGCCCCAAGGCGAAGGTCCAGCGAGTGTCACGTTGTAAGAACTCATTGTTCAAAAAAAGCCTGTGTATTGTTTAAGCAACAGAATTTCTCCAAACGGATGGGGAAAATGGATTTGGGAGGGGGCGGGGTACGTGCCAAACAGCCTCTGAAAGAAGAAGAAGAAGAAAAAAAGTGTAAATGGATTGTAACACTCACACCTCTCCAAAAAAACGGCCAAAAACTGCAGGCCACAAGGGTCAAGGTAACAGCGTAAAACAATGAATTCAGGCTCACCCGAATACAATGCAAAATAACTGGAGCAACAGAGAAGAGCTATCAGCCAGAGGAAGAGGATTTTTGCCTGCTCGGATGAGCTGGACAGACAGCCTAAGAATAGCTGCCCCTCTGCCAAGAGCGATAGCACTATGGCTTTGAGGGGAGGGGGGAGGAAGGGGTACTTATATGGCATGTAAGGGGACACCCAGAATGCCAGGCCTCCCATGATTCACAGGGCTAATATAGCCCCCTCTTAGGCTAAAAGATTTTTCTAGACTCCTTTCTTCTAGGGTGCCTCATCTGGATCATGTACAGGGAACTGGGGTTGTGACTGTACAAAAACTGAATTCAGGGCTAATCATATGTCTTAGATTGGTAGAGTCCAATTCCTTGCAAGTGCAACATGGCTGATTCTGAAAAGGGGTTAACAAAAGGTTAGAGTTAACTGACAGCCCCTACAGACACAAACAAGCTTATCTCATGCATTCACAATGCATTCTTGGATTGAATGGTGTCACCTGTTTAAATGAAAAGCCTATCAATTTATCATCACCTTAAATATATTGAAATTTTAACAAACTACTGTTCAAATTTTTTAAAGTAATTAATATTCTTTATTCAGCCAAGATGCATTAAATTTATTTAAAAGTGACAGTATATAAATTTATAATGTTGCAAAATATTTCCATTTCAAATAAATGCTGTTCTTTTGAACTTTCTTTCAAAGAATATTGAAAAAAGCTTCATGTTTCCATAAAAATATTATCAATGTTGAAAACAGTTGTGCTGATTAATAATAAGAAATGATTTTTTTGAGTACCAAATCAGAATATCAGAATGATTTCTGAAGGATCATGTGACACTGATGACTGCTGAAAATGTAGCTTTGCCATCACAGGAATAAATTACATTAAAACAAAACGGTTATTTGAATTGAAAAAATATTTGACAATATTACTGATTTTACCTTATTTTTAATCATATAAATGCAGCCTTGGTGAGCAGAAGAGACTTTCAAAAACATTAAAAAATCTTACTGACCCCAGAATTTTGAACGGTAGTGTAACTTCATTAATACAATAACTTTAGATGCAATAAATCACTCTAAAGTCATACTAACTTTTAAAACATTTCATTGACATTGTAGTTATTAATGTAGGAGGTAATTTTCTCTTATTCTTAATTTCTTTATTGCAAACGAACCTTGAATGGCATCTGAGAGAATGTTATCCCAAACATCCAGAGGCATCTGGAGGTTTTTTATGAGCAGCTTTAGACAATGAACAAGTGGCAGTGAGAAACGCCTGATATGCTCTTATTGCTCTCAGAGAACCAAGATAAGAGGACCTCTCGTGCACCAGCACTCTCTCCTGCCATCACAAGGTCCGCACTGAGACATCAGAGAGAAGATAACCACTGAGGACCTGCCTGTTCGCCCTGCCTAATTTGGGAGACCTCTAGTTAGCAGCTAAGTTTAGCCCTCTTTGTCAATGGAAGAATTTGAAGTAATACTGTACATGAATGTTCAACAATCAGGCCTTCATAGGCAGCATTTCAGAGAACAAGCTTGCAAATTCTGGACAGTGTGTGACATTACTCTGATACAGTGCTTGTCAATGTTCAATTTGCTTTTCTGATTCAATCTTTTCTAACCAGATCTATGGTTTTCCCATAACGGACGTTTAAATGGGCCAAAATTACATTACAAATTGGTGAATGTAGAAACTGCTAACTCTTCAGAGAACAAACTTTCAAAGAGCTTTAGTCTATCTGTCTATCTACAGTATCTTTCGTATCTGTCTGTGTCTGTCTTATTTCTTTCTTATCTGTCTGTCTGTATCTATAAATGTATATATATGTATATATATATATATATATATATATATATATATATATATATATATATATATATATATATATACACACACACATATAAATTATGTATGTATCACATATTAATTTTTTGCTCATGAGCAATTTTAATATATCCCACATTATCAGCTGGGTTCCATTTGTTCTGTACATGATCTGCACAACCAACATTAATCCAAACAAAAACACACTGCAACAGGATATTGTACTAACTGATTTATGATTACTTTGTCAATTGTTATCTTTATGTAATGTCCCTCATGTCTATTTAGTGTCTGTAACAATTACTGTATTGTTGAAAAAAGTTTCTATTCTAAATACTTAATGTTTACACAAGGTTTCCCAAGAAAATATTGCCCTTCCAAGAAAAAAAAAAAAAAAAAAAAAAAAACTTGCCACCTGAAGATATGTGTTACAATACACAAAATTGTAACCTATACTTACGTGTAGCTACTATAACCATATATTATGGATATCATTGGATTTTTGACCAGATAGAAACTACACACGTCAGGCATGACAAAAAACCTCAAAGAGCATGTGCATCACTGAATCATTGTTGTCAAAAGCCAATAGCCTACTAATTCAACAAATTCAAAACATCAGAAACACTGACTACAGAATAGTATATTTTTAGACTCACATTATATTTATAGTAATATATCGGTAGGTATGATAAAAACTCATGAAGACCTAACTGAGAGCAGAGAGAGAGGAATGTTGTCACGCGACTGCAGCCACTTGGCGTCTCGAGTCCAGTGTGCAGCCTCCATTTCCATTCAACAAATCATTAAAAAACAGACAACTTTTTCCAAGTTTTGGTTCAACCTACATTGCATGATAAAACTTGCTTTATACTGACAGCCGCGAGACTTGCAGTTTTAAGTCGCTCCGTTTCCCCCAGAGGCGAGCTCTGTCATTCATGCCTGATCCCTGGAACCCCCGGTGTACGTAAGCACAGCGCACGCAAATTGACCAATCATACTATGCTGAAGGCTTAGCTCATGAATATTAATTAAGGAATGTGGCGTTCCCCCAGTAGGTCTACCTGATTCGCCGAAATGCAGACGCTGAGCTAATCACCTGGCGAATCAACGAATCTCCTTATGGTGAGCATTTTGGTACATGAATATTAATTTTTGTGACGGACATGTTAGTGGGGTTACCAAGCAACGCCAGCATGATCTAATAAATATTAATTAGCCAAGTCTCCTTTACATAGTAGAGTTCGTAATTTCTCAAACGGGACGGGGAGGCGGAGGACTAGGGATTTTCATTAGTGAGGAATTATTAAAGAGACAGTAGTCCCTCTATTGCCCTTGTCAGCTGTTTTGGAAATTAGTCAACTTAAAATAAGTCTAACCCTTAAGGCTAAAAACAACAACAACAACAAAAAAACAAACAAAAAAAAAAACCTCTCAGACATTCTTGTGGGGCCCTATATTTAATTTACTAAAAACGTAATTATCAGCCGCTGGGTTCTGCATATTACAGGTTTTGTTTTTTGTTTTTTTGTTTTTTGATTTGGTGCAATTTTCAAAAGCAATTGGTAAATTTTCAAAACTCTTAGTACTAATATCACAACAGATCATCAAATGTGCACTTTTTTCAAACATTGCAGCATATTTTCAATTGTGTTAGTACAATACACAAAATCACAAAGTATCATTTTCACTACACAAAGTAAGTGTTTCATATATACATGTTTCATTCACAGTAACTGCCTTTCATATTACTATCAAACTTTTCATTTTCATCTCTTTTCGTTCAGTTTAATACACTTCTCTGTTATTTAATCCAACTGAATTTAATTGTTAATCAATGAATCATTTGGTACAACTATAGATTTCTATAGATATTTATTCTATAGACATAGTTTCTATAGAACTTGTGTGCAATTTCCGATATGGATAACCATATGTAATGAATTCTTTTACATTATAAGCAATTTATCTATGATGACCACAATTTTCAAAGTGTGTGTGTGTGTTCCTGGTAAATCCTGCGTTGTGAACCAAATGTTCCAACAAGGATGGTAATACCAGTAATTTTAGACCTTGTTTGTACATTTTTATGGTCCCCATGAGGAAAACAGCTTATAAATAATACGAAATTATATTTTTATAAAATGTAAAAATGCTGAAAGTTTTCTGTGATGGGTGGGTTTAGGGGTAGGGGATTTAATATACAGTTTATACAGTATAAAAATCACCATGTCTATGGAAAGTCCCCATAAAACATGGAAAAACCAATGTGTGTGTGTGTGTGTGAGAGAGAGGGGGGGATTTGAAATTTGTGAAGAGAGCAGGATAGAGTACAAGGAAAAAGAAACATCAAATTGATCAGAGATACACTCTAAAAAATGCTGGGTTAAATATGGACAAACCCAGCGATTGGGTTGTTTTCACCCATTTTTTTCAACCAATTTTGGGTTTGTTCTAAGCCAGCCATATAGTAATGTAGTAAACAGCATGTTTTTGCTCACCCCCATATTTTTAGCTGAAACTTCACAGACACTTGACCAGACCAGAGACTTATATTACATCTTGTAAAAGAGGGCATAATAGGTGCCCTTTAACCCAACCTGCTGGGTTTGTCCATATTTAACCCAGCTTGGGTTGTTTTTAACCCAGCATTTTTTAGAGTGTACATCAGAAGAAGGGAGACAGACAGATGGCATCATTTTGAAACATGTATCTTGCATTGTTTGCTATTGAATGAACTGATTGTTAAAAGTACTAAACTGAAAGATCATACTGTTGTGTTTCGATTAAACTAAACGTTCTCATTACATATCACAATGATCTTGTGTTTTTAAACAGTGATTGTGTAGATATGCACAACTACAAACCCGATTCCAAAAAAGTTGGGACACTGTACAAATTGTGAATAAAAAAGGAATGCAACGATGTGGAAGTTTCAAATTTCAATATTTTATTCAGAATACAACATAGATGACATCAAATGTTTAAACTGAGAAAATGTATCATTTTAAGGGAAAAATAAGTTGATTTTAAATTTCATGGCATCAACACATCTCAAAAAAGTTGGGACAAGGCCATGTTTACCACTGTGTGGCATCCCCTCTTCTTTTTATAACAGTCTGCAAACGTCTGGGGACTGAGGAGACAAGTTGCTCAAGTTTAGGAATAGGAATGTTGTCCCATTCTTGTCTAATACAGGCTTCTAGTTGCTCAACTGTCTTAGGTCTTCTTTGTCCCATCTTCCTCTTTATGATGCGCCAAATGTTTTCTATGGGTGAAAGATCTGGACTGCAGGCTGGCCATTTCAGTACCCGGATCCTTCTTCTACGCAGCCATGATGTTGTAATTGATGCAGTATGTGGTCTGGCATTGTCATGTTGGAAAATGCAAGGTCTTCCCTGAAAGAGACGACGTCTGGATGGGAGCATATGTTGTTCTAGAACTTGGATATACCTTTCTAAGGGCCCGAAGATCACGGACATCCAGTATGGTTTTCCGGCCTTGACCCTTATGCACAGAGATTGTTCCAGTTCCTCTGAATCTTTGGATGATATTATGCACTGTAGATGATGATAACTTCAAACTCTTTGCAATTTTTCTCTGAGAAACTCCTTTCTGATATTGCTCCACTATTTTTCGCCGCAGCATTGGGGGAATTGGTGATCCTCTGCTCATCTTGACTTCTGAGAGACACTGCCACTCTGAGAGGCTCTTTTTATACCCAATCATGTTGCCAATTGACCTAATAAGTTGCAAATTGGTCCTCCAGCTGTTCCTTATATGTACATTTAACTTTTCCGGCCTCTTATTGCTACCTGTCCCAACTTTTTTGGAATGTGTAGCTCTCATGAAATCCAAAATGAGCCAATATTTGGCATGACATTTCAAAATGTCAAATGTCTTTCAACATTTGATATGTTATGTATATTCTATTGTGAATAAAATATAAATTTATGAGATTTGTAAATTATTGCATTCCTTTTTTATTCACAGTTTGTACAGTGTCCTAACTTTTTTGGAATCGGGTTTGTAGAATGAAAGCATGAGATCATGTTTTGAAAGAATGACTAGCTGTGTTACAAGTGTGATCAGTTTGGATTTTTGTACTAAGAGTTTTGAAAATGTACACCTTACTTGTGAAAATAGTACCAAATCGAATAAGAAAAACTGTAAACTACTGTATTTGGAATTTTTCAATTATGTGTTTCCTTTTAGTTAACCTAAAAAAAGCATTTTAAACCAGCCTAAGCTGGTTTGCTGGTATTAGATAGTTTAAGCTTGTCTAGCTGGTCTCGCAGCCAAATTGGTTCTCTACTGGTTTAGCTGGTCCGCCAACGCGTTGAAAGGCCTGTTGACTAGGCTGGAGACTAGTTAAACATTCTTAGTCTAAATTTCAGCTTCAAAACTTCAACTTCTAAACTTCAATGTGTACCATAATGTAACGTCTTTTTTCCATGATTTTGATAGCTTCTGTTGTTGTTTATTTTGCAATAATACATCATGTTTTTCTCAAGCTGAGAACTGGAACATAACTGCGAGCTAAATGTAATGAATTAATGTTATTTATAACATCCGCAGATGTACAAGTGGCATGGTTTAGAGGTTTGAGGATAATGACGGACCCCAGAGGACATGCCAGTCACAGTGGCTGAATGAATGACTGCTGTTAGTGACACACTTGAGGTTTCTATGCCACATCAGGTTATGATGCAGATCCTGCCTCCCTAGAGCACATAAACCAGTAACTGCTTGGGGTAAGACTCAAAATATATAGTTATAAAACTATATATATATATATATATTACTATTGGGCAGAGGTGTGCAAACATTTCTTGCTGTAATGTTTAATGTCATATGTATTTTTTTAAGAGCCACCTCTGAATTGGCAAATGGCACGTTGCCCACAGGAGGGCATTGTCTTAAAAGAGCAGATGGTGCATTGTTTGAAAATGACAATCTGGGTCATAGTTGCAATGAAAGGACTTAGTGTAAGGGCATTTTAACCATGTTTTGGAGTGCACAGACATGATTACATGCATTATGAATGATCCAGGGTACTTCTGAGAGAAGACATGATTAAAATGTCTCACAACAGCCCAGTAAAATTAGTTAATGTTTTTAAATTAAGGTGTTAAAGTGCACTGAAATGTTTGCTCCCTAATAAGTCCCACAATGCACTGTGACAACCAGGGAGCATCAATACACCCTATAAGTGCTTCTCAAATGGAAGGCTGCGTCCTAGTAAGAGTGCATATCTCGGTACCCATGTCATCAAGTGCCGCTGAAGGCCATCTCAATTTAAAGGATCCTTGGAAGGCAGTCTGCATCCTTCTTTCAACTCATTTTGAAGGATGCACCAAGTGTATCCTTCGGGTCTTTCAATAACCCACAATCCTTTGTGCACATTCCAAAAGGTGGACTCATGCAGTTCAGCATGTGTTTATCCTTTGGGTCGATGCAGCATACAATCAACTCACTGCTGGCAGAACCATAGCAAGAAAATAATAGGCCTACTAGTAAAAGTCTGTATCCCTCCCCATTCATTGTGTTCCTGTAAGAGTAGGCCTTGTGTCATGTAAAAGCCCATTTATTCTTAGAAGCAAATGAAAAAACCTGAGAGTTATGGTTGAAAAAATTGATGTCCAAATCATAACTGACAGCATCTGTGGATGAGGACAGCACTGTCTACAGGCTAGAGTAACATCTCTATAAATAGACCAGCTATTTTTTTTTTTTTTTAGTAATTTCAATGAACTCAATTTTAAGGCAACCAGGTAACTTACTTTAAGTTAAACCGACAATTATTATTTTTTACAGTACACTACATATTTTATAGAAAAAGGAAACAATGTGCAGAACTGCAGTTTTATTTAAAAAATAAATAAATAGGAGCAACCACATATAAGAGTGTTACAAAGATACAATAAAGTTCTCCTTGGTGTCAGATACATATATATACGGTGTCTTTCATTTAAATGGATACACATTAACAAATATAAACTTGGATTCAATCTGAGACATACAATATAACAATATAAACAGTCCAGACTGTAGTCATCTGGACAAATAAATGATTCCTTTACATTAACAAATAATCCACTCAACTGAGTCCTAACACTAGATTTAACTCCAAAGAGTGCCACAAAGTTTATTTGCTAAACGTGTCTTCCAGAACTATCTAGAAGAGCAGCCACCATCACATTTGAGGTACAGCCAGTCCTTCTGACCTGTCATTGAGTAAAGTCAACATAAAAGTTTAAACATTAATAGCTGACTATAATTTGATTGTGTACTCTACTACACATTTTTACAATATTAAAAAGCATATGATCGATATTCATGTAGGGTCATTCATCTTGATGATGCATTGATGGAAACATACACAGCATGTATGACATCAGTTGCTAATTCTCTTTTGGTGTGATTTATCGAGATAATGACGTGTCCCTGCTCCAGGCATATGCATTCTGTGGCTTGTGCTGTGTTAGATTACGTCTTTGTTCTTTCCAAAGCAACACAAAAACCTTTTTTATCCCTCTAATCAATAGATTACATTGTTTAAAAAGATAATAAACAGATAATATAAGTCTTATACTTTATGCTGAATTGAATAGTTCTGTTTGCAAACATTTGCAAACTATGATAACATGAATTCTACATTCTTAATGCTGAAGTTCTCAGAGTTCTACTCACCAGACAGTTACTTTCAGAGGCCATTAACAATATTACAATGAATTTACAAATAAAAGCACACATTTACTACATATGTATCTATAGATACAAATAAAAAAAGATAACATACAAGAAATGAATACAATGCTTTCAAATCAAAGATCAGAGGTTAGGGGCAGAATTACAGAAACATCCTATCTTAGTCTGTCCCAATACCCACACTTGCATTCTTGGCCACTTAAGAGAATGTATACGTGTCCCAGGTGCCAAAATAAAATCTAAAATATAAATCATTATTATAGGTTTATTACATGGTTTGGAAGTTTTCTTGCACTCTCTCAATAAATAACATTTTGTAATTTATCAACTAAGTTACTTAGTGTTGCTTTAAGTCTCAAGATCTAAGATGTTTAATAATTAAAATAAGATCCTAACAGAAATCACCATGTTTCCTAAACAGGATGTTATGATGTTTAGGCTCTGTGGAAGCAATCAGAGAACATTTCAGCATCTCAAGAGCAAAACTCACATACCGCAGAAGAGGATCCGGTTAAGCAAAACACATTAAGGCAGAGTCTCACTTTGAGTGAAGATAGTGACATAAATATCAGGTATGTTGGTTGAAAATGGCATTATAAAAATCCTGAAGGTTTTGAAATAAAATAATGTACACGAAACACAAACCTTTTAAGCTTAATACTAAAGCAAACAAAAACAACTCCTTAAGTAAACTGATATTACCTGTATATGCCATTTGACATTAATGCCCAGACTAAAAGAACTTGAGATGCCCTTTCTCTCCATCCATCCAATTCTCCATAAGTAACATTGCCTGATTTAAAGCACTGTCTCTTAAATATTCTGTTAAAGGGATAGTTCACCCAAAAATGAAAATTCTGTCATTATTTACTCTCCCTCAAGTAGTTCCAAACCTGTATGAATTTCTTTGTTCTGCTGAACAAAAAGGAAGATATTTGGGAGAATGTCAGTAAAACATTCTTTTACTGACTTTTTACCCCCCATTGACTACCACGGTATTTATTTATCTAGACCAGTGGTTCCCAAACCTGTCCTGAAGGACCCCCAGCACTGCACATTTTGGATGTCTCTCTCATCTAACACACCTGATTCAACTTATCAGCTCATTAGTAGAAACTGCAAGACCTGAAGTAGGTGTGTCAGATAAGGGTGACATACAAAATGTGCCGGGGGTCCTTCAGGACAGGTTTGGGAACCACTGATCTAGACTATCTACTATGGTAGTAAATGAGGGGCGAGATCTGTTTGGTTACTGACATTCTTCCAAAAATCCTTCTTTGTGTTCAGCAGAACTAAGAAATTTATGCAGGTTTGGAATTACTTGAGGGTAAATTATCCCTTTAAAACAGAGGGAAACAAAGGTGCTGGTCATCCTGTAACAGTTGAGGTCATCATAAAATTGTATTACACATGTAAAAGAAAAAATAATCAATGTATGACTTTCACATTTTACATTCTGTAATACAACTCACTCTTACTCTATTACTAAATGTCTACACCACAAAACATGATAATAATAAAAAATAAAATAAAAAAAACACTGAACCCTGACACAAAGCTTAAAGGTAAGATTCAGATGGCGATTGGTATAAACACTAGAGATGTTTAGGGCGAGGGTTGTCTAAATGAGTGGGTTCAGGTGTTTCAGCAGCAGTGGAGAGAAGCACTGCCCCCTGCTGGACTCCTCCACGAGAGTCTCTTCTGGGCAGATTTGCCCCAACACTGGACATACTTGAGCGACTGCTTCTGTAGCTGGGCCGTACTGAGGGCAGGAAAGAGCTCGACTCAGAGGTGATGACAATGCTGGGAATCCGACCAATCGCACCTCTTGAAACTGGCAGGTCTGTACTGTCACCAGCCTGCAATTAGCACAAAAGAATGTTTAGATATTGTCGACTATCAGCCTTTATTGTACACTAAATCAGAATTAATTTTTCCTGCAGATAACACTGCTCCAGTTAAGCTCAACATGTTAAGCTAAGCATAGTTCAGCATAATTCTCGGTTTAATTAATAGGCATTCATGTATGAAAGATGATTATTAGAATTATTCTTTTAAGGGCACATATTTCTTCCACACAAAAAGACATTAAGTGGAAAAATGGAACAGTCATTTTATTATATGCTTTTCTTCTGCAATCAATATTCAAATTTATTCACTTATTACCATTTTGTTTTCTTTACAGCAAATCATGATTCATCAAATAGCATTCTAGCAATTTATGCTTACAGATTTTTCATGCACAAATTTGATTGCCTGGGCGAGTTGCTCTGCCAGTGACACCAGAACACAATGAACCATACCGCCTACAGAACCTGAGGTGTGCAGGTCAGCAGTGAGACTGGTTTATTTTGAACTATTAAATTGATCAGGTTCACTGTCAAGACTTACAGTTTGAACGAGTCCGACCACAGACACATCATCCACATCAGAGGAGCTCTAGGTCAGAAATAAGAGAGCGAGGTCACTAATTAGGTACATACACCACTGTTCAAAAGATTGGGGTCAGTAAGAGTTGTTTTTAAAGAAACAAGCTTGGGCATACTTTTCAGTGAGGCTCGAGAAGACTTGAGTCATATTGATTATTTTTCTATAGTCCATATGACTCATGCTTGTCACTGTCTACTTTGATTATGTGGAACATTGTTGGATTAGTTCTTTTATGTTCAACTGAGCAAGATGGGGATAAACAGAAGATGACAGAATTAGCCTTTCAGCATGAACTATAGAAAAATGTTGGTAACATTCCTGCATTCCTTCGATACTTGCCACATATGGAATACATTCAGCCTGTGAGGTCACCTTTTCAAAGATACCCGAGTCATGGCTTTTGAGCTTAGACTTGAAGCTGGATGAGTTACATGGTTTGAAGTCTGGGATCTCTGCAGTGTCCTTGCTGATGTCACAAGACACCTGCCGGCTGGCAGGTCTGGAGCTCACACTCGAGAGATCAGCCTCAGTGTCCGTCCAGCCCTGAAGAGTAGAAAGAGGTCATAAAATACAACCATTACAATCACATTTACCCACATAAGACTAATCATCAAATCTACAGGTCCATCAGGCAAACACACTCACAGATTCGCTGTCAGAGACTGAGGAGAGCCGGGACTTGCCAGTGCTGGTTCTGCGGAATTGTCCGGATATATCAGAGGACTGGCTTGTGACGGTGGAACGGCGTGTGGACATTAGGCTGCTTTGGAACGAGTGGAGGTCACGCTTGGGGACACACAACAGCACACGAAGACATGGAATGTATTTCGCTATGGCCAACCTGACAGACACAGATGAGATATAGGGATAAGACACCTTAGACATGGTGGATCCATATATGACAAAATCCAAATATGTTCAGTAAAAATAATAATCATATCAACATGTGTAAAATTCTAATGAGAAATTACATACATTGATTGATCAGTTTACTGGTATTGTTGTTATTGCTAAAACAAAAACTATCAAAAATGTTTTCAGTAATTAAAATTCAGCTGAAATAAAATAAAATATAAATTAGATTAAACAAAACTGGCAACCGACTAAGCTGAACTACTAAAATTACTAAAACTGAAATTAAAAATAAATTAAAGCTAAATAGAAATATAATAAAAATGACAAAAGCATGTAACAAAATGACTAAAACTTAAACTAAAATAAAAATAGCTAATTAAATATATTAGAATATACTATGAAAAAAGAGTATATAAATAATACTAAAATAAAAATGATCAGAAATTGGGGTGAAAGTCTCATTAAGGGAGCAATAGTTGATACCGTATACAGGTAACTGTAACAGGCAAAACTAAGTTTACTGAAAATCTTTTGTGTCAAAATATATGCAATAATTTCAGAGCTCTGCCTTGGCTACACAATTTAGCAACATTTAAAACAACATTATTACATTTTAGAACTAAATTAAAACAAACTTTTTGTCATTGCATGAATGGAAGGAAATTTGGTCAGTGCATGGGGTTTAACATGTGTTTAGGGAAATTATGTGGTTTAGTGTTGTGGGAGAAAATAAAATCAAAAGGACGTTTTACCCTAGCAGGCCTGTACCCACATGGTACCATACCATCAGGACGCTTGGTGCTGGATTAATTACTCTTTATGCTCAAATGGATATTTAGGTTAATTAAATCAATCAAAATGGAATTTTACACTTTAACCCAGAAGCAAGGCCTGTTTCTTATCAATTTGTGAATGAATGGCTCAGTGAGCTAGACACTAGTAAAATTAAAACAATCACAATTTGCCTCAGGTGTTTAGTCTTAATGGGGCCAGACCAGGTAATGTAATGTAATCTAATCAGTTAATGGAAAGTAAGTTTGTCCATTAACCACTTATAGTACCATTACGTTTTTTCATGACCACTTCGGGAGGCAAAATTCAACCAATCTGGTTCCAAATATACTAAACTGGCAATGATACATAGAGACTCCTGTACCTGTATTTAGGGTGTGTGATGGCATAGATGATGGGATTGTGGATCGCTGACGCTTTGGCTATCACAGCAGGTACTGAATTCATATACGGTGTGAGCATGTCAGCATACCTGCAAAACACATGCAAAATAAGTGTATACATTATTTACATTATGCTAAATCAAATAGCTCAAAAATGAAAACAATAAAATTGTATATTATATCATATTATATTATATTTAAAAAAAGTTTAAAATGTAATTATTCCTGTGATGACAGCTGAATTTTCAGCATCATTACTCCAGTTTTCAGTGTCACATGATCCTTAATATACTGATTTGGTGCTTAAGAAACATTTCTTATTTTTATCAATGTTGAAAACAATATTTTTGTGGAAACCATGATACATTTCTTTCAGCATTTTTAAATGAATAGAGAAAGAAGAGCATTTACTTATAGAATAGAGATCTTATGTAACATTATACATGTCTTAACCATCACTTTTGATCAGTGTGTCCTTGTAAAAGTATTAATTTCCTTAAAAAAGTCTTACAGATCCCAAACTTTTGAATGGTAGTGTATATTGTATTATATTATATACTATTGCATTGTGTGTGAGGATTGGGATTTATTTACCCAGCAAAGGCTGTCAGTGCCACAGTTGAATATGGAGACCAGGAGATGACATACATGAGAATGACAATAAGAGCAATTTTCGCCATCTTCCACTCATTTTTCAGTCGCTGGAATCGTTTAATTGAGTCTCTCTTGTTATCTCCATTAATCTTGCCCACAGCTCTTCCAGAAACAAAAAGCAACAATTAAACAACATTAATTTCCTACCACTGGTTTACTGCCATCAATCAAATCTAATTTAACTAAGTCATACCTTAAAATATAGAATAATGTATAATAGAATAATATATAATACAAGACATTTTAACAGCGTTGGAACACTGCTGACATTTGGTATAATTAATTCATACTGTATTGTTAGATCTGTATCAAAGAACTCACTCATTAGTGCTGCGAATGGAACGGAAAATAAAGAAATAGCAATAGATGATGACGATAAGTGGAATGAAGAAGACGAAGGTGAAGAGGAGCATAGTGTAAGCTCGTACGGAGGGTGTAAAGGTCATATAATCCCAGGTGCAAGAGGTCAACAGCCCTTCAGGAACATAAGCACCTGCAAAACAGACAGACAAAACATAAAATAACAGAATTTGCAGAGGGAAGTGAAGGATAGACAGCAGTTAAGCTTTTTACACCCAGTGAAATATTGTGAGAACTGAAACAAACTCATAGAGAAAAAGGATTTAAGACTACTGTCTGGCTGCTGGGCAAACCCAGTGAAATACAACCCAATGCACACACAGCTGAGGATATTTTTGAAGTACGCTATAATCATAGTATTTCTTATCGCCACCAATCACAATCTGACTTTCATGCGTGTGGGCTGTCAATCATCAGTTCCCTGAGGTTTGAGGTTGGTGTGGCGACCAGCGGTGAAGATATAAGCTGTCAGAAACATTAAAGGAGACAGACACCTTTCGTGTGAAGAGCAGGTTGCCTGTAAACCAGAAAATGCTAGAGAGGCAAAAGCACCAGGCTTTACCAGTCTATCCCTGTTAAGCCAAAAGCCTCGGTCCTCAGAGACCACCTTTACGCACCACAGATCAGAGTCCAACAATGCGCTGTTTGCAAAGCCAGCCATTGGCTAACAAATCACATGCTGGTGTGCTCACACATGGGTGATCCAGAATGCTCAGAGTACCTGTCCCAACAGATTTGAGCTAATAAAAGACTTGTGCATCCTGTGAAAGGATTTTTAAGTGAGCATCAAAGGTATAGTCAACTCCATTAACACAGTACCACACTTAAAAGGATAGTTCACCCAAAAATTAAATTTATCCCATTATTTACTCACCCTCAAGCCATCCTAGGTGTATATGACTATCTTCTTCAAGACAAATACAATCAGAGTTACATTAAAAAATATCCTGGCTCTTCCCATCTTTATAATGGCATTCGAGATTTTAAAGCCCAAAAATTGATGCCCAAAAATGATTCAGTCCATCACAATGGCCCCAGAGCGACACCCCATAAGCACCACCACACTCACTAATGCATATAGTATGCAACTGATCTAGGCTATATGTTATGAGAGCATTCTGAAAGACTGCTTATGTGTGTTTTATCAATTTATTATAATCAACAGAAGATTTTAACAGCCAATGACATTTACAGCTTGAAGGATTTATTCAAACATGCATAATATAGGCTATTGAAGAACATTAAACATTTTAATTAATAGGTAGCCTAATATGGTGTATATATTTAGCTAAATGCTCCTCTCAAGAGTTCATTTTTCTAACTGAAAGGGTTTATGGTCACTGAATATGTTTGTTCTGAGGTAAATGTGACGTTAAGTGACATTGTTTACAAGCTGTTGTTAATGTCTTTCCGCGGTTGAAACACTGATTATACGAGACATGATACGGATTTCGATAAGTTGTACTGTATCTTTTATCATACCTTGAGAAGTTTATTCATGTTTATTTCATGTTGTAACTGGTATTAAGGCGGAGGAGAGGATCAGTTCATGTGCGCGTCAGGCTGCCGCTTCTCTTGAACTGCTACAGCGATCTGTCTCTACACATTAAAGAGCGCCAAAATGGTATTTATGTTTTTTTATTTTGAAGTAAAATGGGCAAAATATGAAACATGAGACTTTGGTTCATGTCAAAAGCAACAAACCACAAATAATATTGTGATTTATTGGATGGTTACGTATCCTCACGCTTTTTTAAGTGGGTATACGAAAATCCTTGACCTTTCCTGGAAAAAAACAAACAAAACATGATAACACCAATTTATTTACAAAGTATTAATCTCCAGAGAGCACCGCAGCGCATGCGTGTTGTGTTGACCGAAGAGCAGACATTGTTGCTTGAACACACTTTGGAGATTAATATTTTGTAAATAAAGTGGTAAATTATGTTGCTTCATAAAATTGAGATTAAACCACTGCAGTCACCTGGATTACTTTTATCATGTCTTTACTACTGGGGCTTGACGTTCATTTTTGGGTGAACTAACCCTTTAAGAACACTTTTAAAGTAAAACATTTTGGTTGGTTTAAAATGGTAAAACAACAGTTATACTGCACTTACTCCATCCAAAGAAGGGTGGCAGGCTCCAGCCAAGTGAATAGGCCCAGGCTATCAGAAGGATCAGCAGAGCTCTCTTCTGAGACAACACACCGATGGAGGCTAAGGGCCGCGTGATCACAAAGTATCGATCCACGGCGATGACCATGAGTGTGATCATGGAGCAGATGCCAAATAAAGCCCCACAGAATGCATACAACTCACAACCTGGAGAGACAGGAGGAACAGAATTAAGTGAGTCTGTAACCAAGCACTATTTATACAGATACATTTCTGTGTTAAATTAATGTGTTAACCCTGTTGGTGTTTGTTTGGTTAGTTTAAAATTAACATTTGTTTCCAAACAAAATCTAAATCCAGCTCAAACTTCTTAAAATGTTTGAAATGTTGGTTATTGTTTTTAGGGGCAGTGTGAACCAGATTTTAGGTCTGAAGGATCTTGGCTGGCAGGAACACAGACCGCTGATGGCTCCATTTGAGGGCCAACTTCTGCGGCAGCAGTTCATTAAAATAATCTGGTCTGAAAAACATACAGTGTTTATGTTGCCCACAACAGTTGTGCCCTGATGGTTAGAGAGTTGGACTGAGTTCAATTCTCAATACCGGCAGGAACTGACTAAGGTGCCCTTGAGCAAGGCAAACCAACCTCCAATCGCTCCCCAGACGCCGCAGTGAATGGCTGCCCACTGCTCCAGGTGTGTGTGTGTGTGTGTCCACGATTAGCAAGGTGTGTTCTGTGACAAATTCCAAATATGTGTTACCATATTTGGCCTTCACATGTCACTTTTTTTTTTTCACTTTCTTTTCTTCATCTGTTGATGACCAGATTTGTGTGTATATATGCTTAAGTTAACTGACTCCTTAATGTTACAAAAAAGTGCACTGGAAAACCTTTTTTGAGCGTACTATTTTGTACTGCAGTGCAGTCTGTACATATGATTTCTTTTTAAAATAGTGATTCTCAATCTTTTTTTTTTTAATTCCAAGGCTCCCCCATTTTCATTGATTTACTGGATAAGGATTAAGGATACAGTATAACTCAATTTCTACTCAATAAAACATTTTAGAGCTTGTCATAACAAGTAAACTGTATATTGATTCATACTGATTTATGATTTACATGACTTTTCCAGGTATACTGGTTCTACAAAGGATTTTTAGCTTATTTTAATGCTTGTTTTGACATTTTAAGGCCATCTTGGAATTTTGCTGAGGCCCTCTAGTGGGCCCCGAAACCCTGGTTGAAAACCATGGTTTTAAATTAACTTCCACCCCACATATCCAAATGCACATTATGGTAACCTAGTAACGCTAGTGTTCTAAGTGGAGCCAACTTCACATAAACACACAAATAAAGGAAGAGATCTGTGTGAAGGCTATTGCTCATATTGCTCATATGGGTCTGTCTGAAGGCTATTGCTCATAAAACATCAGGTCAGCAATAAAACATGTCAAACAGAAGAAGAACCTGTGGAGCAGAGAAACAGGTGATTTCACACCATTATACTCGACAGACACAGTCTGCCACCTCCTTAATATCCACACACACCTGTCTTCGGTGTTGTCAAAGGATATGTAAACAACAGATTAAGCGGCAATGCATTCAGTCTGATTTATGGTAATTGTGCTTGTTTTCTCAGAACACATTAACTGGATGCACTTTAATAATTACAAAACAGAAGCTTCTGTTATTGAAGATAATCCTCTCAAACATCAGGATGTCTTCTCTCACACTTTGTCAGGTAGATTATGCTTTCAGGTTAATCCTGGAAGAGAGCATTTTTGTGAGTTGTATCTGATTGATTGTGAAAGCTTTCAGAGGGATCAAGCCTGCGGTTGTCACGATTGAATTAACGGTGGTCATAATTGTGCCTTGTGCAGTCAGACCTTACAGAAACAGGAAGAGCATCTTTCCACCAAATGAAACTGGGTCAGAGCCCCTCCTCCACGAGGGAGGCTTCAAACTCCGCTCAGACAAGCATAATGCCTCAGGATCCCAAAAGGGAGACCAGAGGCTGTTCTGTTTGAATGGAAGTCAATGGGGCAGGTGCCTTCAATATGCTGAATAAACTGCTTTGAGTGTAAATTACATAATATATTGATGTTAGTGTCTGCTACGACAAATTAGGTGTTTTACATAACAATATTTTGTTACAGGCAGGACTGATTTATAACACACTGCACATACAGTACATTTATATCTGTCATATCTGTCTGGAGTGCCATGTTGTGGTCCTTTGTAATTTTTTCCCTTGATTGTCTCCAATATCAGTGGTTCTCAGTGTTTTTGACTCCATAGTCCTCCATTGTCCAGAACAATATTTGAAGGTACTTTTCCAGTTGTTCATAATTTACTGGATAAGTATTAAAGATTAGGGTTTTAAAAAATGAAAAAAAAAAAAAAAAATGACATAACTAGAAAAAGTTGATATTGTCTTAATTTAGTGCTTGTTTTGTCTTATTTTAAATGATTTTAATTCATCTTAAGGCCCCTCTATTTGAAAACCACTGATTTATATGGTCTCCACCAAAGGTCAGATTGTTATATGATTGGTTTTGAGATCTGCTACATGTTTTCCAATGAAACTGACCTTGAATTTGTCTCTCTACATAAGACAATAAATGTGTTCGACAATGCGCAGATGAATCGGTGTATGACATCAAAGTACTGCGAGAGCGATTCGAAAGCATACAGCGTACTTTGATGCCATACACTGATCGGTCTTCGCTGTGCTGCTTCAAGTCGAACATTCTTAATATTTGAGAATTTTTGAATCTCTGGGTGACCTGATTTCCTGTCACAGAGGGGAATAATAACCCAACAATGTTAAAAATGACCCAACCTTTTTTGGGGGGAAAAAACCCAACACAGTGACCCAATATGTGTACCCCAATGGTTGGGTTAAAAAAAATAACCCACCGTTTTTTACTGTGCAGTAAACCTGCTGAACACAAAAGATCAGCATCAATCACTACAATAATTATAATCACAGAGCACCTGCTCTCATTGCAAACGTCAGCAAGCAGAAGATTCCAACAAAACCCAGTCAAGGCTGATGAAGGCAATTAAGATTCGGTCCTGATAGGAACTGACATTTAAAACACCTCAAGGAAAAAAAGAGCCTTCCATCATCTAATATCACGAAGGCAGCATTCCACAGCTGAGCAAAATGACTAGCTAGTGCTGAAAATCAACAAGAAATTGTTTTGTGAGCAATTTAGAGAGATTATGATTTGTCAACCGATGAAAAAGAAACAACTTTACTAGAAAAGGTTACATACATCTGTCAGAAATGCATTCATCATTCTTAGCAGCAAAAACATGAGAAAGAATTGTATGAATCCTTGTTAGTACTGAGAAACCAAGGTCGTCTCCAAAGGCAGCCTCTCCTTCATTTGAACCTATTCAACATGAGAATTGATCCATTCAATCAAACCATCTAACTCTCATTTAATCTTAAATCTGTTCATTATAATTCAAAAAGTACAGTAGTACAATAAATCATGGACCTGCATGTTTTATTTCAGACACTGCCTACGCATTAATGATCTATGTGCGAAGATAAGGCTGGATAAGTCTATACATTTGACTGTCTGTGTGTACAGTTTGGCTGTACTTGCAAGTTGATTGATCCTGTTTGAGCTCATAAACTGACCAAATCACATTTTGCTTCAAACATTTTATCAACATGTCCTCATAGTGAAACCATGCGTGTACATTTGCGTGTGTACCTTTCTCCCCAAAGATCCATCTCTTGTGCATGCTGGTGGTGAAAAAGATGGGTGCCTGGGTGGCACACATGAGGAAGTCTGTGATGGCCAGGTTTATTATAAACAAGTTGGCAGGTGTCCTCAGGGTCCGGCTCCTACACACACACGCAATTAATTGTTCAATTCTCCTTTCATTAGGTAGATTATATTAGTTTTATGATATCTGTGAGAAAATCAACCTCCCTGTGCAACCCAAATAGCTCCAAACTAAGTCAAACCGGTGTCTACAAGAAACACAGAGTGGAGTTTCGTGTCTGATTAAATCAGTGTTTTTGAACGAGTCAGTTGAGTGACTGACTCATGACTTACTCTGATAGTCACTTGTTTCGTTCCTTAACAAATCAGTCTTTTAATCAAACTGGGTAAACAGATGATTCAATGACTCACTCATAAACAAAGTCACTTGTTTCATTCCTAAATGAACCTGTGTTTTTAAACGAATCGGATGAGTGACGATACATGACTCACTCAGACAGTCACTTGTTTCGTTCCCTAAAAAAATCTGTGTTTTTAATCTAACTGGGTAAGTAGATGATTACATGACTCACTCATAAAGTCACATGTCTCGTTACAAAATTAATCTGTGTTTTTGAATGAACCATGAGTAGATTATTCCATGACTCACTCATAAATAAATTCACTTGTCTCATTCCAGAATTAATCTCAGAATTAAACTCTTAAAGTTTTTTAAGAGTCATGAATTACTCACTCAGACAGTCAACTTTTTGTTTCTGATTGAATCAGTGTTTTTTAACCAAATCCTTTAAGTAAATGATTCATGACTCATTTCAGAATGTCAATTGCTTTGTTGATGGAATCTATGTATTTGAACAATTCCACTGAATGACTCAGACAGTCACCACCTACTCACAACCTAATAGCAATGAAATTTGCAGAAGTTGTCAAAATTCCCCACCATGTGCAAACACAAACAAGCACAAACTATGAAAAATCCAGTGGTCTTGGAACGCCGCTCAACCAATTAAATTATAATTAAATAACTACTGTGTAAATTGTCTATTGTAAGTTACTAACGCACCAATCTATCTGACTACATTTTGGCTTCTTTTGATAATGAACAATAAAGCATGTCACTCACTGTTTTCATAATACTTGTTTAATTTCCTGCCTGTTCTTCTCACCTGCTAAATGCATAGATGACCAGGAAGTTGCCCAACATGCCAGTGATGCCAACAGTAAGGATGACAGCACCAATAGTGTAATGAGCATGATCAGGCACATCCACCGTTGGGAAAGGGTAAACTGACTCTTCTACCATGGCAACCTTGAAGACACAGAAGAACACATTAATTAATAGCTTAGATGAAAAGCAGCAGTTGCTGTTTTATAATGACCTTTGCATCAAAGAGGGCGCAATCTGTTTAAGAAACACCATTAAGCCCAAACCCAGCTGACACCAACAAGACATTCATTCTTTAAATGGGAGGACAGCAGATATATAAACAATACTGACACACTGTAATGTTTTTGTATATTTGATGTGATAAATGATAAATACATCACTCATTTCAAACATCTCAAGATCTCCTCCTTATTTCAAAAGCTTATATCCAGTTGTAGGTATCTCACCTAAATGGAAATTTGCACTACATTAAACTGATAATAGAGTATTGAAAACAGAAGGTGACCAGTTTAGATTGGGACATTTAATCGGTTCATATAAAATATATCAGTTTCTGTTTTATGTGTAATAAAAGCAAGAGTATGAATTTGAATAGCTGAAAACTTTAATATAGAATAGATTATTCTTTAGCTTTTCTCTTGAAATGACAAATAAACAAGATCTACAGTAATTTAAGGCCAATAAGAAAAGCTTTCTGTCACTTTGAGCAGTAAATAATTTTAAATAAACTGAAACAGATATTTAGAAGAATGAGACTTAAGAAATACTATATGGCAAAGGTACTGTTTTTGATGGCATTATCTCTCACAATATTCAGTTCAATTAGACGCTTTCTCAGATGTTGCTTTGCTTTGGCAGACATTTGTTTACTGCATTTTCCTCAGGAAACGCTTTAATGAAAAGACCTTTAAGTGTCAGAGCTCTGGGCACACGAGAAGGCTGTATGCAGGACAAGTACTCCCGGAAAAGTCATTTCAAAGCAGATGAGTGTAACCATGTGGCCATGACGAAGGAAATATGACAAAGCAGATTCAGTCATTGCCTTTGGTGTGTGTCAAGTGATGATGTGGAGGCAACTCTTTACCAACAAACTGTCAAAATCATTCATTTGTTATGTAAAACACAGAGTCAGCTATAATAGAACCATGCATTTTTTTTCTGGGTCATATTTTCTTTTGTGTAGATGTGTTCATGGGTTTCACGCAAGTCATGCAATCTGTCTAATTTGGCTAGTTTCTTCTAGGTGAAAGATGAGTTTGAGTCAAGAGGTTTGCTTAGACACATAGCCTTTGACATCGAGAAAATACAATATATGAGAAATGTTTATTCCTCACTTTTAAATTTATTTTGCTGTTCTTGTGATTATTTTAGTTATTTAATTTTACTTTTTGCATTTAGCACTAGTGATTTTCCCTGTTTAACAAACCACCAGTTGAGATACTGTGAATGTAGCTGATACAAATCAGACATGCTGAAACAAAGATCAAAACCTTGGAGATGTACAAACATGGTTCCTTTTATAAAAACCCAAGCTGAATTTATACAAATCATGTTTCTCATCTTACTCAACCGACATGGGCCATTTTGTGTCATCAAAACATGTGTTGAACCACTTCCATCCTGAGCTGCACTGGTGAATTTATTTGTTCTGAAGGTTCTTCAAAATATAGCAGTAGCCATTGCTGTGTGTTTTCATTCATTACTTCTGAGTTTGGGGTCAACTGAAGATCTAAGCCATGAAAAACTTTGAGGGCTGAGATAAGACTGTCTTATTTCTCTGGAATGAGAAGGATTCTAATGAAATAGATACTGTTTGAGTCCCACATCTGTTTCTCACTCAGGGTAATATGACAGTAACCGTGTTAAGGCATTTTGGTGGGATTTTTCGAAGATGTTTCGAAATGAACCAGCCTCTTTAAAACCATGTAGTTTTTCCAGAGTGTTTCCAGAGTGTAACAAGCTCCACTTTAATTTACAGCCCGCAATTATATTTCCCCATGTATTAAAAAAGATTGCAATTGTTCTTTCTACTTGCCTTGAAACAACTTAATCAGTGCACTTTCTCGCTAAATTGCTCCCAAACATAAGATTGTTGTCTATCGTAATAGTATAAGTACCCCTTAGTTCTAAAATAATAATTTGTTATTTTCCTGGTTGTTACCCCTTTATTCCCAAGACTTTACTTATTGTTACACATACTTACACATACTTACCTTATAGGTAGCTACACTATAATTATCAAATGTTACGCTGTAAATTCGTTATATTTACGCAGTACTTTCCGGGCTGTAATCTAAAACGTTACCAAGATGTTTTTTGTTACTGCCCTAGTGACAAGCTACTGTATCCCAAGTTTTCCACTATTTTTTTCTGAGAATGTGGGATAATTGATTATGAAAAGATTTGCGATGGAAACAGGATCACCTCACCACAAAAGCAACATAACACAGCAGAATAATTGTTATGACACTTTTTACCATTATTTATCTCACTCCTGGGGACAAATACAACTCAATGTCATTGTAATGGTTAACACTACTGATTCATAAAATGAGAGCTTTTCTTCAAACACAATGACTTTAGAATTTTAAACTACAATTGAACATTAAAATTAAGTGTACAGTAAATTGTGTTACATCAAGGTTATGCTTGTTATATAATATACATAATTTGTGATATGTCCCATTTCATTCATTTTGTAGTTCAGTAATTCATAAACATGATGTACCAAGCCAAAGTAATAAGTAATTAATTTAAAAGAATCAAACATAGTGATTAGTAACCTATATTAAGAAAATGATTTGAAGCATGTCTTCTTTTTCCTCCACCAATATGTTGCTTTAAATATGATTACATTAATGACAAAAACCTTGACTTCCCTGTTTAATGAAAATTAGTTGTGTCATTATTTTAAGCTGAAATATGTTAAGACAGAAGCAAAAGTCAAGTAACATTACAACTCTAGAGGTCTTATTAATCTTTTATGATACTTCAGATGCCTGTAAATTAACAGCATTATTCTGAACCTTCAGATACATTAATCTGCTATGTGAAAATCAATGTTTTTTTTGTTTTTTTATTACTGTTATGTCATCCCTGAAATTAAAAGTTTATTTAAAAATGGAAAATTGCTGTGCATTGTTACTGCATCCTTGGTCCAACTAACTGAGATATGAATGTACTGTCATTCACAGGATGTTCACAGCTGTCCTTCATATCTGGGTAAGTTCTCTTGCACTCCAGATGCTGCTGTGCTTGTTTGACTGCATTACCATGATTACTTAGTTAGCTCAGTTAGAAAGCAGAGCTGCCTGAGCTCAGCTAAACACACGCAGTGCCAATACCGCCCACTCTTTCATCTGAAACAGTTTTTCCTACTCAGAGCGGTTTAGTTCCACTGTGTGCTGTTGTCCTTTGGGGGGCATATTTCTCTACAATTTAGAAATAACGCTGCAGAGATACACTGCAAAAGACGTGCCAATTTTTTGCCTGTTTTGGTTGATACACAATATATTGGGTTTCAGTGCCAAACAACCAGCCACTTGTTTTCTTAACGTTGTTTATTGTAAATGGCTAAATGCTAATGGAACTTGCAGAAGGTTTCACAATAATAATAGTTTTCATAATAAACATTTAGGCCTATGCGCCAACACAAACTGATATTAAGCACAAGAACCCAAATTCAACAAACTCTCCTACACCAAATAAACTGTCCTACATCTACAAAACAATCTTCATTAGTCTCTGCTCACAGAGCATTATTTTAACCAATAGGAGGAAAAGAACACATTGAGAGGTCAATACGTGAGCATGAACCTGAATATGATTATATCATAATCGCATGATTATGATGCTTTTTTTTTTATCCTAATCCCTCATGGTCAGTGAAGCTGGATGTCCTGTGAGGTTTGTTGCCGTCAGTTTGAGACAAATGAGCAAGAAAATGCTAAACCCCCATTAATGTTATTGATAGACTTAAATCTATGTCACTATGGTCTGGAAAAAAAACATCTTATTAGCCCAGGGTGTTGTTGGGTTTCTGGGTCACATTTTATTACAGACGGGTCACAAGCACAAGTGCGTGTGTATGATTTATGCAAATATGATTCATCACCTAATAAATCTCTCTTGACCCAAATATGTATCCTCCTAAACGAGATGCTAAAGGCTCAAAATTACATAAAATAATTTCAGAGAGGTCAAAAGGTGATCCATTACAGTAACAGCTTTTGGGGACCATTTTAATGTCTCCCCCATTCAACTCAAACACAGATTCAGGATATAGTAAATACAGCGCCCCCCTCTGTTCATTTTGTGTTAAAACATCTCTGCAACAGAGATTAGGTCAATAACAGAGTCCTATTAAAGTTGTTGACGATTTATGTAAAAATTAAATCATTCAAATCCCAGTCCAGGTCATTAAGTCATAATCTCATCTAACTGAAATCATGCGTTTCTTTTAAATCAATGCCTGTCATAATTTCCTATAAGCAAATCTAATTCATTGTAGTTATTTTAGTCTAATTTTTAGATCTCATCTTCTGATGAAGACATGTTAAATTAAAGATGGGAACAAGCCATTAGCCATTAAAATTCAATTTCATAACTAAATGAGTAGCCTGGACGTCATTCTATAAACAACAACAACACTAACAACAAAAAACAAAAACAATCTTACAACTAATAAAAGTTTAAGATCTGAGTATATATGCGGATTAAAACAGCCTTTAACTTTACATTTATTTATTTATTAGTTAAATTAACACATATCCAACACACTTTCTGTTGTGTGGGCAAAGACATCCATCAGTATATAGCAGCAGTCCAGGCTATCTGTTCAGTTCATTTAATGATGGGAGAAAGAGACAGAAACTGCACCATCAACATGCAACATGTAAGAGAAAACATAAACACCCCCAAGTCATGCCCAATTAGCATAAATATGTAATTCAGTGGTACTCCTCTGCAGCACTGACATGCCTTCATAAGTCCTCTCATAGTTCAATGTTTAATAATTATCTCAACGTGGAAAACCCCAAAGACTTAACCTCACAAATGCATCTTCAGGCTCAGACCACAGACTTGAGCCATATATGGTAAAATGAAGTAAGTGATTAACTGCGAAGGACAGTTTCAGTCATCTGTGTTTAAGAATTGAGATTTCAAATGAGAAAAATGCAATCCACCTGACTTGACTCAGTAGCATAAAGACAGTCTAAACTGTACTAAGTATTAATATTAAAACAATCAAAGTAAGATTATTGTCATAGTTTTTAAACTATATTTATTAGAATATTTTAATTCCTGGAAAAGTATAAATTCACTATATCAAAATCTTTGGATATATTTCAGTTACATGAAATATATCCACTGGTCCAAGCTGATGTTGGTGATAAATTGGCACTGGACTACCAACCTGTTAGAGATTAATCAAGCTTGTTAGGTGGCTGGTGAACCACCTTAGACCCGTGACAAACCAGCTACCATTTTGCAAACACTGGTTAAGCTGATATGACATTTTTTTTCCCACCCCAGAAGCAACACAGACCCTTTGTCACTTTTCATAGTAGTACATTTCTATAAATGCATCACGGTAGTAGCCTATTTAAACTACAGCAAACAAATTTGCTATAAACTTAAAATACCTGCCCCACTTCACCTGAAAAAAGTCGAAAAGGTTCAATTGTGTTTAAATGTTTATCATTATCACATAGATATAACATTAAACATTGATTTTACATTGTTTACATTTAGGAGCGATGTAACTCAAAGACTGGAATCTACCATCATGAATCTACCAAAAAACTTTACCGCTTTTGCATAGTTCGTCATACTGATACAGAGGTGAACTTTTTAAGCACCCATATTGTATTTAAATTCAGAACAGTTAAAATATAGGATGTTTTGTCTAAGCTATTTATCTCTATATTAAAAAGCACAGCATAAACATATCCAAAATCAGTACATTGCAAACATAACATGTTGATATTTAGAATATTGTAAAACCTACTATCTTTTGCACTGGAGCCAAATCCATAAAAAAAAAAGATAAACATTTACAGCATTTGGCCACATATAAATACACCTGAACATCTGCGAAGGAAAAGATGAAAAACACTCAAAACACAGCGCTTGGAAAAATATGCTTGACTCACTGATGTGGTCGTGGGGGGTAAATCAACCAGCCTGTACGCGCTCATCACGGAGTTGTTCCACGAGGAGAGGCTTTCCACGATGCGCGTGCAGTTCGGGTCTTGTGTCGGGCACGAGATCCCCTTTCTCACTGAGCGCACGGCGCTGCTAACCATCACTCGCGTAACTGACAGAGAGCGGCACACCAGAAGACTTTTTAGGCGGAGATAAAAGCGTTACACGCGATTAGAGCGAGTGCCGTACAGATGTCAGAATCTATTCAGTCGTGCTCACTCACTGTATGGGAGCGCTAAAAGAGCGCGTGGCAATAACTGTGTCAGCTCGCGCGCCGTAGTAGCTTTTTGACAGACTACTCGCACACCTTCATATTTAACACGCACTCTGACGGAAATTAGAGCAACATAGTGACGTGACCCACATACTGTAAGTAGACAATTGTTATGAAGTATGTGAAGGTAGGCTTACTAATAAATCAATCGAGACTTAATGGCCATTTTTGTCTATCAGATTAATAATTTTACACCAAAGTAACATGAAACATTTAGTTGGCGATGTCACTTTGTAAAGAAACATTAACCCCGCTAGAAATTTTACGTTCCCAGAACATCTCAGAATGTCCCCACTGGTGTTAAGAACGTTGCCTAGTAACGTTCCCAGTACGTTCAGAAACGGTCACAATGTGGAGTTCTTTTAAGGGTTGAGGGACGTTATTTGGCGGACCTTTAGGGAACATTCAGAACGTTCTCTGAACGTTTATGGAACCATATTTTATTTGTGATGTTCCCAGAACGTCCCTGCTGCCCTTGTCAAAAAATGGTATACTAGAGTTAAAAAGCGGCTGTTCAAACAAAAACTAATTTTTCTTAAATGTCTTACAAAAAAAAAAAAAAAAGAAAAAAAAAGAAAGCTCTTTTCAGGTATTTCCTGGATTATTATTATGAAACCTTTTCTTTAAAATGCAAATCACTTGCAGTAAGTCATTAGCTGATAACAGCACATGCATGCAACTAATGCAAGTATTGTATCAGTACATCAGCAACTTCACAGTTACTGCCTTTAAAAAAAAAAATAAATAAATAAAGCAGCATAACATCAATGTTTCTGGCTCATCACTGACTGAAGCACAGGTTCTACTCTTCAGCACAATGGTGACCCACAAAACTCAGATAACAGAAACAGAACATTAAACACTAACATATCTCTCTAGATCTCAGCATCTTTACTTATTACAAACCACTCTGACTTTATTTCTTTCATTCAAAACATCTTAATGTGTTAAAAATTATAAAGTTTGAAGTCACCATTATGGAGGTAAGCGCTTGTTTTATTTGGGCTCCTGACCCTTGACATTTTACATTAAACTTGCTGTTGTAACTGTTGTAACTGTTTCTAAAGCATGTTTATTACCAAAAAAACTGATCAAATGGTTTAGTTGGTAATTGTTAATGATTTCATAATCATTCAGTGACTTCTGAACATTGTATTCCTTTCATGTTGCGATCACATGATAATGCATAAAATCCTGTCCTGCTTTGATATTTGATATTGATATTTTTATCATTGTGCAGAAATTATTCAGACAGGATCATGTAGACTCACACGGACATCAAGATTCTGCATATGAACCTCAGCAATGGTGACAATTTTCAGCTAAACAGATTAACTCTGAGCATCACAAAACAAGCTACTAATGTCACCAGTTGTTTATTGTCACCATTGTTGAGGTTCATACGCTGATTCATGATGTCTGTGTAAGTCTAAAAGACACTGCTCGAAACTGTCTGTATAATGAATAAAATAAATAAATAAAATTTAATAAAAAAAGAAAATAATATGCAACACAAAACTAATAGTTAATACGCTCAGAGTCTAGACTCTGAAAAGGATCAGTGAATCAGGACACTCTATGATTATTTAATCACCATCATTAAATAACTAAAATCATCTGATCAGAACTTCTCTTGTAATCTTTGCTGTAACAAAACACAAAGCAGCCAAAGACAAACTACTGTTTGTACTGTTTTTGGATTGTACTCATGTGGATTTGACTGCTTCTACTACTCTCATTTGTAAATCACTTTCGATAAAAGCATCAGCTAAATGACTAAATGTAAATGTAAACTAGTGTTAAAATTTCAAGAATCAAGAGCCCATCTAAAGCAAACGCTCACCTCCATAACGGTGACTAAACTTGATTGTTTTCTATAAAACACCCATGTAGAAGGCGATGTTCTCGTGACCTTGCGCAACGTTGCCTAAAAGTTCTTTAAAGGTGACGAAATTTGAACCTTTACAGAACATTAAGGATGTTCTTAAAACATCCTCTTTTGATAATGAAAGTGCTGCAGTTTAAGGTTCCTTATATGACTTTAGGGGGGGCATTCCAATTTGGTTAATTTTATGGACACATAAGAACGTTACAAAGATATTTGGGATATTAACTGAACGTTCACACATGGTCCTCTGTTGGCCATTTAATAACGTTCACGATATGAGTTTAGGGGGACGTTCTATTTTGGTTATTTTATGGTCGCGCGAGAACGTTACAAAGAGGACATTTGGGAAGTTAACAGAACGTCCTGTAGTAATAGTCCCCTAAACATTCCCAGAACGTCCTGAATGTTCCCTGAAGGTCCACCAAATAACATCCCCCAACCCTTAAAAGAACTCCACATCATGACCTTAAACTACAGCACTTTTATTACCAAAAGAGGACGTTTTAGGAACGTCCCGAATGTTCTGTAAAGGTTCGGAATCTTCATGACCTTTAGAGAACTTTTAGGGAATGTTGCGCAAGGTCCTGAGAATGCCGCCTTCTACGTGGGAAGCACCTATAGACTGAACACGCAATACGCATACACATGACGTCACAGTTTTCACAAATTCGCATTTTTGACGGTAACGGTATATTTTCAAAAACTTGCACTTTGAAAGCCGTTTTCAAAAGTTTTGCATTTTCAGGCCCCCTAAACGCTGTTTTCATGACAAGAACGGCCAAAACCTATACATTTTTTCTGTTTTTAGTTAAGCGCTTTGGGTGTACAGAGTAAAGAAAGCCTATATAAATGCTTCATTCATTCATTCATTTAGTTGAAAATAGTGTCGTGTAAACGCCCCCTGAATCTGACTAGCTGAAGACTAGCCGAAGACGTTACTATATAGCCTACATATAGACACGGTACTTCCTTGAAAATAAATCCCAGCACAGCGCTACAACAACCACAATGAAATTACCCTTCACAATAGATAATGCTTTACAATGAACTCTCCGAAAATCTAAGCCAATGTTGATTAGAGCTCTGATGCATTCTCTTTTTGCTAGCAGACTCAGTCTGTTCTGCGTCAACTAGATGTGACAACTAACCTATGCCACTCCCACACCATACACCATACAAAGTAGCAGGAGCAACTTTTCTCTATTTACGGATATGATGAGACACGCATGGGCGAGTGATGTATGTATGCAATTTCCTGTGAAAACCATTCAGTCATGGCCTAAAATATAAACACTTAGGCTTACCACAGTGAATCAGAATCAGGCAAAAACATGTTTGGAAGAAGGACTGATGTACTGACTAAAAAAAAAAGGGGGGGAGGGGGGTTATTAAGACCAAAAGAAAAAAAAAATTATGACCTGTCTTGAAGAAAAAAAAAATTTGATGACTAACTTGTAAGACTATAAGCAGCTTATGCAACCAACCACTGGCTCCACTGCACATACAGTGATTCTATGCAGATATAATGGGTTCTTTTCAATTCTCCATTCTAAGTGTTACAAGAACATGCTTGACCTAGTTCACAAAATTAATCAAACCAAAACATTTCTGATGGACAATCAACACTGGCAGACACAGCAAAAGCTTGTAAAAGTTAAAGAGACAGTTCACCCAATATGAAAATTCATTATTTACTCACCCTCATGTGCTCCAAATCTGTATGACTGACTTTATTCTGCTGAACAAATTTTGAAGAATGTTGGTAACCAAAGAATTTTGGTGCTTATTGACTATTATTTTTTATGGACAAATAAACACAGAGACATTTCTTAAAATATCTTCCATGTTCCACAGAGGAAAGAAAGTCATACACTTTTGGAATTACATGAGAGTGAGTAAATGTTGACAGAATTAATTTTCATTTTTGGGTGAACCTTAAACATGTTTAAGGTAAATGAGTGTAAGAGGGTCAAACATATATAAGGTTTCGTTAAAGGTAATAGCTGTGGGCCACTATTTGCTAATTCCAACACTGTTTCACACTATTATAAAGTGTTTATATTACATAAAGATACTGTATATGATGGTTACATCATGTATAATGTGAATCTATTAGGTGGAGGGACTTTCTCATTTGATAGAGTCTGTTTTCTTGTAAAGATTTGGATGTTAATCACAGATTTTTAAGTGGCTCAAAATGGAATATAGGGGGCTGAAGGCCTCTAAATATGGTCTACAATCACATATGACTGAAGAGTAAATAGGTAGCTGTAATAAAGCTACACCTCACAACATTGCACAAAATCGCTGACAAAACAGCCCTAGTTTAAATGGAAACAGAGGACAGAAAAACTGAAAAGATGAAAGCAAGAGACACATTCAGCTGGTCAAGACTCAGTCGGCATTAGTAATTTCTGTGTAAGAGAAATATTGAGCAGAACATGTAACAGTAAAACTCTGGAGCATAAAGAGTCTGGCCTAAGATAGCCATCTTCACTCTACTACTTGTGGGTCATCTATTGAAGAAAAGGTGAAAGAATAGATTAGTTCAGCATTGCCAATTCAGGAACATGAACAGGTTTCATAAAATAGAACAACTTAATCCATTCTACTCACTCAAAACAACCACCAAATTGCTACTCACACAAATCATTAAGCTGTATTACTGTATAGCTTCTTAATAGCCTAATAAATATACTTATAACAGGCATAGCAAAAAAGTAGCCAGACAGAAGGAGCTCAGGAAAAGAGCTCAGGAACCAAATGTTCTCTCACTTATAATGTTTTTGAATGAAAGACAGGAACCAGTGAATGGCTTTATTGGATTGCTTCTTGTTGACAGACATATCTATTAGTCCACAAAGATGGATAAATATCCAAGCATCTTTGAAGTAATTTGGTTTAGATTTGTATTTCTAAACTACAGAATTATAATACAGAAAAAAATAGGATCCATGCACCTATTAAGTAGATTATACCTTTTCACTAACAACTCATATCCTGGAGATCAAAAACAAAGTTTTAAAGAAGCATTTTTTTCATACTTAAATGAAATGCGATTTTCATGGTCACTGCAGCAGATTCAAGACTTTGCATGTTATTAGCAGCATGAAGACTTCCCATGCTGATTAGCTTAATGCTCATTAAATCTTTATAAGTAATTCCAAATGGAGCGCTTTCAGAACAAAAAATCCATTACACCACAGAGGAAAGTACAACCAGCATAACCCCTCAGTCCCATCAGATTTCAATAAACACATAATCTGCAAAAAGACCAAGCAAACAGTTTGATCATCAGCAGGGGAGTTATGATAAAAGATGCATATTTTGCTTTCACACGCCTTTGGAGTTTAGCTGGACAGCAAATGAGAGAATACAGCGAGTGTCTCCATTTTTCAAGAGCTCTATTTCTCACTGCTTGATCAGAAAATGATGTCAGGTGATCCACCAGCATGAGATATGCCCCTAGAATGACCCACTTACATTTTCAGCTGAATGGACAAGGCAACATTGATGAGAGATATTGACCCACAGATGGCTGGTTTGGTGGATCAATGGCACTACATCAATGCATCTTCATATCTGCAGGATACAAACATCCAGAACAATATTGTAAATAAGCCTAGTTAGGAAGAACAGCTGGTGTTTGTTTAAAACAGTCATTATTTGATTGACGGCATCTTACAAAAAGAAAATAAACTTGAGGCTTTGTAGAGAATATAGAATATTGTACTGAACCCTGAAAATTACTTTGAGAACATTTATGTACTTAGCGGGTGCTTTAAGTAACATAGAGAGAGTACATAAAGAGCACAAATCGTATTACCACCACAGGTAGATGAGATAGATTTAAGCTTTTACCCTGGTACATCAACCTGGTACAAAAAAAAAAAAAAAGGGGGGGGGGGGGGGGGCTGTTTTAATTTTACAAGGTAAAACAGTACCTCATGTTGCACCTTATGAAACATCCTGTGTCCAGTCCTCTGCTGTGAGAAGTAAATGCTTTTCCAATAAAGAGCTAATGTTTCACTCAAGCACAGTCTGGCCTTTATCTGTAGATGCTGCTTTGACTCATCAAGTTCTTTGTGAATCTGCAAGGAAGAAACTCACAGACCTTTTGCTCTTTTCCTCCCAGACAGCGCAAGTCAATTCACACCAAACTGAATTGGCAGTTGCTCCACTGACCTGTTGCAGTTTACTTTGCAATTGACTTGCAGACTATTTCGACATTGCTGTGTTACATTGGTTAACACTTTACCAGTACACATCCTGCACTATTTTGGAGCAACATTTAACTGGCCTACTTATACTTGCTTATGTGTTTACCTGGACAGTTGTGGCCTAATGGTTAGAGACTCAGACTTGTAACCCGAAGGTTGCATGTTTGAGTCTCAGTACCAGCAGGAAATGTGACTCTCTTCCACTCTCATTACCCACAACTGAGGTGCCCTTGAGCAAGGCACCTAACCCTTCCAATCGCTCCCTGGACGGCACAACAAAAATGACTGTCCACTGCTCTGGGTGTGTGTATTCAATACTCACTGCTGTGTGTGTGCACTTGGAGCACAAATTCAGAGTAAGGGACACCATACTTGGCCTCATGTCACTTTCAACATACTACTACACTTACAACATACTTCAATTACCTTGCTTACTTTTTTTCAATTAGCAATCTAATTACTTAAACTTACCTTCATACTTACATTTTCTTTCACATATTTATGCTCAACTTAACTTTATACAAAGACATTCATTAAATTAACATAGAGACTTGTTTTAGACCTAGCCAAGTTCTTTCTTGTTGCTAAGGAACTGAAACAACCTTATTAGTGTTATGCAAAAATAGAAGTTCATTGTCATTTCACTGTGATTGTTAATGTTTGAAGTACAAGTGAAATCTTTAGAGAAGAACTCACGTTGGGTCAAGGTTGACAAACCTTCCTGTTATGACTGGAAAGAAGGGAAAATATCACATAATAAATGTAACACAAGCACACAGCAGCTATATGGCCACTAGAGGGCCTCTTAAGTCTAAATTGGCATATTAAAGGTGCAGTAGGTGTCTTAGAAAAATGCTAACTTTAGCCCGCAAGCATTGCTTGTTTGAAATCACGTGATTCTGATGACGTGCAAAATTCAGATGGAGGGCAGAAAGTGAAAAGCAAAATGGAAGAGATGAAGTAAAGTCCTTAATGTACTGGTTTAGACACTTTTACAAAAGAGGTAGGCCTATAAACATAAAATCACAACATATATTGGACGTGAACCTTATGTTAAAAAGAGGAGCGATTTTTCTACTGAATTGGAAAATTTGCCTGTCATCGAGCAACTTCTCCAGTGCCCGGCCCAGATAGCAACTTTGTGCCGGCCCAGATCCGGCCTATTTGCGTGGTATAATGATCTGGGCCACATACGGTGTGGAATGATGGCACTTGGACGGACTGCGTCTGTTTGCCAGATCTGAGCCACAAGCACATAGCAATACCACATGTCAGCCAAGAGCAAAGAAATAAACCAGAACTGGACCTTATCTGAGCCACAAAATCTTTATATATTATTTATATAATCATAGCATTAACAAGCCTGTTAACAAGCAGAATCACTGAAGGAAAGAAGAGAACAGAAAAAAGACAAACAAACACAAGAGCTACAACTGATTTCAGCCACAGCCTTAGATTAAAAAAATCAACTTAAAATAAAAGAAGACATTAAAATATAAGACTTCCGGTGATGCGTGCCATGGTGTAGACGCATTGCATTTTGCTCCTCACCTAATTAAACAAGATTAAAATAATTAAGCAATTATTTCTGCAAAACCTTTTGTACTGACTCTACATGTTGACAGAAATGAAAAAAAAATCATGAACCAATTGTTGACATGTCTGCAAAAATCAACACTTTATTTAGTAGAGTAGGCAACGCTGAGCAGCGCATTTCTGATCTCGAAGACCAGAGCACGTCAACGGTTACCCGGGTCTCAGATCTTGAAAAGACTTTAGAAAAAGTGATCTGGAGGACAGAGAATAGAAATCACAGACAGAATGTACGATTTGTAGGCCTGAAAGAAGGTAGAAGGGTCTGACCGTATTAAGTTCTCAGAGTCCACGATATCCTCAGTATGCCAATATCCAAAGATAACTAAATCAAGCTTGAGCGCGCTCATCGCACTGGCCCTCCGAGAGCGGTCTTGGTGAGACTCCACAATTATAAGGACAAGATCAGCATCCTGGAAGCGGCAAGGAGAAAGAAAGACATCATTAGATATGCATTTATCTACCCTGTTTTATTAAGGTGCTCAATTCGCCTACAGTGAAGGCATTGTACCTCTACACAAGTCACGATGAAGGATGCGGAGACTTTTCTTAATTCAGTCAGAGATCAACGGACCACTGAACCAGCTGTGTAATTTAGAAATCATAAAACAGTTATGATTTCTAAATTACACAGCTGGTTCAGTGGTCCGTTGATCTCTGACTGATTAGACTTTTTGGAAATGTTTTACTACAATGTTACAACTTATACAATATAAAACTTAATCAGTTTTTTCTCTTTCATTTGCAGTTTACTTTGCTATGTCTGTTAGATGAAAAGTTTTGCTTTTGCTCTACTTTTTTGTACCAGCCGCTGCAATGAGACTTTCAGTGTTTGGTTGACCTCTCTAATGGGAGCCTACTTGACTTGTTTTATTCTCACTGTGTTTTTAGTGATAGACTTGAGAAGCTTCCAAAAGCTGTTTATATTTCTTATTTATTGATTTACTTTTTTTTTTTTTTCTTCTGTTTATATTTTGTGTTCATGTATTGTTCTTTCTTATGCAGGATGTCAGTTCTTACAGCACTATCAAAATAAGCAAAACATAAAATTATGGATGAACTACATGTGGAGGATACATTTTTGTGATTTATTTTATTTTAAAGGGGGTGTTGATTCTTGTAACATCTGTAACAAGGTATTAGAAAGTCTCTACGAATATGCAAAATAGTCTATATATGAAGGTATGTACCTGGAATCATAAAGGGGTAAATGTGATTTAAAAGTCAGGCTTTCAAGTATCAATTGATGCAGAGAAAGCATTCGATAGGGTGGGGTGGGGTTACCCATCTGAGGTCATGAAAAAATGTGGCTTTGGAAATAACTTTCTAAATAAATAAATTTCTAAGTGGATCAGTTTGTTCACCAATCCTAAAGCCTCTATAATAACTAATGACATGGTTTCACCTCATTTGATCTTCACTATGAAACACTTTGAGGTTGCCCACTCTCACTTCTATTGTTTGCAATAGCAATAGAGCCCTTAGCAATATATGTATGGCTGAATGAAAAAATTCATGGTGTACATTTGGGGAAAAAACAGCAAAAAAAAAAAAAAAAAAAAACAGCTTTATGCAGATGATGTTATGATGTCTTATTAGAGAGCCCAAAATTTCTTTGCAAAATTATTAAGTGTATTAAACAATTTGGGTCTGTGTCTGGCTAAAAGTTAATTTTCATAAATCTGAAATCATGGCAATTGGGACACATAGTTGTAACGAAGGGAACTGGACGACAGAGTTGAGAATCCACGTGCAGGCTTTATTACAATGAGCGTAGTCGTACAGGCAGAGGTCAAACACCAGCAAACAGATACAAGAGGGCAAGGCAAAAGAGTAATCCAAACACAGGCAATGGGCAATGGGCAATGGGCAATGGGCAATGGGCAATGGGCAATGGGCAATGGGCAATGGGCAATGGGCAATGGGCAATGGGCAAGGCAAGGCCAAACAAAGGCTAAACAATACTCAGCCATGAGTGTGCGTGTGAGTGCAGCTTATAAAGGGTCACTGATGGGAAACAGGTGTGAGTGCATGATTGGTTCCTAGGTGAGGGATTGTGGGAAATGTAGTCCAGAGTGAAGTGTAACTGTGTGCAATGAAATGGTGAACCGGCGACCTCTGGTGGGGATTAGCAGGAACCAGCAGGCGCCGGATACGTAACAATAGTAAATTCAAGCATTTTTATATAGACCCCTTCATTAAACCGCTGATAAGAATGACTTGACACGTTGGTCTACTCTTTATTAGGAAGGATACATTTAATTAAAATGTTTACCTAGAATTTTATACTTTCTTTCTATGTCCTTTATCCAACTGTCTTCAAGCAATCTTAAAGTAATAACGTCTCAGGTTACGTATGTAACCATGGTTCCCTGAGAACAGGGAACGAGACACTGTGTTTGATACGCTATGGGGAACGCCTCCTCGTGAACCGGAGTCTGAAAACAATTATCTAATCACAACAATCCTATAGGCCGGAGACAACCTATGACATGGATCTACTCAACGCTTTATTATTTGCACTGAGGAGGCGGTGCACTCTAAAGGGACCCAAACAAGGGGAGTACAACCAGCCTAGGGACTGGTCTTCAACAGGGAGGCCTTTGAGAGGCCTTCAACCACTGACCAGACTAAGTACTGTGCAGAACAACCCTCTAGACGAGGGGAGTACTGGGCTCAACCTAACAGGTAGACCATACTGTAGGCACAAAATCATGGAGGCTCCCAGAGAGCCTGCAACATGAAGTAATTCTACATGTAGAATATATCACAGCAGCCTTGCAAAGGCCAGCCATGTGAAAAACTACATGCTTAATCTGCTAAAAGACACCCAGATGTGGGGGATTCGCTTACAGGGCGGCCTGTGAAGGCCACACACCTAAAAGCAACTCAATTGCTGATAATGCAAGAGCCCACAAAACATGGGAACTCGTTCTGATTGAAATCGAGTTTAACTAGCAGATAAGACTGTAGAGTGCCCACATAACAGTCTACCTCAACACATTCCAACAAGCAGTGTACTCAGTAAAAACATTTTTTACTCTTTAAGCAAGAGGAGTACAAACTTATGCCATCATGCCCTGAAGAAAGCCCAAACAGGGCCTGCGACTCCAGAAAGACACGGGCGTCAGCTAGTGGCAGTGTCTAAGCTCTAAGTGAGCCAAATCTGAGAACCAAACTATCCAGTGAGGTTAACTAGTTTAACTCAACCTGAGTTTAATTGTATCCACACATTCCACCAGGCAATGCACTCAGTAAAACACTTTTTACTCTTTAAGCAAGAGGAGTACAAACTTACGCCATCATGTTCTGAGGGAGGTCCAAACAGGACCTACAACTTCAGAATGACACGGCGGTCAGCCAGTGGCAGTGTCTAAGCTCTAAGGGAGCCATATCTGAGAACCAAACTATTCAGTGAGGTTAACTAGTTTAACTCAACCTGAGCTTAATTTTATCCACACATTCCAACAGGCAATGTACTCAGTAAAAACACTTTTTACTCTTTAAGCAAAAGAAGTACAAACTTACGCTATCATGCTTTGAAGGAGGTCCAAACAGGAGCTGCAACCTCAGAATGACACAGGAGTCAGCTAGTGGCAGTGTCTAAGCTCTAAAGAAGCTATATATGAGAACCAAACTATCCAGTGAGGTTAACTATTTAACTCAACCTGAGCTTAATTTTATCCACACATTCCAACAGGCAATGTACTTAGTAAAAAAAACATTAACCCTTAAAATAAGCGGAGTACAAAGAATAATACGCTACCATGTTCTGAGGGAGGCCAAAAAACAGGCCTACTACTTCAAACGATCGTGGGGCATAAACCTGTGGCAGTGCTAGTTTCCAAGTGAGCAAACTCTAACTAAAACACCTACCAACAAGGCTTGTAATACAACAAGCTATCGTGCTCTGAAGGAAGCCCAAACGGAGCCTTCTACTTCAAACAACACAGGTGTCAGCTTGTGGCAGTGTTCAAACTCAAATATATGAAACCAAACTATGTAGTGAGGTTAACTTTATTAAACTCAACCTGAGCTTATACATTGCAACAGGCAATATACTCAGTAAAAAAACTTTTTTACCCTTTAGCAAGGGGAGTACAAACTACGTCACCATAATCTTAAGGAGGCCAAAGTCAAGCCTACTACTCCAGAACACATGGGTGCTAGCCTGTGGCAGTATTAGAGTTTACTGAGCTCACATAGTGTGGGCCAGGAATCACTCAAGTTTGAACATAGTTCAAGGGGTTCAGGGGGAAAACTGAAATCAAAGCACCACCAGATAGTTCTGGGGGAGCAGTGCCTCAGCAACAAAGATTATATTCACATAGTGATAAAGGGGCCTACACCGCCTGAGACAACGGCACCAGGGAGACTTAGCAATAGTCTGCTACCTTAGCTGCTCTTGAGGAAAAGACCAGAAGAGAGTGGAGCATTTTTACAGGTAAAACACACTCACAATAAAAACAGACAGATCCCACAAGAACTGACTGTACATGCTCTTCTGTTCTCATAAAAGACAACGTTATAAGTTATGTGTGTGATCCGATGTCAACACTATGGGACACAGATGCACACACTTCCTGAAATGTACCTTAGTACCAGTCTGAGATCGCTTGCTTTCAAACAAAACAGTCCCTGAAGACAAAAAAGACACTGACTGCTTCTCTAGGCGCTCCACATATACTTCCTGGTCGCGCAATGATGACGTCATAGGCCGTCATCGGCCAATAGGATTGTCATGATTTGATAATTGTTTTCAGACATCAGTTCACAAGGAGGCGTTCCCCATAGCGTATCAAACGCAGTGTTGAGTTCCCTTTTGAAAGGAAAATTAATTTATATCCAGCAGGCAGGAAGCCTAAGATTAAGTTGGATGTTTTACAACAACCAAAATTAAGGGTGGATGGGCACTGCCTAATTTTAAGTTCTATGCCTGGGCAATACAAGCGAGAATAATTATGATCTGGATTCATAAACCTTAGGATGCTTTTTGGGTTGAAATGGACTTATGTGGAACCTCTGAGCTAGTTAATTTTTTAGATGGAAAGATCCCAATTCCTTCTGAATTTTTCTCTTATATTTTCAACTCTGCAAACTTGGTCCACCATTAAAAGATTTTTTCATTATAAACAACCATTATCTATTCTCTCCTCATTGGTAGATAATCCTGGCCTGTGTCCTAAAATGGGATCATATTTTTTCTTTTTCTTATTAAGCTGGTATAAATTATGTCTTTTACAAAGGTGATTTCATGACATTTGATAAGCTTACATCTCATTTTCATATTACGCAAATTTATTATAAATATTTACAAGTTAGACACTATTTTAGCACTATGGTGGGGTCGCCATCGGAAATTATAATCACTTTCTGGAGAAATTTTTGCTTCGTAGGGCAGAAAACCAAAAGTTTATATCTAAGTTTTACCCAATGTTACGTGAACAGAGGCAGAACAGGTTTACTAATCTTCAAAAATCTAAGAAGTAAGAATATTGGGTTTGATATTGATGCTGTCTCATGGGAAAACATCATTAAACTTCCAGCTACTATTTCTGTCTAACAAATTCAGAGAAATGCAGTTTAATATATATATTTAATATAGGCTTATGTGTCACCATATAGATATAGCAAATTTAACCAATAGGTGTCACCTAATTGTATGAAGTTCAAAGATTTCTCTTGGTACCCTTTTCCATTGTCTGGGAATGTAATAAGATAGAACATTTTTGGTTTTCAATTTGCAAGGCCCTCTCAGACATTTGTAAAGTGACAGTTCAAGCCTCACCTTCCATGTGTTTACTTGGTATTCTGTCTACTTCTTTTGAGAAACACCAGGGGCCTCATTTATAAAATGTTGTGCAGAAACCGTCCTAAATTTGATCTTACGATCATTTTTCAGATGTGCGTAAGTGTGATTCACAAAGCGCAGCTAAATGGTTTCAGTTCCTTGCGTTGTAAACAACACCTAATTAATATAATTTACATATAAAAGATCAACAGTCATCATCCAAATCCTTAGCGAGCTGCAAGAATAGCTTAGATTTCCAAAAACCTGCAGTAATCTGACAATGAAAAGTGTGTACGTCTGCTCAGACCCTGACGTGGCTTTAAGCACTTTTCCACGCCAAAGACTGTTTTAATAAATATGAGTGTTGGCGTGGATTAAAGCGTACGCACACTCTAAGATCAAATCTGTGCGTACACACGCACGCGTACACTTTATAAATGAGGCCCAAAGACACTGTTCATCCTTTGCTGATGTTGGCTAGGAGGGCCATTGTGAACAAATGGGTTGGAGATAGCTCTCCACTATATAGGGATTAGTTAGCTATTATATAGGATCTTATATCTTTGGGAAAACATGGGTTCTATCTTATGGGTAAACTCTTGTCATTTAATACAATTTTGAAAGAACCATTGAAGTCTCTTGGGATCACTGAAGATTCCAGCACATTTTTGTTTTGTTTATGATTTGTGTGCAACACACTGGTTGTTTTTGATTAATGTGGACATAACCAGATTGACTTTATTTCTGTCATTCATCAACAGAAATTCTCATTGAGAATTAACAGATGTAATGCTCATGTTTGTTTCATTTTGTTTCATCTTTTTTTGCTGTGACAGTGTGTTTGTCAAACACATTTACAGCAAAAAAAAAAAAACTAAAATGTAACCAGGTGATGATTTTTAGCTATTAATTCAGTCACTGATGTCTTTTTAATGTAATTATAGTAAACACATTTAAATTATTATTTTTTTTACTGCAGCATAACATCACACTGTATTGCATAAATCAGGTAGAAGACATTAAAAAAAACAAAAAAAAAAAAACAAACTACAATGACAAACACAGATATTACCAATCAGCGTGTAAATCTCAACAATGGTGACAAGAAAATATTCGGACAATCAGTTCAACTCTGGACATCACAAAAAGCTAATAAAACACAGAACAAAAACCACAGCAAAAAAAAAAAAAAGAAATAGTTCGAATTAAAGAAAATAATGGGACAATTCAGCTGCATAATTTATTCATGCTGTGATGCATGCTGGGTATTTTGTACTATTGTTCCCAGCATACATTGCGGCATGACACTTTTGACTGTCACCTTTGTTGAGGTTCATGTGCTGATTCTTGATGTCTTTGTGTGTCTGTCTGGAATGGTTTTTGTGTGTGTTTATTTTTAATCTTCTGATTGGTTTTGTTCCATCTTAAGATTTCAGTGATGTTTCTTTTTTACAAGATTTTATTGATGGTCAGAATTGTTTGGTTACAAGATTTTTATGACTGTCAGTGTTCTTCTGTCGCAAGATTTCAAAGACAGTCAGTTTTGTTTCATTATGAGATCTCAATGGCAGTCAATTTTTTTCTTTTATGGTATTAAAATGACAGTTGGTTTTGAGATCTCAACGATGGTTGACTTTTTTTTTTCTTTTGCGAGATTTCAATGATGGTCAGTTTTGTTCCTTTAGGAGATCTCAATAACTGTCAGTTTTGTTTCATCATGAGATTTCGATGATGGTCGATTTTGTTCCTTTGCGAGATCTCAATGACAGTCGGTTTTGTTCCTTTACAAGATTTCAATGACGGTCTGTTTTGTTCCTTTCCAACATTTTATTCATGGTCGGATTTGTTAGGTTACAAGATTTCAATGACTGTCAGTTTTCAGTGACGGTTGGTTTTTTTCTGCCACAAGGTTTTTAAAGACAGTCAGTTTTGTTTTTTCACGAAATCTCAAACTTAGTCAGTTTTGTTCCTTTACAAGATTTCAATGACGGTCAGATTTGTTCTGTTCTGAGTTCTCAACGATGTTTGTTTTTTTTCTTTATGAGATCTCAATGATGGTAGATTTTATTCTTTTGTTCCTTTACGAGATTTTAAAGATGGTCAGTTTTATTTTTTTACGAAACTTCAATGATGGTGGGTTTTGGTCCTGTACTAGACCTCTGACAGTCAGTTTTGTTCAATGACAGTTGGTTTGGTTCCGTTATGTGATTTCAATGACGGTTGAATTTGAAACAAATCAAACTGTCGGCTTTGTTTAATTATGATATTTCATTCACGGACGGTTTTGTTCGGTTACGAGATCTCAGTGACAGTCGGTTTGGTTCGGTTTGGTAGTTATGAGAGTTCAATGATTTCAATTTTGCTGATTTTGTTACATTACAAGATTTCAATTTGTTTGGTTACGAGATCTCAATGATGGTCGGTTTTCAGTGTCAGTTGGTTTTGCTGGGTTATGTTTTGTTTAATTATGAGATTTCTGTTCAGTTACAAGATCTCAATGACAGTTGTCCCTGATCTCAAATCGTAAATATCAAACATGTTTATATTTATGACTCTTGATTGGGCTGCCTCTGACGTAATACCCGTGATAGCCAATAAGAGCGAGCATGCTTCTATAGCTGAAACATGGCAGCCACAAACATGCCATGAAAGAGGAGCATTTAGAAAGAAGATTACCCATATTCCTTCCCCCTCCCCCCTATTTTGTTTTTAAATGTAAAGCAGAATGTGTGACAGGAGAGTCTGCTGACAATGTTGATTGTCCTCCACCTGTTTTTCTTCTCAAGTCACATTTGATTTCCATGAGATCTCGTGTCACTGTGAAATCGTTCCTGCAATCAGCAATCGGTGATCCGGTTGAATCATCTAGTGTGTGCGTTCAGAGGATTATAAAGCTAAAAACTGGTTGAAACTGTCATTATGTCTGTCATCTTCCAAGGTTTTAAAATCGGTTAAGGTCTGGTGTGTCCCAGGCCTTACTAGATCCCAATAACAGGCAGTGTTGTTCCTTTTATGAGATGTCAATGGTTGATGGTTTTGTTTTGTTATGAGATTTCAATGACTGTTCCACTTCGAGATTTCTATGACGCTCGGTTTTGTTCTTTTATGAGATTTCAATGATAGTCAGTTTTGTTCGATTACGAGATCTCAATGATAGTCTGTTTTGTTCCATTACATGATTTAAATGATGGTTGGCTTTTTTCCAGTATGAGATTTCAATGACAGTTGATTTTGAAGCGGTTCAAACGGTCAGTTTTGTTCATTACAAGATCTCGATGATGGTTGTTTTTTTAAAAGACGGTCAGTTTTGCTTTGTTACAAGATTTCAAAGACATTCGGTTTTGTTCTGTTACAAGATTTCAGTGATGGTTGGTTTTGTTCCTTTGCAAGATTTCAAAGACAGTCGGTTTTGTTCCGTTGAGAGAGTTCAATGACAGGTTTTGTTACGAGATCTCAATGATGGCTGTTTTTTTTCTTTATGAGATCTCAATGATTGCCGGTTCTGTTTCGTTATGAGATTTAAATGACAGTTGGTTTTGGTTAATTTTGTTCCATTGAGAAATTTCATTGACGGTCAGTTTTGAGATTTCATTGACAGTCAGTTTTATTCTGTGACGAGATCTCAGTGATGGATGTTTTTTTCTTTACAAAATCTCAATGACGGTCACTTTTATTTGATTTCAAGATCTCAAAGATCTTAATGCTGGACAGTTATGTTCAATTACGAGATGTCGGTCAGTTTTTTTTTAGCGTGCCCGCCTCCCATGCTAGTGATCCATGTTTGAGCCCGCTCAGATCAGGATGGGTTATATTAGTGCCATGACCTGGATGGGAGTGAGGTTTAAGGGGGTGAGTATAATGAAGGCCAGCTAGTAGAGAGCTGTATGTGTAAACCTCACTCCCTGACTTCAAGAGGTGCACTAACAAAGGATGTTATAGACTGTGGTCTTTAGTCTCCTTGTTAGTGTGCCCGCTTCCTATGCCAGCGACCTGGGTTCACGTCCCACTCAGAGTGGGTGTGAGTAGAACCCAAAGGGTTTATATTTACAACAGAGCAAATGTTAATCTCTGTTCTCTGGGTCAGTCATTTTTTTACTTTCTTTTTTGAAAGCAAAATTAATAATTTTTATTCAGTAAAGAGGTGTTAAACTGATAACAAGTGATAATAAAGACTTATATTGTTAGAAAAGATTTCTATTTTGAATAAATTCTGTTCTTTTTAACCTTTTATTCATGAATCCTGAAAAAAGTATCACAGGTTCCAAAAAATATTAAGCAGCACAACTCTGTCATTGAAAATCAGCATATTAGAATGATATTATGAGTAATGGCTGATTAAAATTCAGCTCTGCATCACAATATATATATATATATATATATATATATATATATATATATATATATATATATATTTTAAAGTATATTAAAATAGAAAACTATTATTTTAATTTGTAATAATATATTTTTAAAAATAGTATTTCAATTCTGTATTTTTGATCAAATAAATGCAGGCTCTATGAGCATATGAGACTTCTTTCAAAAACATAAAAAATAGTAATGAAAAAAAAAAAGAAGAGTGCTTCCATTTAAGTTGTAAGAATTAAATAAAGTACTATATCCATTTGTGATGTAAAACTAACTAACTGCATGTTGTGTGATGTAATGTAGGGATCATTTTTGCCCCAGGGTTACACCCCTTATTTTCTAGGGATTTATTTTAACCCTTTATTCAGTACTGTTTATAATAACTGTACTGGGGTATTAGGCAGTATGTACTATTTAACACCAGAGTTTCACCCTTTATACAGCACAGCTTATTACAACTGTACTGGGACATTAGAACCCACTCAAACCACATGTTGGTCAGACCTGCTGGCTTCACTAACACCTCTTCCACCAACTAACCAGTCTACCAAAATGTTTCCTATCAAAACACAGAACAATCTCAAACGTGATTAGCTTCAGTGTGTGCAGATAAAAGCTTCATGTTGACTGCTGCAAGACTCCCCAAACAGAACTTTTCGTAAGAGTTAAGAGCCCAACTAATGGAAACACCAATCACCATTATGGTGACTTAAAATGAAACAAACATGAACGTTAAACTGTGACTGAAATCTTACAAGATCTCAATGACGGTTGGTTTTATTTGGTTACGAGATCTCAATGACGGTCGGTTTTATTCTGTTTTATTTAGTTACGAGGTCCCAATGACGATTGGTTATATTCGGATACAAGATCTCAATGACAGTCGGTTTTATATCTGTTTTGTTCGGTTATGAGCTCTCAATGACGGTCAGTTTTATTCAGTTACGAGATCTTAATGACGGTCTGTTTTGCTGGGTTACGAAATCTCAATGATGGTCGGTTTTATTCGAGATCTCAATGATCTCATAAGATATCGTAACCGAATAAAACAGACCATAATTGAGATCTCATAACCGAATAAAACCGACCGTCATTGAGATCTTGTAACCCAGCAAAACCGACCATCACTGAGGTCTCATAACCAAATAAAACCTACTGTCATTTAGGTCTCGTAACTGTACGAATCCAATAAAACCAACCATTATTGAGTTCTTGTAACCCAGCAAAACCCACCGTCATTGAGTTCTCGTAGCCCAGCAAAACAATTGTCATTGAGGTCTCGTAAACAAGAAAAACCAACCATCACAGGGATCCTGTAACCCAGCAAAACTGACTGTCATTGAGATATCATACCCAAATAAAAACCAGCGATCGTTGTGATCTCTTAATCGAATAAAACCGACTGTAATTGAGAGCTTGTAACCCAGCAAAACCCACTGTCATATTATATCTGTTTTGTTCGGTTACAAGCTCTCAATGACAGGCAGTTTTATTCAGTTACAAGATCCTGATGACAGTCTGTTTTGCTGGGTTATGAAATCTAAATGATGGTCGGTTTTGTTGGGTTACAAGATCTCAATGACGATCGGTTTTATTTGAGATCTCAATGATCTCATAAGATATCGTAACCGAATAAAACTAACTGTAACTGAGATCTCGTAACCAAGCAAAACCCACCGTCATTGAAATATCATAACCCAGCAAAACCGACCGTCATTGAGATCTTTTAACCAAATATAACAGATGGTCATTGAGACCTCGTAACCCAGCAAAACCGACTGCAATTGAGGTCTTGTAACCGAATGAAACCTACCGTCATCGAAATCCCATAAACCAGCAAAACCGACCGTCATTGAGGTCTCGTAACCAAATAAATCTAACCGTCATTGAGATATCGTAACCCAGCAAAACCCACCGTCATTGAGATCCTGTAACCAAATAAAATCCAACCGTCATTGAGATCGCTTAACTGAATAAAACCCACCGTCATTGAGATTCCTTAACCCAACAAAACTCACTGTCATTGAAATCTCAGTAATGAATAAATCCAACCGTCTCTGAGATCTTGTAACCCAGGAAAAATGACCATCGTTGAGATCTTGTAACAGAACATAACCAATCGTCATTGCAATCCCATAACCCAGCAAAACCGATCGTCATTGAGATCTCATAACCAAATAAAATCCACTGTCATTGAAATCTCAGTAACGAATAACTCCAACCGTTACTGAGATCTCATAACCCAGCAAAAGTGACCATCGTTGAGATCTTGTAACTGAATATAACTGATTGTCATTGAGACCTCATACCCAGCAAAACCCACCGTCATTGAGATGTTGTAACCCAACAAAACCTACCGTCATTGGGATCCTGTAACCCAACAAAACCGACTGTCATTGAGATATTGGAACCCAGCAAAACCGACTGTCATTGAGGTCTCAGTACCGAAGAAATCCAACCGTCACTCACATCTTGTAACCAAAATGAAAACTCAACGTCATTAAGATCTCGTATCCCAGCATAACCGACCGTCATTGAGGTCTCGTGATTGAATAAAATTTACCGTCATTGAGATCCCGTGACCCAGCAAAACCGACTGTCGTTGAGATATCGTACCCAAATAAAAACCAACCATCACTGAGATCTCTAATTGAATAAAACCAACTGTCATTGAGGTCACTTAAACGAATAACACCAATAAAACTAACCGTTATTGAGTTTTCGTAACCCAGCAAAACCCACCGTCATTGAAATCTCAAAACCCAACAAATCCAACCATCACTGAGGTCTCAGTACCGAATAAATCCAACCGTCACTCAGATCTCATAACCAAATACCGGTTATGATACCAAATACCAAATGATCGTCATAAAGGTCTCGTACCCAAATAAAAACCAACCATCACTGAGATCTTTAATTGAATAAAACTGACCGTCATTGAGATCCCGTAACCCAACAAAACCGACCGTCAATGAAATATCATAACCCAACAAAACCCTTCCTCATTGAGGTATCGTAAACAAATAAAAACCTTCCGTCTTTGAGATCTCTTAACCCAGCAAAACCCATCGTCATTGAGGTCTCTGTACTGAATAAGTCCAACTATAATTGAGATCTCGTAAACGAATAAAACCACTGTTATTAAGATCTTGTAACTGAATATAACCGATTGAGATCTCTTGACTGAAAAAAACCCAACGTCATTGAGGTTGTGTAACCGAATAAAACCTACCGTCATTGAGATCGTGTACGCGAATAAAACTAACCCTTATTAAGGTCTCTTAACCCAGCAAAACCCACCGTCATTGAGATATTGTAACCCAACAAAACCCACCGTCATTGAGGTCTCGTAGCCCAGCAAAACAATTGTCATTGAGGTCTCGTAAACAAGAAAACCCAACCATCACAGGGATCCTGTAACCCAGCAAAACTGACTGTCATTGAGATATCATACCCAAATAAAAACCAGCGATCGTTGTGATCTCTTAATCGAATAAAACCGACTGTAATTGAGAGCTTGTAACCCAGCAAAACCCACTGTCATATTATATCTGTTTTGTTCGGTTACAAGCTCTCAATGACAGGCAGTTTTATTCAGTTACAAGATCCTGATGACAGTCTGTTTTGCTGGGTTATGAAATCTAAATGATGGTCGGTTTTGTTGGGTTACAAGATCTCAATGACGATCGGTTTTATTTGAGATCTCAATGATCTCATAAGATATCGTAACCGAATAAAACTAACTGTAACTGAGATCTCGTAACCAAGCAAAACCCACCGTCATTGAAATATCATAACCCAGCAAAACCGACCGTCATTGAGATCTTTTAACCAAATATAACAGATGGTCATTGAGACCTCGTAACCCAGCAAAACCGACTGCAATTGAGGTCTTGTAACCGAATGAAACCTACCGTCATCGAAATCCCATAAACCAGCAAAACCGACCGTCATTGAGGTCTCGTAACCAAATAAATCTAACCGTCATTGAGATATCGTAACCCAGCAAAACCCACCGTCATTGAGATCCTGTAACCAAATAAAATCCAACCGTCATTGAGATCGCTTAACTGAATAAAACCCACCATCATTGAGATTCCTTAACCCAACAAAACTCACTGTCATTGAAATCTCAGTAATGAATAAATCCAACCGTCTCTGAGATCTTGTAACCCAGGAAAAATGACCATCGTTGAGATCTTGTAACAGAACATAACCAATCGTCATTGCAATCCCATAACCCAGCAAAACCGATCGTCATTGAGATCTCATAACCAAATAAAATCCACTGTCATTGAAATCTCAGTAACGAATAACTCCAACCGTTACTGAGATCTCATAACCCAGCAAAAGTGACCATCGTTGAGATCTTGTAACTGAATATAACTGATTGTCATTGAGACCTCATACCCAGCAAAACCCACCGTCATTGAGATGTTGTAACCCAACAAAACCTACCGTCATTGGGATCCTGTAACCCAACAAAACCGACTGTCATTGAGATATTGGAACCCAGCAAAACCGACTGTCATTGAGGTCTCAGTACCGAAGAAATCCAACCGTCACTCACATCTTGTAACCAAAATGAAAACTCAACGTCATTAAGATCTCGTATCCCAGCATAACCGACCGTCATTGAGGTCTCGTGATTGAATAAAATTTACCGTCATTGAGATCCCGTGACCCAGCAAAACCGACTGTCGTTGAGATATCGTACCCAAATAAAAACCAACCATCACTGAGATCTCTAATTGAATAAAACCAACTGTCATTGAGGTCACTTAAACGAATAACACCAATAAAACTAACCGTTATTGAGTTTTCGTAACCCAGCAAAACCCACCGTCATTGAAATCTCAAAACCCAACAAATCCGACCATCACTGAGGTCAGATCTTTTAACTGACTAAAACCAACCATCATTGAGGTCTTGTAACTGAATAAAACTGACAGTTATTGAGATCTTGTAACTAAAAAAAAACTTACCGTCATTGAGATCTCGTAACCAAATAAAAACCAACCGTTGTTGAAATCTTGAAAACAAGCAAAACCCACCGTCTGTGAAATATCGTAACACAACAAAACACACCGTCAATGAGGTCTCAGTACCGAATAACTCCAACTGTCACTGAGATCTCATAACATAGCAAAACTGACTGTCATTGAGATCTTATAACCGAATATAACTGATTATTATTGAGACCTCGTAACCCACCAAAACCAACCGTCATTGAGGTCTCGTAACTGAATAAATCCTACCGTCATTGTGATCCTATAACCCAACAAAACCGACCATCATTAAGATCTCATAACCAAATAAAAACTGACCGTCACTGAGATCTTGTAACTCAGCAAAACCGACTGTCATAGAGATCTCGTAACCAAATAAAACCTACTGTCTTTGAGATATCGTACCCAAATAAAAAACAACCATCATTGAGATCTCTAATTGAATAAAATGACCGTCATTGAAGTCTTGTAAATAAATAAAACCTACCATCATTGAGATATCGTAACCCAGCAAAACCGACCGTTATTGAGGTCTCGTTACCAAATAAAAACCAACAGTCACTGAGACCTCTTAACCCAACAAAACCGGCCGTCATCGAGATCTCGTAAACGGATAAAACCAATAAAACTAACCGTTATTGAGTTCTCTTAACCCAGCAAAACCCACCATCATTGAAGTCTTGTAACTCAGCAATCGAAAAAAACCTACCGTCATTGACATCCCGTAACCCAGCAAAACCAACTGTCATTGAGATATCGGATCCTAGCAAAACCGACTGTCATTGAGGTCTCAGTACCGAAGAAATTCAACCGTCACTCAGATCTAGTAACCAAAAAGAAAACTCCATGTCATTGAGATCTTGTAGCCCAGCAAACCTGACCGTCATTGAGGTCTCGTGACCGAATAAAACTTACCGTCACTGAGATACCGTGACCCAGCAAAACCGACTGTCGTTGAGTTCTAGTGACCAAATAAATTGATTAAAACTGACCGTCATCGAGATCTCATAACCCAGCAAAACCCACCATCATTGAGATATTGTAACCCAGCAAAACCGTCTGTCATTGAGGTCTCGTTACCAAATAAAAACCAACCGTCATTAAGATCTCGTAACCCAACAAAACCAACCGTCATCGAGATCTCGTAAACGGATAACACCAATAAAACTAACCGTTTTTTAGTTCTCGTAACCCAACAAAACCAACCATCACTGAAGTCTCGTAACTAAATAAAACCTACCGTCATTGAGATCCTGTAACCCAACAAAACCACTGTTATTAAGATCTTGTAACTGAACGTAACTGAATGAGATCTCTTGACTGAAAAAAACCCACCATCATTGAGGTCTCGTAACCGAATAAATCCAACAGTCATTGAGCTCTCGTAACCGAATAAAACTAACCATTATTGAGATCTCTTAACCCAGCAAAACCCACTGTCATCGAGGTCTCAGTACCGAATAAGTCCAACCGTCACTCAGATCTTGTACCCAAATAAAAACCAACCATCACTGAGATTTCTAATTGAATAAAATCGAGTGTCATTGAAGTCTCGTAACCGAATAAAACTGACTGTCAATAAGATATCGTAACCCAGCAAAGCCCACCATCGTTGAAATCTCGTAGCCAAATAAAAGCCGACCGTCATTGAGATCTCATAACCGAATAAAACTAACCGTTTATGAGATCTCTTAACCCAGCAAAACCCACTGTCATTGAGGTCTCAGTACCTAATAAGTCCAACTATCATTGAGATCTCTAATTGAATAAAACTGTTACAAATAAAAACCAACCATCCAAAACCGACCGTCATTGAGGTCGCTTTACCAAATAAAAACCAACCGTCATCGAGATCTTGTAACCCAACAAAACCGACCGTCGTTGAGATCTCGTAACCAAATAGAACTAACCATTTATGAGATCTCTTAACCCAGCAAAACCCACCGTCATTGAGGTCTCAATACTTAAAAAGTCCAACTATCATTGAGATCACTAATCGAATAAAACCGACCGTCATTGAAGTCTCGTAAACGAATAAAACTTACCTTCATTGAGATCCTGTAACCCAACAAAACCGACCGTCAATGAGATATCGTAACCCAGCAAAACCCACCGTCATTGACATCTCGTAAGCAAATAAAAACCGACTGTCATTGAGATCTCATAACCGAATAAAACCGTCATTGAGATCTCTTAACCCGGCAAAACCCACCGTCATTGAGATATTGTAACCCAGCAAAATCACTGTTATTAAGATCTTGCAATTGAATGTAACTGATTGAGATCTCTTGACTGAAAAAAACCCACCGTCATTGAGATCTCGTAACCGAATAAAACTAACCATTATTGAGATCTCTTAACCCAGCAAAACCCACCGTCATCAAAGTCTCAGTACCGAATAAGTCCAACTGTCACTCAGATCTCGTACCCAAATCAAAACCAATCATCATTGAGATCTCTAATTGAATAAAACCGAGTGTCATTGAAGTCTCGTAACCGAATAAAACCTGCCGTCATTGAGATCCCGTAACCCAACAAAACCGACCGTTAATGAGATATCGTAACCCAGCAAAACCCACCATCATTGAGATCTCGTAAGCAAATAAAAACCGACCGTCATTGAGATCTCGTAACCGAATAAAACTAACTGTCATTAATATCTCTTAACCCAGCAAAACCCACCGTCATTGAGGTCTCAGTGCCGAATAAGTCTAACTATCTTTGAGATCTCTTGACTGAAAAAAAACCCACTGTCATTGAGGTCTTTAATTGAATGAAACCAAGTGTCATTGAAGTCTTGTAAACGAATAAAACCTACCGTCATTCAGATCTCGTAACCAAATAAAAACCGTCCATCATTGAGATCTCATAACCTTACAAAAACGACTATCATTGAGGTCTCGTAACTGAATAAAAACTGACCGTAACCCAGCACAACCGACCATCGCTGAGATCTCGTAACCAAATAGAAACCAACCGTCATTGAGATCCCATAACTCAGCAAAACCGACTGTCATTGAGATCTCGTAACCAAAAAAAACTGACCGTCATTGAGATTTCGTAACTGAATAAAACTAACCATTATTGAGATCTCTTAACCCAGTAAAACCCACCGTCATTGAGGTCTCAGATCTTGTAACTCAGCAAAACCGACCGTCGTTGAAGTCTTGTAACTGAATAAAACCTACTGTCATTGAGATATCGTACTCAAATGAAAACCATCACTAAGATCTCTAATTGAAAAAAAACGACCGCCGTTGAGCTCACGTAACCAAATAAAACCTACCGTCATTGACGTCCCGTAACCCAGCAAAACCGACTGTAATTGAGATATCGGATCCTAGCAAAACCGACTGTCATTGAGGTCTCAGTACCGAAGAAGTCCAACCGTCACTCAGATCTAGTAACCAAAAAGAAAACTCAATGTCATTGAGATCTTGTAGCCCAGCAAACCTGACCGTCATTGATGTCTCGTGACCGAATAAAACTTACCGTCACTGAGATACCGTGACCCAGCAAAACCGACTGTCGTTGATTGCTAATGACCAAATAAATTGAATAAAACTGACCGTCATCGAGATCTCATAACCCAGCAAAACCCACCATCATTGAGATATTGCAACCCAGCAAAACCAACCGTCATCGAGATCTCGTAAACGGATAACACCAATAAAACTAACCGTTTTTGAGTTCTCGTAACCCAACAAAACCAACCATCATTGAAGTCTCGTAACTAAATAAAACCTACCGTCATTGAGATCCTGTAACCCAACAAAACCGACCGTCATTGAGATATTATAACCCAGCAAAACCACTGTTATTAAGATCTTGTAACTGAATGTAACCGAATGAGATCTCTTGACTGAAAAAAACCCACTGTCATTGAGGTCTCGTAACCGAATAAAACCAACAGTCATTGAGATCTCGTAACCCAATAAAACTAACCATTATTGAGATCTCTTAACCCAGCAAAACCCACCATCATCGAGGTCTCAGTACCGAATAAGTCCAACCGTCACCGAATAAAATCTACTGTTATTGAGATCCTATAACCCAACAAAACCGACCGTCAATGAGATGTAACCCAGCCAAACCCACCATCGTTGAAATCTCGTAGCCAAATAAAAGCCAACCGTCATTGAGATCTCATAACCGAATAAAACTAACCGTTTATGAGATCTCTTAACCCAGCAAAACCCACCGTCATTGAAGTCTCAATACTTAAAAAGTCCAACTATCATTGAGATCTCTAATTGAACAAAACCGTTACAAATAAAAACCAACCATCCAAAACCGATCGTCATTGAGGTCGCTTTACCAAATAAAAACCAACCGTCATTGAGATCTCGTAACCCAACAAAACCGACCGTCGTTGAGACCTCGTAACCAAATAAAACTAACCATTTATGAGATCTCTTAACCCAGCAAAACCCACCGTCATTGAAGTCTCAATACTTAAAAAGTCCAACTATCATTGAGATCACTAATCGAATAAAACTGACCGTCATTGAAGTCTCGTAAACGAATAAAACTTACCGTCATTGAGATCCTGTAACCCAACAAAACCGACCGTCAATGAGATATCATAACCCAGCAAAACGCACCGTCATTGACATCTCGTAAGCAAATAAAAACTGACTGTCATTGAGATCTCATAACCAAATAAAACTAACTGTCATTGAGATCTCTTAACCCAGCAAAACCCACCGTCATTGAGATATTGTAACCCAGCAAAATCACTGTTATTAAGATCTTGCAATTGAATGTAACGATTGAGATCTCTTGACTGAAAAAAACCCACCGTCATTAAGGTCTCGTAACCGAATAAAACCGACCGTCATTGAGATCTCATAACCGAATAAAACAAACCATTATTGAGATCTCTTAACCCAGCAAAACCCACCGTCATCAAAGTCTCAGTACCGAATAAGTCCAACCGTCACTCAGATCTCATACCCAAATCAAAACCAATCATCATTGAGATCTCTAATTGAATAAAACCGAGTGTCATTGAAGTCTCGTAACCGAATAAAACCTACCGTCATTGAGATCCCGTAACCCAACAAAACCGACCGTCAATGAGATATCGTAACCCAGCAAAACCCACCATCATTGAGATCTCGTAAGCAAATAAAAACCGACCGTCATTGAGATCTTGTAACCGAATAAAACTAACTATCATTGATATCTCTTAACCCAGCAAAACCCATTGTCATTGAGGTCTCAGTACCGAATAAGTCTAACTATCTTAGAGATCTCTTGACTGACAAAAACCCATTGTCATTGAGATCTCGTAACCGAATAAAACTAACCCTTATTGAGATCTCTTAACCCAACAAAACCCACCGTCATTGAGGTCTCAGAACCGAATAAGTTCAACCGTCACTCAGATCTCACAACCAAGTAAAAACTGACCGTCACTGAGATCTTATAACTCAGCAAAACCGACTGTCGCAGAGGGCTCGTAACCAAACAAAACCTATTGTCATTGAGATATTGTACCCAAACAAAACCCAACGAAACCGACCATCATTGAGATCTCGTAACCGAATAAAACAAACCATGACTGAGATCTCCTACCCCAGCAAAACCCACCGTCTTTGAGGTCTCGTTACCAAATAAAAACCAACCGTCATTGAGATCTCTAATTGAATAAAACCGTTACAAATAAAAAACCAACCATCCAAAACCGATCGTCATTGAGGTCGCTTTACCAAATAAAAACCAACCGTCATTGAGATCTCGTAACCCAACAAAACCGACCGTCGTTGAGATCTCGTAACCAAATAAAACTAACCATTTATGAGATCTCTTAACCCAGCAAAACCCACCGTCATTGAAGTCTCAATACTTAAAAAGTCCAACTATCATTGAGATCACTAATCGAATAAAACTGACCGTCATTGAAGTCTCGAAAATGAATAAAACTTACCGTCATTGAGATCCTGTAACCCAACAAAACCGACCGTCAATGAGATATCTTAACCCAGCAAAACGCACCGTCATTGACATCTCGTAAGCAAATAAAAACTGACTGTCATTGAGATCTCATAACCAAATAAAACTAACTGTCATTGAGATCTCTTAACCCAGCAAAACCCACCGTCATTGAGATATTGTAACCCAGCAAAATCACTGTTATTAAGATCTTGCAATTGAATGTAACGATTGAGATCTCTTGACTGAAAAAAACCCACCGTCATTAAGGTCTCGTAACCGAATAAAACCGACCGTCATTGAGATCTCATAACCGAATAAAACTAACCATTATTGAGATCTCTTAACCCAGCAAAACCCACCGTCATCAAAGTCTCAGTACCGAATAAGTCCAACCGTCACTCAGATCTCATACCCAAATCAAAACCAATCATCATTGAGATCTCTAATTGAATAAAACCGAGTGTCATTGAAGTCTCGTAACCGAATAAAACCTACCGTCATTGAGATCCCGTAACCCAACAAAACCGACCGTCAATGAGATATCGTAACCCAGCAAAACCCACCATCATTGAGATCTCGTAAGCAAATAAAAACCGACCGTCATTGAGATCTTGTAACTGAATAAAACTAACTGTCATTGATATCTCTTAACCCAGCAAAACCCACTGTCATTGAGGTCTCAGTACCGAATAAGTCTAACTATCTTAGAGATCTCTTGACTGACAAAAACCCATTGTCATTGAGATCTCGTAACCGAATAAAACTAACCCTTATTGAGATCTCTTAACCCAACAAAACCCACCGTCATTGAGGTCTCAGAACCGAATAAGTCCAACCGTCACTCAGATCTCACAACCAAGTAAAAACTGACCGTCACTGAGATCTTATAACTCAGCAAAACCGACTGTCGCAGAGGGCTCGTAACCAAACAAAACCTATTGTCATTGAGATATTGTACCCAAACAAAACCCAACGAAACCGACCATCATTGAGATCTCGTAACCGAATAAAACTAACCATGACTGAGATCTCCTAACCCAGCAAAACCCACCGTCATTGCGGTCTCGTTACCAAATAAAAACCAACCGTCATTGAGATCTCGTAACCCAACAAAACCAACTGTTAATGAGATAATGTAACCCAGCGAAACCCACCGTCATTGAGATCTTGTAACTGAATATAACCGATTGAGATCTTTACTGAAAAAATCCCACCATCATTGAGGTCTCGAAACCAAATAAAAACCAACCATCATTGAGATCTCGTAACCCAACAAAACCAACTGTTAATGAGATAATGTAACCCAGCGAAACCCACCGTCATTGAGATCTTGTAACTGAATATAACCGATTGAGATCTTTACTGAAAAAAACCCACCGTCATTGAGGTCTCAGTACTGAATAAATCCAACCGTCACTGAGATCTTGTAACTCAGTAAAACCGATTATCATAGAGGTCTCGTAACCAAACAAAACCTACTGTCATTGAGATATCGTACCCAAATAAAAACCAACCGTCACTGAGGTTTCTAATCGAATAAAACCGACCGACATTGAAATCTCGCAACCGTATAAAACCTACCGTCATTGAGATCCCGTAACCCAAGAAAACCAACCGTCAATGAGATATCGTAACCCAGCAAAACCCACCGTCATTGAGGTCTCATTACCAAATAAAAACCAACCATCATTGAGATCTCGTAACCCAGCAAAACCGACTGTCATTGAGATATTGGACCCTAGCAAAACCGACTGTCATTGAGATATTGGATCCTAGCAAAACTGACTGTCATTGAGGTCTCAGTACCAAAGAAGTCCAACCGTCACTCAGATCTAATAACCAAAAAGAAAACTTACCGTCATTGAGATCCCGTGACCCAGCAAAACCAACTGTCGTTGAGTTCTTGTGACCAAATCAATCAAATAAAACTGATCGTCATCAAGGTCTCATAAACCAGCAAAACCGACCGTCATTGAGATCTCGTAACCCAGCTAAACCGACCATCATTGAGATCTCGTAACCGAATAAAACTAACAATGACTGAGATCTTCTAACCCAGCAAAACCCACTGTCATTGAGGTCTCGTTACCAAATAAAAACCAACCGTCATTGAGATCTCGTAACCAAATAAAAACCAACCGTCATTGAGATCTCGTAACCCAGCAAAACCGACTGTCATTGAGATATTGGACCCTAGCAAAACCGACTGTCATTGAGGTCTTAGTACCAAAGAAGTCCAACCGTCTAATCGAATAAAACCGACCGACACTGAAATCTCGCAACCGTATAAAACCTACCGTCATTGAGATCCCGTAACCCAAGAAAACCGACCGTCAATGAGATATCGTAACCCAGCAAAACCCACCGTCATTGAGGTCTCATTACCAAATAAAAACCAACCGTCATTGAGATCTCGTAACCCAGCAAAACCGACTGTCATTGAGATATTGGACCCTAGCAAAACCGACTGTCATTGAGATATTGGACCCTAGCAAAACCGACTGTCATTGAGGTCTCAGTACCAAAGAAGTCCAACCGTCACTCAGATCTAATAACCAAAAAGAAAACTTACCGTCATTGAGATCCTGTGACCCAGCAAAACCAACTGTCGTTGAGTTCTCGTGACCAAATCAATCAAATAAAACTGATCGTCATCAAGGTCTCATAAACCAGCAAAACCGACCGTCATTGAGATCTCGTAACCCAGCTAAACCGACCATCATTGAGATCTCGTAACCGAATAAAACTAACAATGACTGAGATCTTCTAACCCAGCAAAACCCACTGTCATTGAGGTCTCGTTACCAAATAAAAACCAACCGTCATTGAGATCTCGTAACCAAATAAAAACCAACCGTCATTGAGATCTCGTAACCCAGCAAAACCGACTGTCATTGAGATATTGGACCCTAGCAAAACCGACTGTCATTGAGGTCTCAGTACCAAAGAAGTCCAACCGTCACTCAGATCTAATAACCAAAAAGAAAACTTACCGTCATTGAGATCCTGTGACCCAGCAAAACCAACTGTCGTTGAGTTCTCGTGACCAAATCAATCAAATAAAACTGATCGTCATCAAGGTCTCATAAACCAGCAAAACCGACCGTCATTGAGATCTCGTAACCCAGCTAAACCGACCATCATTGAGATCTCGTAACCGAATAAAACTAACAATGACTGAGATCTTCTAACCCAGCAAAACCCACTGTCATTGAGGTCTCGTTACCAAATAAAAACCAACCGTCATTGAGATCTCGTAACCAAATAAAAACCAACCGTCATTGAGATCTCGTAACCCAGCAAAACCGACTGTCATTGAGATATTGGACCCTAGCAAAACCGACTGTCATTGAGGTCTTAGTACCAAAGAAGTCCAACCGTCACTCAGATCTAATAACCAAAAAGAAAACTTACCGTCATTGAGATCCCGTGACCCAGCAAAACCAACTGTCATTGAGTTCCTGTGACCCAATCAATCAAATAAAAAAACTGACCGTCATCGAGGTCTCATAAACCAGCAAAACCCACCGTCATTGTGATATCGCATCCCAGCAAAGCCGACCGTCATTGAGATCTCGTAACCCAGCAAAACCGACCATCATTGAGATCTCGTAACCGAATAAAACTAACCATGACTGAGATCTTGTAACCCAGCAAAACCCACCGTCATTGAGATCTCATAACTGTGTAAAACTAACCGTTTATGAGATTCTTTAACCCAGCAAAACCCACCGTCATTGAGGTCTCGTGACTGAATAAAACTTACCGTCATTGAGATCCCATAACCCAGCAAAACCGACTGTCGTTGAGATCTCATAACTGAATAAAACTAACCGTTTATGAGATTCCTTAACCCACCGTCTTTGAGATCTTGTAACCCAACAAAACTGACCATAATTAAGATCTCAGTACCTATCAAGTCCAACTATCATTGAGATCTCTAATTGAATAAAACCGACCGACCGTCATTGAAGTCTCGTAACCAAATAAAACCTTCCGTCATTGAGATACTGTAACACAGCAAAATCACTGTTATTAAGATCTTCTAACTGAATATAACCAATTGAGATCTCTTGACTGAAAAAAACCCACTGTCATTGAGGTCTTGCAACCGAATAAAACTGACCGTCATTGAGATCTCGTAACCGAATAAAACTAACCGTTATTGAGATCTCTTAACCCAGCAAAACCCACCATCATTGAGATCTCGTAACCCAACAAAACCGACCGTCAATGAGATAATGTAACCCAATGAAACCCACCGTCATTGAGATCTTGTAACTGAATATAACCGATTGAGATCTTGACTGAAAAAAACCCACCATCATTGAGGTCTCGTAACCAAATAAAACCGACTGTCACTGAAGTCTCGTAACCGAATAAATCCTACCGTCATTGAGATCTCAGTACCGAATAAGTCCAACCGTAACCAAATAAAAACCAACCATCATTGAGCTCTCTAATCGAATAAAAACGACTGTCATTGAGATCTTGCAACCGAATAAAACTGACCGTCATTAAGATCTCGTAACCGAATAAAACTAACCATTATTGAGATCTCTTAACCCAGCAAAACCCACCATCACTGAGATCTCGTAACCCAACAAAACCGACCGTCAATGAGATAATATAACCCAACGAAACCCACCGTCATTGAGATCTTGTAACTGAATATAACCGATTGAGATCTTGACTGAAAAAAACCCACCATCATTGAGGTCTCGTAACCAAATAAAACCGACTGTCATTGAAGTCTCATAACCAAATAAAACTGACCGTCAGTGAGATCTCGTAACCGAATAAAACTAACCGTTATTGAGATCTCTTAACCCAGCAAAACCCACCGTCATTGAGATCTCGTAACCCAACAAAACCGACCGTCAATGAGATAATGTAACCCAGCAAAATCCACCGTCATTGAGATCTTGTAACTGAATATAACCGATTGAGATCTCTTGACTGAAAAAAACCCACCGTCATTGAGGTCTCATAACCGAATAAAACCGACCGTCATTGAGATCTTGTAACCGAATAAAACTAACCATTATTGAGATCTCTTAACCCAGCAAAACCCACCGTCGTTGAAATCTCATAACTGTGTAAAACTAACCGTTTATGAGGTTCTTTAACCCGGCAAAACCCACCGTCATTGAGGTCTCAGTACCTAAAAAGGCCAACCGTCGCTCGGATCTCACAATGAAATAAAACCTGATGGTCACTGACATCTTGTAATTCAGCAAAACCAACTGTCGTAGAGAACTTGTAACCAAATAAAACAAACTGTTATTGAAATCTCGTAACCCAACAAAACCGACCGTCATCGAGATTTTGTAAACGGATAACCAATAAAACTAATCGTTTTTGAGTTCTCATAGCCCAGCAAAACCCACCGTCATTGTGATATCGCATCCCAGCAAAACCGACCATCATTGAGATCTTGTAACCCAACGAAACCGACCATCATTGAGATCTCGTAACCGAATAAAACTAACCATGACTGAGATCTCCTAACCCAGCAAAACCCACCGTCACTGAGGTCTCGTTACCAAATAAAAACCAACCGTCATTGAGATCTCGTAACCCAACAAAACCGACCATCAATGAGATAATATAACTCAGCAAAACCCACCATCTTTGAGATCTTGTAACTGAATATAACTGATTGAGATCTCTTGACTGAAAAAACCCACTGTCATTAAGGTCTCGTAACTGAATAAAACCGACCGTCATTGAGATCTCGCAACCGAATAGAATTAACCTTTATTGAGATCTCTTAATAATAAATCCTACCGTTATTGAGATACTGTAACACAGCAAAACCACTGTTATTAAGATCTTCTAACCAATTGAGATCTCTTGACTGAAAAAAAACCCGCTGTCATTGAGGTCTTGCAACCGAATAAAACCGACCGTCATTGAGATCTCGTAACCCAACAAAACCGACCGTCAATGAGATAATGTAACCCAGCAAAACCCACCGTCATTGAGGTCTCGTAACCCAACAAAACCAACCGTCAATGAGATAATATAACCCAGCAAAACCCACTGTCATTGAGGTCTCATAACCGAATAAAACTGACCGTCAGTGAGATCTCGTAACCAAATAAAACTAACCGTTATTGAGATCTCTTAACCCAGCAAAACCCACCGTCATTGAGATCTCGTAACCCAACAAAACCGACCGTCAATGAGATAATGTAACCCAGCAAAATCCACCGTCATTGAGATCTTGTAACTGAATATAACCGATTGAGATCTCTTGACTGAAAAAAACCCACCGTCATTGAGGTCTCATAACCGAATAAAACCAACCGTCATTGAGATCTTGTAACCGAATAAAACTAACCATTATTGAGATCTCTTAACCCAGCAAAACCCACCGTCATTGAAATCTCATAACTGTGTAAAACTAACCGTTTATGAGGTTCTTTAACCCGGCAAAACCCACCGTCATTGAGGTCTCAGTACCTAATAAGGCCAACCGTCGCTCCGATCTCACAATGAAATAAAACCTGACGGTCACTGAGTTCTTGTAATTCAGCAAAACCGACTGTCGTAGAGAACTTGTAACCAAATAAAACCTACTGTCATTGAAATATCGTACCCAAATTAAAACCAACCGTCATTGAGATTTCTAATCGAATAAAACCGTCACTCTGACACCAAATAAAATCTACTGTCATTGAGATCCCGTAACCCAACAAAACCACTGTTATTAAGATCTTGTAACTGAATGTAACCGATTGAGCTCTCTTGACTGAAAAAAACCCACTGTCATTAAGATCTCTTAACCCAGCAAAACCCACCGTCATCGAGGTCTCAGTACCGAATAAGTCCAACCGTCACTCAGATCTCGCAACCAAATAATAACTGACCGTCACTGAGACTTTGTAACTCAGCAAAACCGACTGTCATAGAGGTCTCGTGACCAAATAAAATCTTCTGTCATTGAGATATTGTACACAACTAAAAACCAACCATCAGTAAGATTTCTAATCAAATAAAACACTTCTTTGAAGTGTCATAACCGAATAAAACCTACCGTCAATGATATATCGTAACCCAGCAAAACCCACCGTCATTGAAATCTCGTAACCAAATAAAACAAACTGTTATTGAAATCTCGTAACCCAGCAAAACCCACCGTCATCAAAATCTCAGTACCGAATAAGTCCAACCGTCACTCAGATCTCGTACCCAAATAAAAACCAACCATCACTGAGAACTCTAATTGAATAAAACCGAGCGACATTGAAGTCTCGTAAATGAATAAAACCTAGCGTCATTGAGATCCCGTAACCCAACAAAACCGACCGTCAATGAGATATCATAACCCAGCAAAACCCACCGTCATTGAAATCTCGTAACCAAATAAAACAAACTGTTATTGAAATCTCGTAACCCAACAAAACCGACCGTCATCGAGATTTCGTAAACGGATAACACCAATAAAACTAATCGTTTTTGAGTTCTTGTAGCCCAGCAATACCCACCGTCATTGTGATATCGCATCCCAGCAAAACCGACCGTCATTGAGATCTCGTAACCCAACGAAACCGACCATCATTGAGATCTCGTAACCGAATAAAACTAACCATGACTGAGATCTCCTAACCCAGCAAAACCCACCGTCACTGAGGTCTCGTTACCAAATAAAAACCAACCGTCATTGAGATCTCGTAACCCAACAAAACCGACCGTCAATGAGATAATATAACTCAGCAAAACCCACCATCTTTGAGATCTTGTAACTGAATATAACTGATTGAGATCTCTTGACTGAAAAACCCACTGTCATTAAGGTCTCGTAACTGAATAAAACCGACCGTCATTGAGATCTCATAACCAAATAGAATTAACCTTTATTGAGATCTCTTAACCCAGCAAAACCCACCGTCATCAAAATCTCAGTACCGAATAAGTCCAACCGTCACTCAGATCTCGTACCCAAATAAAAACCAACCATCACTGAGAACTCTAATTGAATAAAACCGAGCGACATTGAAGTCTCGTAAATGAATAAAACCTACCGTCATTGAGATCCCGTAACCCAACAAAACCGACCGTCAATGAGATATCATAACCCAGCAAAACCCACCGTCATTGAAATCTCGTAACCAAATAAAACAAACTGGTATTGAGATCTCGTAACCCAACAAAACTGACCGTCATCAAGATCTTGTAAACGGATAACACCAATAAAACTAACTGTTTTTGAGTTCTCGTAGCCCATCCAAAATCCACCAGCAAAACCCACCGTCATTGAGGTCTCGTTACCAAATAAATACCAACCGTCATTGAGATCTCATAACCCAACAAAACCGACTGTCAATGAGATAATGTAACCCAGCAAAACCCACCGTCATTGAGATCTCATAACTGCGTAAAACTAACCGTTTATGAGATTCTTTAACCCAGCAAAACCATTGAGGTCTCAGTACCGAATAAGTCCAACTGTTACTCAGATCTCACAATCAAATAAAACTTCACTGTCACTGAGATCTTGTAACTCAGCAAAACCGACTGTTGTAAAGGTCTCGTAACCAAATAAAACCTACTGTCATTGTGATATCGTACCCAAATTAAAACCAACCGTCACTGAGGTTTCTAATTGAATAAAACCGTCACTCAGACACCAAATAAAACCTACTGTCATTGAGATATCGTATCCAAATAAAAACCAACCATCAATGAAATTTCGTAACCGAATGAAACCTGCCGTCATTGAGATCCCGTAACCCAACAAAACCGACCGTCATTGAGATATTGTAACCCAACAAAACCACTGTTATTAAGATCTTGTAACTGAATGTAACCGATTGAGATCTCTTGACTGAAAAAAACCCACCGACATTGAGGTCTCGTAATCGAACAAAACCGACCGTCATTGAGATCTCGTAACCGAATAAAACTAACCATTATTGAGATCTCTTAACCCAGCAAAACCCACTGTCATCAAGGTCTCAGTACCGAATAAGTCCAACCGTCACTCAGATCTCACAACCAAATAATAACTGACCGTCACTGAGATCTTGTAACTCAGCAAAACCAATTGTCATAGAGGTCTCGTGACCAAATAAAATTTTCTGTCATTGAGATATCGTACCCAACTAAAAACCAACCATCACTAAGATTTCTAATCAAATAAAACTGACCGTTTTTGAAATGTCGTAACCGAATAAAACCTACTGTCATTGAAATCCCGTAACCCAACAAAACCGACCGTCAATGATATATCGTAACCCAGCAAAACCCACCGTCATTGAGATCTCGTAACCAAATAAAACAAACTGTTATTGAGATCTCGTAACCCAACAAAACCGACCGTCATCGAGATCTCGTAAACGGATAACACCAATAAAACTAATCGTTTTTGAGTTCTCGTAGCCCAGCAATACCCACCGTCATTGTGATATCGCATCCCAGCAAAACCGACCGTCATTGAGATCTCGTAACCCAACGAAACCGACCATCATTGAGATCTCGTAACTGAATAAAACTAACCATGACTGAGATCTCCTAATCCAGCAAAACCCACCGTCATTGAGGTCTCATTACCAAATAAAAACCAACCGTCATTGAGATCTCGTAACCCAACAAGACCGACTGTCAATGAGATAATGTAACCCAACAAAACCCACCGTCATTGAGATCTCGTAACTGAATATAACCGAATGAAATCTCGACTGAAAAATACCCACCGTCATTGAGGTCTCGTAACCAAATAAAACCGACCGTCATTGAGATCTCAGTACCGAATAAGTATAACCGTAACCAAATAAAAACCAACCATCATTGAGCTCTCTAATTGAATAAAACCGACCGTCGTTGAAGTCTCGTAACCGAATAAATCCTATTGTCATTGAGATCTTAAAACCAAACATAACAGATTGCCATTGAGACCTCGTAACCCAGCAAAACCAACTGCCGTTGAGATCACGTAACCAAATAAAACCTACCGTCATTGAGGTCCCGTAACCCAACAAATCCGACTGTCATTGAGATATTGGATCTTAGCAAAACTGACTGTCGTTGAGTTCTTGTGACCAAATAAATAGAAGAAAACTGACTGTCATCGAGATCTCATAACCCAGCAAAACCCACTGTCATTGAGACCCCATGACCCAGCTAAACCGACTGTTGTTGAGTTCTTGTGACCAAATAAATAGAAAAAAACTGACCGTCATCGAGATCTCATAACCCAGTAAAACCCTCCTAAACCAGCAAAACCCACCGTCATTGTGATATCACATCCCAGGCAAAACCGACCGTCATTGAGGTCTTGTTACCAAATAAAAACCAACTGTCATTGAGATCTCGTAACCCAACAAAACCAACCGTCATCGAGATCTCGTAAATGGATAACACCAATAAAACTAACCGTTTTTGAGTTCTCGTAAACCAGCAAAACCCACCGTCATTGTGATATCACATCCCAGGCAAAACCGACCGTCATTGAGGTCTTGTTACCAAATAAAAACCAACCATCATTGAGATCTCTAATTGAATAAAACCGAGCGTCATTGAAGTCTCGTAACCGAATAAAACCTACCGACATTGAGATCCCGAAACCCAACAAAACCGACCGTCAATGAGATATCGTAACCCAGCAAAACCCACCGTCATTGAGATCTCGTAACCGAATAAAACTAACTGTCATTGATATCTCTTAACCCAGCAAAACCCACCGTCATTGAGGTCTCAGTACCTAATAAGTCCAACTATCATTGAGATCTCTAAATGAATAAAACCGTTACAAATAAACACCAACCATCCAAAACCGATCGTCATTGAGGTCGTTTTCCCAAATAAAACTTACCGTCATTGAGATCCCGTAACCCAGTAAAACGACTGTCGTTGAGATCTCATAACCGAATAAAACTAACCATTTATGAGATCCCTTAACCCAGCAAAACCCACCGTCATTGAGATATTGTAACCCAGCAAAACCACTGTTATTAAGATATTATAACTGAATATAACCGAATGAGATTTCTTTATTGAAAAAAACCCACCGTAATTGAGGTCTTGTAACCGAATAAGTCCAACCGTCACTCAGATTTCATAACTAAATAAAAACTGACCGTCACTGAGATCTTGTAACTCAGTAAAACCGACTGTCATAAAGATTTCGTAACCAAATAAAACCTACTGTCATTTAGATATTGTACCCAAATAAGAACCAACCATCGCTGAGATCTCTAATTGAATGAAACCGACCGCCATTGAAGTCTTGTAACCGAATAAAACCTACCATCGTTGAGATCCTGTAACCCAACAAAACTGACCGTCAATGAGATTTTGTACCCCAGCGAAACCACTGTTATTAAGATCTTGTAACTGAATGTAACCAATTAAAATCTCTTGACTGAAAAAAAACCCACCGTCATTGAGGTCTCACAACAGAATAAGTCCAACTGTCACTCAGATCTCTTAACCAAATAAAAACTAACCGCCACTGAGATCTGGTAACTCAGCAAAACCGCCCGTCATAGAGATCTCGTAACCGAATAAGTCTAACTGTCTTTGAGATCTCTAAATGAATAAAACTGACCGTCATTGAAGTCTCGTAACCCAAAAAAAAATCGTCATTGAGATATCGTAACCCAGCACAACCACTGTTATTAAGATCTTATAACTGAATATAACCAAATGAGATTTTTTTATTGAAAAAAACCCACCGTAATTGAGGTCTTGTAACCGAATAAAACTGACCGTCATTGAGATTTCAGTAGCGAATAAGTCCAACCGTCACTCAGATCTCATAACCAAATAAAAACTGACCGTCACTGAGATCTTGTAACTCAGCAAAAACGACCGTCATAGAGGTCTCGTAACTGAATAAAATCTACTGTCATTGAGATATCGTAACCGAATATAACCGATTGTCATTGAGACCTTGTAACCCAGCAAAACCGACCGCCGTCAAGGTCACGTAACCAAATAAAACCTACCGTCATTGAGATCCCGTAACCCAACAAAACCGACTGTCATTAAGATATTGGAACCTAGCAAAACCAACTGTCATTGAGATATTGGAACCCAGCAAAACCCACCGTCATTGAGATCTTGTAACTGAATATAACCGATTGAGATCTCTTGACTGAAAAAAACCCACCGTCATTAAGGTCTCGTAACGGAATAAAACCGACTGTCATTGAGATCTCATAACCGAATAGAACTAACCATTATTGAGATCTCTTAACCCAGCAAAACCCACCGTCATCAAAGTCTCAGTACCGAATAAGTCCAACCGTCACTCAGATCTCGTACCCAAATCAAAACCAACCGTCACTCAGATCTCGTACCCAAATCAAAACCAACCATCATCGAGATCTCTAATTGAATAAAACCGAGTGTCATTGAAGTCTCGTAACCGAATAAAACCTACTGTCATTGAAATCCCGTAACCCAACAAAACCGACCATCAATGAGATATCGTAACCCAGCAAAACACACCGTCATTGAGATCTCGTAAGCAAATAAAAACAGACCGTCATTGAGATCTCATAACTGTGTAAAACTAACCATTTATGAGATTCTTTAACCCAGCAAAACCCACCGTCATTGAGGTCTCGTTACCAAATAAAAACCAACCGTCATTGAGATCTCGTAACCCAACAAATCCGATTGTCAAGGAGATAATGTAAGCCAGCAAAACCCACCGTCATTGAGATCTCAGTACCGAATAAGTCCAACCGTCACTCAGATTTCATAACTAAATAAAAACTGACTGTCACTGAGATCTTGTAACTCAGTAAAACCGACTGTCATAAAGATTTCGTAACCAAATACAACCTACTGTCATTTAGATATTGTACCCAAATAAGAACCAACCATCGCTGAGATCTCTAACTGAATGAATCCGACCGCCATTGAAGTCTTGTAACCGAATAAAACCTACCGTCGTTGAGATCCTGTAACCCAACAAAACTGACCGTCAATGAGATTTTGTACCCCAGCGAAACCACTGTTATTAAGATCTTGTAACTGAATGTAACCGATTAAAATCTCTTGACTGAAAAAAAACCCACCGTCATTGAGGTCTCACAACAGAATAAGTCCAACCGTCACTCAGATCTCTTAACCAAATAAAAACTGACCGCCACTGAGATCTGGTAACTCAGCAAAACCGCCCGTCATAGAGATCTTGTAACCGAATAAAACCTACTATCGTTGAGATATCATACCCAAATAAAAACCAACCATCACTGAGATATTGTAACCCAGCAAAACCCACCGTCATTGAGGTCTCAATACCTAATAAGTCCATCAATCATTGAGATTTCTAATTGAATAAAACCGTTACAAATAAAAACCAACCATCCAAAACCGACTGTCATTGAGGTCTCTTTACCAAATAAAAAACAACCGTCATTGAGATCTTGTAACCCAACAAAACCGACCGTCATTAAGATCTCGTAACCGAATAAAACGAACCATTTATGAGATCTCTTAACCCAGCAAAACCCACCGTCATTGAGGTCTCAGTACTTAAAAAGTCCAACTATCATTGAGATCTTTAATCGAATAAAACCGACCATCATTGAAGTTTCGTAATCAAATAAAACCTACCGTCATTGAGATCCCATAACCCAACAAAACCGACCATCAATGAGATATTGTAACCCAGCAAAACCCACCGTCATTGAGGTCTCAATACTTAAAAAGTCCGATATTGGAACCTAGCAAAACCAACTGTCATTGAGATATTGGAACCCAGCAAAACCCACCATCATTGAAATCTCGTAACCAAATAAAAACCGACCGTCATTGAGATCTCATAACCGAATAGAACTAACCATTATTGAGATCTCTTAACCCAGCAAAACCCACCGTCATTAAAGTCTCAGTACCGAATAAGTCCAACCGTCACTCAGATCTCGTACCCAAATCAAAACCAACCATCATCGAGATCTCTAATTGAATAAAACCGAGTGTCATTGAAGTCTCGTAACCGAATAAAACCTACCGTCATTGAAATCCCGTAACCCAACAAAACCGACCATCAATGAGATATCGTAACCCAGCAAAACACACCGTCATTGAGATCTCGTAAGCAAATAAAAACAGACCGTCATTGAGATCTCATAACTGTGTAAAACTAACCATTTATGAGATTCTTTAACCCAGCAAAACCCACCGTCATTGAGGTCTCGTTACCAAATAAAAACCAACCGTCATTGAGATCTCGTAACCAAATAAAAACCAACCGTCATTGAGATCTCGTAACCCAGCAAAACCGACTGTCATTGAGATATTGGACCCTAGCAAAACCGACTGTCATTGAGGTCTTAGTACCAAAGAAGTCCAACCGTCACTCAGATCTAATAACCAAAAAGAACACTTACCGTCATTGAGATCCCGTGACCCAGCAAAACCAACTGTCATTGAGTTCCTGTGACCCAATCAATCAAATAAAAAAACTGACCGTCATCGAGGTCTCATAAACCAGCAAAACCCACCGTCATTGTGATATCGCATCCCAGCAAAGCCGACCGTCATTGAGATCTCGTAACCCAGCAAAACCGACCATCATTGAGATCTCGTAACCGAATAAAACTAACCATGACTGAGATCTTGTAACCCAGCAAAACCCACCGTCATTGAGATCTCATAACTGTGTAAAACTAACCGTTTATGAGATTCTTTAACCCAGCAAAACCCACCGTCATTGAGGTCTCGTGACTGAATAAAACTTACCGTCATTGAGATCCCATAACCCAGCAAAACCGACTGTCGTTGAGATCTCATAACTGAATAAAACTAACCGTTTATGAGATTCCTTAACCCACCGTCTTTGAGATCTTGTAACCCAACAAAACTGACCATAATTAAGATCTCAGTACCTATCAAGTCCAACTATCATTGAAGTCTCGTAACCAAATAAAACCTTCCGTCATTGAGATACTGTAACACAGCAAAATCACTGTTATTAAGATCTTCTAACTGAATATAACCAATTGAGATCTCTTGACTGAAAAAAACCCACTGTCATTGAGGTCTTGCAACCGAATAAAACTGACCGTCATTGAGATCTCGTAACCGAATAAAACTAACCGTTATTGAGATCTCTTAACCCAGCAAAACCCACCATCATTGAGATCTCGTAACCCAACAAAACCGACCGTCAATGAGATAATGTAACCCAATGAAACCCACCGTCATTGAGATCTTGTAACTGAATATAACCGATTGAGATCTTGACTGAAAAAAACCCTCCATCATTGAGGTCTCGTAACCAAATAAAACCGACTGTCACTGAAGTCTCGTAACCGAATAAATCCTACCGTCATTGAGATCTCAGTACCGAATAAGTCCAACCGTAACCAAATAAAAACCAACCATCATTGAGCTCTCTAATCGAATAAAAACGACTGTCATTGAGATCTTGCAACCGAATAAAACTGACCGTCATTAAGATCTCGTAACCGAATAAAACTAACCATTATTGAGATCTCTTAACCCAGCAAAACCCACCATCACTGAGATCTCGTAACCCAACAAAACCGACCGTCAATGAGATAATATAACCCAACGAAACCCACCGTCATTGAGATCTTGTAACTGAATATAACCGATTGAGATCTTGACTGAAAAAAACCCACCATCATTGAGGTCTCGTAACCAAATAAAACCGACTGTCATTGAAGTCTCATAACCAAATAAAACTGACCGTCAGTGAGATCTCGTAACCGAATAAAACTAACCGTTATTGAGATCTCTTAACCCAGCAAAACCCACCGTCATTGAGATCTCGTAACCCAACAAAACCGACCGTCAATGAGATAATGTAACCCAGCAAAATCCACCGTCATTGAGATCTTGTAACTGAATATAACCGATTGAGATCTCTTGACTGAAAAAAACCCACCGTCATTGAGGTCTCATAACCGAATAAAACCGACCGTCATTGAGATCTTGTAACCGAATAAAACTAACCATTATTGAGATCTCTTAACCCAGCAAAACCCACCGTCGTTGAAATCTCATAACTGTGTAAAACTAACCGTTTATGAGGTTCTTTAACCCGGCAAAACCCACCGTCATTGAGGTCTCAGTACCTAAAAAGGCCAACCGTCGCTCGGATCTCACAATGAAATAAAACCTGATGGTCACTGACATCTTGTAATTCAGCAAAACCAACTGTCGTAGAGAACTTGTAACCAAATAAAACAAACTGTTATTGAAATCTCGTAACCCAACAAAACCGACCGTCATCGAGATTTTGTAAACGGATAACCAATAAAACTAATCGTTTTTGAGTTCTCATAGCCCAGCAAAACCCACCGTCATTGTGATATCGCATCCCAGCAAAACCGACCATCATTGAGATCTTGTAACCCAACGAAACCGACCATCATTGAGATCTCGTAACCGAATAAAACTAACCATGACTGAGATCTCCTAACCCAGCAAAACCCACCGTCACTGAGGTCTCGTTACCAAATAAAAACCAACCGTCATTGAGATCTCGTAACCCAACAAAACCGACCATCAATGAGATAATATAACTCAGCAAAACCCACCATCTTTGAGATCTTGTAACTGAATATAACTGATTGAGATCTCTTGACTGAAAAAACCCACTGTCATTAAGGTCTCGTAACTGAATAAAACCGACCGTCATTGAGATCTCGCAACCGAATAGAATTAACCTTTATTGAGATCTCTTAATAATAAATCCTACCGTTATTGAGATACTGTAACACAGCAAAACCACTGTTATTAAGATCTTCTAACCAATTGAGATCTCTTGACTGAAAAAAAACCCGCTGTCATTGAGGTCTTGCAACCGAATAAAACCGACCGTCATTGAGATCTCGTAACCCAACAAAACCGACCGTCAATGAGATAATGTAACCCAGCAAAACCCACCGTCATTGAGGTCTCGTAACCCAACAAAACCAACCGTCAATGAGATAATATAACCCAGCAAAACCCACTGTCATTGAGGTCTCATAACCGAATAAAACTGACCGTCAGTGAGATCTCGTAACCAAATAAAACTAACCGTTATTGAGATCTCTTAACCCAGCAAAACCCACCGTCATTGAGATCTCGTAACCCAACAAAACCGACCGTCAATGAGATAATGTAACCCAGCAAAATCCACCGTCATTGAGATCTTGTAACTGAATATAACCGATTGAGATCTCTTGACTGAAAAAAACCCACCGTCATTGAGGTCTCATAACCGAATAAAACCAACCGTCATTGAGATCTTGTAACCGAATAAAACTAACCATTATTGAGATCTCTTAACCCAGCAAAACCCACCGTCATTGAAATCTCATAACTGTGTAAAACTAACCGTTTATGAGGTTCTTTAACCCGGCAAAACCCACCGTCATTGAGGTCTCAGTACCTAATAAGGCCAACCGTCGCTCCGATCTCACAATGAAATAAAACCTGACGGTCACTGAGTTCTTGTAATTCAGCAAAACCGACTGTCGTAGAGAACTTGTAACCAAATAAAACCTACTGTCATTGAAATATCGTACCCAAATTAAAACCAACCGTCACTGAGATTTCTAATCGAATAAAACCGTCACTCTGACACCAAATAAAATCTACTGTCATTGAGATCCCGTAACCCAACAAAACCACTGTTATTAAGATCTTGTAACTGAATGTAACCGATTGAACTCTCTTGACTGAAAAAAACCCACTGTCATTAAGATCTCTTAACCCAGCAAAACCCACCGTCATCGAGGTCTCAGTACCGAATAAGTCCAACCGTCACTCAGATCTCGCAACCAAATAATAACTGACCGTTACTGAGACTTTGTAACTCAGCAAAACCGACTGTCATAGAGGTCTCGTGACCAAATAAAATCTTCTGTCATTGAGATATTGTACCCAACTAAAAACCAACCATCAGTAAGATTTCTAATCAAATAAAACAGACCGTCTTTGAAATGTCATAACCGAATAAAACCTACCGTCATTGAAATCCCGTAACCCAACAAAACCGACCGTCAATGATATATCGTAACCCAGCAAAACCCACCGTCATTGAAATCTCGTAACCAAATAAAACAAACTGTTATTGAAATCTCGTAACCCAGCAAAACCCACCGTCATCAAAATCTCAGTACCGAATAAATCCAACCGTCACTCAGATCTCGTACCCAAATAAAAACCAACCATCACTGAGAACTCTAATTGAATAAAACCGAGCGACATTGAAGTCTCGTAAATGAATAAAACCTAGCGTCATTGAGATCCCGTAACCCAACAAAACCGACCGTCAATGAGATATCATAACCCAGCAAAACCCACAGTCATTGAAATCTCGTAACCAAATAAAACAAACTGTTATTGAAATCTCGTAACCCAACAAAACCGACCGTCATCGAGATTTCGTAAACGGATAACACCAATAAAACTAATCGTTTTTGAGTTCTTGTAGCCCAGCAATACCCACCGTCATTGTGATATCGCATCCCAGCAAAACCGACCGTCATTGAGATCTCGTAACCCAACGAAACCGACCATCATTGAGATCTCGTAACCGAATAAAACTAACCATGACTGAGATCTCCTAACCCAGCAAAACCCACCGTCACTGAGGTCTCGTTACCAAATAAAAACCAACCGTCATTGAGATCTCGTAACCCAACAAAACCGACCGTCAATGAGATAATATAACTCAGCAAAACCCACCATCTTTGAGATCTTGTAACTGAATATAACTGATTGAGATCTCTTGACTGAAAAACCCACTGTCATTAAGGTCTCGTAACTGAATAAAACCGACCGTCATTGAGATCTCATAACCAAATAGAATTAACCTTTATTGAGATCTCTTAACCCAGCAAAACCCACCGTCATCAAAATCTCAGTACCGAATAAGTCCAACCGTCACTCAGATCTCGTACCCAAATAAAAACCAACCATCACTGAGAACTCTAATTGAATAAAACCGAGCGACATTGAAGTCTCGTAAATGAATAAAACCTACCGTCATTGAGATCCCGTAACCCAACAAAACCGACCGTCAATGAGATATCATAACCCAGCAAAACCCACCGTCATTGAAATCTCGTAACCAAATAAAACAAACTGGTATTGAGATCTCGTAACCCAACAAAACTGACCGTCATCAAGATCTTGTAAACGGATAACACCAATAAAACTAACTGTTTTTGAGTTCTCGTAGCCCATCCAAAATCCACCAGCAAAACCCACCGTCATTGAGGTCTCGTTACCAAATAAATACCAACCGTCATTGAGATCTCATAACCCAACAAAACCGACTGTCAATGAGATAATGTAACCCAGCAAAACCCACCGTCATTGAGATCTCATAACTGCGTAAAACTAACCGTTTATGAGATTCTTTAACCCAGCAAAACCATTGAGGTCTCAGTACCGAATAAGTCCAACTGTTACTCAGATCTCACAATCAAATAAAACTTCACTGTCACTGAGATCTTGTAACTCAGCAAAACCGACTGTTGTAAAGGTCTCGTAACCAAATAAAACCTACTGTCATTGTGATATCGTACCCAAATTAAAACCAACCGTCACTGAGGTTTCTAATTGAATAAAACCGTCACTCAGACACCAAATAAAACCTACTGTCATTGAGATATCGTATCCAAATAAAAACCAACCATCAATGAAATTTCGTAACCGAATGAAACCTGCCGTCATTGAGATCCCGTAACCCAACAAAACCGACCGTCATTGAGATATTGTAACCCAACAAAACCACTGTTATTAAGATCTTGTAACTGAATGTAACCGATTGAGATCTCTTGACTGAAAAAAACCCACCGACATTGAGGTCTCGTAATCGAACAAAACCGACCGTCATTGAGATCTCGTAACCGAATAAAACTAACCATTATTGAGATCTCTTAACCCAGCAAAACCCACTGTCATCAAGGTCTCAGTACCAGAATAAGTCCAACCGTCACTCAGATCTCACAACCAAATAATAACTGACCGTCACTGAGATCTTGTAACTCAGCAAAACCAATTGTCATAGAGGTCTCGTGACCAAATAAAATTTTCTGTCATTGAGATATCGTACCCAACTAAAAACCAACCATCACTAAGATTTCTAATCAAATAAAACTGACCGTTTTTGAAATGTCGTAACCGAATAAAACCTACTGTCATTGAAATCCCGTAACCCAACAAAACCGACCGTCAATGATATATCGTAACCCAGCAAAACCCACCGTCATTGAGATCTCGTAACCAAATAAAACAAACTGTTATTGAGATCTCGTAACCCAACAAAACCGACCGTCATCGAGATCTCGTAAACGGATAACACCAATAAAACTAATCGTTTTTGAGTTCTCGTAGCCCAGCAATACCCACCGTCATTGTGATATCGCATCCCAGCAAAACCGACCGTCATTGAGATCTCGTAACCCAACGAAACCGACCATCATTGAGATCTCGTAACTGAATAAAACTAACCATGACTGAGATCTCCTAATCCAGCAAAACCCACCGTCATTGAGGTCTCATTACCAAATAAAAACCAACCGTCATTGAGATCTCGTAACCCAACAAGACCGACTGTCAATGAGATAATGTAACCCAACAAAACCCACCGTCATTGAGATCTCGTAACTGAATATAACCGAATGAAATCTCGACTGAAAAAATACCCACCGTCATTGAGGTCTCGTAACCAAATAAAACCGACCGTCATTGAGATCTCAGTACCGAATAAGTATAACCGTAACCAAATAAAAACCAACCATCATTGAGCTCTCTAATTGAATAAAACCGACCGTCGTTGAAGTCTCGTAACCGAATAAATCCTATTGTCATTGAGATCTTAAAACCAAACATAACAGATTGCCATTGAGACCTCGTAACCCAGCAAAACCAACTGCCGTTGAGATCACGTAACCAAATAAAACCTACCGTCATTGAGGTCCCGTAACCCAACAAATCCGACTGTCATTGAGATATTGGATCTTAGCAAAACTGACTGTCGTTGAGTTCTTGTGACCAAATAAATAGAAGAAAACTGACTGTCATCGAGATCTCATAACCCAGCAAAACCCACTGTCATTGAGACCCCATGACCCAGCTAAACCGACTGTTGTTGAGTTCTTGTGACCAAATAAATAGAAAAAAAACTGACCGTCATCGAGATCTCATAACCCAGTAAAACCCTCCTAAACCAGCAAAACCCACCGTCATTGTGATATCACATCCCAGGCAAAACCGACCGTCATTGAGGTCTTGTTACCAAATAAAAACCAACTGTCATTGAGATCTCGTAACCCAACAAAACCAACCGTCATCGAGATCTCGTAAATGGATAACACCAATAAAACTAACCGTTTTGAGTTCTCGTAAACCAGCAAAACCCACCGTCATTGTGATATCACATCCCAGGCAAAACCGACCGTCATTGAGGTCTTGTTACCAAATAAAAACCAACCATCATTGAGATCTCTAATTGAATAAAACCGAGCGTCATTGAAGTCTCGTAACCGAATAAAACCTACCGACATTGAGATCCCGAAACCCAACAAAACCGACCGTCAATGAGATATCGTAACCCAGCAAAACCCACCGTCATTGAGATCTCGTAACCCGAATAAAACTAACTTGTCATTGATATCTCTTAACCCAGCAAAACCCACCGTCATTGAGGTCTCAGTACCTAATAAGTCCAACTATCATTGAGATCTCTAAATGAATAAAACCGTTACAAATAAACACCAACCATCCAAAACCGATCGTCATTGAGGTCGTTTTCCCAAATAAAACTTACCGTCATTGAGATCCCGTAACCCAGTAAAACGACTGTCGTTGAGATCTCATAACCGAATAAAACTAACCATTTATGAGATCCCTTAACCCAGCAAAACCCACCGTCATTGAGATATTGTAACCCAGCAAAACCACTGTTATTAAGATATTATAACTGAATATAACCGAATGAGATTTCTTTATTGAAAAAAACCCACCGTAATTGAGGTCTTGTAACCGAATAAGTCCAACCGTCACTCAGATTTCATAACTAAATAAAAACTGACCGTCACTGAGATCTTGTAACTCAGTAAAACCGACTGTCATAAAGATTTCGTAACCAAATAAAACCTACTGTCATTTAGATATTGTACCCAAATAAGAACCAACCATCGCTGAGATCTCTAATTGAATGAAACCGACCGCCATTGAAGTCTTGTAACCGAATAAAACCTACCATCGTTGAGATCCTGTAACCCAACAAAACTGACCGTCAATGAGATTTTGTACCCCAGCGAAACCACTGTTCATTGAGATCTTGTAACCCAACAAAACCAACCGTCATTGAGATCTCGTAACCCAACAAAACCGACTGTCAATGAGATAACGTAACTCAGCAAAACCCACCGTCATTGAGGTCTCGTAACTGAGTAAAACCAACCGTCGTTGAGATCCCGTAACCCAAAAAAAACGATTGTCATTGAGATATCGTAACCCAGCAAAACCACTGTTATTAAGATATTATAACTGAATATAACCGAATGAGATTTCTTTATTGAAAAAAACCCACCGTAATTGAGGTCTCGTAACCGAATAAGTCCAACCGTCACTCAGATTTCATAACTAAATAAAAACTGACCGTCACTGAGATCTTGTAACTCAGTAAAACCGACTGTCATAAAGATTTCGTAACCAAATAAAACCTACTGTCATTTAGATATTGTACCCAAATAAGAACCAACCATCGCTGAGATCTCTAATTGAATGAAACCGACCGCCATTGAAGTCTTGTAACCGAATAAAACCTACCATCGTTGAGATCCTGTAACCCAACAAAACTGACCGTCAATGAGATTTTGTACCCCAGCGAAACCACTGTTATTAAGATCTTGTAACTGAATGTAACCAATTAAAATCTCTTGACTGAAAAAAAACCCACCGTCATTGAGGTCTCACAACAGAATAAGTCCAACTGTCACTCAGATCTCTTAACCAAATAAAAACTAACCGCCACTGAGATCTGGTAACTCAGCAAAACCGCCCGTCATAGAGATCTCGTAACCGAATAAGTCTAACTGTCTTTGAGATCTCTAAATGAATAAAACTGACCGTCATTGAAGTCTCGTAACCCAAAAAAAAATCGTCATTGAGATATCGCAACCCAGCACAACCACTGTTATTAAGATCTTATAACTGAATATAACCAAATGAGATTTTTTTATTGAAAAAAACCCACCGTAATTGAGGTCTTGTAACCGAATAAAACTGACCGTCATTGAGATTTCAGTAGCGAATAAGTCCAACCGTCACTCAGATCTCATAACCAAATAAAAACTGACCGTCACTGAGATCTTGTAACTCAGCAAAAACGACCGTCATAGAGGTCTCGTAACTGAATAAAACCTACTGTCATTGAGATATCGTAACCGAATATAACCGATTGTCATTGAGACCTTTTAACCCAGCAAAACCGACCGCCGTCAAGGTCACGTAACCAAATAAAACCTACCGTCATTGAGATCCCGTAACCCAACAAAACCGACTGTCATTAAGATATTGGAACCTAGCAAAACCAACTGTCATTGAGATATTGGAACCCAGCAAAACCCACCGTCATTGAGATCTTGTAACTGAATATAACCGATTGAGATCTCTTGACTGAAAAAAACCCACCGTCATTAAGGTCTCGTAACGGAATAAAACCGACTGTCATTGAGATCTCATAACCGAATAGAACTAACCATTATTGAGATCTCTTAACCCAGCAAAACCCACCGTCATCAAAGTCTCAGTACCGAATAAGTCCAACCGTCACTCAGATCTCGTACCCAAATCAAAACCAACCGTCACTCAGATCTCGTACCCAAATCAAAACCAACCATCATCGAGATCTCTAATTGAATAAAACCGAGTGTCATTGAAGTCTCGTAACCGAATAAAACCTACCGTCATTGAAATCCCGTAACCCAACAAAACCGACCATCAATGAGATATCGTAACCCAGCAAACCACACCGTCATTGAGATCTCGTAAGCAAATAAAAACAGACCGTCATTGAGATCTCATAACTGTGTAAAACTAACCATTTATGAGATTCTTTAACCCAGCAAAACCCACCGTCATTGAGGTCTCGTTACCAAATAAAAACCAACCGTCATTGAGATCTCGTAACCCAACAAATCCGACTGTCGAAGAGATAATGTAAGCCAGCAAAACCCACCGTCATTGAGATCTCATAACTGTATAAAACTAACTGTTTATGAGATTCTTTAACCCAACAAAACCCACCGTCATTGAGGTCTCAGTACCGAATAAGTCCAACCATCACTCAGATCTCACAATCAAATAAAACCTGACAGTCACTGAGATCTTGTAATTCAGCAAAACCAACTGTCATAGAGGTCTCGTAACCAAATAAAACCTACTGTCATTGAGATATCGTACCCAAATAAAAACCAACCATCACTGAGATTTCTAATCATCACTCAGACACCAAATAAAACCTACTATCATTGAGATATCGTATCCAAATAAAAACCAACCATCAATGAAATCTCATAACCGAATAAAACCTACCGTTCTTGAGATCCCGTAACCCAACAAAACCGACCGTCATTGAGATATTGTAACCCAGCAAAACCACTGTTATTAAGATCTTGTAACTGAATGTAACCGATTGAGATCTCTTGACTGAAAAAAACCCACCGACATTGAGGTCTCGTAACCAAACAAAACCCACCGACATTGAGGTCTCGTAACCAAACAAAACCGACCGACATTGAGATCTCTTAACCCAGCAAAATCCACCGTCATCGAGGTCTCAGTACCGAATAAATCCAACCGTCACTCAGATTTCATACCCAAATAAAAACCAACCATCACTAAGAACTCTAATTGAATAAAACCGAGCGTCATTGAAGTCTCGTAACCCAGCAAAACCGACCGTCAATGACATATCGTAACCCAGCAAAACCCACCGTCATTGTGATCTCGTAAACAAATAAAACCTACCGTAACTGAAATCCCGTAACCCAGCAAAACCGACTGTCATTGAGATATTGGAACCTAGCAAAACCGACTGTCATTGAGGTCTCCGTACCGAAGAAGTCCAACCGTCAGTCAGATCTAGTAACCAAAATAAAAACTCAACGTTATTGAGATCTCGTATCCCAGCAAAACCGACCGTCATTGAGGTCTCGTGACCGAATAGAACTTACCGTCATTGAGATCCCGTAACCCAGCAAAACCCACCGTCATTGAGAGATCGTATTCCAGCAAAACTGACAGTCATTGAGGTCTCGTTACCAAATAAAAACCAACCGTCATTGAGATCTCATAACCGAGTAAAACTAACCATTTATGAGATTCCTTAACCCAGTAAAATCCACCGTCATTGAGGTCTCAGTACCGAATAAGTCCAACCATCATTCAGATCTCATACCCAAATAAAAACCAACCATCACTGAGAACTCTGCAAAACCTCAACGTTATTGAGATCCTGTATCCCAGCAAAACCGACCGTCATTGAGATCTCGTAACCGAATAAAACTAACCATTATTGAGATCTCTTAACCCGGCAAAACCCACCGTCATCGAGGTCTCAGCACCGAATAAGTCCAACCATCATTCAGATCTCATACCCAAATAAAAACCAACCATCACTGAGAACTCTAATTGAATAAAACCAAGCATCATTGAAGTCTCGTAACCAAATAAAACCCACCTTCATTGAGATCTCGTAAAAAAAAAAAAAACCAATCCTAATTGAAATCCCGTAACCCATCAGAACCGACTGTCATTGAAGTCTTGTGACCGAATAAAACTTACCGTCATTGAGATATCGTAACCCAGCAAAACTGACGGTCATTGAGGTCTCGTTACCAAATAAAAACCAAACGTCATTGAGATCTCATAACTGAGTAAAACTAACCATTTATGAGATTCCTTAACCCAGCAAATTCCACTGTCATTGAGATCTCAGTACCGAATAAGTCCAACCGTCACTCAGATCGCACAACCAAATAAAAACTGACCGTCACTGAGATCTTGTAACTCAGCAAAATCGACTGTTATAGAGGTCTTGTGACCAAGTAAAATCTACTATCATTGAGATATCGTACCCAACTAAAAACCAACCATCACTAAGATTTCTAATCAAATAAAACAGGCCGTCATTGAAATGTTGTAACCGAATAAAACCCACCGTCATTGAGATCTCGTAACCAAATAAAACAAACTGTTATTGAGATCTCGTAACCCAACAAAACCGACCGTCATCGAGATCTCGTAAATGGATAACACCAATAAAACTAATCGTTTTTGAGTTCTCGTAGCCCAGCAAAACCCACCGTTATTGTGATATCGCATCCCAGCAAAACCGACCGTCATTGAGATCTCGTAACCCAACGAAACCGACCATCATTGATATCTCGTAACCAAATAAAACTAACCATGACTGAGATCTCCTAACCCAGCAAAACCCACCGTCATTGAGATCTTGTAACTGAATATAACCGATTGAGATCTCGACTGAAAAAAACCTACCGTCATTGAGGTCTCGTAACCAAATAAAAAAAGATCTCAGTACTGAATAAATCAGACCGTAACCAAATAAAAACCAACCATCATTGAGCTCTCTAATTGAATAAAACCGACCGTCGTTGAAGTCTCGTAACCGAATAAATCCTATCGTCATTGAGATCTTGTAACCAAATATAACCGATTGCCATTGAGACCTCGTAACCCAGCAAAACCGACTGTCATTGAGATATTGGATCCTAGCAAAACCGACTGTCATTGAGGTTTCAGTACCGAATAAGTCCAAATATCACTGAGATCTCTAATTGAATAAAACCGACAGTCATTGAAGTCTCGTAACTGAATAAAACCTACCGTCACTGAAATCCCGTAACCCAACAAAACCAACCGTCAATGAGATAGCGTAACGCAGCAAAACCACTGTTATTAAGATCTTGTAACTGAATACAACCGATTGAGATCTCTTGACTGAAAAAACCTACTGTCATTGAGATTTTGTAACCGAATAAAACTAACCATTATTGAGGTCTCTTAACCCAGCAAAACTGACAGTTATTGAGATCTCGTAACTAAAAGAAATCTGACCGTCATTGAGATCTTGTAACCAAATAAAAACCAACCATCATTTAGATCTCGAAAGCCAGCAAAACCCACCGTCTGTGGAATATGGTAACTCAACAAAATATACCGTCAATGAGGTCTCAATACTGAGTAACTCCAACCGACACTGAGATTTTGTAACACAGCAAAACTGACTGTCATTGAGATCTTGTAACCGAAAATAACTGATTATGACTGAGATCTCGTAACCCAACAAAACCAACTGTCATTGAGGTCTTATAACCAAATAAAAATTGACTATCACTGAGATCTCTAATCAAATAAAACCGACCGTCATTGAAGTCTCATACCCAAATAAAAACCAACCATCACTGAGCTCTCTAATCAAATAAAACCGACCGTCATTGAAATCTCGTAAACGAATAAATCCTATCGTCATTGAGATCTTGTAACCAAATATAACCGATTGCCATTGAGACCTCGTAACCCAGCAAAACTGACTACCGTTGAGATCACGTAATCAAATAAAACCTACCGTCATTGAGATCCCGTAACCCAGCAAAACCGACTGTCATTGAGATAGCGTAACGCAGCAAAACCACTGTTATTAAGATCTTGTAACTGAATATAACCGATTGAGATCTCTTGACTGAAAAAAACCCACTGTCATTGAGGTCTTTTAACCGAATAAAACCGACCGTCATTGAGATTTTGTAACCAAATAAAACTAACCATTATTGAGGTCTCTTAACCCAGCAAAACTGACAGTTATTGAGATCTCGTAACTAAAAGAAATCTGACCGTCATTGAGATCTTGTAACCAAATAAAAACCAACCGTCATTTAGATCTCGAAAGCCAGCAAAACCCACCGTCTGTGAAATATCGTAACACAACAAAACACACCGTCAATGAGGTCTCAGTACTGAATAACTCCAACCGACACTGAGATTTCGTAACACAACAAAACTGACTGTCATTGAGATCTTGTAACCGAAAATAACTGATTATGACTGAGATCTCGTAACCCAGCAAAACCAACTGTCATTGAGATTTTGTAACCAAATAAAAATTGTTTGTCACTGAGATCTCTAATCGAATAAAACCGACCGTCATTGAAGTCTCATACCCAAATAAAAACCAACCGTCATTAAGGTCTCAGTACTTAATAATTCCAACTATCATTGAGATCTCTAATTGAATAAAACCGACCGTCATTGAAGTCTTGTAACCGAATAAATCTACCGTCGTCGAGATCCTGTAACCCAACAAAACCGACCGTCATAGAGATCTTGTAACCGAATTAAACCTACTGTCATTGAGATATCGTACCCAAATAAAAACCAACCATCACTGAGACCTCTATTCGAATAAAACCGACTGTCATTGAAGTCTTGTAACCAAATAAAACCTACCGTTATTGAGATCCTGTAACCCAACAAAACCAACCGTCAATGAGATATCATAACCCAGCAAAAACCACCGTTATTAAGATCTCGTTACCAAATAAAACGAACTGTTATTGAGATCTCTTAACTCTACAAAACCCACCGTCATTGAGGTCTCTAATCGAATAAAATTGACCGTCACTGAGATCCCGTAACCCAACAACCCTACTGTCATTGAGATATCGTAGCCAAATAAAAACCAACCATCACTGAGATCTCTAATCGAATAAAACCGACCGCCATTGAAGTCTCGTACCCAAATAAAAACCAGCCATAAGTGAGCTCTCTAATCAAATAAAACCGACCATCATTGAAGTCTCGTAAACGAAATAATTCTATAAATAATAATTCGGATAACACCAATAAAACTAACTGTTTTTGAGTTCTCGTAACCCAGCAAAACCCACCGTCATTGTGATATCGCATCCCAGCAAAACCGACCGTCATCGAGGTCTCGTTACCAAATAAAAACCCACCGTCATTGAGATCTCGAAACCGAATAAAACTAACCGTTTATAAGATCTCTTAACCCAGCAAAACCCACCGTCATCGAGGTCTCAGTACCGAATGAGTCCAACTGTCACTCCGATTTCATAACCAAGTAAAAACTGACCATCACTGAAATCTTGTAACTCAACAAAACCGACCGTCATAGAGGTCTTGTACCCAAATGAAAACCAACCATCACTGAAATCTCTAATCGAATAAAACCGAGCGTCATTGAAGTCTCGTAATCAAATAAAACCCACCGTCATTGAAGTCTCAGTACCGAATAAAACCCCAAAAAAAACCGACCATCACTGAGCTCTCTAATCAAATAAAACCGACTGTCATTGAAGTCTCGTAAACGAAATAATTCTATTGTCATTGAGATCTTGTAACTGAATCGTAAACGGATAACACCAATAAAACTAACCGTTTTTGAGTTCTCGTAACCCAGCAAAACCCACCGTCATTGTGATATCGCATCCCAGCAAAACCGACCATCATCGAGGTCTCGTTACCAAATAAAAACCCACCGTCATTGAGATCTCGTAACCCAACAAAACCGACCGTCATTGAGATCTCGTAACCGAATAAAACTAACCGTGACTGAGATCTCTTAACCCAGCAAAACCTACCATCATTGAGGTCTCAGTACCTAATAAGTCCAACTCTCATTGAGATCTCTAATCGAATAAAACCGACTGTCCTTGAAGTCTCATAACCGAATAAATCCTACCGTCATTGAGATCTTGTAACCGAATATAACCGATTGTCATTGAGACCTCATAACCCAGCAAAACCGACCGTCATTGAAGTCCCGTAACCGAATAAAACCTACCGTCACTGAGATCCCGTAACCCAACAAAACCGACCGTCATTAAGATATCGTAACCCAGCAAAACCAGCTAACTGTTATTAAGATCTTGTAACCAAATATAACCAATTGAGACCTCTTAACCGAATAAAACCCACCGTCCTTGAGGTCTCATAACCAAATAAAACCGACCGTCATTGAGATCTCGTAACCCAGCAAAAACCACAGTAATTGAGATCCTGTAACCAAATAAAAACCAACCGTCATTGAAATCTCGTAACCCAGCAAAACCAACAGTCCTTGAAATCCCGTAACCCGGCAAAACCCACCATCATTGAGATCTCGTAACCAAATAAAAACCAACCGTCTTCGAGGTCTCCTAATCCACCAAAACTGATCACCGTTGAGATTTTGCAACAGAAAATAAAAACTATCAATGAGATCTTGTAACCCTGAAAAAAAACAATCGTCATTGTGATCTTGTAACCGAATAAAAATCAAATGTCATTGAGATCTCATGATTTAGCAAAACCAACCATCACTGAGATCTCATAACCCGACAAAACCGACCATCATTGAGATATCGTAACCCAGCAAAACTGATCGTCATTGAGATTTTGTAACCAAATAAAAACCAACCGTCATTGAGATATCATAACCCAGCAAAACTGATCGTCATTGAGATTTTGTAACCAAATAAAAACCAACCGTCATTGAGGTCTCATAACCGAGCAAAACCCACAGTTGTTGAAATCCCGTAATCCAACAAAACTCGTCATCATTGAGATCTTGTAACCAAGTAAAAACCAACTGTCTTTGAGATCTCATAACTGAATAAAACTAACTTTTATTCAGATCTCGTAACCCAGTAAAACCCACCGTCAGTGAGATCTCGTAACCCAGCAAAATCGATTGTCATTGAGGTCTCAGTACTGAATATATCTAATCGTCACTGAGATCTCGTAACCCAGCAAAACTGACCGTCATTGAGGTCTCGTGACCGAATAAATCCAACCGTCATTGAGATCTCGTAACCAAATAAAAACCAACAATCATTAAGACCAAATAAAACCAATAAAACTGACTGTTATTGAGTTTTTGTAACCCAGCAAAACCATTATTGAGATCTCGTAACAACTAACCAACCAACTAACCCGACCGTCATTGAGGTCTCGTAACTGAATAAAACTGACCATCACTGAGGTCTCGTAACCGAATAAATCCAATAAAACTGTCTGTTATTGAGATCTTGTAACCCAGCAAAACCCACCGTCATTGAGATCTTGTAACCAAGCAAAACTGACCGTCATTGAGATCTTGTAACCAAATAAAAACCAACCGTCATTGACATCTCATAACCCAGCAAAACCCACAGTTGTTGAAATCCCATAACCCAGCAAAACCCACCATCATTGAGATCTTATAACCAAATAAAAACCAACCGTCTTTGAGATTTCGTAACTGAATAAAGCTAACCTTTATTGAGATCTTGTAACCCAACAAAACGCACCATCAGTGAGATATCGTAACCAAATATTAAAACCAACCATCATTAAAACCAAATCAATCCAATAAAACCGTTTTTGAGTTTTCATAACCCAGAAAAACCCACCGTCATTAAGATCTCGTAACCAAATAAAAACCAACCGTCTTTCAGATCTCGTAACCCAGCAAAACCAACCACCATTGAGATTTCACAACAGAAAAAAAAGACTATCAATGAGATCTAGTAACTGAATAAAACCAACCGTCATTGAGATATCAGAACCCAGCAAAACCCACAGTCATTGCGATCTCACAACCAAATAAAAACCAACCGTTATTGAGATCTCATAACCCAGCAAAACCCACTGCAAGATTTTGTAACCAAATAAAAACCAACCGTCATTAAGATTTCATAACCCAGCAAAACCCACAATTATTGAGATCTCGTAACCAAATAAAAACCAACCGTCTTTGAGACCTCATAACCAAATAAAGCTAACCATTATTGAGATCTTGTAACCCAGCAAAACCCACCATCATTGAAATCTCATAAGCAAATAAAAACCGACCGTCATTGAGATCTCGTAACCGAATAAAACTAACTGTCATTGAGATCTCTTAACCCACCAAAACCCACCGTCACTGAAGTCTCGTAACCGAGTAAAACCAACCGTCGTTGAGATCCCGTAACCCAAAAAAACGATCGTCATTGAGATATCGTAACCCAGCAGAACCACTGTTATTAAGATCTTGTAACTGAATATAACCGATTGAGATCTCTTTATTGAAAAAACCCACCATCATTGAGGTCTCGTAACTGAATAAAACCGACCGTCATTGAGATCTCAGTACCGAATAAATCCAACCGTCACTCAGATCTCATAACCAAATAAAAACTGACTGTCATAAAGGTCTCGTAACTGAATAAAACCTACTGTCATTGAGATATCGTAACCAAATAAAAAACAACCATCATTGAGCTCTTTAATCGAATAAAACCGACCGTCATTGAAGTCTCATAACCGAATAAATCTTACCGTCATTGAAATATTGTAACTAAACAAAAACGCATGTCACTTAGATCTTGTGATCCAGCAAAACCAACCGTCATTGAGGTTTCGTAACCGAATAAAACTAACCATTATTGAGGTCTCTTAACCCAGCAAAACTGACAGTTATTGAGATCTCGTAACTAAAAGAAATCTGACTGTCATTGAGATTTTGTAACCAAATAAAAACCAACCGTCATTTAGATCTCGAAAGCCAGCAAAACCCACCGTCTGTGGAATATGGTAACTCAACAAAATATACCGTCAATGAGGTCTCAGTACTGAATAACTCCAACCGACACTGAGATTTCGTAACGCAGCAAAACTGACTGTCATTGAGATCTTGTAACCGAAAATAACTGATTATGACTGAGATCTCGTAACCCAGCAAAACCAACTGTCATTGAGGTCTTGTAACCAAATAAAAATTGACTGTCACTGAGATCTCTAATCGAATAAAACCGACCATCATTGAAGTCTCATACCCAAATGAAAACCAATTATCACTGAGCTCAAAACCCACCGTCATTGAGGTCTCAGTACACCGTCATTGAGATCTCTAATTGAATAAAACCGACCGTCATTGTAACCGAATAAATCTACCGTCGTCGAGATCCTGTAACCCAACAAAACCGACTGTCATTGAGATCTCGTAACCGAATAAAACTAACTGTCATTGAGATCTCTTAACCCAGCAAAACCCACTGTCATTGAGGTCTCAGCACCAAATAAATCCAACAATCATTCAGACCTCTAATCGAATAAAACCGACTGTCAGTGAAGTCTCGTAACCGAGTAAAACCAACCGTCATTGAGATCCTGTAACCAAATAAAACCAACCGTCATTGAGATCTCATAATCGAGTAAAACTAACCGTTATTGAGATCTCTTAACCCAGCAAAACTCACCGTCATTGAGGTCTCAGTACCGAATAAAACCCAAATAAAAACCGACCATCACTGAGCTCTCTAATCAAATAAAACCGACTGTCATTGAAGTCTCGTAAACGAAATAATTCTATCGTCATTGAGATCTTGTAACTGAATCGTAAACGGATAACACCAATAAAACTAACCGTTTTTGAGTTCTCGTAACCCAGCAAAACCCACCGTCATTGTGATATCGCATCCCAGCAAAACCGACCGTCATCGAGGTCTCGTTACCAAATAAAAACCCACCGTCATTGAGATCTCGTAACCCAACAAAACCGACCGTCATTGAGATCTCGTAACCGAATAAAACTAACCGTGACTAAGATCTCTTAACCCAGCAAAACCTACCATCATTGAGGTCTCAGTACCTAATAAGTCCAACTCTCATTGAGATCTCTAATCGAATAAAACCGACTGTCCTTGAAGTCTCGTAACTGAATAAAATCTACCGTCATTGACATATCGTAACCCAGCAAAACCACTGCGTTTTGCTGGGTTACGGGATCTCAATGACGGTAAGTTTTATTCGGTAAGTTTAAGATCGGTTTTGCTGGATTACAAAGTTTCAATGACAGTCGGTTATATTCAGTTAAATTCTTGTAACTGAATATAACCGATTGAGATCTCTTTATTGAAAAAAACCCACCGTCATTGAGGTCTCATAACCTCCTAACCCAGCAAAACCGACCACCATTGAGATCTCGTAACCCAGCAAAACTGATTGTCATTGAGGTCTCAGTACCGAATAAATTCGACCGTCATTCAGATCTCATAACCAAATAAAATCTCTAATTGAATAAAATCAACCGTCCTTAAAGTCTTATAACCAAATAAAACCTACCATCGTTGAGATCCCGTAACCCAACAAAACTGACTGTCATAGAGGTCTCGTAACTGAATAAAACCTACTGTCATTGAGATATCGTAACCAAATAAAAACCAACAATCATTGAGCTCTCTAATCGAATAAAACCGACCGTCATTGAAGTCTCATAACCGAATAAATCCTACCGTCATTGAGATCTTGTAACCGAATATAACCGATTGTCATTGAGACCTCATAACCCAGCAAAACCGACCGCCGTTGAGATCACGTAACCAAATAAAACCTACCGTCACTGAGATTCCGTTACCCAGCAAAACCGACTGTCATTGAGGTCTCAGTATCGAAGAAGTCCAACCGTCAGTCAGATCTAGTAACCAAAATGAAAACTCAACATTATTGAGATCTCGTATCCCAGCAAAACCAACCGTCATTGTGGTTTCGTAACCCAGCAAAACCGACCGTCATTGAAGTCCCGTAACCGAATAAAACCTACCGTCACTGAGATCCCGTAACCCAACAAAACCGACCGTCATTAAGATATCGTAACCCAGCAAAACCAGCTAACTGTTATTAAGATCTTGTAACCAAATATAACCAATTGAGACCTCTTAACCGAATAAAACCCACCGTCCTTGAGGTCTCATAACCTCGTAACCCAGCAAAACCGACCACCATTGAGATCTCGTAACCCAGCAAAACTGATTGTCATTGAGGTCTCAGTACTGAATATATCTAATCGTCACTGAGATCTCGTAACCCAGCAAAACCGACCGTCATTGAGGTCTCGTGACCGAATAAATCCAACCGTCATTGAGATCTCGTAACCAAATAAAAACCAACAATCATTAAGACCAAATAAAACCAATAAAACTGACTGTTATTGAGTTTTTGTAACCCAGCAAAACCATTATTGAGATCTCGTAACCCAACTAACCCGACCGTCATTGAGGTCTTGTAACTGAATAAAACTGACCATCACTGAGGTCTCGTAACCGAATAAATCTAATAAAACTGTCTGTTATTGAGATCTTGTAATGCAGCAAAACCCACCATCATTGAGATCCTGTAACCAAGCAAAACTGACCGTCATTGAGATCTTGTAACCAAATAAAAACCAACCTTCATTGAGATCTCGTAACCCAGCAAAACCCACAGTTGTTGAAATCGCATAACCCAGCAAAACCCACCATCATTGAGATCTTGTAACCAAATAAAAACCAACCGTCTTTGAAATATCGTAACTGAATAAAGCTAACCTTTATTGAGATCTTGTAACCCAACAAAACCCACCGTCAGTGAGATGTTGTTGAGATCTCGTAACCAAATATTAAAACCAACCATCGAACCATCATTAAAGCCAAATCAATCCAATAAAACTGACCGTTATTGAGTTTTCATAACCCAGAAAAACCCACCGTCATTAAGATCTCGTAACCAAATAAAAACCAACCGTCTTTCAGATCTCGTAACCCAGCAAAACCGACCACCATTGAGATTTCACAACAGAAAAAAAAGACTATCAATGTGATCTAGTAACTGAATAAAACCAACCGTCATTGAGATATCATAACCCAGCAAAACCCACAGTCATTGCGATCTCACAACCAAATAAAAACCAACCATTATTGAGATCTCATAACCCAGCAAAACCCACTGTCATTGAGATTCTGTAACCCAGCAAAACTTACCGTCATTGAGATTTTGTAACCAAATAAAAACCAACCGTCATTGAGATTTCATAACCCAGCAAAACCCACAATTATTGAGATCTCGTAACCAAATAAAAACCAACCATCTTTGAGACCTCATAACTGAATAAAGCTAACCATTATTGAGATCTTGTAACCCAGCAAAACCCACCGTCAGTGAGATATCGTAACCCAGCAAAACCGACCGTCACTGAGATCTCGTCAACCCAGCAAAACCGACTGCCGTTGAGATTTCGCAAAAAAAAAGAGACTGTCAATGAGATCTCGTAACTGAATAAAACCGACCGTCATTGAGATCTTGTAACTAAATATAACCGATTGTCATTGAGACCTCGTAACCCAGCAAAACCGATCGCCATTGAGATCTCGTAACCCAGCAAAACCGACTGTCATTGAGGTCTCAGTACTGAATAAATCTAATCGTCACTGAGATCTCGTAACCCAGCAAAACCGACCATCATTGAGGTCTCGTGACCGAATAAATCCAACCGTCATTGAGATCTCGTAACCAAATAAAAACCGACCATCATTAAGACCAAATAAAACGAAAATAACTGACTGTTATTGAGTTTTTGTAACCCAGCAAAACACAACGTCATTGAGATCTCGTAACCCAACAAACCCGACCATCATTGAGGTCTCGTAACTGAATAAAACCGACCATCACTGAGGTTTCATAACCGAATAAATCCAATAAAACTGTCCATTTTTGAGATCTTGTATCCCAACAAAACCCACCGTCATTGAGATTCTGTAACCCAGCAAAACTGACCGTCATTGAGATCTCGTAACCCAGCAAAACCCACAGACGTTCAAATCCCGTAACCCAACAAAACCCACCATCATTGAGATCTCATAACCAAATAAAAACGAACCGTCTTTGAGATCTCGTAACCGAATAAAGCTAACCATTATTGAGATCTCGTAACCCAGCAAAACCCACCGTCAGTGAGATCCCTTAACCCAACAAAACTGACCGTCATTGAGATTTCGTAACCAAATAAAAACCAACCGTCATTGAGATGCCGTAATACAGCAAAACCCACCATCATTGAAGTCTCTTAACTGAATAAAACCTACCGTCATTGAGATTCTGTAACCCAACGAAACCGACCGTCATTGAGATATCGTAACCCAGCAAAACCACTTAACTGTTATTAAGATCTTGTAACCGAATAAAAGCGACTGAGATCTCTTAACCGAATAAAACCCACCATCATTGAGGTCTCGTAACCGAATAAAACCGACCGTCATTGAGATCCCGTAATCCAACAAAACCGATTGTCATTGAGATATCGTAACCCAGCAAAACCACCTAACTGTTATTAAGATCTTGTAACCGAATATAACCGATTGAGATCTCTTAACCGAATAAAACCGACCGTCATTGAGGTCTTGTGACCAAATAAATCCAATAAAACTGACCGTTATTGACATCTCGTAACCCAACAAAACCCACCGTAAGTGAAATCCCGTAACCCAGCAAAACTGACCGTCATTGAGATCTCGTAACCAAATAAAAACGAACCATCATTAAAACCAAATCAATCCAATAAAACTGACCGTTATTGAGCTTTCGTAACCAAGCAAAACCCTCCGTCATTGAGATCCCGTAACCCAGCAAAACCCACCATCATTGAGATCTCATTACCAAATAAAAACCAATCGTCATTGTGATCTTGTAACTGAATAAAAATCCAATGTCATTGAGATCTCGTGACCTACCAAAACCCACCATCATTGGGATCCCTTAACCCAGCAAAACTGACCGTCATTGAGGTTTTATAAAAAAATAAAAACCAGCCGTCATTGAGATACTGTAACCCAGTAAAACCCACCGTCATTAAGATCTCGTAACCCGACAAAACCGACCATCACTGAGATCTTGTAACCGAATAAAGCGACTCCTTATTGCGATCTCGTAACCCAACAAAACCCACTGTCATTCAGATATCGTAACCCAGCAAAACCCACCGTCATTGAGGTCTCAATACCAAATAAATCCAACTGTCACCAAGATCGCATAACCCAGCAAAACCGACCACCATTGAGATTTCACAACAGAAAAAAAAGACTGTCAATGAGATCTCATAACCAAATAAAAACCAACCATCACTGAGATCTCTTAACCCAGCAAAACCGACCTACATTGGGGTCTCGTCACCAAATAAAAACTGCACGTCACTAAAATCTTGTGACCCAGCAAAACCAACCATCATTGAGGTTTCGTAACCCAGCAAAACCGACCATCATTGAAGTCTCGTAACCGAATAAAACCTACCGTCATTGCGATATCGTAACCCAGCAAAACCACCTAACTGTTATTAAGACTTTGTAACTGAATATAACCGATTGTCATCGAGACCTCATAACCCAGCAAAACCGACCCTCATTGATATCTCATATTCCAGCAAAAGCGACCGCCATTGAGATCTTGTAACCGAATATAAGCGATTGTCATTGAGACCCTGTAACCGAAATAAAAACAAACCATCATTAAAACCAAATCAATCCTATAAAACTGGGCCGTTATTGAGTTTTCGTAACCCAGCAAAACCGACCATCATTAAGATCTTGTAACCAAATAAAAAACGACCGTCACTGAGATCTCATAACCCATTAAAAACCGACCGTCACTGATATCTCGTAATCCAGCGAAACTGATCTCGTAACAAAATAAAATCCAAATGTCGTTGAGATCTTGTGACCCAGCAAAACTCACAGTTGTTGAAATCCTGTAACCCAGCAAAACCCACCATCATTGAGATCTTGTAACCAAATAAAAACCAACCGTCTTTGTGATCTCGTAATTGAATAAAGCTGACCATTATTGAGTTTTTGTAACCCAGCAAAACCCACCGTCAGTGAGATATCGTAACTCACCGTCATTAAGATCTCGTAACCAAATAAAAACCGACCGTCTTTGAGATCTCGTAACCTAGCAAAACCGACCACCATTGCAATTTTGCAACAGAAAAAAAAAAGACTATCAATGAGATCTCGTAACTGAATAAAACCTACCGTCATTGAGATATCATAACCCAGCAAAACCCACAGTCATTGCGATCGCACAACCAAATAAAAACCAACCTTTATTGAGATCTCGTAACCCAACAAAACCCACCGTCATTGCAATCCTGTAACCCAACAAAACTGACCATCATTGAGATCTCATAACCAAATAAAAACCAACCGTCATTGGGATCTTGTAACCCAGCAAAACCCACAGTCATTGAAATCCCGTAACCCAGCAAAACCAACCATCATTGAGATCTTGTAACCAAACAAAAACCAACCATCTTTGAGACCTCATAACCGAATAAAGCTAACCATTATTGAGATCTCGCAACCCAGCAAAACCCACTGTCAGTGAGATATCGTAACCCAGCAAAACTGACCGTCATTGAGGTCTTAGTACCGAATAAATCCAACCATCACCAAGATCTCGTAACCCAGCAAAATGACTGCCACTGAAATTTCACAACAGAAAAAAAAGACTATCAGTGAGATCTCATAACCAAATAAAAACCAACCATCACTGAGATCTCTTAACCCAGTAAAAATGGATCTACATTGAGATCTCGTAACCAAATAAAAACCGACCGTCATTGAGATTTCGTAAACAAATAAAAACCGCATATCACTGAGATCTTGTGACCCAGCAAAACCAACCGTCATTGAGGTTTTGTAACCCAGCAAAACCGACCATCATTGAAGTCTCATAACCGAATCAAACCTACCGTCATTGAGATCCTGTAACCCAACAAATCCGACCGCCATTGAGATATCGTAACCCAGCAAAACCACCTAACTGTTATTAAGATTTTGTAACCGAATATAACCGATTGAGATCTCTGAACCGAATAAAACCCACCGTCATTGAGGTCTTGTAACCAAATAAAACCGACCGTCACTGAGGTCTTGTGACCAAATAAATCCAATAAAACTGACCGTTGTTGAGATCTTGTAACCCAGCAAAACCCACCATCATTGAGATCCTGTAACCCAGCAAAACTGACCGTTATTGAGATCTTGTTACTAAATAAAAACCAACCATCATTGAGATCTTGTAACTCAGCAAAACCAATGGTCATTGAGATCTCGTAACCAAATAAAACTAACTGTTATCGAGATCTCGTAACCCAACAAAACCGACTGTCATTGAGGTCTCAATAATGAATAAGTCCAACTATCACTGAGATCCCGTAATCAACTAAAAACCAACCGTCATTGAGATCTTGTAATTCAGCAAAACAAACTGTCATTGAGATCTCGTAACCGAAAAAAAATAACCATTATCGAGATCTCGTAACCCAGCAAAACCCATCATTGTTGCGATCTTTTAATCGAATAACCCAGCAAAACCTACTGTGATTGAGGTCTCGTAACCAAATTAATTCAACCGATAGAGATCTCTTAACCCAGCAAAACCGTCATTGAAATCTTGTAACCGAATACAACTGATTGTCATTGAGATCTCGTAACCCAGCAAAAGCGACCGCCATTGAGATCTTGTAACCGAATATAACCGATTGTCATTGAGACCCCCTAACCCAGCAAAACCGACCGTCGTTGAGATCTCGTAACACAGCTAAACTGACTGTCATTATAATCTCGTACCCAAATAAAAACCAACTATCACTAAGATTTCTTAACCGAATAAAACCAACCGTCATTGAGATCTCGTGACCAAATCACTCCAATAAAACTGACCGTTATTGAGATCTCATAACCCAGAAAAACCCACCATCATTGCAATCCCGTAACCCAACAGAACCAACCGTCATTGATATCTCGTATCCCAGCAAAAGCGACTGCCATTGAGATCTTGTAACCGAATATAACCGATTGTTATTGAGACCCCATAACCCAGCAAAACCGACCATCATTGAGATCTTGTAACCAAATAAAAACCGACCGTCACTGAGATCTCATAACCCATTAAAAACCAACCGTCGTTGATATCTCGTAACCAAATAAAATCCGAATGTTGTTGAGATCTTGTGACCCAGCAAAACCAACCGTCATTGAGGTCTCGTAACCCAGCAAAACCGACTGTCATTGAAGTCTCGTAAACCGAATAAATTCTACCGTCATTGAGATCCCCTAACCCAGCAAAACCGACCGTCATTGAGGTCTCGTAACCGAATAAAACCTACCGTCATTGAGATCCCATAACCCAGCAAAACCGACCGTCGTTGAGATCTCGTAACCCAGCTAAACTGACTGTCATTAAGATCTCGTACCCAAATAAAAACCAACCATCACTAAGATTTCTTAACCGAATAAAACCAACTGTCATTGAGATCTCGTGACCAAATGACTCCAATAAAACTGACCGTTATTGAGATCTTGTAACCCAGAAAAACCCACCATCATTGCGATCCCGTAACCAAACAAAACCATCCGCTATTGAGATCTTGTAAACGAATATAACCGAGTGTCATTGAGACCCCATAACCCAGCAAAACCGACCGTCGTTGAGATCTCGTAACCCAGCTAAACTGACTGTCATTAAGATCTCGTACCCAAATAAAAACCAACCATCACTGAGATTTCTTAACCGAATAAAACCAACCGTTATTGAGATCTCGTAACCCCGAAAAACCCACCATCATTGCGATCCCATAACCCAACAAAACCAACCGTTATTGAGATTTCATAACCCAGCAAAACTGACCGTCATTGAAGTCTCAGTATTGAATATATCCAACCGTCATTGAGATTTCATAACCCAACAAAACCCACCGTCATCGAGATCTTATAACCAAATAAAAAGCCAACCGTCATTGAGATTTCGTAACATGACAAAACCGACAAAACAAACTGTCATTGAGATCTCGTAACCGAATAAAGCTAACCATTATTGAGATCTCATAACCCAGCAAAACTGGCCATCATCGAGGTCTAGTAACCTAATAAAACTGACTGTAATTGAGATCTCATACCCCAGCAAAACCCACCATCATTGAAATCTCATAAACCAGCAAAACTGACTGTCATTGAGGTCTCGTAACTGAATAAATCCGATAAAACTGACCATTATTGAGTTCTTGTAACCCAGCAAAACCCATTGTCATTGAGATCTCATAACCCAGCAAAACCAAACGTCATTGAAGTCTCTTAACCGAATAAAACCCACTGTCATTGAAGTCTTGTAACCAAATTAATCCAACCAATATAGAGATCTCTTAACCCAGCAAAACCGTCATTGAAATCTTGTAACTGAATACAACCGATTGTCATTAAGACCTTGTAACCCAGCAAAACTGACCATCATTGATATCTTGTATTCCAAGAAAAGCAACCGCCATTGAGATCTTGTAACCGAATATAACTGATTGTCATTGAGACCCCGTAACCCAGAAAACCGACCATCGTTGAGATCTCGTAACCCATTAAAAACCAACCGTCATTAATATCTTGTAATTCAGCGAAACCAATCTTCATTGAGATCTCGTAACCAAATAAAAACCGAATGTCACTGAGATCTTGTGACCCAGCAAAACCAACCGTCATTGAGATCTCGTAACCCAGCAAAACCGACTGTCATTGAGGTCTTGTAACCGAATAAAACCTACCGTCATTGAGATCCCATAACCCAGCGAAACCGATCATCATTGAGATCACGTAACCCAGCCAAACTGACCATCATTAAGATCTCGTAAACAAATAAAAACCAACCATCATTGAGATCTCTTAACAGAATAAAACCAACCATCATTGAGGTCTCGTAACCAAGTAAAACTGACCGTTATTGAAATCTCGTAACCAAATAAAAACAGACCGTCATTGAGATTTCTTAACCGAATAAAACCGACTGTCATTGAGGTCTCGTGACCAAATAAATCCAATAAAACTGAGATCTCCTAACCCAGCAAAACCCACCGTCATTGAGATCCTGTAACCCAGCAAAACCCATCGTCGTTGAGATCCCATAACCCAGCAAAACGCACCATCATTGAGATCCTGTAACCCAGCAAAACCCACCGTCGTTGAGGTCTCATTACCCAGCAAAACTGACCGTCATTGAAGTCTTGTAACCAAATAAATTCTACCGTCATTAAGATCCCATAACCTAGCAAAACCGACTATCATTGAGGTCTCGTAACTGAATAAAACCTACCATCATTGAGATCCCATAATCGTCATTGCAACCTCGTAACCCAGCAAAACCGACCGTCATTGAGATCTCATAACCCGAGGTTATGAGGTCGCAATGACGATTATGGGATCTCAATGATGTTAGGTCTCAGTACTGAATAAATCCAACCGTCACTGAGATCTTGTAACCCAGCGAAACCGACCGTCATTGAGAGTTCGTAACCGAACAAAACCAGCGGTCATTAAAATCTTGTGAAGGAACAAAACTGACTGTCATTGAGAGTTCATAACCGAAAAAATAGATTGTCATTGTCATATTGTAACTGAGTATAACCGATCGTCATTGAGACCTCGTAACCCATCAGTACCAACCGTCATTGAGATCTTGTAACCGGAAAAAAAAAGACAGTCATTGAGATCTTGTAACCGAGCAAAACCGTCCATCATTGAAGTCTCGTAACCAAATAAAATCCGACCGTTATTGAGATCTCATAACCCAGCAAAACCGACCGTCATTGAGGTCTCGTAACTGAACAAAACCGGCCGTCACTGAAATCTTGTAAAGAAGTAAAACCGACCATCATTGAAATATTGTAATGGAACAAAACCAACTGTCAATAAAATCTCATGAAAGAAGAAAACATACTGTATTGAGTTCTAAACTGAACAAAACAGACAAAACAAATCAAGATTTAAAAAAAAAAAAAAAAAATACCCAAAAAATATTTTAAGATAACACAAAGACATCAACAATCAGCACATGAATCTCAACAAAGGTGACAATCAAAAGTGTCCTGCCGCAATGCATGCTGGAACAATAGCACAAAACTCTCAGCATGCATCACAGCATGAATAAATTATGCAGCTGAATTATCCTTTTTTCTTTAATTCTAACTATTTGCTTTTATTTTTAGCAGTGGTTTTTGTTGTCTTTTATTCGTTTTTGTGATATCCAGAGGTGATCTTATTGTTTGAATATTTTGTTGTCACCATTGTTGAGATTCATACGCTGATTGCTTATATCTGTGTTTGTCATTGCAGTTTTTCTTTTCTCTTTTCTCCCCCCTGTTCTTGTTTGTTTTAGAGGGTTTTTTTTTTTTTATAGTCTTCTATTTTCTAACTGATTTCTGCAATACAGAATACTGTAATCTGATGTTGCAGTAAAACAGGGTTTGTAATTAAATTTCTGTAGATGAATATCAGAAATAAACTCAATCTGATTAATAATATGTGAAGCTATAATGCTGTTTTATAGAGTTGTTTAATTCTCTGCTGAGATCTGGAGAGATTTAATGTCTTCTTTTAGTTCAGTTGATTTCATTTAAGACAGAGTCAGTTGTAGTTCTTGTGTTTCTGTTTCTCTTTTTTCTATTCTCTTCTTTTCTTTTCTTCAGTGATTCTATTTGTTAACAGGCTTGCTAATGCTAAGATGATTCTATAAATAATATATACAATTTTATGGCTCAGATAAAGTCCGGTTCTGATTGCTCTTGGCTGACATGTGGCATTGCTAAGCCTGCTTGTGGCTCAGATCTGGCAAACAGGAGCAGCCCAGATCATCATACCACACATGGCAGATACAAAGTTGCTATCTGGGTTAGAACCTCATTTTGTAAGAACCATGGGGGGAACAGAATCCAACAGCAAACAATCCAGCTGTTGAAATCTGTTCCCTTACAATATGATGAGAAATGTTGATGTAGTGGCTTAAAAGATGCTAATTATATCCTGTGTGTGCATGGAGCTTAACCAGCATCAGTTTGATAAATATTAGAACCTTCTTGTATAAAAAACATGGAGGGAACAGAATCCGACGGCAAACAATCCAGCCATCAGAATCCATTTCCCCTACCATATGATGAGAGATGTTGATGGAGTGGCTTAAAAAATGCTGATTCTATTCTGTCTGTGGATGGAGCTTAACCAGCATCAGTTCAAATATTTTTGTTGTTGTTGCATTTTTACCTTTTATTGTGATTCACTTTGCTTCCTGTCTACATACAGTTGTGAGGGGATGGGATCTGGAGAAGTCCACAAGCCAGGTATTTAACTCATGTCACCCAAAGAACAACAGCACCATATGTTTGTGTGCTACGCACAAGGCTTTCGGCACTATGCTTTATTTATCAAACTGGTGTTGGTTAGTTAAAGCACCTCAAGTTTTTCCCTCAAGTATGAGACTTAAAGTGTGATTTTCCCCTTATTTATGGGAATGACTTAACGGTTAAACGGATTAACTATTATATCAAATATTTTATATGCAGTACCTTTAAGAGTTTCATGACAGTGACCCAGGTTTTGCCGTTATAAAATTCTATTGTTGCCATGGACGTGTTATTTGTTAATAGAGTTATGCTACACATGTACTTTGATCAATGGTTATGTGAATAAATGCTTAAATTAAAATGTTTATCATATAAAGAGCCTAATGATGTCTCGTTAGAAAACTTAAGATTGAACCTGCTCGCTCCGTGTAATACGTGACGTTTTCCAAAACATATGTTATACTAAGGAAAATTACACTTAAGGTGCTTTATGCAACCAGGCATGGACATCCTTCTACTCCAGTAAACAAATGAAAGCATACAAAACTATGGATGCATACAGCTTTTTTGTTAGTGGTTGCTTATGCAAGTTGTATTAACTTTTGACAAAGCGGTCACTGCACACAAGCATTTTTCGACTGCTCCACCTGACCGCAGACACAGGATTAAGCCACTTTCCAGCGTTTTCAGTCAATTTCTTGTATTTTTCTCCCTGATGAACAACTTTTCATACATTATAAAAGCTCATTGTGGTTTCTCGGTTTGATCGATTAGAGCAAAAATAAATAACGTAAAACATAGGCATTTTATAGTGCTTCCCTATGTAGAAAATCACTTCTTGCCCTCCATCTACATTTCGCGCCAGCCGGTGACGTCATGTGTAAACAACCTAATGATCTGAATATCTATACACACTTATATATACAGCCTTGCTTTTTTGCCATATTTGCCATATGTCCATCACTGTCCAAAGCCAGCCTCCTCGAAAACACATGAATGTGCACAGAACAAAAGCCAGATGATCAGAGAAATTGGATTACATCATGGGTCATTCACCGGTGAGAAAAATTTACAGTACAATGAGTTTAAGAATAGCGAACGTAAACAACTTTTTAAAAATAGACTTCGATGCAGCAAATTGATATTTTGGACATTTCTAACGTGACAGCTTTGAGCACAAAATAAACAACACTGTCTTTATAACCAGAAAGGTGATAGTATTTCAGCAAAAATACAATGTAAACATTATCAGAATATCAAACTAAGTAACAACACAAAACTATCTTTCATGCCAAGGACGGCATGCACAAGACCCGCAGGGATGCTGAGGGTATTTTCATTGGAGGAAACACAATGTTCTTTTTTTGTAGCAAGACTCCGAAACAATAGTCAAAACATCTGGTGGTAGCCTTACGAATCCATGTACCAAAGGTGTGGATGTTGTAGTTTGCTTGTAACTTTGAAAACACAAAAATAGTTCACGATTAGACGTTGGGTAGACAAACTACATTATGCATTACTATAAAACCTCCTCAAACTGGAATCATACCATGTACCTACCTGTCCAAAAGAAACATTGCAACCATGGCATCATCTTTCAGACCCTTCGACTCCCGCGTGGAAAAGCAACATCAATATTAATTTGGGGTTTTAACTCTTTAATGATCCAGCCTTTTTTCATTGTAGCCATTTCTAAGACGGTCTTTCTTTTGGTCGATACTTTTCCAGTGCCACTTGTTGTCAGAAGGAAAGTTAGGTTGTTGCCGTTTGTCTGCAGAGCATACCACTGCAGGCATCATACGTCAGTGTGTTCCTTGTATGCAAACACACGTTGACTGACAGGGAACACATGCGATCATTTTGTTTGGACCGAACACAATGATTGAACGAACATTTTATGGTCCTACGCCTTCCACAGATGATATATTTATACATTTAGACCATTTAACATAGTGAATGCTATCAGGATATGAGGAGACTTTCAATCAGCATAAATTACTTTTTGATACTATCATAAAAATGTCTATCCTATTTGAAATCTTCATGCTGGATATTAGGATAAATTTAAATTAGAAAAGCGTTCTTGACTACTGGAAACAATTTTATAGAGATTGCTGGGGAAGATTACCGTGTGTGTGTATGGTATTATTCCATTCGATGGATAGACAGATGGATGATGGAAGGACAGATGGATAAAAGGCAGTCAGAAAAAAGGTACAGCGTTCTGCTCCTGATTGGAGCTTAATATAACTTTATTGCAAAAATACAAGTTTCATTTCTAGCACAGCATGTACATCAAATCCAAATCCATCTGTACTTAAGGTCAAAGACTGAATATCTATACACACTTATATACAGCCTTGCTTTTTTGCCATATCTGTTTAGATTTAACTCAGAAAGAAAAGGGTAAATCAGTCACAGATCCATGTTTTGTCAGTAATCATGCCAGGGCAGTGTTGCACTGCATATTGGCCAAGCAAAAAAAGTGAGAATTCAATGCAGAGGCACTCCGATTCATCATTAGGTCCTGATTTACATGCAAAACTGTTGTAGTGAAATAAAAATAAGAGAGCATGTGATAGGTTGAGGTATTTGACTTGCTCTACAATTTATGAAAAGAATGTTTGGCCCTGTTTCAAGATGAGAAGGTAACACTTTGATTTCCATGAAATGGCACATTGCACCATCAAACTCAGCTAACAGCTGACAGTCGCTCTTAACACTTTCGATGTGTAAGACTACAACTAAACTAAACATCTCAGGCCACAAGTTTCACCTCAACATCGTCCAAGAAATTAAATAAAATGAATACAAAAAGTATTCATTTTCCAGTGGGGGGAAAAAAGTGAAATAATCTTGTTTTGAACTGCAATTCTTGAATTTAGCACTATTATAATAAGCATTATTATATGGCTGTAAATCTATAAAATGGACACTGGCACCCAGTTACGTTGCCTTTCACAAACCAAGGCACTGCAGACAGTTCGGTCCTTCTGTTTTCAATATCTGTTTCAAAGTCTTAAAACAACCATGAAATAGTTTTGCACTTAACAGTTAATGTAGGATATACTGTATAAATCAAAAAAGTTAAACTGCTGCTACTACAAAATGTAAAAAAAAAAAAAAAAAGAAAAAGATCACAACAGGTGTTGGTGCTACTATTGGGCAGAACAATATTGTACACAAAAATATCGACACAAATGCCAATGAGGTTTTTGAAAGTTGACTGTTGGTACACTGGAGGAATCTGATGTACCTTTAATTACTTACACACCGACATTACAGCCCTCTAAATGATGTAGTTACACAACCATTGTTTTCCCATAAAAATGGGAGAAGTTACAACAGAGGAACGCTTCTAACTTAACACTTCTGAAGTGCACTAAACTTGAGTTAACATAGTTAAATTACAATCACAGAACTAAGGTTAGCTTGAAATGCTATTTGAAAACTAAAGCATATTTGTGCATATACGAAGCAGACACTATATCAGCAGGCAAAGTTTGTAAGTTGTCGTTTTGTGTGTTTCTGTCAATTAAGATGCGGTCATTGCGGCATCCCTCACAGTAAAGTGCTCTGTTCTTCACAGCTTTATGCTGCGATCGTGGCCAATTAAAGTGAACTTAACCCACTGGAAGTGAAAAGTGGAAACATTTACTGTAGGTCACAGTGCAGGGAGTGACGTCCTTCTTCCAGCGTTTAAATGCAGCAGCTGCATTTAAAATATGGTTTCAAAAAATGACCACTCCCCACTCACATTCATGTCTGAACCAAAGCAGTCATGAAAGCTAAAAAAACCTTCCTGCTTTTTGCTGTGTGAAGAGCTTCACAGAATTGGCATGGGGTCTCATGTTTACTTTCAAGACAGAGAATGAATGTGTTGAAGGATGCATCTCCAGCATGACTCAGCTGGTCATCCTGTAGTGGTTCATATGGGCTCTGCAGGCCTGGCAGTAGCTTCTATTTGGCTCAGCCGGGCTCTGCTTGCACAGCCCACAGATATAAACAGGAGGGCCACGGGACAGTCCACCACGTGGTTCTGTCCTGGGGAAGACATGAGTGCCTCCAGCCCTCCAGTCCCTCTCAGGGGGCACATCGAGGCGGAGGGGTTGGGCTGGCGGCTCTAGGTGCCGGTGATGATGGCTCGAGTAATGCTGGATTGGGGTGCTTGAAGCAGATTGTTGTTGTGGATGTCTGTAAAAACCATCCATTGTTCTACTAGATGCTGTAGTGCGGTGAGGGTGGGACAGTGTGGCATAGGCCGCGTCTGGGTAGTTCCGGGGCCCTGGGCCCACTGAGGGTCCTGACCTCGCTTGGTGCGCCGGGGGCCCAGATGAAACTGACCTACGGAGGGCCCGTGGAAGGGTGCCGTAGTTCAGTGCGACGTTGTGGTAGTTTTCACAGGAGAACACTTCACCCCGGTCAAGCACAGCCAGAAACTTGTTGGCCTTTTGGCAATCTCCTGCAAAGAGCATTGAAGATTATTTGAGTTGTTGTTTAAACCAGTGGTTCTCAAACCTTGTCGTAGGACCCCCCACCACTGCACATTTTGCATTTCTTCCTCATCAGACACACCCAACTCAACTCTTGCAGTCTCTACTAATTAGCTGAGGACTTGGATCAGGTGTGTCTGATGAGAGACAAAATGTGCAGTGGTGGGGGGGTCCCAGGACAGGTTTGATTACAAATCATGATTAATGCCAAGTTTGATTATTAGGATGTGATTAAATAAATATATAATCTGTGTGTTTCAGAGTGAACAACAGCACTGCACTTTTACACACGAGAAGCTTATAGCAGCAATATTTTGTTTCATATTATTATTAGTAATAATAATGATTATTATTATTATTATTATTATATAATCATCAACATCTTATAGTCTTGTATAGATACATAATAAAAAATTGGCTAAATTGTGCAGCTTAAATGAACAAGTACAGCAAACCTTAAGACACATTTTAAATCACAATCACAATTTTTATCAGAAAAAAAAAAAACGCAATCAGGGGACAGGAAATGGTTAAACAGTCAAACTGAATGCAACTTGTAAGATGAATCATCAAGCTCTAATTTCATTATCCTCAAACTCATAAGTGCTTTAGGTCCTTTGACCAGTTTACCAACAAAACTGTTAGAACGCAAGACCACAGACAACAACATAGATGGCAGTCTCTTGCATCTGTGTCTGTGGCATGGAGGCTGAACGAGCAGGTGGGGTGAGATGGTTACCTGTTTGTCCATGAGAAGGCCTCAGTGTCTGCTGGTGCAGGTGTGATGGAGGGGCGGGATGGTGGCGGTGGCTTGGGTGAAGGTATTGGGGCTGTGGTTCGTGAGGGAACATAGGAGGATTGTGGGAAGGAGGGGGTAAAACATGCTGTGAGGTGGTGGAGCGACGTGTGGGGGGCTGCACATTCACATGCTTTGACATCCTGGAGACATGGGGGTCCTTTATGGAAGAAATAAAAAAGAGGAATGAAAGGAATGAGTGAGGAGACAATGTGAAAATAAGACTCAGCCAGACAAGGACAGAAATGACAACAAGAAATTTAAAAAAAAAAAAAACAATTGATAACACAAGAATAGATGGACATGTTAATTGTAGGAAATATCAAAATTAAAATAACAACAACAACTTAATCTCTACATCAGTAGTTCTCAAACTGGAGTCCGCAGACTACTGGTGGTCCAGGAAGGATTCCAAGAGTTCTGTGACGATTGGCTGATTTAAATAAATAAATAAAATAAAATAAAATGACTAAATAAGTTAAATTATAACTAACAAAAACAGTTTTGCAGCTGAAGTGGTATGTCACCTGTAAAAGTTTGAAAACCACTGCTCTATGTTTTGCAGTTTTATTGTGTTCACTACAGTAACACCAGGTGGCAGTATTCCTCTTTCAAAATGAGTTCACAAACATTTAAAACTGCAATTACTAAACCATGATGTAGCATTTTACATATACTGAAAAAAAAAAGTACTCGAAAGCTGCAAATTAAATGTTGCTAATGTATTTTGAGTACATAATATGTGGTTTGAGCGTCTGACCAATGGAATTTAAATTGTGAAAAACCCACAAAGCTGCGAGATGGGGGTACATCAGCCCGTCCTCCAATGACAGTCCCACTGAGACTCCGAGCAATTCGTCGCAGGTTCTCGGCACTGTATGATTCATCCTCACCCATTGGTGCATCATAGGCAGCAGCAGACACAGGCTGAACACACACATAATGACACACTGCATTAGCGTTTCATATCCTTATCAACAGTAACAAAGTTCTTCACTTTGTCTAATGATAATTATACATACATCTTACACACGCTTCAATACTATAAATACTACTGAGAAAATGCATGTGTGCCAACTCACCTTCTGAAGAGGTTTAGTGCTGTATGATGGCGTCCTGTAGGCACTCCTCTCGATCTCTGCTGTGGGGGTTTTAGAACGGCCAATTGTGGCAGAGAATCCAGAGGTGTGCTTACGAGAAGAAGCGGGGCCTAGTAAAACATTACAATTGTACAACCTGAATAGTCTCTAGAAAGGATTTCTCATTAATTATATATAAAATAAGTAAACAACGACAACAAGATTATGATTTTACTAAACGTAAAAGAGTTCTACTTATATAAGAGTTACAGTTGAGCTCAAAAGTTTACATACCCCTTGCAGAAGCTGCAAAAATGTTAATCATTTTAATGAAATAAGAAGGATCATGAAAATTGTATGTTATTTTTTATTTAGTACTGTCCTTAATAAACTATTCCACATAACCGTTGTTTACATAAAGTCCACAAGACAAAAAAAATAGCTGAATTTATAAAAATGAACCCGTTCAAAAGTTTACATACCCTTGATTCTTAATACTGTGTGTCATTACCTGGATGATCCACGACTGTTTTTTTTTCTGTTTTGTTTTGTGATGGTTGTTCATGAGTCCCTTGTTTGTTCTGAGCAGTTAAACTGAGCTCTGTTCTTCAGAAAAATCCTCCAGGTCCTGCAGATTCTTCAGTTTTCCAGCATCTTCTGCATATTTGAACCCTTTCCAGCAGTGACTATATGAATTTGAGATCCATCTTTAAACACTGAGGACAACTGAGGGACTCAGACAAAACTATTACAAAAGCTGCAGACATTCACTAATGCTCCAGAAGACACAATGCGTGGATCATCCAGGTAATGACACACAGTATTAAGAATCAAGGGTATGTAAACTTTTGAATGGGGTCATTTTTATAAATTCAGCTTTTTTTTGTCTTGTGGACTTTATGTACACAACTTATGTGGAATAGTTTATTAAGGACAGTACTAAATAAAAAATAACATGCAATTTTCATGATCCTTCTTATTTTGTTAAAATGATTAACATTTTTGCAGATTCTGCAAGGGGTATGTAAACTTTTGAGCTCAACTGTATATGGATCCTAAGTGAGGTCTTGTTCGAAATTACCTGTTCTGCTGGCAAGCTGAGGGCTGTGGCCCCGTGGGGCTCGGGGCATGCTTGGAGCCTTCAAGCTGGCCTGATAAAGTGAGTCCAGCTCAGACAGCTCCTCACAGGGTGAGCCTCGTCCCGACCGTGCACAATTCTGGGAATTGTAGTATCGATTGACATTCTCAGCCCACCTCTCCACAGGCATAGGGCTGGCTGGATGCTGCTCCAGTGCTGGTGATGAAAGGGATGGAGGACAGGGGGATGAGGGGGAGCGAAGGTCTGCTGGAGAGTATGGGGAGGAGTCCATCACGGTAGGCCGGCGATCAGGACGTTCCAGACTGCGAAAGGACCAATTACGTGAGTGTGTCGGGAGTGATTTTTGACAGGAATCAGAAGCATGGCTGTGGGGCGCGTGGGTTAGGCCACGAAGAGACTGAGGTCGAGGTGGGTTCTGCAGTCCTTCCCCAGAGTTGGAGTGATCAGAGATGGAAGGGGTGGAACGGGCACTGAAATTAGTTGGACCAGAGGGTGTATTGAGTGGAACTGAGGACTGGAGAAGAGCCTTGCAGCCATTCACTGCAATAACAGGCACAGTGGCAGAACTGCATTTACTAGCAGTTTGTACAAGAGAGTTTGTGATAGTTACGGGGTCTCTGGGGCCCCACGTGTGTGAGTGCGGCCCATTCTCTGTAACAGCAAGAGGACTAGAGTTGTCTCCTGTGCTGCCCTGCTGCTGAGAAAGTGTGTCTGCATGGTAGGAGGAGACAGGAGGTCCGGGGGCTTCAGAAATTGGTTTATTTATAGACTGAGGTTTCATGTGGAGAGGTGACGGTGGTCTTAATGCATCTTCTGAAACTGCCTTCTCATCCTCTTCTTTAACATTTGTCAGAAGTATTTGGACTGGGACAGACTGTTCACTGAATGAAGAACATAAAAAATAACAATGAGTTTCTGATAATAAACCGTGAACTGTGAGTCAGTATCTTGCACCAGTTCTTGTTGTCATGCAGCATACAGATTTATTTCAGCCTCTCTAAGAGTGACATTACCTGGGCAGCGCGTTGCAATATGGTCTCTTACGCTAACCTGACTTTCAATCCGCCAAGCAACTTACAACAGTAATGATCATTGTTTTTTAAGGAAAAATGCATGTTTCCTCTTCCTGTGTGCGGGGCTCCTGGAGCACACACACACACATACACAACCGCAGCCAGCAGCAGGTACCTGAGGGGCTGTTTCTGTTCCTTCTCTTCCTCCTGTTGCTTCTGCTGCAGTTCCTGCTGCTGCATGCGCTGCTGCAGACCTCGTGCTCTCCTCATGCACTTTTGCATCCTGCCCTGAGCGTTAGCGCTGCTCTCATGCAAGGTATGCCTGAGTTTAGCTACAACGCAAACAAAACAAAACAAAAATAGGCAAAAGAAAAAATGTAACAGATGCAGAAAATAAAGAGCCGAGTCATGGGGCGCATGCAAACATTACGAGGAACTGAAATGAAAAGGATCTTAATGTTTGACTGAATTATGGGGAAGGGGTTGACGGGAGGGTTACACAAATAGGGGAGATGGGGAACCTAGTAAAATCCTTACACAAATGTTAAATTCTCTCAAGCACAAAATGATTAAATTATAATGAAGTTGACTTAAATCAAAATGATTTGTAGTTCAGACAGCCACTGAACTAAAAGAAAAGCAAATTACCCGAGCCTAACACCACATCGCAGTATAATTAATTATAAGTAATTACAGAACGACAATACTTTCATCATCATACAAGCTGCAATCTACTCAACCCTAGAGAGGCTCTGGAGACTGTGAGGCAGGTGGGGGAGTGAGGTGTGGATAACACACAGGGGCCAGGCCATGGAAGGTGAGATCGTATGTGTGCGTGTGTGCGTGTGTGTGTGTGTGTGTGTATGTGTGTGTGTGTACGCGTGCATGTTTGTGCATGTGAACACCCCATAAGTGACAAACCTCAGGGTATGACATACACAAGACAGACAGACAGACAAAAAATAATATTGGTAAGTAAAGCCTTTCACATTGATCAAAAACAGAAAGACATAGACAACATTTTATTGACATTTATAAAACCGATAGCTCTGGTCCTGGGGCTGGATTCACAAAAATCCAAAGAACAAACTTAGGTCTATTCTTATACTTAGAATTTATCTTAAACTTCCTAAGTGCAATTCATAAATAAATTCTTATTTTTCTTAAGAAGAAAATGGCATGCTTTGGAAGACTCGCTGATCAACTCAATGAAAAACACTTTAAAGGCCATCTTTTCAATAATAACCAACTGCAGAACAGCAGAACCATACGTCACAGCAGCGCCAGGCCAGCAGTCTCACACCAGTATTGGGGTGGAGCTTATAGCGTCATTAACGGTAGGTTTAATGGTTTGGTGGGTTTCGCATTCATTAAGGTTGAAATTATCTTTATAGTGAAGAGTAGGGTTAGTGGTTGGGGTGGGTTACACGATTGTCAGCATCACCCTAACTTCAGGTCTGACGCTATCGGTCCTCCGACTGCTGTGACGTGGTTCTGCAGTTAGATATATCTCCATCATTTTGGTCTGCCTGCAGATTACAGTAATAATCATATTAAGGAGGCACACTATTTTCATTGCAACTGACGCGATGGAAGTCTAGCACTGCGTGTCGCATTTCTAACGTAGCATGTATTTTCAGCTTGCAGTACAAAATATTCTTAAGTTAGAAAATAAGAATGAGATAGTAGTTAAGAATTTCATTCTTAAGAATGTTTCATGAATCCAGCCCCCAGATTCTGATTGGTTATGATCAAATATATGCTTGAGGCTGTGCATCACGTAGTGACTAGTAGGGTCAGCCGATATTGGTTTTTCAATACAACACCTAATGTTGAAATGTAATAAATATATTAATATGGTCAAATTTATTAAAAAGGGTTTTTAATTATTTCAACTGAACTCATTTTTTTTTATTATTATTTTTTAAAAACAAGAAACAAAATTTGTTATTCAATGGCAATCCTGTCGTTAGGTTTAGGAACTGGCACAAAGGCAAACAACTTTTGTTTATCAGCCAGCCGGACATACTTATTGGCTGACGCAGATCTCAACATGGTCACACATCACATCATTACTATATGCAGAATAGGCCAGACCCCTTTTCTTTATGGCTACTGGTTACAGGCAAACCGGCTTGTATCATTGTGACCTCACAGCCAAAATCCAGTCAGAATAAGTAGTAAATGCAGACTTAAACCATGACCCTACTAGTGTCTTAAGACAGAGAGGTATATTTAGTCAGTGTGTATCTGGTGTATGACAGCACTGCATTACAGAAAGTCTCTATATTGAAACAGAGACAAACGCACTCAAACACAGAGATGTACAGACACACAAACTCATGGCAGTAGTGATAGCAGAAGCAGGCTGAGGGCAGGATTACTTACACATTGCTTCGTTAACCACAGACAGAGCGGTGGCCACCTCTCCTGCCTGTTCCAACCTCAGAGATTGGTCTAACAGAGTCTCTGCCTCCAACACACACCTTTCAAAGCCTTCCCCTTTCCCTGCAGGTGACAAACATCATAGCATAGCGCTTTTCAGCACGGAAACCAGCACACCTGCGTTTCATACACCCACATACACATGCAGTCCCAAGCCCAAATGCTAAACCACAGCAGAAACCCAAGAAATGCATCCGGAGACAGAGCCACTCCCTTCACCCTTGTGTGGCATGCTGACGCCATACCTTGGTTCTGGAGCTCGTCCAAATCCATGAACTTGCTGGGTCTGGGATTAAAGCCCATGGCCGCCTCTTTCTCCTTTTCCTTTCGCCTCTGTAATTCTTGCTCCTTGGCCCGGCGAGCAACTTCCTCCTGTAGCTCATCCAGTTCACTGCGGCCCTCACCTGCTACACACAAACATTATAATATTAAGGAAACACTCTGTGATGATCCATTGCTGCATTCATACTGTCAACTATTTCTGTTTTTTTCACTGACAGTCAGAACAGACTGGACCTTGTTGCATGCATGTAAACAGAAAAAATAAAACCCTAAAAACATTTTTTTGGCATCCAACTTTCCAATGTCATCTGACTTGCATGCAGTGTTGTTATTGTGCAGAAAGAAAACTATAACTGAAATAAAGATGAAACAAAATAAAAACAACCATCAGATTAAAAATGCACAGAAATAAGCTGAAGTAAAAAGACAAACTAAAACTGAAATGAAAATTAAATAAGTAATAAAAATGACAAAAGCACAAAAATTTAACACAGTACATAAACTTAAACTGGAACTAAAATTAAAAAGCTAATTTATAATATTAATAAATAGTAGAATATAAATAATACTAAGTAATGATTATATATAAACCCCTTGTTTAAACCCCCTTGTAAAGCCCTGATTCTCTTCTTAATTCTGAAACATTCGTCATTAAAAAAAGTCTATGCATTGAGCTTTGCAGAGTGAAATCAGCCTAAGAGGCACATAGTTTTAATATGCAATATTATATATATATATATATATATTATATATATATATATAAAACACACCATAGACAGTGGCCAAACATATCTATTCTGGTCACATGGAGAAGCACAAACAGATATAGCAGTTGATATTTCTCCAGGGCAGATTCATGTTCCTCAGTTTACATAACAGATATACAGAGATAACATTTCACAGAAAGGAACAGGATGTATTTGGCCACTGATTCCACTACATTCTGCTTAATACTGCTTGCTTAGTATATTAAGTCAATTTATTGAAACAGCAAGAAAAGCCATGTGACACCTAGTTTAAACATTTGGAAAGAATGATTCATGCCCTAAGGTAAAGAACAGGTGAAATCGCCCACATGATGGCTGTATGACGACTATAAACACACATGATCACACTGTACACACCTAAACTCATGTGACTGCTGCCCTTGACTGACGCTTTGACATCCTGCAGTAGGGCACTGCTGCTCTTGGATTTGGTGACAGGTACAGTTTTCCATGACGGGTTGGCTTCAGGTGGAGGCTTTTTCTTTCCTCCTTCTTGTAAGCTGGAAAACAGAGAGAAAGGGAGAGAGGGAGAGAGAGAGAGAGAGAGATGAATAATGTGCCAACAAAGATCCTTATGAGTTCTGATAAACATTTTTGCATCATACCTGTGCATGCCATTACTGGTGCCCTCGCTAACAGGCATGTCCAGACTGACAGGGCTGTTACTGTTCCTCTCACTGCTCTCGTAGCCACTCTCCATCCTCTGGATAAGTCGTGGGGGCTGCTCTGACCCTCGTCTCAGGGGTCCTGGCAGGTCTCGCAAGGTGGTGTGCTCCTTGGATGCCGCCAAGTCCCCCTGAGGCCCAGTGTCTTCAGGCAACAGAGCTCCTAGCGGACTGTACCCGGCCTGCTTGCGGCGTTCCCTGCTAAAGATGCTATCAATGTTGAGGGCCTCACGCCGAGGCTTCCAGGGCGGACGGTATCGCCCTCCAGAGGAGCTGGACTTGGACTCGCTGCTGGTGCTGTCAGCTTCCCAGTCTTGGGCCTTAGTGCTGGAGTCAGGTGGGCAAACTGAGCCCGAGGACGATGCAGAAAGAGGCCGGTTATGGATAATGTTGCTCATAGTCTCTTTAAAGTCTCTAAGTCGACTGGAGCTGGGTTTGGGTAGGGAACGAGGAACCTGCTGCTCTTTTAAAGTCTCGCCTGTTAGAGAGAAATGATAGAAAAAAAGAGAAAAAAAAGAGGAAATGTTATTTTTACATAACCTAACATTACTGTACACAGCCAGTACAAGCAACAGTGATGACTAATGCAGCTCACATTTATTGCCCAACATGCTATTCAATCCTCTAATGATCTGTCAGAGCATCAATCAACTGACCACAGTTACGGATTGTTAACCTGGGTTCTATTAAAATAACACAATTGTTTGTTTTTTGTATTGTGGTTTGGTGACAGCATTATATTGTTTAAATACATACCTTCACTGTGGTAGCCGGCAGATAACACCTCATCTGTCTTAGAGCAACGACTTCTTGAATCACCCCGGACCTCAAGTTTTCGTGGCCTGCTGGCACTTCTTTTCCGGTCCAAAACACCTCCCTTTCTGTCCAAGACCCCGTCTTTTCTGAGAGTGTGGCGTTGCACTGGATCACTGTCAGTCAAAGGACCTTCACAAAATAAACAACAAAAGTTATTGTTGGAGTTGTAGAGCAGCAGGACTAGGACACAATTAGGGGGAAAAAAAATTATTAATTGCGATTTTTCTGATTAAAAAAATAAAATAAATAAAACTCCATGTTTCCTGTGATTGTTTGTATGGCAGCACAATTTGGCCAAATATTTTGTGATTATATATCAATATGACTATAAAAAAATTAATAAAAACAAAATAATAATTTGTTAATTGCGATTATTATTACTAAAAAATTTTAAACAAAACAAGGAATATTCATTCCCTCCAGTTTTTCATGATTCTGCAATTGAAGAATACAAAGCAATCCTGCATAATTCGCCATTATATTGCAAAATAGTAACACATTTTAAATTGATAAAATTGTCCATCTTGGCGGTTATTTCTTAAGTGCATTTCTGTAGGTCTTAAAGTAAAAGCAACATAATATACCCGCTGCTGTCTGTGTCGTTAATGTTATCAAAAAAACAACAGGAAAAAGTTACTTTGAAAAAATGACAAACTCAGAGCAGCTTTTGTGTGGCGCAGCATTTACTGTGAAGAGAGACATTACAAAACACAGGATAACGTGCTGCCACATGTAAATGAACACAGTACCACACTTCAGTCTGAAACACGCAGTGCATATTTATATTTAATTAAATCAAAGCCATTTGCAATTTGATAACAGCACTAAGTCAGGTCATTAATTGTGCAGCCCTAAACAGGATGAACTGACTACTGTATGAATCAATGCATCTAGTGTCAATATATCTAATATGGTGTCCAAACTGTGTTTGATTTCAGTGTGAACGTATATACTGACGTACCTGTGGTTTCCAGGCTGCTGTGGGAGGCAGAGTCGTTGTCAGGGTTACAGATGACGGTTCCCTGGGAGTCAGAGGAGAAATGGGAAGCCATAGACTCGTGGTGGGAGTGTGAATGCTTATAGCTGTAGCTGTCTGTGGAGGAGTCTGTCCGTGTATCGCTGGAAATTGATGGCTCACGGCCTGACAAAACAGAAGATTTAATGCTTATCACTAAAGCTACCAACTGGAGATTTTTACATTTTTAGCAAAAAAGAGTTAGTGGCAACTGCCCAAATAGAACACTAAGATTTTGTGGGTGGTAGCCAGGGAGTTTGCTAGGGAGGTGACAGGGCATTGCTAGGTGGTTGCTACAGTATTCTGGGTGGTTGTATCATAGTGGTTACCAGTATATTTTAAGGTGAAAAGCATACTTTAGTACTTCAAGTAGATTTGAATACTGATCTAATGAAATATACAGCTATAAATGAATTTTGGACAACCACAGCTGATGATTTTTTTCCTGTAAAATTAAATGGATCTTTTTTACACTAATAGCCTTAGCAAACTCCACTAAATATTTGTCTAAAAAGCAATGCACAGATATAATTATTATAATCAGATATGAAATATTACTCATTTTGTTATGAATTAAACATTTGATAACGTGTGTAGAACTTGCTCCTGAAGCAATGAAAGAAATAAAGTGAATTCTATGATTAAAACTAGCCTTATGATGGTGTGTAAGTACCTGAATCCTCACTGTCGTAATATGCTTTAGTGTAGTGATGTAAGTCTAGGCGCGAGGCCAAATCCTGAGCTGACACTGGCGTCCCCCGGGGGTCAGCATAGAGCAGCAGCAGTGGCTGGTAATGCCCCTTTATACAGCGGGACACCACATCCTTCCACTTGGGCCCAATCTTTGAGAAAGAAAATGACAGCGAGAATGAGAAACTATAGTTTTAAAGCAGTTCAAATAATACGTTTGACAGATTTTCAAAATATCAATCCCTACAGATCTCAACTAAATGTTACTGTCACACTGTGGGAAAACTAAACAAAAGTAGAGGCCAGGTTAAAATGTTCTGGATACCTGAAAAACAAAGTTAAGACTGAAACCCAAGTCCGACACATTTCAAACAAATCTTACCCTGACTCCGACTTCTCAAATGGACGACTTTCTCTATGCTCCCTCCATAACCAGACGGGATGTCCGAGCGGCCACAGTAACAGACAAGCATGCATGAAAGCGTGAACGAGTGAGCTTTAGTGTGTGTGTTTGTTTGCGGTGGACTATCATGGCGGTTTCTCTCTGTAGGCCACGCCCTGCCGCTGTCCAGCTGGGGTTGTAAACAATAGTGGGATATCCTTGTTTTCAGAGGGCTTTTGTAAGAGCACTGCGCAGCTCATATGCAGGTCAGCATAGGCTTGCCAGACTCCACGAAAAAAGCTGCTTTGTATGCAACTGTCCAGGATCCACAGTCCTGCACTGCTATTATGAAGATAAAATCCTGGATGTTCAGAACTACGGGAATGACACACCCCTCTGAGTGACATAACAAATTATCTCTGTTTTTATTCAAAAATATTAAAACAGTTATTTGTTCCAATGATCTATGTCAACACTTACAGGAATATGGCAATAAATGTATTACTAAAAAGTAGCTATGCACAATATTGGTACCACATCAGTCATCAAACAATATTAGAGATTGGTATCAGCTGATATTGTGGAAAGTTAATTGCGCATGTTCATTTCCTATATTTTTATATTTAGATTATCTTTGCTGTTATCTCAACTCTTATTTAAACTTAATCTGTAAAAACACTAAAAATAAATAACGTTAAATGTAATCTTCAGAAAATCTCAAAATGAATATCCATGTCATACTTTATATAATAAAATATTATTTTATTTTTCACTCGTTTTGTATTTAATACCATTATTATTTAAATTTAAATAAAATTTACCATTTATCTGTTATCAGTCAAAACATGATTTTTTTTTATTACCGTTCAAAAGTCTGGAGTCTAAGATATTTAAGTCTCTTATGATCCCCAAAGCTGCATTTATTTGATCAAAAATACAGTATAAACAGTAATACTGTGAAATATTATTACAATTTATTAATGCAAATAGCTTTTTTATATTGTAATATGTTTTAAAAAGTAATTTATTCCTGTGATGTCAAAGCTGAATTTTCAGCAGCCATTACTCCAGTCTTCAATTGTGCAGCTTAATATTGTTGTGGAAGCTGTGATAATTTTACAGGATTTTAATATTACAGGATTCTTTGATGAAAAGAATAAGTTCAAAATAACAGCATTTATTTGAAACAGAAATCGTTTGCAACAATGTAAAAGTCTTTAATTTTGCTTTTGTCAGCATAAGTCAGAATTTTAATACTGGTGCATAATCACCACTCATTGACGTTCACGTATGAGTGCAGTGTCATTCTTGTCTTTATGTTACGACCATAATGTACACTGATGACTATTGAAATGGAGCAAGCTACTGGCATGTGCACATACACCTGCATACATATACACACACACACACACACACACACACACACAAACACAAACACACACTCCTGAGTGGTGAGTCAACAAGCTGCCGAATTATGTAAAACAGCACGCAAGCACTAACGGAGCAAACACACATACATTCACCCACCCACTCAACACATGCTGGGAGCCTGTGGGGCACTGCTAAATAACGAGCCAACACATTGGACTATCCCAGTTAATGATTCTACACAAACTCCCCGTGGACAGAGCAAGCAGGGAACATTAGACAAGGGCATGTATAAATAAAACCATATGAACAACCCTGACAAACCAGCAAGCTAAGAGTTTTGTCTTTCACATTCACCGGTTACACTAAGCCCAGATGATTACCTCTTTTACATGAGCATCATCAAAGTAAATCCACTTGCGGATTTTGGTTTGGAAGAAGAACGTAGAGTAGTGTTTGCCATAGTAACAGACCACGCCCACCAGGTAGAGCTCCGCCTGTTTGGCCTTGTCCTCCGTCACTCGGTAGAACAGCTACGGGTGAAACGAAGGAGAAGAGGTTGCTTATTACTTATACATACATACATACATACATACACATTCACATACACATACACACACATAAAAGTAGATGCACACAAACCTTACAAAGATTAAGTGACCATGAGATCTTTCAAAGGCACTAAAAACATCTGTGATAGAGATCATCAAAACACCTCTCTTGATCTCTAGATGCATTTCGGCTGTTTGAGCCTGTTTAATAAGGTTTACATTTCACATTAAAACATGAACCTGGTACTTTGTGAAATGTTAACCCACTTAGAATGCCCTGTGCCTGATCTGAGTCCTAAGAAAGCATAAACTCGGTGGCAGACAGTCGTTTTTAAGTGTGAGTCATTGTCATTGATGCAACAAGTTTGACAAGTTCTGCCTGTAATTCCCATGTGCATCACAGTAATCTCAGAGTCGCAGCACTGCTGCTTTGAGCCTGACTGCATTTATCACCATCTATATCAGTCAAAAGTTTCTGTTTTTGGCTGTGGGTTTGTTCATCTATCATCTGACTTATGTCAGCAGCACTGAGTATAGTTTGTGGGATATTTTGACTACTGGTAGGGAGCATATCTTACATCTCCGAGCCGCAGGACGGTGCCCAAGCTATGAATGACATCTTCTGCCAAGTCAGAGTGGTCTGAGTCCCACACCAGGCCAATGGTGATGATCTCTGGGGAGTTCATCAGGACACGTCGAATACGGAGTTTCTCTCCACAGTTGCCCTGTAGATAAGAAAAAGGGAGAGGAAAAAATAGGGCTTTTTCATACAGGAGCTTATTGAAAAAAACAACAAAAAAAAAAAAAACATTTACGTAAACTGTTACATACACGGTTACTATTAATTCTCATTCTCAACTTACACAAGTCACCCTAACACAGTTCACAAATCACATACACACACCCATAATCTGTATGTTTGTTTGTGTTTAGGTTGCATGTGAAGCATGTCTTCATCACCCCTGAGGGTCAAGAAAACATGTCTGTTTCAGATCTGTACACCTTGTTCTTCAACTTTCATACTGAAAATCCTGCTGTAGTGTTAAACCTCAAAAAACGTTTACTTCCACTAGCACAATGTTATATAATAATGTACTGACTGAATAATTGTACTGATTGATTGTTGTATGAATGTTTTATATGAATATCAAATAAATCGAACACAATTTAATTATATATTTAAATGAGGAAAAACTACTTGTCAATGGGTTAAGAAACAAACTTGTTTTCCCTTTAAAATTCCCTTTAAAAAAAAAAAAAAAAAAGTTTATTCTTCAGTAACAAGTATCTTTCTTGTTTTTAGAATACACCTCTTTTTTTCTTCTTCTTCTTTTTTTTTTTTTTTTTCCTGTATAAACAAGCCTTAACATTACTGTTCCAAAGTTTTTGGTCGATAAGATTTTTGGAAGAAGTCTCTTACACTCACCAAGGAAATATTGTGAATATTATGAAATATTACAATTTAAAAACTATTTTTCTATTTTAATACATTTTAAAACCCTTTAAATTATCATTTAGAACCATTCTAATATGCTGATTTGGTGCTCAAGAAACATTTATTATTATTATTATCAATGTTAAAAACAAAATGTTTTTGTGGAAACTGACATACATTTTTTTCAGGATTCATCGAAGAGAAATTTCAAAATAACTTTATTTTAAACAGAAATCTTTTGCAACATTATAAAGGTCTTAACTATCACTTTTAACCAATTTAATACATTTTTGCTATAGAAAGTATTAGTTTCTTAAATTCTCTTTTTGCCAGTTAAGTAAAGATATCTTGTTTTCAAGGATGTTTAGATATTTTTGCTGGAAAACAAGACAAAACTTTGATTAAGAAAATGTGATAAGCCGTCATCCCTTAACAATGGAAATCCTGATCTGACACAAAAACAAATGTGAGTGTGTGTGTGTTTTGCTTAAGAAGTTAGTCCTCCTCAGGGCCACGAGACAAATTAACATTCCACTGATTGCGTCCTGTTTTGACCCAACGATTACTCAAAGGCCACCATCCTATTTAAACCCAGACAAGCACACGCACACACGCGCACACACGCACACGCACAGTCCCAGGCTTCATTATGCCTAATTAGCACTTGATTTGATGGATCTGAGTGTGTGGTGGTCTGTGGTAATGCTAACCGGGCAGTTGCGCAGGTCTCCCACGGTGCTGGCGTTCCTCAGCAGCTCTCCAAACATGTCTGGGGTGGGCTTCTCTCTGCATTCCAGCATTCGCACTGCCTGGTTACTGTAGTTTAACCAACACATGTCATACATTAAGATATTACAAGCAATAAACTGCAGCTCTCATATCTGTAATTATAGGTGAAGTGTTTGTATTTGCTGGCTTTGACTTAATAATGATGAAAAAGCCTATAATTACTCTATGACTTCAAATGGAGTTTGTAATACTAACTTAAATAAGCGATTCAAGTGTTTGGGTGTGATTGTGTACAGTGTTTTTGTATTCAGGAGGGTTTTCCTGAGGTCATTGTCCAGACCGGTTTGATCTTATTGTTGCAGCAGAGGTCACTGCACCTCAAAGACACTGCAACACTGCGTGCCTGGAGCAACATCACAGCTCAGGCAGATCTCAGGGTGACAGTCTTGCCAATGTCACAATGTTACCTGTACATGCTCCACTGAGTGAGAGTGTGTATATAATACAAAGGAGAGTTCGTCATTCCACACAATATCTTTAACATAATTACTCCCACTGACATTTAAATACATTAAATATAATAAAAATTATAATAAAAGAAATTTTGACTGAATGAGAGCCTCGTTTGAAGCTTTTGCCACGGTGATAAGCTCAAAAAAATGTTGATTATAAATATACCTATAATTCCACCTAATAATTAACTTAAAATTATATTTATTCTTATTAGAATGTTGCATGTATTGAAACCGATCAAAGCCTGCCTATGCAGACTGTACTGAACGTTCCATGTAGGCAGTAGGCAGCGAGGCAGATCAGGCAGAAGTTTTGAAGCAGAGACAAACTATATTGCTTAGCTGAATATTGTACTAATTTATTAATCCTTGAGAACATTAGTTGTAATCCTTGTGACAGTACTTGAACAGCGACAGTACTCAGGTTCAAGGACACAAGGAGTCAATGTCATTGTGTAGAAGAAAGTGCTTCTCCTGTCAGCTATTCTTCCTCTCCTTCACTGTCAGCTATTATCATAAAAATCCTCCTTAATCACAGAGCCGCATACTGGAATATTCATGAAGCCCTTTTATTGTTGTTGTGCTTTCGTCTGTTTGTTCACGACGGAAAGTCTCTGCCGCACTGGCAGTCTTAATGCAGTAATCCAGACTGCGTCTGCAACTCACAGCTCTAAAAGCAGATGTTGACAAAGTCTGACTGCAGAGGTTCAAGGGGAGCTGCTCTGCTGTGTGGCTCGGCTTTGTATCTGGCCACTCATCACCCATGATTAAAAGCAGAGAGCAGGAGACCTAGAGTAATATTTAAGCTGGCTGTTGCCATGTGTTCTTTGCCATTGAGGGAATCTCTTTCTGTTCTGATTGATTTCACTGTGTTTGATGTGGCGCAGTGCTCATTTGCTCAGCTGGAGAAGAGTATAGGACATGATGTTTTCTGTGCTGTGCACAGTGTGGCCCTTTTTGGTCCCAGCTTTCAAAATGACCTCATTCTTTAGCATCACTCACTTTTGTGCATGTGTATGTGCTGCAGGGATGTTTTTGCTCACCATAGAGAGGTGGTGGAGATGTAGTGGACCATCTGAATGAAGGGTAAGGGGTCTGAGGAGGCTCCACAGTTGCTGCACACACACTAAATGAGAAAGAAAACAATATCGGTTATGTAATCCTTTCTATACAAATGGAGTGGTAAACATTTAATATTAAAAACTAGGTGTATTAGGGTTTAATACAATACAATTAATTAATTGACAATTCATTTCCATTTTTTTTTTTAAAAATATGACTTTCCTAGGACCTATAGGAACTTTATGTCATTTATGATCTTTAAAATGTATTTACAAAGATATCACATTTAAAGAGACATTTATAGCACAGTGAGCAAAAAGTTTTTAAAAAGTTTAGAAGTGAGCAAAAATTATAAATATAATACTTATGTTTGATGCATCATTGCATGTTATTATAAAAGAGATATGATTAATGAATATTTAATAAAATAATGGGAAAAAAATACACTTACTGACACCTGTGCAGTGCAGGCAGGTCAAAATAAATAAATTAATATCATCATAGACCTTTTTCATGATCTAATCAAATTTTGATGTAAACCATTTTAGATTTTTCCCAACAAATATTCTGCCTTTCAGAAATACGCCCCATTACGGAAGTGAAATGCATTGCCAGTGTGTTTCATGCTGCCTTCAAAAGAAAAGATACTTATTAATTGTTACTACTAATTTCTTCTTGTTTATAAAGAGGATTCACCTGCTCAAAGAGTGTCATGGCAAACTTCTGGTGAGGGATGCAGTGTTTGGCTGTGCAGATGTCTTCCTTAGTCTCATCAGAGATGTGAAAGTGGATCCGCATGAGGATATTCTCCTGTGTGAGAGAATTATTGCTAAAATATTAACACAAATCAAAATCCAACTAAAGAGAAACAGTGTGTGTCCTGCATGTCTCATGTTCATGGATTCTCACTGTCTAGTGGGTGTGTAAGGAGTCTGTGGATAACAGCATGTTCAGCTCTTTTGGCTGAGAGTTATGGCTGAGGATACTGGGTTGGGGGGTGATGGGGGCTTGTGTTCTGCAGGGAAATGTTGAAAGTTCATCAAGCATCTGCCTTTCACCAGTGTCTCCAGTCTTGCATAACAGCCAGACAACAATGGTGGTTAAAGAGAAAAATGTTTACATTTGCAATGGTTGCAGTTCTTACTGGTCAGCACATTGTACAATGTTGCTAAAGCAGTAGAAAGGGGCTGAGACAGGGAGCCATTCTTTATCTTATATGTTTTGATACTATGCCCCTTAAAATGAGCCATTAGGAGGAAATTAATTACAATAGGAGATAAATACATAAAATAGGAGATATCTCTCTCTGTGATTACATCACCAAACAGGAAGGTTTACTTTTCAGTGGATCGCATAGCAGCTATCTGTATTATCAATCATCCTGCCAAAAACTGACATGGAAGCAGACATGACAGGAAGCAACAATGAAAGGAAAAGACTTGAGATAGAGATATAGTTACAGGACTAAGAGGATAACAAACATCTTCCTTCTACTTGCACTGATGGACTCAAGACACGTCATAAGTTGAGCTAACAATGTACACAAGAAATATTTAAGACCATGCAATTTCCTCTTTAAGAAAATCTACCTCTTCAGCAGAGAGTATAACGCGGCATGTGAAAGCATACTAAAGAAGATGGAAAGAGCAAGGACATGGAGGAAAATAGGAGGAAAAGCAGGGGGAGGAAAGTGAAAGAGTGATGGTGAAGAGTCGAGAGCCCTTACGAAACACTCAGCTGCATCATCCATAATGCCGAGCTGGAAACGCTGCTCATCCTGGAAGGTTTTGGCTAGAGCGCAGCGAAGAGCATCAGAGGGCAGCACCTTCTCACTGCTGAACTGGAACTGCGCAAAGATGCTCTGAAAAAAAACAAAACAAACAGCTCTCTGTTAAAGTTAATCAAAGAGAACCTTACCAACACTTCACCAACCTGTTTCTTTCAAAAATACATTTTCAGAAAAAAAATCTGCAAAATGTATGTACCTTAGGGATATAACCAGTCCCTCCAGGATTCCGCGATCGCAGAATTTACCACAAAATCAAGCAAACACTGCAAAATTCAGAGGGGCTTGCAATTTTTCTAAATTCCCGCAGATTTTGGGCCTGAACGCATCGTGTGACGTCATCACAGCGTACATTCAGCCAAAGGAAAGCCCACTTCAAAGTAGGCTATGTGCGCTGAACTTGAATCAGTCGATAAACAACGGTTTGTGCCGTTGCTTCGGCAATGCATCTATCAGTCAGTCAATCACCGCAACAACCCCCGTCCCGCTGTAAGCACACAACTCTCTCTCTCACACACTCAGCTTTGACACAATCTGCATTGTAAAAAGCGCTATATAAATAAAGGTGACTTGACACACACATCGATTCCATCGGTTCAGTTTATCAACAGTGTCTGCATGTTGCATAAAAGAGGCTTGCGCACTCTGTAAACAACCCCAAAATGGACGAGGAGCAGGACGGAACAATTGAAGTAGACACTGAATAAAAATGTATTCAGTAATATAGCGGGTTCCAGGGTTACCCATGTACAAACAGCAGGCAACTACTTTACCTACTTACCAGACACTGCTTGTGTACTGATTTTACTTTCGAACTTTATAGTTATGTTCTTTTGCACTTTAATCTGTTTGAAATAGGGCTGCACGATAATGGTTAAACTGATAATCACGATTATTTTGCTCAAAATTATAATCACGATTATTAATCACGATTATTCTATCAAAAAGGGTAATGCTGTAATGGCCGTTTTGCACGTTCTTTACCAACCTACACTTCACCCAAAAGGCCTGTAGGTGGCACACCGACTTTATTTAACCAACTATGATAACTTTGTTAGATGGTAAATCAATACAAAACACATGGTTTTGGTGAGCGCTCTGTAATCTGTATACATTAGATTTTTAAAGCAACACAATTCGTTTGCAAATGAGACAAACCACAGATCCAGATTGCCCTGCAAATTAGTGAAGCAAAGAACAATGCTCTTGTGGAGTCAAATTTAAGGCTTTGTTAAGACCTTTTTAAGACCTGAAGAAATAAAATGAATACTAGGCTATACATTAGGGGTGTGCAATATTGACAAAAAAATGTTATCTCAATATTTTTAAAGTTGTTTCAAAAGCAATATTTTGCAAGTCACTGTCTTAATGAGTCATTCATTCAACCGATTTGTTCAAACGACTGATTTGTTCAGGAACGAAGCAAGTGACAGTCTCAAAACGCCAATCAGTCAATCAGTATAAAAAAAACACTTTGTCTGGAGACTTGCATGGAGACTGTTCTGCTGTTCATCATTTTGAAATTTTCGCTGACAAAATGAAAAAAAAAAAAAAAAAAAAAATTGACAATATTGTCTAAAATGTAACTCAAAATGATAACTTATTGTTCATTTAAATATCACATTTGCAATGGTTCTGATTTGGGGGAAATGGCACTCTTGCTCACGTGATATTGTATAACTACATTTCATATGATATAATTATAAGACAAAAACTCATCGGGGCAAAAATGCCAATGTACCTTGAATTTTGAGGGCATATAACTGCATAGCCTACATCATGCGATGACAAACTCAATGTCAGCTCGCAATCGTTAAAATAATAATTACGATATCATCATAGACGATACTATCACACACCCCAACGCACATAAAGAATGAACAACTGTTACTGAACTGACATTTACCCATTTTCTTCTGCTGTCGTAAATTCCGCGAGGCAATTCCACAAAGAAAAATAAAATAAAAATAATATGTACGCTAATTAGATAGTTTTAATTTGGTAAACGATTTAGATATGTCCAAGTCAAATTGTCAGCTGAAATTTAAGACCTCTCATAAGTAAAAATAAGACTTAAGACTTTTTATGGCCTTAAATTTTAAAAATCTAATTAATTTAAGACTTTTTAAGACTTTAAGAACCGTTCTAAAATGCTTAACGTGGCTTAATGTACTAAGACAGTGATATTAAAAGACCAAACTCCGTAAACATCATAATAAACCATACTGTACAGCAAAGCAGATGAGCCCAGAATATGACACGCAATTCATTTAAACGTTAAGTGTTTTCCTCCCACAGAAAACTGTTTAAGAAAAAGCTTAACGTCACTTAATCAATGTAGCCTACTAAGTGATATTAAAAGATCAAATTCTGCACAAACCAATTTTTCTGTATAGTATGCTTTATTAGTATAGTGTTTACTAAGTCTTTTAATGTCACCGTCTTAGTACATTAAGCCAAGTTAAGCTTTTTCACGTTAATCATTTTCAACTGATTTACATTGTCACATAGGTTGCAAAAGTGCATTCTGCTAACAGTAAGGTGGAGATCCGTGGAGATCCTTAAGTAGTACCTTAAGTGTATGTATTACTACTCTAAAGTACTAACATACACTTTTTATGGATAGATAAAGGTACAATTTTTGCATTTTTTTTCTGAAATTATACAGTGGGTTTTAAAAGGGCACCTGGAAAAACAATTTAAACAAAATTATTTTTGGTTTGTTCCACAAACAATACATTTGTATTACTTCCGGATAGTTTTAAATGTAGCCAATAATCACAATTTTCACTTTGTATGAAAAGAGCAGCGTGACATTCTTAAAAACATTTTTGCTTGTGTTTTACAGAAGAAAGGGTGACATCATACAGGTGACATGAGGGTGAGTAAATGAATGAACTGGGTGAACTATCCCTTTTTCCCCTCTGAAGCCACATTTAAACCCTGCATAATTAAGTGTCTCCTGGTATATGAACACACCTAAGATTTCCCATGCTGTAAGAAAGCAAGACATGCCTGTCTTTAAGACTTCTGTGCTGAAGGCTGAAAAACTCAGAGGTTGGAAGCAAGAGATACACTGGACTTATGTCACTGACAGTGAAACATACTGGAGTAAAGTTAGAAAGACACAGATAGCTGAATACAGAGGCAGTATTACACCCATGAAAGAGAGCGGACAGGCTGACAGACACATCGTCCCAGTCCTGTATGAGAGCAGACAGGCAGCCCCCTACTGCGCTGGCACAGGGCTCAGGAGAGAGCTCTTTAATTTCCAGCTGAGTTATTGAACTTTTGATGGAAAGCGCCAATGGCACTCCTGAACATTAGAAGGAATCTAATATAAAATGAGAGTGAGGGAGGGACAGAAAAGAAACGGGATGGAAAAAGGAATGGCACGGCAAGAGTTGCATACACAGAGTTGCATACACTGCTTGCCACGCAGCTCTAGTTAAACACAAGATGGCTAGTTTTTTGACACGTCTATTCCTTATAATGCATTACCATATGTTTTTATTAGTAGATCAACATGACATAATACTGGTGAAAAAGTCTTCCAAAAGTACAAGAGACAAAGAAATGTCTGGAAGCAGAAAAAAAAAAAAAAGTGATTCTTTTTAAAACGATTTTTATGTTTTTGTATCCGAAAAATAATATGCAAAAGCGTTTTTTAATAATTGGTCATTTGTGCTTTTTGATGAAATAACTAGGCCTCAATAATCATTAGAATAAACCATACATTTTAAGAAAACAATTAAACTAAATAGCCAGTTAATTATCGTCTTTGTTTCCTACCTGAGAAAGGTGATTACATAAAGTTGAGTAACTTATGCAAATAAAACATGAAATAAGTTAGTCCTTTTTGAATGCACAGTGGTGTAATGTCCCTGTTTATAGACTTACCAAATTGAGCCATTCATCAGTAAAACCAACATAAAAAAATAATTACTAATTAATGTCATTCCAAACCTGTATGACTATTTTATGCGGAGCACAAAATAAGATATTTTGAAGAAAACTGGTTACCAAACATTGTTGACCATTGACTTTTAGATGCACAAAACCACTAATATATTTCTCAAAATGAGAATGAGCATATTATGCTTTTTTTGGGTGAACTATGCCTTTAAACAAAAATATTGTGTGAATGTCTTATAAAAAAGGAAACTACTGAATTAGAAAAGCTATAATGGAGCAGAGATTCCTGTCAGCTCCATGATTTAAATGCATCATGAATGCTTTACCTTAAGAGCACAGAAGATGCAAGAGTCCTCCATACACTTGTGTGTGGTGAGCTGCCGGAAACTTCGCCGGAAGATATCCAGATGCCAGAGAACCTGTAAGAAAAATGCGAAATTAGACTAAAGCAATATTTACATTGCCTTCTGATATTTGAAGCTGCCTGCGTATGATACAAAAGCTCTCTGAAAGACTGATAAAAGGTTGAATCAAGCATCAGACACTCTTCAACACACCTTCTAAAATGCCCGAGAAGCTCTAGTCATCAAAAATGTATCCAGCTCAAAAAGCACTTGCTGCTCTGCAGCGCCTGCAGTTGACTTTCCACCTCTTCTTAAATGTCTCTCTCATGAGGGCAAGACATCTTAAGAACAGAAGCTGGTTTGGAGATTGAGATTTTGCAAGCTGCATATGATCCTGACAGACTCCTTTCTTTAACGATCTCCTAAATCCAGCTTTCTTGACACCTCGTAATCCAATCTCATCCAATCACATGAGAGAAACAATTGTCTTACCAATCAGTTGCCCAAGATCTAATAAACCCATTTAATTTATCCAAGAGTTTGAAGAAACAGGGCGCAGGTTAACAAGCAGAGAAAATTCTGAGTTTGAGATGAAGCGGAGATGTTTTCCAGCTTTAGTCTTTCATCTTGAGGAATGTATGCATCTCCAGATGAAGTATGATACAGAATGTCAGCGGAACAAACAAAGACCTGCTAGCTTCCTGCCGGGCAGCCTGCATGCACGCACAGACACACAATCATACACACCTCCCATCTGGCCGTGCCCAGGAGGCTACGGAGGCCGTCCTGACCCCACCTGCCTGCCATGAGCTGGGACTTTGTGTGCCATGGCCCCGCTGTTCACCCGGCACGTCTACACGCTTGCATGCTGAATTATTGAGAGAGCTGTCAGTCCCACTTAACACAACTCCGTTACCCAAATGAATCTGCTGTCTAACTTTACCTTCACAGATGTCTTAATAACTCTAATAGTGATAAAGTGTGTCAGTGAACTGGCCTGTAAGACCTACAGAGCTGTACATTTGCTTTACTTTGAAAAACCCTTTAAAAATCTGTAGTGCTGACAGAATACATTTTAGAGAGTAAATTCAGAGACACAAATCAGAAAACATCTGTTTGACAGCAGTTGGGGCATTGTATGCGTCTCTGCACAATAAAACAGTACTCAACAGCACTGATCTCTAAGGTCATTCGGATCACCCTGTATGACCTTCTGCTGACGCTCTTTGCATGGCAAGAGGAACTGTAAGGCAAGTGAATGAAATGTATGAAATGCAAAGCAGTCTTAGCTTAAAAGCTTAAATGTAAATGTTTGCAAGGAAGTACAATATGCCCAACAGAGGACTTAAACAGCAATACCACAGTATCATCACACTCAATAAACACACTTTTGTGTTTGCAATGCAAACCACATGGTCTTAGGAAATTGTTGCTTAAGAAAATCAACTGGTGAAGTTTTACTCAAAATCTTGGCAAGCAGGTCTAAAATATAAAAGATCTAAATGTTTCAGGACAGAGTTAAGAATTGGGTGCGAATCTGTTTTCTAACGATTCTAATTGATTCATAAATTTCAAAAATCAATATTCTAAACATCTGTTAATAACTTGATGTTGACGGAACAGTGCAGCACCCTGACAGTTTAGAGAACACACAGGCTTGCAACGGGGGACAAATGAAGCTTACTTGACAACAACAGTTTCTAAATCAATATTTTAACGAACAGAAAACAGCCTTAAATAAGACATGCCGGTATACAATATGATGTGCCATTCAAATCGAAATTCGATATATGTGCATATATCAAATCGAATCGAAATTCGATTCAAAATCAAGAATCGTGACCCCAAGAATCGATTTTAATCGAATCGAAAAGATTCCCACTCTCTGTACATTATGAACCAATCAGCAATGCTTTGCCATGTGTGTGCTATCATTGTCCAGCACGTGTTAATGAATTTATGGTTGTCTTGTGATTTCCTGTATAATTATAATAACAGGATAACCTGATATTGAAAAATGTATAAACAAGTTTTAAAACAATTGTAAAATATTAAATCTAGTAAAATATTAAGTAATATTAAGTACACAATTAAAATATTGACTAAATGTAAATTATATAATAAAAATTAGAATTCCTAATTATAACCTTAATTATGCGTTAGATAGTTTGGGTTTAAAAAAACAAACAAACAAACAAAAAACAAGCTACACTGTAGAAGAAAGAAACAGGACCAAAAACCTTAGAGAATGACATACATAAAGACATTTTCTGGACTTTTCTAACAATAAACATTGTGCCAGAAACACATCCTGGTCTCCGGGTGTATGTACACAGCTCTGCAGACACACAGGGACATTCTGAGCCAGTGGCCATGGACTAGCTAGTGTGTCCATGTCTCAAGCGGTCAACATCAGGGCACAGTGTCCCCTTCTATTGATTTGACATCACTGATTTGACACTCAAGTTCTGGGAGCTTTTGACATGCCATTGAGTTTGCCTCTGAGAATGTCTAACAACAAAATCCAGCTTTTCAACCATCCAGTAGAGCTGCATAGATGTATAGGATGCGACTGGTCGTATTGATGAGAAGCCTGCAGGACCTTACAAGAAGTACAGGTGTTTGTTAGCCAACCTGGGTCACATCTACTCATTAAAGCAATGTTCTGACTCACCATCATCACTGAGAGGAATGTCAAGCCTCTGTAAGGGGACAGTAGAAACTAAAAGCAATATGACGGTTTAAAAAAATAAATATATGTGCAAAACAAATAAATCCCAGCAAGATCAAGGAAGCTTTAGACAAAATCTTTATGAAATGGTCTTTTTAGATGAAAAGAAGCTGAAACTGATCTACTGTGGAGTTTGTCATCGTGAAATACATGAGCTACAACAGATCGTTGTTGAAGATTAGTTCAATAAGATTGAGCAAAACTACAGGAGTCCCCAAACTGGACAGATCAGAGATAGCCCTCTGCAAAGACGGATACCACGGCCCATTTCTAACCCAATTACATGCTTCAGATCCATGCGACAGAAAGCAGAATGAAATTTACTATGACTGACTGAAACTGAGTTAGTTCCTTCAGCTCATCAAACATTGAAACAATGTGAGCGGTCATGTGAGGACTTCCCTTCATGAAACATGACCATTTCACACCATGTGCAGCATTTCTTGTTTTTCAAGAACAAAACTGGACTAACAATGTCAGGGCTTAATGTGAATAATTTTTTTTGGCTTGCCAGCAGTCCAGAACGTTATTTATATTATAGAATATAATTGCAATATTTCTGGCCCCACCAGAAAAAAAAAAAAAAAAGTATATATTTATCCACAGTATTAAACTGGTATTAATAGATTAATAGAGCAGTATTAATAGATTTATCCACAGTATTAAACCACATTCACCAGCCTAAGACTGTCACAGAGACAGATTTCTCTGTGATTTCTGAGGACACCTGTTTCAGTGATATTAGGGCTGTCGCGATAATCACAATATTGTAATACCACAATACTGACAAGCTAACCGCAGAGGAATGCAAGCAACCGTTGCAACCGCACTGTTCATGTTTTTTTCTTTTTTTCATGAGGATATGCCCGTCTTGTTTTAAACTTCATGCATGTGTATTGAATGTTAAATAAGTTAATAATGATAACAATAGTGAAGAATGTAATTTTTGCCGCCAACTGTCTGTTTTTTTTTTTTTTTTTAATCTTAATTAAGGAGCGGGGGTTCAAACTTCAGCTAGCCGGCAGGAGCTGCCACTGACAGGTCATGTGACCTGCCACTATCCACTGGCAAGTCAGTTGACCTTCCAACCAAGTTAAGACTGCTGAATACAGATTTATTCATTTAGGCTCACTAAATTACAAAAAGTTACAATAATTTTCTATTTTCTATAAATTGCTTAAAAAATACTTTAACTTTTTTTTTTAATATATATTATGTTTATTTTCATTCACGTCTGACTGGTTACTGCCACTCCTGGCAGCTCAGTCCAGCCAGCTATTGAGCTCTATTCAAATGGATATTTTCTTTTAAATGATCCATGTTTAAGGAGCTTTATCCCAAAAAAAAAGTAGTCAAATGAACGTGATCCCGACTGCTGGGTTGCTGATGCTTCGCTGGCAGCTCAATGTTGAGCCAGCCACTGTTGAGTTGCATATTTAACGCATTCCCTACCACTCTCACATTATTTTATTATTGTGGACTGGGAAGTTTTCATAACTCATTGACAGATATTTGTTCTTGTTTTAAGCATAAATTTATTTGGTTTAATTTTTCAAGACTTCATTTTACATTTGCATCTCAAGTAAATGTATCAAAGATGTTTAGATATATATATTGGAAAACAGGACAAAAATACTGAAGAAGATATAACTTTTTTTGCAATGCATGCAACATTTAATGCCATAAATCAGAGCAGAAAGTCTTAAATAAATAAAATTAAGACCTTTTTAAGGAAATGTATTTGTGTAAGAGGGAATTAAGACATTTTAAGACCTTTTTAAGGCCCGTAGAAACTTTCTGTTAAAAGTCAGCAAGTTCTCTAAAAAAGAAAAAATTCACAATTCCTCAGAAAAGTATTCAAGCAAGCTTAATAAAACACCACAATTTGATCTGCAGACAAAAAAAAAAATACTGTTTTTACCCCCAGGTTGAGTTCATTGTCTTGCCATATTGTTAAGCTTCATGGCAACAGACAATCCAGCCACGACGCTCCCTCAAACACCCAACCCCCCAAACCAGTCATAACTGACGCTAATTTGTAGCTTTAGACATATTATCAGCCAGCTAAGCCCCTTTATTTCCATATAGCTGATTATACAGTAATCCAAAAATAGAGGGTAAGTAATGGCAGGTTGCTCTGCAGGGTAATTACCGGCCAGGACAGTGTGCGTCTGACAGTTGTTTGTGGGGTCTAGTGCAGACAGCGCTTGAATCATCACTAAATCTAATGCAGGCTCCAACGAGCAGCACAATGGATAAAAGGCACAGCGGTTTCTGTCTAATGGCGCTCATGCGTGAAGAGAGCTACGAGTGAAGAGCCAGTGCACTGTTCCTACTGCTGCCATATGCATCTAGCCGCTTGACTTGTTGCTTCAAATGGCTAATCATGAGGGGAGCACAATTTCTGCCCATGAGAGCAAGCATCTATTGAGGTCATATGACGCACAAGTCATTAATTAATGAGAGAGTATGCAAAATATTTATCCTCGCAGCCTACAAAGCAAAAGCAGATGCGAACAATTGATGAAAACATCTTGTAAATCTCATGTAGGGTTCCCTCAAAGTGTGCTAAGCTTAACTGAGACCACACTGGTTTACTTGATACATTTGAAATACATCCATAAAAGCACCATATAAAGACTAATTATTTGTGTCAAATGTCATGTGTTCAACTCAGAAACTATTTGTACTTTAAGTCCCTGATAAGATTTCTGAAAGCATAAGGAAGTAACATGTAAGATACATTTATATGAACATTTGTCTTCCTACCTGTAAAGCACTGTTCAGGAAGCAGCTGTTCTGTCCCGGCTCGTTGATGAGTCCTTTGCTGGGTGCGATTGATGTCATGGTTCGCGGGGTGAATATGCCCTGTAACCCACTGCTGCCAGATGCAAAATAGTTTCTTTTCCATGACATGGTAGAGGAAATCTGTATTGCTCAAACTTTATATTGTCCCTCCGCTTAACAATAATCTCACGTTCATCTTTCCAAAGTGGAGGGGAAATGCATTAGTGCTGTATCCAATAGATGCAAATATTTCTTAAAAGTTCAAATCTGTCAATGGCCACAATTTTTGCAATCAGAAAATATATGTATATATATTTGTACTGGTGAAACGTTCATCCAAGGGCGTTGGCTTCTTGTCCTCTTGCATCAGACAAAAAAAAAAAAAAAAGAAAAGCAAATGCTGCCTCTTGGCCTTGATAACTGCTCTCTGGGACTCAGTTGTGGAATTTCACACTGCTATACTCAGTATTCTGGGTTGTGGGAGGTGTGGTGATCTTCACTACAGCGTTCTGTGCTACACCCTTAAACAGAAGCAACAGTGTGCAGACTGACGGCAAGAGTCTTGTCCTACTTGTAAACAGGTCACAAGGTGTGAATCTTCACAACACTGTATATCTGAAAAAAAATAAAAAAATAAACAGAAATAAAAATGTTAACATCTTCTGACACTCAATCCAATCTTAAGTTTAACACCATGATCTGCAGGAAGAATGTGACCACAAATCATTCATTTTCAACAACAGTTGCTGATTTTCAGTGGACAACAAAAGGTTTTACTTTATGCAAATAAGCAGTGACTTCTAATAGGAATGAAGACACTGAAGCACATCTCTGAGATACTGTAATCTAGTGAAGACAAGATGGATGAGAAGTTAATGTTACGGTATCTGATTTCACTATTGATTTATGATTACATCACTACACAATTTGTCTCTGCTTACATGCAGGATATAATAAAATGCTGCAAAGATATAATAAATTAAATCCATATATTATATAGACACAATAAATGGTGCATGGAAAACGTCAGAAACTGAGTTCTGAGTGAGTTTGATTCATGTATTGATAAATCGCTCATCTTGTTCATGACATGGTATCATGTATTATAGACTGCTTCAATTTGTATTCAAACTTTTTCTCCTCCACGAAGGTTTTTTAACAGCAAGATAAAATTGCTTGTCAGATTAGAATGACATCCTACTATTTTTACTTGGATTTTACTCAGATTTTCAAAAGCAATGGAATCTCACCAATAACATTAAAGGAACACTTCGCTTTTTTTGAAAATAGGCTCATTTTCCAACTCCTCTAGAGTTAAACAGTTGAGTTTTACCATTTTGGAATCCGTTCAGCCGATCTCCGGTTCTGGCGGTACCACTTTTAACATAGCTTAGCATAGTTCATCGATTCTGATTAGACCATTAGCATCACGCTCAAAAATGACCAAAGAGTTTTGATATTTTTTCTATTTAAAACTTGACTCTTCTGTAGTTACATCGTGTACTAAGACCGACAGAAAATGAAAAGTTGCGATTTTCTAGGCCGATATGGCTAGGAACTATACTCTCATTCCAGCGTAATAATCAAGGAAATTTGCTGCCGTACCATGGGTGCAGGCGCTATGATATTACGCAGCGTCTCTCACAAATGTCCCCATGGTTGCAAGGCACGCTCCCTGTGCAAGCAGGGGGTCACAGGCGCTGCGTAATATCATTGCGCCTGCTGCACCCATGGTACGCAGCAAAGTTTATTGATTTTACGCCGGAATGAGAGTATAGTTCCTTGCAATATCGGCCTAGAAGATGGCAACTTTTTCATTTTCCGTCGGTCTTATATAACTACAGAAGTTTTAAATAGGAAAAATATTGAAACTCTTTGGTCATTTGAGCGTGATGCTAACGGTCTAAGCAAAACAGTTTAACTCTAGAGGAGTTGGAAAATGAGCCTATTTTCAAAAAAAGTGGAGTGTTCCTTTAAGGCATTCAGCAGTTGGAAGAGTCATTAACAGCAACAATAGTCAGGGTTCCCATATTTTTTGACCAATGAATTTCCATTACCTTTCTAGTCTTTTTTGATTACTGATACAAAGCTTCTAATTAAATATTAAGACAGATTTTTCAACCAATTCATTAAAAAGAAACAGGGAAAAAGACTGATTCACTCATGAACTGAAAATCATAAAAACATTTTTTAAAAAGTCATTAAAAAAAAAAAAAAAAAAAGATTCACTCACAAACAAAACAAATCATTAAAAAAAAAAATTACATAATATTTTAAGGTTTTCAATGACCACAGGAACCCTTAAAAGGATATTCCACCCAAAAATGAAAATTCAGTCATCACTTACTCAACCTTAATGTCATTCTAAATCTGTATGACTCACTTTCTTCTGTGAAGCACAAAAGAAGATATTTTGAAAAATGTTGATAACCAAATAGTTTTGGTTCCCACTGACTTTGTATTTTTTGTCCATACAATGGACATAAGGCCAAGACTAAGTAAATGATGACCGAATTTTCATTTTTGGGTGGAATATCCCTTTAGCAGCCTCCAGCAATAAAAAATAAAAAAATCTCTGTAAGTGTGAACAATTCAAGTGAGCATAGACTCACAGCACAAAACACAAACAGTGACATCTTAACACCGTAGCTGTGAAATTTCCTTTACAATCTGACTCAGATCTCATCCTGCTGTCTAACATAACACTTGGGTGCAGACAAGGATTTATCTGTTTGTCCCACTCCAAGCCAGCATAAAGAACATCCCTTAGCTGTGTTGATGTGCTGCTCTGACACATGACTTACAGGTCGACCTTCCAGACAAAACACTCTGACATAACTTGTGATATAATAATCACAGCTCTTAAATCACAATATGTAAGATTTTTAGATTAAAATATCCAAAAACCACTAGAACAATGGTATATATTTTGTTGACTTGTGTAATTACATTATCTAAAACGTTTCCAAAAATGTTTAAATTTAGAGAAATCAGCAATTTTAACCAGTGTAACGGACCGTGTCATTGCGTCGTGTGTCAATGATGTCATATCCACGTTACTCTCGATTTCCAGTTTTACTTTTGAAGAAACAATGGAATCACCAAAGACACTTTAGTAAATTATGTTTTATTAGACAGGTGAGCAATTGTTTGAATACATTTATCAACAGAAAACTAATTGTTATATAGCTCAACATGGTTAGTCTTTATTGTTTGAATCGCTTGCTTTCTTGATTTACCACGAGTATCAGAGACACCATTTTGTCAAGCGGCTAACATAGCATAATCAGAAAGAGCTTTCTCCATTATACAATATATTTTAAAATTAACTGCATGTCATTTAGCAACACAAGTCATCCAGCATTTATTAATATGATATTTGTAATATGGATCTAAATTACTGCAAAGTGCAGCAAATCTCTCATACCAGCCACTGAGCGAATGCATAGAGAAACGTTATAACATAACTTTCAACACACTCAAATGTATTTAGTATGATTGTTTTAACCATGTAAAACAATGCTGCGTTACCCCACATACACAAAGAAAAGAGCGGAAACGGCCGACTGCTGCATAAGCATAATAAAAGCTCTGCTGGACTCGAGACCAGTGTGTCGCACAGGTATCTCTGATTAGCATTCGCTCTTGGACCGCCCTTCTTCATACCATAGTAACGTTAATAAAACTCGAATACATTAGCTCATCCATGAACATGATTATTGCCCGAGTCCGTCGGATTCCTTTTCATTGGCTGTGGAGGTGAAGATGAATCGCTCATGAATCCACACTCATTCACAACATCATCAAGCTACGCCTTTGTTTTGAATAAGCGATCTCTAGCGGCGAAAATTACATATTGCGCCCTTACACCAGTCTACCACTGGTAGGTTTATATTAGCAGCACTCAGCCAGCCTGTGCGCTTGCATTAAGGTGAGGAAAAAAATCCAACGTGGACCACATCCATCGCCTGCAACATTTAGGTTTTACCTCAAGCTCCTGGCAGGTAGTTTAAAAGCCGCAGCTTAGAGCAGTTCCTCTCAAGAGTTTAGCAAATCTGTCTACATCCATCTCCGTCTGATGTGCTTTAAACGAAAGCAGACTTAAGGGCAGTTTTCAAGGAATGCAAAATAAAACAAGAGGTGGAAGACCACAGAGAAAGACAAAGGCCACAGACTGACAGAAAAAAGGCAGACAGAAACAAAGATGACAAGAGCCGAAGTGAATTGATGGACAGAAGAAAAAAATATTTACAAAGGGACTGATTGAGACTGAAATGGAGAAAGAAATTCTACCAAGATGTGTTTATCCACCGGCTGACCTTACACTGCTGATGTCACTGGATTCCGTGTCTGTGTTATTGCTTTGAAACCACATTAACGCATAAACTCGCTCATAAAATATGCTTTGCCTATAAACCATAGGGTATCATGTCCTCTTTCGAACACTCATCTGCAATAGTCTTTAGGACAGATTTGTCAAAGCTTTTACAGGGAGGGCTTTTATAGGAAAGCTAACAGATAACTCTCTCCAGGTATTACAGACCCCACTGGGCCATGCAAACAAGCAATGGCCAAGCAACGCTGAAAGTGCCACAGGGCTGAGAAGTTTACTCTGTTTGGGGAAATCAGCCAAAACAAAATTACTTACTAAGTCTCTGCACATTAAACTAGGATAGTAGAAAGTAATTTAACACTGAAGAGAAAACACACATCACAAAAAAAATGTGAAAAACTCATGGTGCGTTCTTTATCCCAGGTAGGCGGTGTACTGTTCCTCTGCTTGGTCAGCAGGGGGTGAAGTAGGTCGCATGGCAGGTCAAGCAGGCAGATTATCTTGATCAGACGGTGGATTATCCTGTCTGGAAGAAAACAGAACTAGCTGTGTCTACTGTAAGGTCCTCATTAGCTCCCAGACAGTGGCTAAGACTGACTTGCTGGGCGTTGTAGTAAGTTCTTGTAAACATGGTTATGGTGAACCACAAGCTGATAAACAAGCGTGTGTCAGAGATTCACTCAATGTCCTCAAAAAACCATGAATGTACACATGTATGGTTGTTTTCTAATTGTAGAAAGGTGTCAAATAAAATGTAATTCATGCTACTATGTATATAAGGTTTGGGACAATAAATCGATGCATCATTTTTAACAGCAGATGACGCTAGGCTTGCTGCGATAGTTGGTGTTGCCGGTGTTACCGGTGTTCAGCCGCAACACCGACTGTGTGCATCACATGCACACCACGGCACCGCCACCACAGTCATTTTCATTTATCATCTTTTTTTTTGTAATAAAAATGATTTAGTTCAGTTATAGAACAGACTCTACAGTTAAAAACTGAACGGGTCTGCTCAATTCAGCGTGAGTTGAATGAGAGTCAGAGCACAGATCAGCAGCAGGAGTCAGATTTCACCTCACTTCGGCCATTTCGCCTCCATTAACATCCCTAAATGGCGCTCTAGGCTAGTTTTTTAACCGCACGCTCAAATGTTCACAAAGAAAAGCACTCATGCATTTGGGTGAGTCTGAGAATGTATGTGGGGAATTGGAAGCAAGCGAATTGCTCCCAAATGAAGAGCTGGATATCTTCCATAGACTACCACATTGACTACCATAACTACAAACAGCCAAATTGCAGTTATAGTAGTCAACATGTTAGTCTATGGAAGATAATATCCAGCTCTTCATAAAGCACTAGTACAACTAGCAGTCACCTCACACAGACAATCAATGCTAAGCAGAAACAGCCTCTGCGGGCCACAAGGAACAAAGGAGATCTAAGAGAACAAAGGTCAACTGCATCAACTAAATCTGCAATACTGAGCAAATCAACATGCTGCACAAGCATGGCGATTTCCATTTTAGGAAAAGCACTAAGAAAAGCCAGGAAGCCGTAGGTTATGGATCCCTGACCCAATCTAACATAAGGTGTCACAGGATTATTCCTGCAATAATAGACTCTGCCAGGAACAGTGATGCCCATTTAGACATCCGGGGTGAGAGAATTCCATCCCTCCCAGCCGCCACCTCTGACGCAGCTATCTGACATTTTCAATCCAGCAGGGCACATTTGTGGCACTAATGAAGTCTGTAATGTCTCACTGGCGAGAAGCTTCACACCTCAGTCTGACACCGACCGCTTTGCCAAACCTTCACTTGAACCAACAGTGAGAAAATATCCAACAGGGACAAAAGCTTGAGGGAAACATGTCGCCAGGCGACAGTGCGGTTGGATGAGCCTGATAGTCTTGGCACCCCATTTCTATTACCAAAAGTGAATGATAAACAAGCTAGCTATCTGGCCAAAGCGTCTCTACAGTTTACTTTAGTGAAAGTGATTTAGAGGCCGTTACGGCAGAGGCTTTTTGCCATTTTATCTTCAGATGTCAAATGAACAATGCTGTTTAGACAGATAGTGCACAGGCTTGCATGCGGCAAAAGCTATGTTTGGGATTTTCTCTGTCCAGATAATTATATTAATAAGACATAACTCTGCTTACATAATCAGCCTTAACCTACTTATTAAAGGCTGCTTACGGAGAGCAAAAGGACAAGTAAACCTTGAATGTTCACAGTATTGGCTTGGGTTATTTTATCATCAGAGAGAAGTTTAGAAGGGCGATAGGAAACAGAAACAGGCCCATCCCGGAATGATACGCTCTCCACTGTCTCCATCAGACCCAGGCTGACATCATCCCGCAGCAGGAGCCCGGTGCTGAGGAAGCAGAGGTCCAGGCTGAGGCACAGTTATTTTCCACTAAACAGAAATAAGACAGGGTGGGTTGCGGTTGCCATGGAGACCTAGACCTGGTGCTGTTTTTGGAAAGATGAGGTGCAAGCACATAGGGCGGTCAAGCACAAGATACAGCCAGGCACAAACAGTGTCCTTATGTTTCTATGCCCCATTCCAAAAATTACTTAAGCATTAAAAAAAACATGTCATTTTTGTTATACAAAAGATACTGAATAAATGCATGCCATTGCACGGCATGGATCGCATACCAGGGGATCAGAGGATGTGACCCGTGGTTGGAGAGTTTAGTCGTTCTCTTGTAAGCATGAGCCAGTGAGCATCACTTTGGCCTGGCACAAGCAACTGCATTTCCCTCGTACCATCTGTGAAGCTGTAAGGCCACCTGAATCTGGGCCAGTACACTACAAACTCTCTCTCCACAGGACAGAGCAAGGCAGAGAATGCAACTATAGGGCAAATTTAGCCTATCAGTCAGTAACCACAGCAGTCACATCAGGATTGGCTTCAGTGCTGTTACTACCACAAGTTGATTAATTCAACTGTTAGAAAATGACAACTAGTATTTTTTTTAATAATCTGGAATAACACCAGAAAATGAGTGGGGTAACAGCAATTCATTAACAAATCATAAACCAAATGCTTTGTATCACTTTAACAAATCAATCTATGTTGTTGTACGCGGACCATCCGCACGGTCTCAATGCCGCTTTTCCACTGCGTGGTACGGCTCGGCTCAGCTCGTTTTGGCTTGGTTTGCTTTTCCACTGCAGTTAGTACTGCTTTACGCTGGGACTTTTATCCCTGGGACCGCTTCATCTTTCAGTTTCAAACGATCTGCAAATCCAGCATCGACCTGGGCCTTGTTTATAAAACATTCATCACCAAAATGCCGAGAACAAACAAACACACTTGCAAAACTCTGTTGCTGCCCCAGAAAAATAAACTGCATCCACTGTTCCCTTAACACTGTGCAGCGCTGCCGACAACTTCCGTAACCCGAACGAAGCACACTGATGGGCATGCTCTTGTTAATGTGTGTGTGTGCTATTCCGGGAGAAGTGCCCATACAAGGAATTCCGCCCTTTATGACGTTATGCAGGGCCATAGAAAAAAATTTTTTCAGAAACTTATACGAACCCTGAAGGAGTGTATTTGGAACAGAAACATGCATCCAACTATTTTTTTTTTTTTTAACTTTGGCCATGTTTAGCATGAGAATACAACTCTTTAACAGTGTAAATAAGTCAGAATGCATAAAATAGCATTAGACATCCCCTTTAAAGTCTTCTAGGCTCTTTGATAAGCCAAAGTATCCTAATATGGATACGGTTTTTAAAGGTCTATTATTTTTTTGATTCTCAATTAAAAACAATCACAACATAAATATAAATAATCTAACCAAGGTAACATCTGTGGTATTACTTTATCTGAAAAAAAAAAAACATTAATAGTAAGAGTCAACAGAGAGCTTACTTTATATCACTTATATAAAGCTTGAATGATCACAATCAGAAATCAGTAGTCGGTACTAGCTGCAAAAATCCTGATCAGAGCATCCCTAGGATTATGTATTGTAACATTATGTAATCTATTATTTCTATTAACATATTCAAATCAATAGTTCTCCTTTTTTTATTTCACTATTGCACTATTGGACATGAATGTATGTCCAGGAATACAGAACATATTTAATTTACAGTCAATAAATACATTCTTCATAAAACTCAGCACAAACTGTACAGGAACTCATAGCACTTGTTGTGTTACTGTGGCATTACTATCAACAGGATTTTTTTTTCCAACGAACACTTTCTTTTGTGTGCCAAAGCCTGTTAGTGTGGTCTGTTTGATCTGAAGCTGACCCGACCAAAGGTTTAGCCAGATCTCACATCAATGCAATTAGACATGTGACTACTAGAGCTGACCTGCAAAGGTTTAAGTGATTCCTGAGCAGTTAGCAGCTAGTCCACCTTTATTTACATTTTAAATTATGGGCGGCACTTCCAGTTTGGGGAACTTCCATTTAAAAGGACTGAAACATTTCAAATAATAAGACTGTGCTACAAATAATCCTTATCTGTCAGTTTGACTGAATAAGCTGTAAATTTTCTGAATGCTATTTTTTTTTATCCATCAGGAAAATAACGTAACACATGGTATTTTATTGTGGCATATCTGTGACAAGAGCTCTTTTCAGTCCCCTGTGCTTTCCCCTCAAATTCTCACTCGCATCTTTTTCCTGGTTTGTTATCTGTCAAAATGACAGAAAGCACCTATTTTATTCACACAATATACGGGTCACATGATGACACAGACTTGCATTTATAACTACAGTTATATTACTGCAAAACTTTTGGGGTTATACATGGTACAGTTGTTTGAACTTTTGGGGTTATTCGTGGTCTGCTGTAAGTAATTTGTTTTATACTTACACTATGCTTAATGCATAGATTGAACATTTAAACAAACATTATAACAAAGTTAATTGGCAGTATCTAATTGTTTACAGTTTAAAAGTAAGTTACTCCCATAATATGAGCAAAGCATCATGGGGAATAGGAAAAAGGTGGATATGCTGCAGTTATGTATTAACACACACTTAAGCACTACAAAGAAATCGGATTCATGATATAAATCCAGTGACTGCATTACATAAAGACTCATTTCTGAGCAGACCACATTCAGATTCAGTGTCATATGCTGTCATACAACACATACACACACACACACACACATAACATACTGGCTACTTCAGCCTTAGACCAGTTCCTCGTGTAATCAACACCCTGAGAGAAAAAAATAACGAGAAGAGTAGAAAAATAAGTAACTTATAATGAGCCAGTTGAGTGCATAACTATAACAAATCACACTATTAAAAGGCACTCAACAGGTTTTTAAGAAATACAAAGTTTGTTTTCTTCAAAGGGTTTCAAGATTTTTCTCTCAATCACATCACACAGGTTCAGACGTTAAACACTTTAACTTTCTCGCCATGTACTTAACTCATCGATGGTGCGTTAAAATGACTAGCGCAGCTATTTTCACCTTTTGCTAGAGCGCTTAGGTCAAGCCAATATACCTATATTAAACTCAAAAATTTCTTCACAAGTTTCAGCACACGCAGAAACAAGAAACTATAAACAGGTATTGTATGTGTAAACGACATTTCTTTTGAATGTTTTCTCTGAAGCCTGCGACTACATTTCCAGCTTTGCTCCATAGGGATTCAGGAACAATACTCTTCCGAACCAAATCCTTTGAGGAATGCCTGAGCTATCTTTCTAAACTTTTCGTTAAAGAAAATTTTTGTAAAACTCACCCTTTTCATTAAATGCACGTCCGTGCAAAGTTGTGAGGGAAAACCTCTGGTTTGTTACTTGACAATGGGACCGTTAGCTTTAGTTACCGGTATCCTTTCGAGCTCCGGATTCTCCTCAGCACATAAATTACCGCGCGTGTTCATTGAGCTCTGTGATAATGCAGAGATCGGACGGGCAGGGGCAGGGGGAGGGGCGGCGCTATTACCTGCAGCCCCTGCCCCCCCGACACACACAAAATGGGGGCGGGTGAACTACTGAGCAATGCCCACCCATGAAAAAGGATGCGTTTATCCATTACCTCATGAAATAAAAGCTGGAGTTTTATAGCTTTCAGTCCATGTATTTTAGCTTTGGGGGTATCTTAACACTAGTGTACACTTGTTGAACAAAAGTAACTTTTAACATACATACGCATTTAAAATGTAGCAGCCCCTCCCTTACATGAGAAAATAGGCTATAAAAATATCAATGACTCACCTGCACTACATATATTTTTGTAAATACAATGCTCTTTGTAAGAATTTCCCTCCCACTAATACATAAATCATGAGCTGCATCCAACTTCCCATACTTCATGTACTGAAGGTTTATGAATTATGCTGGTGTGTATAAATCATTGTCACTGAGCTGGCAGTCCCAATAGGGTCTGACAGAGAATCGTATAGAGGATTCTCAGCATTTAATAAGAGCGTACAGTTACTGGTTTGTGATTTAGCTGTAAAAAAAAATCAATACATATTCTCTATATCTGAAATTATGCTAAATTATTATTTTAAGCTTAAGTGACAAAAAGTTCTTTGAGAATAAACTAAACAACTTACGCAGAAGACAGAAAAAGTGTAAAAAAAAAAAAAAAAAAAAATCTTCAGACACCGATGACAGGCACCAAGCAACAAACACATCTTTCAAAAACAGCAATTTTACAATCCCCAAACTTTTAACTGACTGACTGCTGATTAAATGATAATAACATGGCGTAGGGCAAGTTACTTCCTCCACCCAGAGATAATTAACAGGGCCATAAGAACAGTTTAACCTGGAAAGCAGCCAGCAACTCCCATCAAGACTCATTATTAAAAACATATGACAAGTGGGGAGACTGAAGTCTCACAGATTGAGAAACTACTTATTACGTCCAAAAAAAAAAAAAAAAATGACTAAGAATGTATTCAATCACAACAACACTATTTAACTTCTTTACTGGCATAGTTCACCCACTAATGAAAAACTTTATTTTTTCTGTGCACATAAAAGATGATATTTTGAGAAAAGTCAAGTGTTTTTTGTCCATATAATGGAGGCCAATGGTGACCAAAACTGTTTGAATACCAACATTCTTTAAAAAAAAAATAAATAAATAATAATAATAATAATAATATATTATATTATAATATATATATATATATATATATATATATATATATATATATATATATATATATATATATATTCGAAAATATCTTAATTTGTGTTTCAAAGATGAACGAAGGTCTTATGGGTGTGGAACGACATGAGGGTGAGTAATTAATGACATCATTTTCATTTTTGGGTGAACTAACCCTTTAAATTCTCATCAAGTATATGCTAATAAATTTATGCTGTAAAATATAATCTAGATTTAAATGTATAGCATTTTGACCAAATGTAATCAAAATCAAAAAGTTACAGCCAGATTTTCCATTGGCTGATCAGAGTATGCAAAGCTTTTTCACAGAGAGCCAGTCTAAACTGATAGCTGGTTTTCAGTGGCCACACAAAGGAAGGAAGGGAAGGGAGGGACAGTCCACACTAAACTTTACATTGGCATATGTTAAAGGCTTTTCCTTCTGAAAAACAGATTGATGTGGTGACTGTAATCAACTTTTAAGTATGAAAAAGATTTGACCACACCAAAGCATGAACATCGAAGCCCATAAACTATGATGAAGGTCTTTTCTGACATGCATTCATGATATTTATTTTGTCTCAGACAATCTCACTAATCATTTCACAAGCTTACCAGGGCACTTTGGAGGCAGAATAACAGGATAGTCCCAAACATACAATGGCATTTTGTGTTGTCAGAGATTTTTGAGATGTTTGTGGTAAACAAATCAAACAGGTTCTACACATTCTATTACAGACAGAAACGAGGCTACTGTTCTGAAACATCACATTTTAAAATGTAAATTAAAAATTAAAAAAATGTACAAAAAAAAAAAAAATCTGTACAGCTTCCAGTCTGCACAGGAGTAAATAAAACCTGGAGAGAATCAAACGCAAACCACAAAAAATAAATACATTAAACACATTATGAGAGAAAATCCCACAATCCAACATAATCAATGACAATCCCCAAAATAATAATAAAAAAGTGGGAAAAAAAACAACAACAAAAAAACAAAACAATATTTTAGTAGTGTCAATTTAAGAGAAAAAAGCCATACAGTTTCCCACAATGAGCTATTCACTGAAAAGACAAAAGCTCAATTTCAAAAACAAAAGGCTTCATTCATAATGCTTGCACTCCTAGTTCCACCACTAGCTTCCTCCCCCTGTCCCAAAGGCATGACAAATTGTTTTCCTTACCATTCATTAATGATGAATTGTCCCCCCCATTATTGTCCCAGAAGAAACAAGCGAGTTAGGTTAGGGAATAATCCTAGCAAACGAGACAAAATTTCAGCATCTTCATAGCATTTCCACCGACTCATGGCAATAATGCTTGTATTGAACGAGTGACAAAATAATTTAATTCTTATGAGAATAGTGTTACTAATTAGCGTTACTTAACTTATGGCACAACAAAACAAACTGGCCCCAAAAATATGGACATGAAAAAGTCCCATATGAAAATGTTAGAAAGCAAAAATTACCTGTTGACCTTCTAATGTCCATTAGAGATGTTATCTATTCTTCCTGGTTGAAAACACTATTTAAATAACTAGCAGTCCAAAGTGTACAATACAGTATCACAGTGCTTAATTTAAAAATCTAGTGCTTATAAAGAGAATGGCACTTTTTTTGATCACTTATTCAGTTTTGGGGCACACTGACTACTATTTATTGTTAACTGTTGATTTGCATTGACTTCAGCAACAAGCATTTTATAACCCACTTTTCTTGGCAAGAGAGAAGTGAGAGGGGAAACAGGTACTTCCTTTAAGTTTTCACATCTAAACCCCAGAACAATGATCCAAACACATCATGTAACACAGAATTTGCATTCATATCATTCATTAGAAATGGAGTGACCATCCGGGTGATTCAGAATTCTACTATTCCTGCTTTACTTGATCTACTTCCTGAATGACATCATCCTCACTGAGTGACACCTCCCGGACAGTGAGGCATGCTTTACTCACTCGGTCATGCGATTACCCCACACAAGGGCTGTTGTCAAGTATTATCTCACACCGTAATGACATCAGAGGGCAAAAAGGCTCCTTATGCATAAACTCATTGTCTGACTAAAACTACATTTGCTCCATAAATACTACACCAGCTATGAATGGAAATTAGGTCACTATTGGAATTTATTGTTTTCTTCTTCTGCATGTTTCTGAGTCCTAATATTTTTAGCAATTTCCTGCAGTAGACTCATATTTGCTGTAGGTCTCATTTTTCATATTCTGAAAAAGCACAACAGCTCATGGTATTTAAAACAGATCTGAGCAAAGTGGACTACTTTGAGGCATAAAACACAGCTTAAATAAATCTGTGCAATGACAAAGACTGAGTTAACTGTCAAAAAGTAAAAGCTTTACAGGGTCACAACTCCAAGGAAAAAGCAGAACTGTTAATCTATAGTAACTTCCATACACAGTCCTACTACGAACAGAACAGAACCCTCTAGAATGTCCTCTTTAAAGATGAAAAAGCCTGACTGAAGCCACTAAATGTTTAAAATACTGCGATCACACCTGTCAGCTACAGCTCTCTGGCATACAGTTCACTTAAAACTCTAAAACAAACCCTCAGGCTGACAAAAGAAGTTTCTTACAAGGCTTAATACTGTGTCTGTGTACTTACAGTGCCTGTCTGGCTGACATCTGTGATCCGGGCGTGAGCAGCTGTAATGTGTATATCTTGCTGACAATCATGCAGGTTTTTCCAGGTGATTCTGAAACAATGACATCATCCCTATCAGCACACACCTGTTTCCTCAGGAAGCTCCTCCCACCTTTCTGCTTTTAAAGGGACAGACAGGGTACAACAAAACCCATGTGACAACTAATAAAGAACATTATCTGTTTGGACAGACTCGGCCATCATGTGAGTCGATGCCAAACAGTGTGTTTTAGACAGACATGACCTCACTCAGATAGCAAATATGACTTGAAACAGTTAACAGAGACTGAATACAGAGCCAGTCAGTCAAATAAGAATGACCATTATTATGTAAGGTATTGAGGTCTTGTTTTTTTTTTGTTTCAATGCCTATTTATGCATCAGGATTAATTTTTAAAAAAGAAGAAAAAAAAAAACAATGATAGCTGATACATTCTTAAATAACACAATCTTTAAATATATTTTATAAACATTTGGCTCTTATAGAAGATTATTAATATGAGCCATTTAGTATCCCCACATACTTATAAGATTAAACTCCAAAATGTCACTTAAAATTAGCAACTGAAGTGTCACTCATAGCCAGAAACATCAATGAATGCCATATGGGACATTTTTGGCTGTAATCCTCTTTGCTATAATAAAGTGGCGCGGTTGTGGACAATGAAAGGGTGTATGGGTCTAATTTCATCACTAATTTGTCCTGAAAATCTGTTATTAAGAGTTAAGCTTTTCTTAGAGATCTCTCTTATTACACATCATTAAAAATAATTTAAACATTTAAACATTAAGAACCTGTCATCTGTAATCTTAATCTGCCATTCACATTAAGATATTCCCAAAAATAAAAATTGTCCCATGATTTACTCACCCTCAAGCCATTCTAGGTGTATATGATTATCTTCTTTCAGACAAACACAATCTGAGATTTATTTAAAAATATCCTTGCTCTTCCTAGCTTTATAATGGTAGTTGGGGGGGAGGGGGGGGGGGGGTCCATTATAAAAAAAGAATCCATATGGCTCCAGAAGGGTTAATAAAGGCCTTTTGATGCGAAGCAAAGCATTTTTGTAAGAAAAATATCCATATTTAAAACAATTCAAATAACTTGTGCCAAATGCGCTCTAGTACGTAAGAGTATCATAAGAGAGACACCTCTCGCTGTTCAAACAAATAGGGCTGGGCAACAAACTCAAGCTCCTCTTCCCTTATATCGAAATTCTCTGACATTTCTCTTTAAAAAATATAATTTTAGACTTCTAATTTGTGACCGATGTTTTGTTTTGCTCTATCCTCTGCGCTTCTGCGTTTGTCATTACATTGGGTCCGAGGTTACTCTTCCGCCACAAATCGATGCGTACGGCCGTCTGCCGGAAGCTAGATATTATAGTTAATTCAGTTTTAATTATGGATATTTTTCTTACAAAAACCCATCGCTTCACTTCAGAAGGCCTTTATTAACCCCTGGAGCCATATGGATTACTTTTATGATGGATGGATGCATTTTTTTGGGATAATTCATGGTATTTTGGTATATATCATGGGATATTTTTCATTTTTGGGTGAACTAACCTTTTAACTCAAGATATATAAAAAAAATTTAAAAAAATCTTTAAAATAAAATACATTTTAGGTGCCACTAATTTTGGCCTTATTGTGGCTTTCATATTTATGTTGGCATATATCCATCCCAACAGCTGTGCTTATGCAAGATATCAAATTTATTTTCCTTAAACCAATTTGAATGCCATTATCTGGACAAAATAACCTGAAAGAATGATGAATAAATACACTAGTAGAAACACCTTAGCAGCACATTGTATTGCAAAATTGAATAATTAATACACAAAATTGTCAAATTCTTAAATGGAGCATTATCAAATAGAAATGACATGAATAAAGTAACACTTTTAAACAATATCCAGGAACAAAGATAGTTTTATCACTTGCAAATAAACACAAAACCAACCTCATATCAATAGCTGTCCTCATGGCTGACCTGTTCACATTGTCACTATGCAACAAAAGTGTCCCCAATCAGAAGCTTGTTGCGGTTAGAGTGGTTGTGGGGGTTAAATTTGGATTGCTCAAATGCATCCATCAATATGAGCGCTGCGTCTCCTCGGGTGGTCGGTAGTACACACACAGCACCAATGGCACACGCAAGTAGCCATTCACAAATGTGTGCTGTGCTCCCATGGGAATTCTGGGGGAGGGTTAAAAATAGTCCGGTGTTTCAAATGGGTGCCTTTCTCAGAATTTCTGTCTCTCCGCGTGTTTCTATGCTTGAACTTGGCCGCTGAAACGACACTATTCTTTATCATCTATAAACATGCCAGAGATAAGAATGTGGATATTGTGTTTTTTCATTTAAAGCCTGTCTGGGTCAAAATCATTTGGGTTATAATGTTCTTTTCTCTCATTTTTGGGTGGCTTAGGCATTCAGGGTGAAGACTTACGGCAACCCACAACTTCATGTCTTCATGGCTATGTAGAAATTTCATGGTTTTCAAGGAATGTCCGTGACTCAAGCTTTTTCAGTAGTACACAGAGATATTTAAGCAGAAACAGATGGGAGGGAGAGAGAGAAAAAAAGAAATAAAAAATCCTATTCAATGACTCACAGACGCCTATTCAGAACAAGGTCAAACAGTTTTTGTAACAAATTGAGTCTTTTTACCTGACATCATGATTGTGCCCAGTAAACATTGTAACATCCCTTACCAGCCTAGCGACCTCAAGGGGGTCATGTCATGGTTTAAACACACTGTGTAATGACCCTGTATGTCAAATACACTGTCAGCTTCAATTAAGTTTCAGTTCGGTGCCTCCAAATCCAATTATTTGTTAAAGCTACTGTGAATCTTTTCTATGGGAACAGCAAATAGTTCACATGCACCCCACAATGAGACATTAAATAAACTGCCAGCAGATTAAAAAGCGCAGGGCCTCTCTTAATTACATTTGAGAGAACCTGTCGAAGTCTCTTGTGTTTAGATACCAGTCTTTTAAGACTGGCTGACTTCCAACAGAGTTTTACTGGTAACTGACCTAAACAAGTCATACAGCTGTTAAAACAAAAACTAAACACAGTAATAATAGGAAATAAGTTTACAGGGAAAGAAATCAGCTGAAATGTTTACACTGTGACATTTATTGGAGGGTCATCCATAATTTTCAGAAGTAAGGTCTACTAGATGATATTTCCATGACAACAATAGCAGCAATATGGTTTAAAACATAGTATGTAATTTACACATAACTTTTACTCAGCATGTAGAAATAGCTAACATGTAAATACTACTACAAAAAATACTTTCTACAAAAAAACTACATACAATGGCAACAAAATATATTTCTACACTAAAACCTCACTTAAAAAGACCTTGGAACTTACAAAATACAAATACAAAATACAATATTTAAACGAAAAAACAAATGATGATAACTAAATACACTACCGTTCAAAAGTTTGTCAGTTTTTTTTCAGTAAGTACTTGTTAAAATGACCACCCTTGGTGAGCAAGCAGGCCTCGATATACTTCAAGCAAAACCAAATTGGTGCGACATCATTTTGAAAAAAATCAGGCCAAAACAAAGTTCATTTGGAGTTTGTTTTGGGAGTTTGAAACAGCTGGCCAATAATACTTTCCGGAAAAGTTTGCTCCAGCTGGAACTACCGCTGTTCCATGATGATTATATAATAGGTAGGTGTGTGCTGAGGTCAGACGTCCGTGAGTAAAAACATGAACATACTGGAAAGATGCTTTGTAGTAGAAAATTAAGTTGTAATTCTAACTAAAAGAGTCACTGACACTGTTTTTACATTAATTCAGCAAAGCTGCTGCTTTAAAACAATCTATTGAATACAAAGTGCTACATAAATAAACGTGATGTGACTTCACTGGTGTGCCTAATTGCAGAGCTTGTGCAAACATATCCACATCGCTATGATCAGATGTTTTTTACCGTTTTCTCTCCATTGTCTTTTTTTTTTGTATGTTTATTTTGTTATTGAAATCTTGATATCTAAATGCCACTCTCAGCTGTGTGGGAGCATCAGGATGTTCGCTAACAGTATACCACCGGCCATGTATTTCGAACTTTGTTTTACCCCTAAGTGAAGAACGAAAAAGAAGTTCTGAGAGTATATCGGGGCTTTAAGAGCTTCTTTGAAAAAAAATTATCAACCCTACACTTTGAATGGTAGTGTTGCATATGCAAGCAAATGATGCTAGACCTTTTCTCAGAACTATTTTAACAAGTTTAACCAGCAGATCTCCAGGTTATTTTTGGTGGATGTAAGTCAGGTCACACTGGTGTCCTAGCAGAGTAACCACAGATGTAGATCATTACAATAACTATGAATATGTATCTTTTATATTAAAAATGAAAACCGAATAAACTAGTTTTTTGTTTTGTTTTAAAATGTTTTGCTTGCAGTGTTCATGCTATCGCTCTTGAAAATTCAATCTAGAAATGAATGTTATGCAAAATAACATGCATGCATATATGATTAAGTGTTGCTAAACTATTCAAATTTACTGCATGCATTTTTACAGAAAGATTTTAGGTTTAATTTTTTTTTTTTTTTAAAGACCAAATGTAAAGTAAGACCAAGAGGCTTGTGGCTTCAGAGACTGTTACATAATGACTGATCCAGACTGCCACAGAACTTACATGTAAGAGGAGGCCCTCACTATCAGCTACAGGCCAGCAGACAGAATTTAATAAGAAACAGGCAGGTGTGTGTGAGCAGCACTCGAAAGACAGCTGGACCACTGAAAGCATTCATCTCTCTCTATTTCTCTCTCTAAAAGCATTTCTACAAACACAATTAATAAAGAATAAGAAACAAAAGGGCAATGTGGACAAAAACTAGAAAACATAAGAGCTGCACGATTCTGGATAAATTGAGAATAAATGATTTTTGTTGTTGTTGTTGTTGTTGTGGTTTGTTTCAAAAAGAGATCACAATTCTCCCACGATTCTGAACAGACAACTAGGCCTACACAAAATAACATGTCATTTACTATAGGTTCTGACAAAATGTTCATTTCTGTAGGCTATTTAAAAATTAAAAAACAATGATTCAATGACTCACTCTTAAATATTTCACTTGTTTAATTACTGGATGAATCAGCGCCTTTGAACAAATCTCCTGAGTGAATGATTCAATGACAAATACATTTTTTAACAGTCACTTGTCGCCCCTAGTGGTGTAACAATGTAATCTATATAATCGTTATTTGAAGTGGCAAGTTAATTTCAAAAGGTGTTTTGCTCTATTTTGATCGCTAGCATAAATACCAGTGTTTATATCCAAACTATAAACTTTTATCCCAGTACTTCTGAGATAATTTGAATATTTGTAACACAATAACAATACTGTATGGTTAAAAAGACATTTTCATACCTAAACATGATAACTGCTCTCAGCGGCAACGCCAACGTAGATTTGAATGTTCCGGTATGATTTTGTCACGATCACAATCTTTTATTGATTAATCGTGCAGCTCTAACACATTTCCTATAAAAATACACAGTGGCCCCAAAACATATTTGAACAGTTAAGCTACGCTTGTTAGTTTGTTATTTTATTATAAATGCAATAAAATTAATTAATTTTTTAATAGTGACTTAAATGTATAAATACTTTTTAGGGCAACTGTTCATTAGAAAATGACCAGAGCTGTTATATAGAAAGACTTGTATCACTGTGAAATAAGGAGAAATCAGGGTCTGGCTTCAGACATGCACTTTATTTAGCTCACATTTATTTCACAACTCTGCTGTCTGTCATATGCATTTGCTACAAAAAAATAAGCTGCATTATTCTTGCTGAAGAAGAGTTTTGTTCCTTTAATAATTCACAATCGTACATGCAACTAATGTATTGGTGTTTACCCAATCTGTTTAAGATTTTATACAACAAATTCATGCAAGTTTGTTTCTGCTAGGATATTGTCTAATATTGACTGGCAATGACAGTCCAAATGTGCATGATTATTTATACTGACTGCTGTGAGACTTGCAAACTGAAAAGCAATAAAGCAACTACATGTGGAATGCCAGCAGCAGTGTCAATCTCATTAAAATCTCCTCACTGTCCATGATAAGTTTTACTGGGCTTCAGACTGTTCAAAAAATATTTGTTTTATTATTTTGGTCATACAATCCTCAAAGTGCAATATAAAAAAAGCAGTGACACAGAAATAAAATACATATACAAGCTGTTTTAATTATATGTTTCTACATTTCATTTAAAAAAAACAAAACAAAACAAAAAAAACAATAAGAATTCTCCATTGGGCTGCATGCAAATCCTGTGACTTCTTATCTTACAGTAAACACATAGTAGAGAGTATTGGTACCTAAATGGGACTGTAATTTCCATCATTTCATTAAATAAAATGTCTGTAGTCACAAATGACCGTGATTGGTTCATCATGACCAATGCTGATAAAAGCAACAGGAAAAACATGACAGCAGCATTCCGAGTGCATCTAAGGACAATAATTATAATTATATATATAAGCATGTAAATACATAAAGAGTACATGAAATAGTGCAATTATCATTATGCATTTCTATGACAATCTGTTGTTAAATTCTGTTCGACATTAACGGACTGCTGCTTATTTGTGTCTCCTTTGCAGAGTGAATATATACCATCACAGAGAAAGGAGTGCATGTGAGCTGAGAGTGCATATCTGCAGCCAGACTCTACTGGGGGATTGATGAAGCATTGATGAAGCAGGAAAACTGCTCTCACAAGGAAAATACCTTGGCTTATATCAAATGAAGACAAGAGTTTTAAATTTACACATGAATGTCCCCTACTCAACTCAAATGTTCCTTTACCTTGAGAAGTTATCCTCAAGCGCTTTTCTGTCCCTTCCTGTCATAAGCCCTTAAAAGCATGTTGTGAAATTTACAGAAATCCCATACACCCCCAACCAATTAACCAGACTGAAAGCTCTGTCTGCTGATGAATACACGGGAGCGTAGGCCCTGGAGGAGTGACCATCAGTATGTTAATTTATTCATTTCTAAACTTTACATAACAATTAGTAGACTTCTTTTGCATGCATGCCAAGGCTCTTATTTACTTTTCACAGAGAGATGGCTTAAAAAAAAAAAAAAAAAAAAAAAAAAAAAAGGAGGAGGGGGTGGGGGGGTGATGATGAGAGAACATAAATGGAAGCTTTGGATGGAGGGGTGTCTATTTTGATCACTCCTCTTCCCCATATCAATAGAGACACCGCCCCCTTGTTTATGTAACACATGTCACCCTGAAAACTGATTTTTGTGCACATCAATGATCTAACTCATTAAACTCCAGCCATTCTGTTATTAACGTTATTATGATTTTATGATCTTGCCTGAACAGTTGGTGACAGGAATAATAATAATAATAATAATAATATAGATTTCAAAGCAGATCTGTCTCTAGACAGTTAAACAACAAAAGAAAAAGTAATTAGATAGATAAATAGATAGATAGATATTTCATCACACCTGAATGACCTAAACATCTCACCTTTTCGCTTCTCACCTGCACAGCCTCTGAAACGCCACCAGATGACATTGGCGGCTAGAGGACAATCAAGTGTATTGAAAAGATGAGAAACCACTACGTCACTGAAAATATTAAGAAGCATATGGTCTTTCTTGTGCTTGGTAAATTAAAACTCACGAGACGGTGCCAGAAATAAATCACCTCTAAATATACAATATCTATTTTCCCCCTATGTTGTAGGCTGCATTACATCGGCATGAAAAATATAAGATGTGAAAATGCATGCATGATTTGCCACATATTATAGAACTGATGCAAGCATCGACACGATCGAGGCTAAACCATGTGGTTATTCTACTACGTGGCGAACTTCTAGATGCGCAGCGTTGTGTTCGCCACAACGCACAGTGTGCACAGCTTCGTCAGCACATTACAGCATGTGAGATGTCGCGTCTATCCTTCGCACTATGCCTGTATTAACAATACAACCCTCGCGGAGAAGCGTAGCAAAAAAGAAAACGCTAATTTGAAATACGCCGTGCTGCGTAAATTATTAAACCCATCCGTTCTGACAGTGATGCATCCCTATGTTTGTTTACTAGATCAGCACATGCCTGTGGAAGAGCAGCTACGTCTTAACTTCCCAACTCACACTGCGAAACGTGTTCTCTGCCCTTTTTTCATGTCGGAAGAACCGACATGACTTGCTTCGATAGGACAGTGAAAGGTGGTTTTCTTACCTTGCAGTATGCATCCTCCCCCTGGCTGGTCGGCTGGGTAAAATCTGTTATTTTCTGCCGCTAAACCTTAAACATCCCTCAGCGTCACTGTGTGCTGCAGCCAAGGCAACCAACTCTCGCGATGTTTGGCCTCAGGTGTCGACGGAGTGCGACAAGGAGACTGTACGTGTTATGCACTACTGGGCCACCGTAAGACTGGGCCGTAGGTTGGGATGATTAGTAGGTTCATAAATAGGGATGAGGATCGTAAAATTTTTAATGACTTCCTTAACGTTTCCATAACGATTCTTTTATTACTTTAGGCTACTTTTGAGGAAAAAATATTTTGGGGAAAAAAAAAAATGCTGGTCCTATTACTTTACCTGCCTCAGCAGTCTGTTGCCAAATTATGAAACCATGAATAAATATAGGCCAACAGATTAGGCAAAAAATGCAATTCTTAATGTTTGCAGACTTTAATGACTTTTCACATACTTTCTAGTAATGTAATAAACTGTACAAATGGCCCAGAAATCCTAGCTATGCCAGTGAGTAACATATTTCATTTAAATACAGTGTAGACCCAACATTTCTTGGTTCGTTTCGAGTCATGATGAAATAAAAACTAAACAAGTAGCCTATAGGATAGATTTGTGAGTCAGATTAATTCAGTAACTGTTCCAACTGATTAATTTTATTGAATTTATTTTATTATTTTACATATTTATTTTAATAGAAAGAACTGATAATGGTAGTCATTCGTTTAATTGGACACTGGTTGTGTTGCACGTTTTTCATTCACTAAAAAGAACTTGCTCACAAGAGTCATTATGAAAGACCTTATGAAATATTGCACAGAACCTGCTGGCTGTGTGTAGTATTAGTGCCATAAAACAAAATCAAATATACGTATGACCTACTTGGTCTTTCTGAATTTAGTTATAGTCAGAAAGGCACAGTATATTCACAAAAGACTGCAACAAAAAAATAAGCAGTTAATCATTTATTAATGTAGTAGTGTGGATACAGCAGTTTGGAGTTTTTATTTTATCACCCCTTTTTGAGTATTTGCATTAATGTTTGTGATGACATGGATTTGATTAGCATATTAATGTGCTAAAATTTAATTTTACTTGTTATAATAGTAATTTACTATATAGCAAGAACAATAATACTCTGTAAGGTGTTTCCCAACATAATTATAATCACAAGTACATGATTTTCATGACTATAATTAGTACTTATGTAAATGACATTATAATGAATGGTAAAGTGTGACAATATGTTATTTAAAGGGCAGTTCCAGATTATGCAGTCAAAACTGTTTACCTTTATCTAAGAGACAGGAAAAACACCAGTGTGTGCCAAGCAGTCCATCACTGCTTGTGCTAACTGGACAGTGTTGCCCAAAGCACATTATTCTCATTTGTTCACTTCTAAAATGCAACATGCTGACAAAATATCAAGCGAATCAAAACTTCATTCTCCACCTGACACCTTCATTTAAGTTTATATGCTTCCTGCATTAAATTCCTCCACAAATGCATACATATTTCTTTGTTTAAAGCTCACATTCAGATGCAGATTTAGAATCAAAGTTAAAAGTACATTACATATACATTTTATATGTCCTCCTGATGGATCTACAGTTTGTTGCATTGTGACTATGTGCATACTGCATAGGTGTGTTTTTGGTTATAGTGCAGGGAAATTAGGACAGGCATAAATTAGGTTTGTTTAGGGTTGTAGGTTCACAGGTCGTCGGTCTCCCCATCAAATGGTATAGTATCCAACTCCATGTGAATGCTGCCTGGTTCAACGCTACCCCCCCAGCCAATGGGTGTGCGGTTAAAGGAGGGTCGTGAGCCGATATCATGTTGGTACACCACTGCTGGTTCAGGCTCCTCAACAGCCACCTCGATGTCTGGCAGCTGGAAGGTCATCAGCTGAGAAGCCTTCTCAAAGCCTCCATAGGGCATAGCACTCCTAGACAGATTGAGAGTTAGCAATTAAAGGCAAAAAAAAAGACCATAGGACTGAAAAGTTAAATTGCAGAATGCACAGGAAGAGAGAGGCAGATTGTACAGTTTATACAAAGAAATGCAACTGCACCTGTTAAAGCTCTTATATTTGCGCAGCTCCTTATGAGAATAGGGTCCTGGCATTTGAGCCTTCATTGTGGCTAGAAGGTCTTCATTGCCCTTCATAGCCCGTTCCCAAGGTGAAACATATGTCTTCCCATATGCATCTCTCTTTTTAGCCTTTTCCAAAGCACTTTCCGCACCTAAAGGGAAATGCAAACTGATTGAAAGTGATCGGTCGTGTACACATAGGTAAAAGCATTCCATTATTCTGTCTTCCATCATTTACTCCCTTTATGTCGTTCCGAACTCGACTGGTTTTGTCCATACAATAATAATAATAATATAATAATTCCTTACATTTATATAGCGCTTTTCTGGGTACTCAGAGCACTTTTACATATGGAAGGGGGAATCTCCTCAACCACCACCAATGTGCAGCATCCACCTGGATGATGCGACGGCAGCCATATTGCGCCAGAACGGCCACCACACAGCAGCTGATTGGTGGAGAGGAGACAGAGTGATGAAGCCAATCAGTATATGGGGATGATTAGGAGGCCATGATGGACAGAGGCCAATGGGCAAATGTGGCCAGGATGTCGGGGGTACAGCCCTACTCTTTTCGAAGGACATTCTGGGATTTTTAATGACTACAGAGAGTCAGGACCTCGGTTTAAGGTCTCATCCACAGAACAGTGCTTTTTGACAGTATAGTGTCCCCATCACTATACAGGGCCGTTAGGACCCACACAGACCACAGGGTGAGCATCCCCCTGCTGGCCTCACTAACACCTCTTCCAGCAGCAACCTAGTTTTCCCAGAAGATCTTCTTAGTTAGTTCCAAGACAACATCTGTCATTTTCTTTCAGTTTATGTTTTTAATCTAATATTTATATGTTATTTTATTTTAGCTTTATTTCAATTAACAAAAATGTTATTAATAATTGTTGTTTTAGTTAACGAGAATAACCCTGTTTCAACACAAGTTTCATTGTGAGTCTCCATGGCAGTTTCTAGAGTGGGTGAGCTGGCTAGTGTATAAAGGTCTCCATCTGGGTTCCTACTCACTCTGTGAGGCATCTCCTGACACACCAGCCTTCCCTCCTGCTCCTCCTGCCACTCCGGCACCTCCAGCACCTCCAGCACCTCCAGCTCCTCCAGCGAGCCCACCTGCTAGCAGCCCACCCCCTGCTCCCTTGCCATAGCTTCCGGGTTTGGGAGGAGGCACTGGTGCTTGGCCGGCCCCACCAGCCTGACCAGCCATCTGTCCACCAATCAGGCGGCCACCAACATCCATCATCTGGCCCCCCAGGCTGGGCACGAACTTCTGGAGGTTATCCTTTACACAGAGTAACATGATAATTAGTGGAAGAGTTTCCAAATCGTGTTCAATTTAAATAAGAATATGACCAGAATAAAGAATCAGAGATTAATGTAGAACATTGACATACAGAAGAACTGTGATTTAGGAATAATGACCCTTTAATGCAAATGAGCTTCAATCTGGGAACAAATACACAGATGTTCAGAGCTCTTAAGGTGATGATACACAGGGCATCTTTTTGAGCAGTGTTGCTAGGGTACTCTCCCATTGAGAATGGGCAACACATTTCTATATAGATACTTTAGATCGAAATTTGTTGTCCATTCACAATGGGAAAGTGCCTAAGCAACACTGCCCGGCAACATTGCTCAGAAAGCTGCCCTGTGTATCATCACCTTTAGTCTGCCTTACCATGGACTCACTACTGAAGAGGTCGGGGTTGTTCTCATAGATGAACTTCTCCACACGAATCTGCCTCATCTTGAACATCTTGGAACCTTTGTTCTTCTGAAGGGATAGTTCCTCCAGCATGATGTCCTTGGGTGCCCTGATTTTTTTCCCCAAGTCAAACTCCGAGGCCTCAGGCTCTGATTCATACTCTATATATAGAAAAAGAGTATTATGCAATAATGTAAGACAGTTTTCTATATATGAAACTTTTATATGAATCTGGCAGGTCTTAATGGGTCAAAGAATCATTCATTCACTGATTCGTTCAAACCCGCTGATTCATTCATGAACAGGAGACGTAACTGTTTTGCTTTGTTCAGAACTATTTTCGTTAGTGAAATGCTAACAGCTGAATTGCAAAAACAGTATGAATTGACATTACTGTGTTTAAAATTTTTAATTAATATGAACTTGTTTATTGAACTGTATTAAAATTAGAATTTGCAATCATGCTGATATTCGGGAAAACAGCACTTCTGCTCGTGTTATATTGGTTAACTATATGATATAAACTTAGTAAGTGCTTGAGCACCACTTGGCGTCTATCTGTGCATGTGCCAGGTAGCATAATCAGTTTTCTCTACTGGTTAACTTGTATTTTAATTGTGCATGATATTATTATTATTATTATGAGACTATGCTTGGAAAGAAAAATAGGTCCTGGATTCTCTAATATCAGTTGTCGTCATTCATATTTATACAGATGTATCTATTTTTCTGCATTGTAATCATAACACTAACAGTAACTAATTATCTATTAGTCATCCTACCAACCACAGTTTGTACTGGAAGATCATCCACAGTTCCTTGGAAATGTTCATGACTGTTAATATAAACAATAAATTCATTTGAAATTTATCAAGTCTATTTCTGCATTAGATTTAACATCCCTAGAATAAGTGACTGTTTCTCACATCATAATATGTAGCCTAAGGAAAAACAAACACATACCAGGATCACAAGAATCTCTTGACAGTCTTCACAGTTCATAAGGTACATTCTTTCACAACAACAATTTTTCACTCAAATTCAAAAGCATGAAAAAGAACATACTGATTAGACTTTATTTCCGCTGGAGACACTCATGTAATGTTCTTTTAGTGGAGTATGTGTCCCATGATTATAATGATGAGGGGGAGGAAGAGGTGCTCTGGTAATAATCAGAAACACAGCTGACATTCCAGCTATGAAATCTACAAGATACATGTTGTCATTGACATATTACTCCTCATTAAAACATATTAAATCCAGACCTATGAAACCTTAGTGACAGGCCCTGAAATTGAGATGATGCTCCCAATAAACAGTTTCAAAGTGACAGGCTGCCTACGCAGGCGATTGCGCAAGTTGTATACAGTCTGCATTATCACATGATTATAGTCTAACATCTTTAATGACATCTTTCAAAGAAGACACCTTCACACCTGTCTAAACAAACACACTCTTTGATGGAAATAAAGATGGAAATAAAAACAGTTATTTAGTCCCAGACCTCAATATCACAGTCAGAAAATCCATGTTATCCTAAAATTTCTATAATCTGGCATGATACCAAAGACTATAGAATAAAGGGACTTTGATGATACGCAATAAGGTACGAGAGGCTGTGCTACAAATATTAAAGCTTGAAATATGTATCAATGCAACTTTCATTAAGTAAATTTTTTCTAAAAGCCTTCCTTCAGCCGAAAAAAAAAATAGTCCCTGACTGTGAACAGCAACAGAAGTTACAGCTTCACATTCTTTATATCTACCTCCTCGATGGCAGTCAAGTCAATTCAGTAGAAAAATCGCTCCTCTTCATAACATAAGGGTCACATCCAAAATATGTTGTGATTTTCTGTTTATACCTTTCTTAACCAGCACAGTACGGACTTTTCCCCATCTCTTCCATTCTAATTTTCACTGCTTGACCTCCACAATAATTTCGAGCGTCACCAGAACCACGTGATTGCAAACAACCTATTATCTTTCATTAATTCCTAACCACACTAGGGGGGAAAGGTAAAGGATTTACTTTGAAACAATTTTCACTCAGAAATTGCTAGAAATAGCAAGTAAAACTGAATTAAACATGAAATTTTGAAGGAAAAAGACTGAAATTGTATTTTCTTGTAAAACATACTCCAATAATCTTGTTTTATTTTATTAAGAAATTTTGAAAAAAATATTTACATTGCATATAGCTTCCCTGCCCATCAAGATTACCTTAGGTGACATTTTACCACTTGTCTCAAATGTTTGTATATATTTTGCAACAATCAAGGATAAAGCTCAAGTTGTGGGTGTCTTACCATCTTGGGTTATGTGTGACAGGTCAGTGACGATCTTGGAAAGCTTTTTCCTCTTGTTGGGTGGGGCTGGTGTTCCTGATAGAGGCATGATTCCAGACTGGGAAAGCAGAGATCAGAGTGGATTTGACAATACTAAAATGCATCATTGTCTTTTCTATTTATGAACAGGTATTGCTTTTGTGTTGTAAGCAAACTCTGCAGATGACACGTTTAGTCCCTGAGGAATAATGGGGAAAAACAGACACATTCCTCATATTGTAAGGACAAGTATTTCTAAAGATGCATGTATAACCCACAGCAGTGTTTGGTTTGTTTAGGATGGTATTTTCAGACACTGATTCCGGACACAATTGATATGAGCATTACAGAAAAGCAAACTCTCGATTCACAACAGGATAGAAAACTGTAATTTATGGTATGTAATTCCTACTAATTAAAACTGGCAATTTATTGATAAATACTTCAGGTAATTTAATTTTTTTTTTCTTTTCTGGAATTAGAATTTTTTTCAAACAAAACAAAAATTAAAAATATTGTTAACTGATTAAGTGTTTTCTCAATTTCACTTTCCATTCTGTTAGTCTTTTATAAAATCCCTTACAAAATCTAATTCCGTAATGGCGTCCTCCTCCAGGAAGTGACAGCATTTTTGTTGGGACGTCAACAGCACAGTAACTGATTAATACTACATATGAATTATATAATTTTGCGCTATTAATTGGTTTATCTCACTCAAAAACATTGCATCCATATGTCATAAATCAGTATATCTCTATTGTGTTATATGATATCTGTATGTAGTATACAGATATGAATCAAACACTGAACACTGAACACTGAATATCCTATAACTTTAGCTCTTTATTTCAATTGTTATGTTCTGTTATTTTCATGCCATATAAAATAAAGTTAATTAAGTAATTAAGTTTAACTTAATTTTCTACTTTCAAAGTCTGGACATGGAAGTCCATTGGTAAAGTGCAGTTTGGGCCTATCTTTTAATTTTCTTTTCATCAGCTGTCCTACACACAGTACTGTATATCTGCTATTTTTTCAAGGGTCTGTTAATGGCAAACACTGCATCGACTTGACTGTAACTCAATACAGTATGGCTATTTTTAAAGCAAGACCTTTTAGTGACGAGTCGTGGCATTGGTTTTTTTTTTTTTTTTTTTTTCAGATACTCTAGATTTGTCACAAACATACACACATAAACACACCTACATGGTGACTTAACACATTGTAGAAACTGGAAATCTCCCTCAAACTGAATCAACACCACAGATTAATGTGTGGTGAGATGAGGGGTGTGCACTGACCCACCCTGTAAAATAATTACAAGCTGGGGTCCACTAGGCTTAAGTTCCCCCGGCTGGACAGTATGCTTTGCATTCCAAATAAAATCATCAGCCAGGTTGGGTGGGAGTGTTTAGCACATTCCCACTTTCCAGCAGCAAAAACACACAGGGCAAATGGACCATTCGAGCTTGATTATTCCAATCAATGCAAACCTACAATGAGAATATGCCATCAGTGCTTGCAAACACTTTGAGTGGGTATCACACCAGCAACAGGAGTTATTGCTGGTCGTGTTTTCATTGCCGTCATGCAGCTGTTAGTTGAACAGTGTGTGCGGTTAGTAAAGTGACGGAAAAAAATATCACATAATCCACTTACCAAGGCTCTAGACTGCTTACAAGACGTGGTCTCAAAGGTACAGTGAAAATAGAAAAAGGCTTGTGGCTAAGAAGTTAACAATTCCCGGGTACCTTTGACCTGTGGCTGGACCAAGAACCCAAGGCGTGCAAAATCCAGTTAGGACTTGGATGGCAGATCTTCATCGGGGGGAGGGAGAGTCCGGGTAAAAAGGGGGAGTGAGGAGTAAGGGGGGGCCAATTTGGTCTGCACAGCACTTTGCTGATGGGAATATCAAGAGACTAATATCTTTCTTGCAGATGCTTCATTGGCTAAATATAGAGAGGAGAGAGACCGAGTGATTGCACATAGTTATCAAATAGCTTCAAGAGGCAAAAGGGCTATGGTAGATAAGTACTTTTTCTACACTGGAAGTCACCTTCCACTTGTGAGAGGATTTTCACTTTTTAAATCCAACAGCGGGCACCCTAACTGTGTTAAATTTATTTTTATGATAATGATTTAAGCACTCAGAGGGGTCAGTGTTGGACAGGGCAGCCAACTTATGTCCAGTATAACATGGTTCTAAATAGTTGTAGTGTGAATGAGACAATTAGTGCAGAAATTCACAAATTTGCACAGAGTGCAATCTCACAAGTTTCGCATAACTGTCCGGGTCTATATAGATCCTTTTATGGTTCTATATAGAATCAGCAGAGTAATCCTTTGTAATCAAAAAAAGGAATTTTACTGTACTGAATTACTGTATAGGATATATATATATATATATATATATATATATATATATATATAATTCTCTTTTATTACTCCACAATATCTCTGCCAGTCAAGAAGTATTATTTCAGGAGAAATTTCAGTTTCACTTTATTTTACAGTACGTGTACTTGCATGTACTTACAGTGTACTTACTGGGTAATATAAGGTAACTACAGGGGTTAAGGTTAGGTTTAGGTATAGGTTCAGGGTTAGTAGTTACCTAGTTATTGTAATTACTGTAAAATATACATAGTATGTACATGGGGAACAGGACTGTAAAATAAAGTGCTACTGAAATTTTCCACCTGTCTCAGAGACAATGCTTATTATATCACTTTTCTCACCCACATCATTTGCACTGCATGAACCCGAGAACTTGTCAGATTTTCGCTATCTTTGTCAGTTCAGGAAGGATCCACTCATAAATGGAATCTAAGTAGGGAAAGCTTGGAGCAGCCATAAAAAGTGCCTGAACATTATCAGCCCTAAATATAGGAGGAGAGCATATGCATGAGAATGGTGCCAGCTTTAGCTGTAGTCAACTCATCCAACAGTGTGCAATACCCCACTTCACAGCTACTAGGCCTAAGTTTTAGAAGAAACATTTGGTGTTGATTGTATATTTGGCCATATAGAAATGTCATTTATTGTGATTTGAAATTATAAAGAAACAAGTGGTTCTGCAGGGTTTTTATTATTATTATTATTATTTAGAAAAATAAGAAAACACTGAAATGCTCACTCTCATGTTCCACTACATAACCTGATTTAAATTGAATAGTGGGACGTAAGCGCCACCATGTGGTGGTTAGTCACCTTCATTGCATAAACCATGTGGTTTTCATCTTCCTAAAAAGGACACATAAACACTGATAATTTTTTTTATTTTTTATAAATTAATCTGAAACAAACATACCAAAGATTAAATGAGTTTGGTCTCTTTCTATAATGGCTTTTTTAATAACTCACACACCATTATGCTTAAGAGTGTACAAGTGAGACATTAGGATCATGTCTGCATTACATGCAATGGTTTGTCACTTACCATGAGACAGAGACATTGTGGTAAATTTCAGGTATGTTTTATTCAAACTATTGATTGTATCAGAAATATATGACACTTTCAGTTAGAATCATATGTCCTAAAGTTCAGCTGAGCTCATTATAAGCACTGCAAAAACAAAATCACCACAGAGATACTAACCACAAAGTTGATTTTACAAAGACAGACACATTGATCTAATAATTTGTACAACAGCGAAAATTAAGAGAACTAAACAATCTAAAACTTTAGTCTATAAAATAAAACATGATAACAAACGAACTGGAAAGACAAACAAAATTGTGGCTCAGATTTGAAACACCATGACCTGGTTTCACAGACTAGGTTCACAGACTGGGTTTCACAGACATTATGCCTTAGTTCAAGGACATTTAAGTAGCTTTTATAATTGAGCCTTAGAAAAAAAACAAAAAACTGGTGTGCATCTTGAAACAAAATAATATTTTATGATATGTCAGTGCAAGTTGCTTTCAGTTAAAACAGCTCAAACATGCATTTCAGTCTGGGACTAGCTTAGGCCTTGTCTGTGAAACCAGGGGTAAATATACTCTGTTTTTTGTTTTTGTTTTTTTTCCCAACTTGTTATTCAATTTCAAATTGTAATTTTAAAAAAGGAGACATTTTAATAAGGAAATATTCTCACCTGCCAGTACTGCAATCATTATTTATTCATCCTCTCTGTAGATCTAACACGCATTAATATAAACCGATTTCCTTTCTTTTAACCTTAATCCATTGTTCCCTTAATGTTACAAGGCCTCAGATTTTTTCTCTAAAGACATTGCAATATTTTTGAGGGACGCGTTCAAAAAACAACCACAATTATCAGCCTCACTGCCACAAATGCCATTCAAATATGTCTGTATTCTGACTAATTATAGTAAAGCCAGTTGGCTAATAAACCTTCTGATAATCCTGGACAGTGCTAGTTTTGCACTTTTTACGCCTGTCTTCATGCGTCAGATTTGCTTCAGTGCTCAAATAGCATACATGTCTGTCTCTAGGACTCTTTCCAACACTGTACCTTTCCAACACTTACTGATTTGACCACTTGAATACGATTCTAAAAAAATAAATAAATAAAACACAAGATTTTCATTAGTCATCCATTTAATATATCGGTACTGGGATATGAATACCACACATCCAGCCAGAGAACATTTTAAAGAACCAGCCTGTTTATTTTGCTCCTACAAATAGGCTGTGACCCTCATCCACCTGTTCAATTCAGGCTCTGCCAGGAGAGATATCATTTTCGAATGACCTAAGATCATTCAGCTTGCCTCATTTTCTTAGGTATCTTTTCCATTCTTAAAAATGTCAAGTAGATCAAGGTTTAGCAAAGAAATTACACTTTAGTATGTAAAAGGTGCCAAACGTCAAACCTTACACGTGTCTTAAATAAGACATTTTGAAAGAAAATATCTCAAAATACCTCAGTCAGATCCATGTCCTATTTCAGTCCAATCCATGTGAAATGTTTTATAGGCACCATGTCAGAATGTAGTTTTCTTCATCCCTATAAAATTGGGAACACTGCACTGCCAAACCCTATTGTCTAGCAGTCACTGACAAATGAGTACTCTGTGACACATGACTGTCAATAGCTTTACAATATTAGAGAATTACATTTTGTATTTTACTTGTTAGAACCCTTTTTACTGCTGTAACCTGATGTATGAATGAAACAAGATATGCAATGAGGGGGGAAAAAAAAAAAATCATAACTGAACTTATTGGATTGAGAAAAATGGGCATTACATACTGGGAGCCAGACTGAATGTGAGTTTGCTAAAACAATGCCTAGTAGCTATTTGGCTATTGGTTAATATCCAATTTGCCCACACAGTCTGAGAGACGTCAGCAGAGTCATTTCAGAAGAAGAGCAAGTTACACTTCGATCGAAGTTTACAAAGCCAAACAATATATATATATATATATATATATATATACTTTTTTTTCCTTTTTTTTTTTTTGATAAATTGTTCACAATAAGACCAGGAACATGCATTGAAAATGCATGCATGTAGATTCAATTTTGATTTAATTTTTTTTTTTTTAACATTGGAGGTAACATTTAACATTTTTTTCAGAAATTCCGTATTTTTCAGTTAAGTTTTGAAAAACACTCTCAAAACAATACACCAGTGATCCAAAGCACAAGTTAATATACTCATATGAAATTAAGAATATATTTTCTTAGTTTCTTCAAGTTATATTAAACGGATGTTAACACATTGATCATATTTGAAAATTATTAATTTTGAGCCTGGAACAGAAGCAGATGGTTTAGCTTCTTCCAAATATAAATTAATACTGTCAGTGAGGTAGGGTTCCAGGCCTCCAGACATGGGGCTGAATACCCACTCTTGTTGCAATAAAGCGAGGTTTGGGAACTTGAATTGGAGACTTTAAGGGGTTTGGTGGTAGGGCACTTAACTCAGGGGCACTCTTAAACTGTTTGGCAGCTTGGAGCCCAGAGTAGCTTAGGCTTGACATACTTGACATGGGAGCTGGAGGTGAGTACGGCATGGGGTGAGGGATGGGCACAGTTGAAATTTTGGGGAGCTCTGGGAGGCCTGGGGCCCGTGAAGGTGCTGGAGTTGATTCAGGCACAGGTTCTGGTGGAGGGGACATCATGGCAGAATGAGAGATGTGCTCCCCAAGGGTGGTCTGTGAGCGTGGTACAATCACTGTGGGATTGAGAGTGGGTGCTGACATTGGGGTGGGAGTGGAGAAACGTTTGATTTCATACACACGTGCCGCCTTTACTGGGATCTGCTTGGGTGGTGTCAGAGTGTGGCCATCCCTCTGTTGCCTCTGGTAGGAGGGGATTGAAGACTGTGTGCCAGTGCCGCCACCAAAACTGAACATTGCAGAGTTCAGTTGGTAAGGCTGCCGCCTCATGAAGTCCAAGGCCTTGATACCCTCTTTCGGGACACCATAACTACCCTTACTTCCTTTGGAACTTCTCTCAGACACCTTGGTACCTCCACGCTGCACCCCAACAGGACAGGAAGGAGACAGCAAGGGGTTGTAACCTATTGGTGGAGGGGCACGAACATTAGGGGAATACTTCCATTGGGATGGAGTTGGCGAGGGTTCCCGTGTTTGGATCAAGTCTATGACTGATTGGGATTGTTGGGGTTGTAGAGGTGCAGGCTGCAGATGTGGAGAGTCTACAACAAATAAATCCATGCGACTCTGTCTACGAGCAAACAGCTCTGCACCTTTTCCCTCTGCCTGGGGGATCTGTGATATTTCTGTGATGACCCGTGGCTTAGGAGCCACAGGCGGTGGGACCCTTGTTCTATTGTCATCAATGTTGTGGGTGATATTTTCAGGTTCAGAATATACACACCTGGGTCTTTCGTCTAGGTTCTGCACCATAGACAATAGTTCAGGGTTTGGTAAGTTCTTCTTGCTGTCAGGTATCTTAAACATTGGCTTGTACGCACTACGGCGTCGGGCCTCTTGGAGAATACCAGTGCGGCCACCAGTAGAAGAGGTTTTATCACGATAGACTATTGGGGACAGTGAAGTTACAGAGCTTGAAGGGATCTCAGAAGTTTCAGAGGTCAAAGTAGAAGAGGGTTGAGTTGGTATAACAGGGGCCACAGCGGTCACCATGTTGTTAACAGGGATTGCAGGAGGAACAGTTGTTTCGCTGTTTATAAGAAAGGTGGGTTCTTGGGTTTGAACTTCGAGAGGTGGCACTGATGCAACCTGGATATTTTCCACTGAGGAGCAGTGAAGAGCAGGTTGAGAATATGATTCCATGGATACAGAAGCAGGTGGAGGAACAGACTTTCCAGGCACAAAGGGCTGTGTGGGTATCATTTCAGAAGGGATATCTTCACTCATTTGATTCATTGTGACTTGGTTCACAAAGGAGACAGGGGTGACACCCATGGCATGCTCTTCTGATGCTGCAGAAAATGAAGGTACCAGCACAGCCACTGAAACAGGTCTGGGTGTCTTCTTACTGACCGCAGGGCGAAATACGACAGGAGCGGTGGCTGCCCGATTGATGACACAGCCTGGAGCAAAAGGACGGGCAGTTCTATTTAACACAGAGCTGGCAGGTAGTTCTGGTAGAGGAGTTGGTGGTGGAGGCATCACAGTTTCTGCAGAAGGTACTGACGGATTAGTTTGGGGCACCACAGAGGGGGCTGGCACCATTGTGCTTGAAGTATCCCTGTTAACCATAACAGGGACAGCAGGGATGGCCTGAGGTGTGCTCATCTGTGTCATGTTTTGTATTTCTGCTGGTGGAACCTCGTGATGTAGTGTTTTTGAAGGTCTGGCAGGTTTTGGAGCAACTGGTGGTGGCTGGACATTGGGCTTTGTCAATGAGTCTGGTTGTGGTTGAGGTTGCAGTGTCTGCAGTTGAGGAAGTGCTTGCGTCTCTTTCAGTGCAATGCCCAGCATTTGGCTTTGTAACTGTTCTTGTGCAGCTTCCATTTTCTTTGCATGTTCCTCAGCCCTTCTCCTCTGCTGCTCAAACAACTGTGCCCCCTTCCCAGAAGTATCACTCAAACCAGGACTGAGAGCACCACCCTCTCCTTCCTGACCTCTGGAAGCAGATCTTTTCTCTAGCATCTCAAGATAGTCGCTGTCCCATGTGGGGTCCGGCGCAGCAGAGAAACCTTCCTCATCAAATTCTGATTCGCTGCCAGGAAATATGCCATCCTCTTCTTGAGAGTCTTGCCTCATGTCCTCATCAACACTTCCAAAGCTGGTTAGTGTGTATTTCTTAGAGCGTTGTCGGCGCTTTTTAAACATCAAAACACCCTTTGAATGAGGGTTTGGTGCATCCGTCAGTAGTGAGGCGATGGTGCGGCATTTGGACCGAGCTTCTTTCACCTGTTTGTCTGTGATCGTCTCTCCACGATTCAGTTCTGCATAACATGAGATAAAAACATTTGAGACAAAATTAAATTCACACCATTCACTTTATTCATTCAGATATAGTGTTCAGCAGTAGTCTTCTGTCTCATTAGGCCTGTATCGAGTCTTTTGCGCGCGCAAATTCGTTATTTCAAATGTAGCCGTGCGGCAGGCGCGCTCATAATGGAAGCAACGCGATCGCGACGCGCATGCGGTGCGTTTTCCAGGTGCATCGAGATTTTCAGAATGCCACAAATGCACCGTAGGTCATGTGACAAGAATCAACCGATCAGCTATGGCCTTTCAGTAACAAAACTAAAAGCTCAGCCGAACAGCTGATCATAGCTGTACAGGGCGGGTTTTATTTCTCATCTCCATTAATATATCTAGTAGTAAAGCTAATGCAAGGGCTAGAAATCAATTAATCCTTTGCTGATACTTCCTCGTCATCGTGGAGAACGCAGTTCATGGTTGCATAGCAAGGACAGACGCCACGGGAGCTCAAGCGCTTGTGGAAAGGAGGAGAAAGCGACGCGGCCACGCGTTTTTAGGCGCGATATGCAAACGGCCCCATATTGTGCAAAAACAGTGCAGAAACCATTACAGCTTTTCTGTTTTCAAATCATAATGCAAAAAAAAAAAAAAAAAAAAACTTTCATTTTGCAGGATTTTGCAGCAGGGACTGCTCATTATATTAATCTATAGCAATTAGAGAAAAAGAGCATGGTGCTAAATTGATTTTTCTACAATGGGGACATGTTTTATTTACCAATGCTTAATTGTGGTCCCCGAGAAGAGCATAAGAATGTTTAGAGTACAGATTAGAGATGTCTTTTGATTTATGACTGTTTATTTATGCTGGTTCTTAAAATGACACTGCTTCAAATAGCTGCAGCTCTAAAGATGCTTGACACTTTATAAAAATGGTACTGTGGGACATGACCCAAACCTAAAACTTACCATTAAGCCTCACCTCTAACCTAATCCCTAAACCTAACCATCATCATAAAAGGGAATTAATTGAACTAGAATTAATGTAAATCATGAGGTGTAGCTGTTTCATTGGAATTAATAGCTTGAATCTAATGTTTGCACCAAATGAATGGTTATCATCATACATATTTTTCATAATTAACATTAATATTCTATTAATAGCACATTAGATTCCACAGCAAGTAATCTCAGCATAAACACAGCTGTCAGTGTGTTGTTTTACCACCTGATCTGGGATCAACAAACACACATTCCGCAGCTGCAGTCCAGGATCAGTGTCATACCAGTGCCTGGACACTACATTACTAGTGTCCAGGCACTGGAATGTAAAACCTGTGTACCTAATTAGGCGTATCTCATTTTATGAACACTAACCTGTCTTCTTAAGTATGCTAAATTTGTGACTTGTATTAATGACATTTAAGTGACTCCAGCCAGATGCTGGCTGTTCATGCCTGAAAACAATACTGAGAATACTAACAATACTGTACAGTATTTCAGCTGAGAAGCTAGGTGGAGAAGCCTGTGAGGAGCACTGTCACCTGATATGAGCTAGCAGCTGGAGATGCTTATGCCAGCTCATGCAAAGCAGTGCTCAGGTTATCAACCCTGTGAGCCTCAGGACAAATATAGACACTGGTGGGGGCTAAAAGACTCAGCATGATCGACCCTCATCTCTTCAAGGGTTTACATGCAGGCAACCACAAGCAGTGACTTTAAGAACACATTTGCAAAGCAAAGCAGGTGTTTATGACAGTAAGCCAATCACAAGAGCAATTATCTTCATATACTCACTTGCTTGTTTTGCTTTATCCATGTATGTTAATGTGAGTTCCTCATCCACTGGATTGTCAACTGGCCCAACCATGGGCACCAACTGACTACGAGAGCTCAGCATAAGAGCTTCTTTGGCTCTCTCTGGAGAAACAAGAGGAACGTTTGCGGGCTCCTGAAACCCACTGTCTTCTTCCATTAGCCCTTCTCGTGGGTTTTGGTCATCCGCACTTATGGATGAGGTCTCGGTGGAGGTCTGTGAGGACCAGGCTCCATGGGGAGGGGGCTGGTAAATCACTTCTCTGCGGGCTACACCAGGCAATGCGTCTTCCCTCTTATTAGGCCCCAAAAGATTGTACATTTGGGCATCCGAGGCACTGTCATACCCACTCATTTCTGAAGTCTCTGCTCCCTCTGGTGAGGCTCGGGCAGCCTTGCCAGGTGAATTGCTGGGACTGCGTCGTTTTGGTTTGCGTTGCCTCTCATGAGCAGCCACGTCTGCATCGCTGTCTGTTTCTCCATAGTAGGCTTCACTGCCCGGCGGGGAGGTCAGTCCACTGCGTCCACTCGGGGACATCAGCCGCACATTGGACTGGTGAGGTCGGGAACCGGATGGTGACATGGCCCTAAGGGCAGCACGGTATTCTTTATCAATGCGGGGAGAAGGAGCTCGAGCAACCAGAACCACCGACTGGAAGCCAGCCGGTGCCCTAATAGACATGTAAGGGAGTAAAATAGCACATGTGGTTCTGAAACAATAGCTCACAGCAGCCCTGGCTAATCCAATACAATCATTTACTTTCAGCTCCCATTGGAGTTAAACACACACATAAGAACTGGCAAAGTAAAAGATGGTTTACCTCCTAACTCGGATGTGTAGCGTTCCTGGCATGCTGTCGATCAGGTTCATGACCTGGGCGTGCGACAGACTCCCACAGGAATTCTCATTGATGGACACCAGCTCATCTCCCTCACGCAGTCCAGCCCGACATGCTTTACTTCGCTTACGCACCTACAGGATAAATGTAAGTTGATAATGTATGAATAGGTCAAGAAGTATTTTAAAATGTCCTCGGGTATTTTACAATCTAAAGCATTGATATTATATTTCAAATTTTTACCATCTTTAGAAGTAGACCTGCAAAAAAATCACATTGAGGAATTGAATCATGCATTTACAAAGTTCATGTTTAGAATATATATATAGCTCTTAAACAATCAATAAATGTTTCTGCTAATAACAAGCGAGAAGATCCAGCAAAAAACATGGTTCATAATACTTCAAACATTGTTTTTTATTATTTCAGATAATTTTATCTTAATATTTACAGTGTGAATGATGTTAGAAATCAGAATGAAAACCACACGGTAGGCTGACATAGACAGTTAACAGACACTGCCCATGTGCGAGTGTTAGTGTTGTTTCTCAATTGGACCTTGCAATGCCATTGCTCAAACCCCTGTCCTGTCTGTCATCTTACTCAGCACAGGAAGATAGGCTCTGATTTCAGTGATTTTGTTCACAGTGTTCCACGTCTTACTGAAACTGCAATAATCAGTCTATAAATACTTAAATTTATACTATAAATATGGACAGTGTGATGTGTTAATGACAATATACTTGACTGTTAAAGCTAGAGTAGGCAATGTTTTTCACAAACACTATTTGTTATTCTGGTTGAAACGCTCTTTATATCCTGATAACAATCTATAATAGAAGTGGTCTAAATATTGAAGAAAGGAACATATATCTAAAGTGGAAGTCTCAGGACCAAACAATGTTTGTCTGAATATTTGGTCCAAATGCAATGATAGGATGTCCTACCTGCCTGTCAAACATATGTATTTGCATACCTCTGAGCACAAGATATCTTTCGATATATATATTAGAAATGGCAACCTATCACATTCTACTTAGAGCTGCTCATGTCCTAGGACTTATGCTTTTCTATGGCAACACTATCAATGCCAAAATTAATCTTCAGCAGTCAGGTGGTATAAGTCAGAGCTCTTTAAGTTGTTTACATTTGTTATTATTGTAATGTTATGTGCTTTGACACACAAAGTAATTTAATGCTGTCTCTTGTGAAGCTTTGCAGACTCTGCTCTGGCTGTGCGTGTTCATGTGTTTTGGAGAAGACGTGGCTTTGGAGAGTGTTCTGAAGGGAGGGTGGGATCTTATGCTTTTAAAGCTAGCTTGCTATTGCTAGCCTCTCTGAAATTGCCTACCTGAATATTTTATAGTATGTGTACTTTTTTGGACTTTGATTGTGGAAACAAACAGATTAAAGCAACATGGCGTATGGGTCAGTGATCTGGTTTTTCCATTTCTGATTCTAATCCTGTACTTGGTTGCCTGTGGTTTTTGGGATACAGCTGCAGAGGTTACAGGTTCAGGGCCTAGTGGTGAACTGGGATCTGGCAACTGCCTTGTTACTAAACGGCATCTTGTTCTGGGGGAGTGTCCATACCATAGTTTAATCTAATTTCCTTTTGATGACAAGCATCCAGCTACCAATAAAAAACCAATACTCCTCATGACAGCCAGTATTAATGGATGCATCAAACTACCCTGACCAGATAACATTATTATACAGATAGATAGAAAATAGTACAATTACAAAAATCAATGAATACAACATCACCATCAACTAGTATAACTCCTTTATCATTACTTGGTAAATACGTTACATGCAGGACATTGTATCCTGTATAAAGAAAACAAAGTCTGATGTATTTGGGAGAAAGTAGACTGAATTATTTGAGAGATGACAAGCAAATCGAGGGCAAATGTTATTAAATATGACCTGAATCCTCAAAGGCTGAGGACAGTCATGAACTAAAACAGTGTGTAGTACAAAGTTCAACATCCCTAATTTATATTATATTCACTAACATCTGCTATCTGCTAAATAACAGCAGAAATCAACACTTAACACAGCTTCTCATGAACAACTAGTCATAAATTACATATCAAATATTTCAGCTAATTATCATTCAAGCTTGGCTTATTACTGGTAATCTACCCTTGAATTGTTACTATTACTATTATTGTACAGTTAGTGCTCAAAATGTTAAGGGGGTTGTCTGCAGTTCAGATGGTAGCTCTATGAATCATTTTGCTTTTTTGGTAAAGGATCAGTTCCACACCTCACTCAGAGTGCAGGGGCCTGTGCTTCTGGTATCTATTACATCTTAAGGCTGCTTTAAACATCTTAAGTTTCCTTAGAACTGAAGAATTGTAGGCAGACACACCATCAAAAGTCTTAAAGTGATGTATAGTGCACTCATTTTAAGTTTATTTTATTCTGACGTGTTTCCAGCAGTCATACCTTGGCGACCTGCAGAGGCTTCTGGTGCTCGATTCCTCCCTGTAGTCGGAAGCCCCATGGTGCTCCTCCAGATAGGGTGATGATAACCTCCTCAGCCACCATGGTGCAGTCTGTGCTCTCAGTACGCACGGTCCATGTTATTACAAGGCCCCCTCAGAGAAGACGACAACTACTGCAAGTATATGTCCTGGGGTTCCTTCTAGTTGCCCACCTGAGTTGAGTCTCTCACACAAATACACACTTGAGCACACACAAATCCCCTCCCACACCCTGAGCTAGATGCTGGTGATAGGGGCACAGTCATAAAGGAAGTTAAAATAGAGAGGGAAAGAGAAGAGATACCCACCGTCTCCCTATGAAGTGGAATCTTGTGTTGGATGAAGGTAGGAACTAGTTTATCACAGCTGTGCTGTCACTCACAGAGCTGGCTTGAAAGGAGGGGGACGTACATTGCTGATTTTAAAAATAGCCCTTTGCTTCTCTTGCTAAGCGGGCAAGCTTTTTAATGACTTCAGAACTGCAACAAGTTACAAGTTAATTTGAGTCTAAAATTGAAAGAAGTTACTTGTATGCAAACTGTCATTGAAAAATTCTTCTTTTCTATAAAGGGTGGTCAAGGAATTAGACTACTGTCAGTTGAGGAGTTCCAGTGTGGTTATTCTTTTCTAGCTGTTATATTATAACATCAGGACCTTCCAATAGTTTGGCATAAATCACAGAGCTAGTTTGTTTTATCATTGATTCTGTACAGATACTGACAGCAGACCTGTTTTCTTGGCATCCGAACTGGGACACTTGGCCAATCAGTCTTTCTTTAGACAAGCACGCACATGCCTGACCTCAGTGGGAAATTAAAAGAGTCTTGGTGACAATTTATTTCCACATACAGGAGTTAGACTTTGATCACTATACCTTTAAGACATAAAAGATATTTTATTGCATTACCAAATGTTCAAAAGTCTGGGGTTAGTAAGATTTTTTATTTTTTTTTAAGAAATTAATATTTTTATTTAGCACGGATGCATTAAATTGAACAAAAGTGACAGTAAAGACTACAAATGTCTGTACTTTCTATTCATCAAAGAATCCTGAAAAAAAAAAAAAAAAAAGTTCCCTAAAAAATATTAAGCAGCACAACTCTTTTCAACACTGATAATAATAATAAGAAATGTTCATTGAGCAGCAAATCAGCATATTAGAATGATTTCTGGAGGATCATGTAACACTGAAGACTGGAGTAATGATGCTGAAAATTCAGCTGTGTCATCTCAAGAATAAATGACATGTTAAAATATATTAAAAAATAGAAAACTTTTATGGTCTCTTTCAGGTCTTTAGAAACAGTACATGGAATGTCAGCAATGTGCCGGTTAATACATCATAACACATACACAAAGAAAGATTAAATAACACACCACTTTTTTTTTTCTTTCAATTTTGATCATCATCTTATTTGTATTTGACTCCATGGACCCATAACACATTTTAACTTGATACAAAAAAAAAAAAAGAAGAAGAAGAAAAAAAAAAGTTAAAAACACTAAGCGATGTTAGTTGTTCAAGAAGTTCCACCATACTTAGCCAACTAATAACTACGACCCTTTCGTTTTAACACAACCATGGTCCTTTGAAGTGATATCTTTCAGGGAGTAAGATCATTGTCTGCATAGCATTTATAGAAAATTGCTTGAATAATTGGAGGCAGTTGTGGCCTAATGGTTAGAGTGGGTTCCAGTCTCAGTACCAGCAGTAAATGTAGGTGGAGGAGTGAATAAACAGCACTGTCTTCCACTATCATTACACACAACTGAGGTGCTCGAGCAAGGGACCTAACCCTCCCAGACACTCCCCAGGTGCCGCAGTTTCTCTAAATATGAAATATGAAAACTCTAAATATGAAAACTTTAGCCCAATGTGCATTTTTTAAGTCACATTATAGTTTGCATGACTGAACAGGAATGTGTTTATTTCTAAGAACATTTTGATTATTGATGTGTACCATCACAAACTGAAAATTACATTTCATCATGGGGCATTTCTAATGAAACAGTAGACTAATATTGAATCTGAATTCATTGCATGGCTTGTTAAGACTAAACATTTTTAAATATTTAAAAAAAATACATACCTGCTTCACATTCTTGCCGCTTTTTCTTTTTCTGCTCTGGATGGATAGCTTTGTTTGGAAGCCATAGCCATACATCAAGATGTATGCCATGTCATTGCCTGCTGCATTGCATGTCCGAGTCCAAAAACAGTAATTAAATAAATACAAACATTAAGTATTAAAAGGATAGTTCACCCAAAAATTATGCTATGATTTACTCACCCTCAAGCCATCCTAGATGTATATGACTAACTTCTTTCAGACAAACACAATCAGAGATATTTTTAAAAAATATCCTTAGTCCTCCAAGGTTTATAATGGTTGTGAATGGGGGGCTGCATTTATATATATAAAAAAGAAAAGAAAAAAAAAAGCATCCATCCATAAAACAGTAATCCATACGGCTCCAGTGGGTTAATAAATGCTTTTGAAATGAAGAGATGCATTTTTGTGAGAAAAATATCCAAATTTAAAACTTTATAAATTCAAATAACTAGCGTCCGGCGGACGACCGTACGCATACTGCGTAACTCAACTGATGCCAAACGAGCAACCCCCTGACACGATGTATGATGCAGGATGTAGGAGTATTGTAAGCTTAGAAGCATCTCGCGGTTCAAACAAATAGGGCTGTGCAACAAACTCAAGCTCCTCTTCTCTTATATCGACATTTCTCTTTAAATTTCTTGTTTTAGACTTCTAATTCATGACCAGTGTTTCGTTTTGCTCTCTCCTCTGCGCTTCCACATTCGTCATAGCGTTCGGGTCAAAGGTTACTCTTCCGCCCAAATCAACTTGTGCAGTATGCGTACGGTCATCCGCTGGAAGCTAGTTATTTGAATTTATAAAGTTTTAAATATGGATATTTTTCTTACAAAAACGCATTGCTTCACTTCAGAAGACCTTTATTAACCCACTGGAGTCGTATGGATTACTTTGATTATGGATGGATGCATTTTGTTGTTTTGTTGTTGTTCAAAATGTGGCCCCATATTCACAACCATTATAAACCTTGGAGGACTAAGGATATTTTAAAAAAAAAATATCTCAGATTGTGATCATCTGAAAAAAGATAATCATATACACCTAGGATGGCTTGAGTGTGAGTAAATCATGGGACAATTTTCATTTTTAGGTGAACTATCCCTTTAAGTTATATAGTAAAAGGTTTACACATTTCTCTTCTAAAGTTTAATTCGCATACACATTTGGATAATATAAAAAATATTTACAGTAAATTACCATGATATTTACATTATCTTTGAGAGTGGCCCTACGCAACTTACGTAACACAGACACTGTCCTGACTAATTTGTCTTGTGCTTGCGTAATTAAGCAGGTACTGTATGCTTCGAATGCAAGCTGAGCGGGAGACAAAGACAGTGATGTTGAAATGATCTTTTATTAACTGCTTCCAAATGTTTTAATAATAACAAAGCTATGATGGTTTAACAACATTCAAACAAACACTTGATAGATTTAAATTCATAGTTTTATTAATTGTATGGTCATGCAAAAAAATCCAGCATCCAATTAAACCTCAGAGTATAATCATATGTAGTCCCATCATATATGGTTACAATGCAAAAAACTGACAAGAATGGGGCAACATACCAAGCTAAAGCTTTGTTAATCTCTTTTAGTCAATTTCTTTACAAAATTAGCATTGGAAACCATATTTCAGAGCCACATTTCATTTACCTTGAAGATGCAGGTAATATACACATATTTAAATTTTAGGTAACACAGACAGTGAAAATCATTACAAGAAAGTTACACATGCATATTTTCCTTCTGCTGAACTGCATATATGGTTTGGTTGTGGGAGTTATTTAGTTCAGGAATTATTCACTTAGCATACAAAGGTGTTTGTACCCATCTAACAGTCATAAGAAATACAAGAACTATAATCTCCTGCATCTGGAAAAATGTTTTAACCATTTATATTTTTTATGTAAGTTTAACAGACTGAACTGCACTTTTTTAAACAATAACACTCTCATATCTGAGAGGACACACTATGAGTGAAGGAAGTGGCTGATCACACTGTTAGAAGACAAACTGCAGCAGGGGGCAACAGAGAGCGCAGTATGAAGGTATGGCAGACATCACAGTGCCAGACGGTTTCATCTGTGGACAAGTAACAAGATGCCGTGGGGCAGGAGTACTCTCTTTCCTCCCTTTTTTCAACATATAGACTTGGGTGCAACATTTGCCCAACTTTAAAAGGTAATATGTCACAAGAAATGGCTTAGCACAGAGTAAAGGGGGGGAGACGACAAGCCCCCTAGGCATCACAATTCACACGCAGGATTTTACATAATAACACGGTCAAGAACAGTGTTCCGATGTATGACAGTCACAGGTAAACTTTAAAGGGAGCACAATGTGTCCATGTGCTTTAACACACCCAAACTGACATTTTTTAACAACATTTGTTTACTGTGTGTACTGAAAGTCTGTGAGTGTACGTGCATCTGGATGAAGACGACTGGCTAAGCGTTTGAATCATCCCTCATCAATGATATGCATTAGTATTTACAGGTTATACTGGAAAAAATAAAACAAAACAAGATCCTAAACAAATCCAACATACCCAGAACAGATTCTGCCACAAGATGGACCCCAAAACACCCTGGAACTGCATTCATCAAGTCATTTTTATTCAATTCCCTGCCTGTAGATACTCAGGTGATCACTGTTTTACCAAAAACCACAATCAAGTCACTATGTATGATGAGACCACATAAACAGTGCCAGAACAAGTGTTCAGACACTCCTGGAAGGGTAATGTGACAGTTTGGGTCTTCTTCTAGAGCGTGGACCCCTTATGGATGGATTTCATAACCTGAAGTTGCAAAGCAGTCCACAAAAAAAGTGAACAGAACAGCATAGAGTCTCAAGCTTATGTGCAAAACAGTACAGGCCATTTCAATTTTTCCTTTTTCAACATGCTTATAGTCTACAAAATGATATGCACAGTAGCTGGAAGCATAAAAGGGCGAGCCGAGTAACTGTGAGGGAGGGCGAGGGTTGCAAGCGTGTTTGTGTGTAGTGTTTAGCGCCCCTTGTGGACCAAGAGACATACAACAAACTTGAATCAAAGTAAGTGAGAGTTCTGCAACTTCAGGTTCAGAGAGCCGGGAGGTTATGGGTGCAAACATACACGAAGGCAAGTAAACCAACCCAATTTGAGTTTAGGCCTCATGTGGAAGTGTGTGGAAAGAAGATCTACGCAAAACACTACATAGCAACAAGCATCTTGAACCCAAGAAAGAACATTTATACTTGCACTAACACACACATCTCCTCTCCTTTTTCCCCCGGACACCACAGACTGTTTTGTCCTTCCTCGTTATAAATATCTATTTATGCACAACTATATTAAATCCTGTCCCACTTTAAAACAATTGTCTCGAAAACACAAAATACTTTCAAATACAGCATCATTCAAAAGATTAAAAATCAAGAGGCCCACAAAAACACGACAGAAAGCCAGAAAAAAAATCTTCCCCAACCCCATTTCCCCCTTCCAATGAAAATAAAAGCAACATTAAAACATCCTCTTCTCAAAGTCTAAGAGTCTACACTTTGGTGCGTCGTTTCCTCTGATATGCCATGCCATCACATTCTTTGTGTAAAAAAAAGAATAACAAAACAGAAAAATGTTTTCTTAAACGTAGTAAACTCACACCATTTACCCTTAAAATGGCGCATTCTCTTCAAAAATTCACATTTCTGATTCTAACTTCCATCTCTACCAGCTGTTAATTACACATGTGAAGATCTCAATATTTTACAATATACTATTAATACTTTAAACACCATTTCCGAATGTTGGGCAGCAGAGATTATGGGATTATGGGTAAAGACAATACAGCGCCCCGTGTGGGCTTTAGAAGCATGCAGCATCCAGAAGGCAGGGCTGCTGCCGTGGCCGCCCGCCCCACATCTAGCTAGAGTTGGACTGAAGTGGTGGCCACTTTTAAATATATTTCTTAGTTGTGCCAATTTTTTCCCTCACTTTTTCAAAACTTCAAGAGGTTCTCTTCTGGCCGGGCTCCAGGCGGCAAGACGTGCACGGAGAAGAAATGCTCCAATCAGCTTTAGTATTCAGGCATGCTAAGGGAGAGAATATAAAAAATGCTAAATAATATTTCACTTGTTGTGTTGAAACCAAGATGTCCGTCAATCAGTATATACCTTTGCCCTGTGTGGTTCACTGTAGAGGTGCGGCAGGCGCTCCGGAGCAGTGGAAGTGGATGTTGAGCCACTTGGCATCTCGACGGTGCCACACACGCGTCTCCTCCGACTGGCTGCTGCGTGGCCGGCCCTGGCCGTCGATATACTGCGTCAGTCGGATGTAAGCGATGCAGGCGGCGTCCTCTCCAATTAGGTGCACGTGAGGATTCAGGATGGTTGTGTGCACAGGCTTACTGTTCTTGCTCAGCACTGTAGTCAAACACAGGCAGCAGACAAAGGTACCATTCAACTCAAGTGAATTTGCTTCTAACTATTTGATGAAGCATGAAAGTATGTTATTCATATGTCGTACAACAAATTCATACAGCTTTATTGCACATTAGTACATTAGAAAAAGCACGGGGCCTACAATTCTCAAAGTAGAACTTATGGAAGTCCATTCCCTCGACCAGGTTTCCAAGTGCCTCAGGCTCGAAAGAGGTCAGACCAGGGTCACAGATTCTCCTGGAACAGTAAAGATTACACAGATCACAATGCAAACCACTTTTCAGTTCTGACTGAATGTAGGGCTTTAATATCCCTTCAATACCTGCCAGTCTAATTATCAGTGAAAATACCATATAATACAATAAAACTGTTCCCTTCCTTTCATCAAAATAAAGCATTGACACAAAAGTACAATTTGTAAAACATATTCTACAGAAAAGGTTGTTTATTAAAACTAAATATTTCATAAAATGTTTCATTTATGTTGTAAGTAAACATGCTTGTGCTTAAGATATCCACCAAAAAAAAAGAAAAAAAAGAAAAAGATTTTTTCTTGATTACCTGCAATATCAGTTAAGATGCAAAATCTTAAATATGTTCCTATTAATAAATATAAGATAGTCTATTTTCTATACGTGCTAAATAAACATTTTGTTGGCCATTATTTGAGTGAAAATCTACCAACAAAAGTGCAACACAATCCATAAAATGCTCACAATGTTCGATCAGTGATATGGTTCAGTATGTGAAAACAGCATATATAAACAGTACTTACGTGTAAGCTTCAAAATCTCCATTGTTGATGGCCTCAATCAGCTGCTCCGTGATTTTAATGATCTCCTGCTTTCGTGCTGGTGTTTAGAGAAACAGGAGGAAGCACAAGGACACAATCAAGTTTTATCCACATCCATTATTTAAAAACTGCAAACCAACATTATGCTCCTAGCTGCTCCAGAAATCTCATTCAGCCCAGGATTGTATTGGTTGTGAACAGGCAGCTGTCTTTCAATATCTACCCAAACATCCTGATTTTAGCACAAGCAGAGGTCTTGAATGACTTATATTCAATAGTTATTAAATGCTTATGATTTCAAGCAGCTCAGTAACCACAAGCCAACCATAACGTACAAACAGTTCACACTTGCATGAGCTGATGTTTCGCTAGAGGACTGTTTTGTGTGATGAACTGCAGGGAGTTTCATAAAACCAGAGTGAATGTCAGGATGTCTATTTAGAAAAACATCAAATTCATTATGGCTGCGTTTAACTCCACTTTTAGACATACACTGGTGAACTTCCCTAAGCACTTCCCCTCGGGGGAATACCCGCCACCATTTTGAGGTGCGTTCAACTTCGTTGAGTGGGCAAGGCAAGTGTATTTGGACAGACCCTTGGCTCAACCCCTCGATTTTGACCGAGGAAGCGAGTCTACTCAATGTGTACACTTCAGGCAGATCCATAGACCACAATGCACAGCAGTGCTTTGTGCTTTATTTACCCCACCCCACACAACTCTAGTGTATGCTATTGGGGTTATTTTGACATTTAACTGCATAACACTTGTAGCTACCCAAAGTCGACGGTTATATTTTATTGTTATCATTTTTGTTTGTGTAATTTTTTGTATTTTCTTCAACAGCCCAAGCATACATACATGCCTATAGAATGGTGCATAAAAACAAATTCATAAGGAAAAAAAACGAAATAATACATCAGCTCCACTGAGGATTCCAATTGATCTAGGGTTTAGGGCAAGGGTTCTGCCAGTAGTGGGCACATGTGAAACGTAAGCAATGACGTACATTCCGAGGGAACGAGACAGACGGAAGTTAGCAATGGAAGGGCATAAAAAACTGGATTTAAACGCAGCCTATATCTGTGTCACTAAATCAACAGTCTAAGACTTACACTGCTGCCTGTGCATGCTGCTGCCCCCTGGTGTTGTGGAGGCTGGAGCAGGTACAGCAGGCTCTAAATCAGGGCAGGAGCTCTGACCTGAACTGTTCCAAGCAACATTCTTAACATCATGCGGCGGTTCGGCTGCAAGACAACGGCACAAATAAACAAAACTGCAACTAAGCACACGGAGATGCTAGGCCACAGCAAACCATAAGTCTGACAAAACAAAAAGTGAGTACTAAACAGAGACAGGCTGTGTTTGGAATAGTATACTACCCTACTATTGCTACAGCTGCAAGTACTGTATACTGTGCACAACATGCAAATTGTCTGTATGCATAGTTGACCTAAATGATCAATTACATTTGACAAAACATGCAGTATTCAACAGAAATTACTGTGATACTACATCCCACAATGAAATACGCTCAAATTCACCTTCCATTTCTACTGTGATAAGAAATTTTAATTGAAATTAATATTTAACATCCAGTTTATTCATTATTTGATCAGGAAAATGTCTACAAAACATTTTTATACAAAATTGAAATAAAACTATGTATTTATAATTTTATATTTAATTGTATTTTATTATTATGTATTTTCCATTTCAATTTTAAGCTAGTATTCTATTCCAAGCATAAGCACAGTCACTAATTCATCTAGATCAGTGGTTCTCAACCAGGGTACCGGGGCCCACTAGGGGGCCTCAGTAAATTTCCAGGTGGGATACAGGATGACTTAATACTTTTAAGTCATCCTGTATTAATTAGATATACATTAATAAATTAAGAGTTTGGTTATTTTAATATGATAATATAAATGAAAATTCTAGAAAAACAAAACTAAAGATGAAATAACTGCATACTTTTAAATTGCTAAATTTTTTCTTATTGTAGAAATCTCTTATCTTGAAATTTCTGGAATCATAAAATAAATAATCGTTAATTTACTATAGCAAGAGTATAGTAACAACAAGCAGCTTTGTCATACAGCAGAACTACCTGCTGAGATATATATTCTATATATCCTATAATGTTGGGGAAGGAGGTTGAATATTCTATTAGACAATGAAGAGAAATATTTTTTCCCAAAAGGCTGAGAACCGCTGATTATATTGCATCCCTTATAAATTACCAAGCTACTGTAAACCATGCTTAACCACTACAACTGCTATTCACTGCATGTCTCAGAAAACACTGCAGACACAAATTCAGTAATTGGATAATTACTGATTTTAATTAATGAACAGATTAAATACACAATAGCAGATGTGATAAATATGTATGAAAATTATATAGAGGATTACAGTATGCTGAAGAAATACTGCAACATACTGAATCGGAGAGCTGGCAGTGTTTGTTTTAACAGACCAGCAGATGGTGACAGATCTCATGGGTTTGTCTTTTTTTTTTTTTTTAAACAAAGACCTGCAGCAGTCTGGTTCAGTGGTTTGAGCAGTCGCTGAACTCAACATGCAGCCAAGACAGAGCAGATATGTATAGGCAAGATGGCCTGTGTTATGATGGTGGCAGTAATCTATATACAGAACTGGCATAAGCAGTAGAAGTTAATGAAGAACACAAGAGGAGTAATAGTCATACTGAGTAGATCTAAGCACAGTGTGTGCATGTGTTGAGAGATGTTTGGCGTGTACAGTCCCAGCACGGGCCCTCTGCTCATCTGTCACACTCAAAGTATTCAGTGTCACACAGATAAATAAATGAAAAGGTCACTCTGACTGAGAAGGTCAGTGCAATTCTTTCCATGTCAGAGGTGAGGATGTACATGAGTAAAAGGGCAAAGATGGTGGACTGCGAGAGACTCAAAATCAGGTAAAGTGACAATCTCAGTCCTTTATTGCTGTGTAGATTACAGCAGATTATGTGGAGTGCATCTTGTTTGCAATGACTCTCGAAAGCCATAAAAATGCCTCATTATTGTCTTAAAGGGGTCATATCATAAAGAATCAAATGTTTCTTGAGCTTTTGAAATGAACTACAAAAGCACAATGTAGCTTTCATTTTAGTTTCATTTACTGAAACGAAGTAGTACATATGACTCAATCTAAACGTCCACAAATTTCTGGCATCACACAGATGAACACTTTCACATCAGAAAAACTAATGACATAAAAACAGTGGACAATTCATAAAGGCACAGCAATAAAAATATACCATTTAAAGGTCAGAGACAGGGTGGAAAATGTCAAAAAGCAGAATTTTTGCTGGAAAAAACAAAAAACAAAAAAAACAACAACAATGATAAATCAATAATAAAAATAAAATGTATGATATGACCCCTTTCATACTGACACCAAACCACAAGATTAGGGCATTTAACAATGTAGATGTCCAGTGAGTCTATCTCAGCCAGATATATTAATGTAACGTATTAGGTAATTACAAGCTTAGAAAGGTGAAATACTCTAAGTTAGCAGTGGGAACGGAAAGAATGTGAGGTAGAGATCAGATGAGTCCAAGAGGGAGTTGTAGGACCCGCTGATAAGGTCACTGCTGTAGCAGTTGACTTACTGGGTAGTGGGCAGGGGGGAAAGGCCTCGGTCTGAGGAGCCGGCTCATCGGAGCCACTGCATTGGCTGACCACTGCACTGTCATTGCTAGCCTCGCCCACCAATACTGACACAGACAATTAAGGGGAAAAATGTGACATTTGTTGTGGTAAGTTATACCACAAGGAACAAATCTTTTTTCCAGCTTGCCTTTTGTGCTATATGTGTAAATGATGACATGACATTTGCATGATAATCATCCAAAAATATCAACAGCACACACTACACAAAAAAACACTCATGCTAAGACATAATGTGCATGCAACATAAGAGCATAAAACAATATAAAGGTAATGTTATGTGGGGGGAAAAAAACAAAAAAACAAAAGCCATATTTTCTAAACCCTGAACTCTCTAATACCTCTATACAAGGACATGTTATACAACTGTTTGTTTTAGAAAAAGCTGAAAGACTTCTCTGTCTGGGACATATTTGCACCCTAGTATAGAATTTGAGATCTCTGGGCCTCTCTGCTATGACGCAAGTGGATCATTTCTAAGGTTTAACCCCCAGAGCCCTACTGTTGGAAGAACTGTAATGGTTATTTAAAAAACATTCTTTTCAGAATAAAACCATTTAAAACAGGTAAAAACATGATGACAAGAGGGAATTATTTAATTAAAAATACAGTAAAAATTACAATATTGTGAAATTACAATTTAAAATAATATTTTCCGATTTTAATATATTTTAAAATGTAATTTAACACTGTGATGGCAAAGCTGAATTTTCAGCAGTCATTACTCCAGTCTTCAGTGCCACATGACCCTTCAGAAATCATTCTAATATACTCATTTGCAGCTCAAGAAACATTTCTTATCAATGCTGAAAATAGTTGTGCTGCTTAATATTTGGAAACAGTGATACAGCGTAGATGAATTTACAGTTCAAAAAAAGAACAGCAATTATTAAAAATAGAAATCTTGTGTAAAATTATAATTGTCTTTATTGAAAACTTTGATTAATTGAACGCATCCTTGCTGAATAAAAGTATTAATTTCTTTAAAAACAAACAAACAAACAAAAAAAAACACTTTTGAACAGTAGTGCCTATCAGTATCAGTGCTTAGGTCTCTGAGGGTTAGATCTCAGTATATTGACTATTGAGCGTAACTGACCATCAAGCTTAGATTAGTGTCAAGTAATGAATGATCCTAAAGCTCTACTGACTCATTAAACCTCTGCTTGTGTTTCCTAGATTGAATAGAAATTATTAAAGTAAGGTAATCTCATTATCTAACAGCCCTCAAAAAGCAATATAGAGGCTCAGAATTTATCAAAAAGGCCCATCAGGTGATTAATGGTGCCATGGTTGTATATAATTGAGTTGAACCCATTGTGCAATATTGCTGTGCGGTAATGAACCACCATGCGACTCTGCTAGACAACATACTGAGATGTGATACGGAGGCTCGGTAAGTCTCAGATGGGGTATTTGTTGCCTGTAAAGGTCAGTGCTGTAAAACGAATATTCCCTCAGATATTGTGGACATTCATTACACGAACACAAAACTTTGTGATTCATCAGTGTCATGGTAACTTTGGCATTCACAGCACAGCTCCTTTTCATAGCAAAGCTTGTGCTGATTCATGATAGCAAATCAGTCAGTCTGACCCTGTTTTGGTCCCTTATACTACACAATAGTTGCTGCTTTAGTGACCAGCAATGGATCTACAGCTGACAAGCTGGCCGTCAACACACACTCAAAGCAATTATCATACCATGAAGGTCCTTTCACCACACAGGAATCAATCTCACTGTCAATCTCTCACTACCTGTATCTGTATAATATTTATTCCCTCTGGCCCTCATTACCACTATTTGGGAAAGTGTACAACTCTTCACCCCATTTATATCTGGTATTAATATCCATCCAAAGCATTTTGCGATCCCTTCATTGAAACCACATACAGAGGTTGTCAGGAACACGTTAAACCACATAAAATGCATCCTAAAACATTCTTGACAAGTTTTCTGTTACTTTAGGGGAAAAAACAACAACAACACAAATACATAGAGCTCATTAACTGAAGGTCAACCATACTTGACACGAAACAAATATCACTGGTTCATATTTGATGTGCTCTATGTACGTGTGTTGATCAATGTTTAAATAAATGCCTAAATAAAATCTGTTCATCATATTAACCAATCATGTCTCTTCAGAAGACTTGGAATAAACCTCTCGATTCATATGTATTTCTTTTACCATCTCTTTACAAACTTTTTTTCAACGGAGAGACAGAAATCTTTTAATGTTTCATAAAAAATCTATTTATTTGTGTTTAGAAGATAAATTAAAGTCTTATGGGTTTGAGATGATGTGAGGGCGAGTAAATGCATTTCAAAATTATTTTACGTTTTGGCAAATTCATATGAATTCGTACAAATTTAATTCATACTTTTCATAAATTCCCAACCCATAAAATAGTTTTCTCATTTGATTGGTTTGGTAAATGATGACAATTTTCATGTTTGGGTGAACTACCCCTTTAAGTACTTTTGAAAAACATGTGAGGATGTTTGTACAATAATGATACAATTTTACTTATTCTATCAACTTCTATTAGCTAAATCAAATGAATATTTGGTGTGACCACTGTTTGTCTTTAAAGCACACCCAATTCTCCCAGCTTTACACAGTTTTAAACACAGGTTGTTTGAAGCATCTTGGAGAAGTTGCCACAGTTCTTCTATGGATTTAGACAGTCTCAGTTGCTTCCGTTTCTTTACATAATCCCAGACGGACTCAAAAATGCAGAGCTCAGATCTCTGCATGGACCATAGCATCTGATGTCGGACTGCCTGGTCATACAATAATAATAACAATATTTGCAAAAGGAATATTTCAAAATTTAAAATGGATTTTTCCTACTGACACACTAAAGCAAAAGATACAAATAACCAAATATTTTTTTGTGAAGTATCTTTTGCATGTAGTCAGAAAATCAGAGATTGTGCCTACAAAATCTGTGGTCACAGGACAGATGTAAATATTAGGTGTAAACATGGCATTTGATTCACTAATGACCCGTTTAAGTAACATTTGCATTCTGAATGCACCAATACACAAACACCCTGTTTTGTAAATCCCAGAGAACAGGGGAAAGACATGCAGAGTACATAAGGGGTTGATAGTGTACCTTTCCTATCTTTCATGTCCTCCTCTTCTGTGGTGTTACAGCTCTCTGTAGACCCCTGTGACGAGAGAGAGAGACAATATACAAGATGGAGGGATGGTTGTATGAAGGTGGGAAGACGGAAAAAAGAAGTACAGAAACAGGTTTGCAGACAGGGTCTATAAACCATGTGGAACAATATACGGTGCACACACTGTAAACCAGCAAACACACAGACAAAGAATCTTCCGCAAGCACAGATATACCCCAGCACACCTTCACACACACACACACACACACACACCCCTCACAGGATCACACCAAGCCCTGCACAAACCAGCCAACCAAACATGAGGGCAAGACCCATTCATCTGAGTGATATTTGTGAAAGATTGGGGTTGTGGTTTTAGGAAGTAGCTCTAATGACCCGTGTTCAATGGCAGAGCTAAAAGAGGTGGCTTACCTTGATGCCATTGGCTGGATTGTGCACGACAGTGGTCTGTGATTCCTGGGGGAGGCAGGAGAGAGTTTACCATGCAGGGCAGAGGGTAGAGGGTGAGGGGACCTTAACTCCACAACTAGCATGATGTGCCCGTACGACTGTCATGATCGGCAGTAGCATTGGAGAATTCTGCATTTGTTCCTTGAGCTATTAATGTGTATACAGTGGCCCCAAAATGTATTTGGGAACATATTTTAAACTTTAAAAAGTATCAATTTCATTGCATTAGATGATAAAATTTACAAGTGGTATCTAATATTGGTTGTTTGTTGTTATATATTTTTTAACTTATACTAAATAAATAAACGTGCTTGTGATATAGCTCACTAAAATAAATGGTACTTGGTTATGGTATTTTGTTATATCGTGGACATGTTACACTAATAGCTAAAAATGACAATAATTAATAAATAAATAAAATAATTAAATTTGAATGAATAATGAAATGAATTAATAACCGTAATTAATAAATAAATGTCCTTATGCTATAGGACACAAAGGAAGATATTTTGAAGAATGTTTGTAACCAAAAAGTTGATGGGCCCCATTGAATTCCATAGCATTTTTTTTCTCTCCATACTATGAAAGTCAATGGTGCCCCACAAATGTTTGGTTACTAACATTCTTCAAAATATCTTTGTTTGTGTTCAGCAGAACAACAAATTTTATACAGGTGTGAACAACTTGAGGGTGAGTTAATGATGACAGAATTTTCATTTTTGGGTGGACTATCCCTTTAAAAAGGAATACCACATAGAATACAATGACATTCATTTATGTTCAAGTGTAGGTTAGGTGTCCAAATACTTTGAGGCCCCTGTATACAATAACTATAATGTTTTGTAAAGAAAGACATCATACAAAGGACTTGAAGTTCAATGGATATGCATGCAAGGATTGGGTACTGTTAATGACAGAAACACAGTGGAAAAGGAAGTAGTCAACAGGCTTAAGAAGTCTCTCTCCATGACCAACCCCAGTCACCAACAGCACACAGACATAACAGAAATGATTAACACTGCACAAACAGTTAGCTTTCAATGCCACAGTATGTTATTTCTCCTGAAAACACAAAGCATTGATCCCACTTTTGCACATACACACACCCCACATATAAACAAACAGTCTTGCGCACTGGCTCCTACTTTATTTCCACCACCACTAACACAACACCCTCTAATAAGCAACCTGTGAAGGCAGACCTGAAGATGCAGTCCCTACGTGCTGAGAACCAATTACAATTTCATTTCCTTTTGACGCATTTCTGGAGAACAAAAAAGAAAAAAAGAAAAGAAAAAAATCCCCCCCCATCGCCTGTGAGCAGCACAAGCAACTTGAAGGTCTGGGTTGTGAGCAGGATGGGTGTACTGGTCAATCACAGAGACAGGGACACTGTAGTGTCCAAAAGTCTGAGACTTTTGAAACACTGGCAGAAATGTCACTAAGGACAAAACCAAACACTAAGAAATACTGAAAATAATACTTAAATAAAAGTAATTAAATAAAACATTACATATCAACAAAATATGTATACTTAAATTCCTTTTATTTACATTCTCAGGCTGCTAACATATAAAGATCTTAGACTTTTAGACCCCACAGTTCCTTGACTGGGTGTGTGTCAGTTGAATCTCATATTTTTGTCAGAACTGAAGTACTTCTGAAGTAGCACTATGTCCTCTGAAGGCTGTGAACTGTGTAAATGAGCAATTACCCATAATGCAAAGTTAGGGACTGCATCTTCAGAACAGAGCAGCTCTGCTTCCTGACATAAAAAGATCCTGTTTTACCCTTGGAGACTCGACTGTAAGTTTAAGAGAAGATGCAACCAGGGTTTATCTACATATTACTAGCCTTAGAAAATGTTCTCACACGTAAATATGATCAGATACTGAACAAAAAGAACGTTTTTTTGTTTTGAACTGTTGAAAGTACAGGGTTTGTCTGCTAAGCTGTCAAACTTCTCCTGCGAGTTTGTTTGGGTAAAATAGGAAGTCAGAGAGAAATCCACAGGCACAAACCAGATGTTTTAGTTCAACTCATCAAAAACCATGAGTAACGTCACACATCTTCATCTGAGTGGATTGAGCGATGGGTGGTGGAAGTCAAAACAACAGGTATGGGACAAACTGATAAAGCCTTTTACTTAACAAAAACTTAAGGACTAAGAAAAGGAAAGACTATGGAGTGAAAGAAATAAAAAGTTAAGATGAGGTACCATTGGTGCAGTGGATGATATGCTGCTGTCTTTGGTGCTGCTGCTTACTACACTGTTTTTGTTGTTGTTTGTCTGTGGCTGGGGCAAAAAACAAAAACAATGACAACACAAAATAAACAGAGCCATTCCAAGAAGGTCCATCGGTGCTCGGACCCTAATGATTTCTGTTCAGTGCAGTTCAAGCACTGACAACCTCAGCTCATTCAAGACATGTCGAAAAGCCACAGTACAGCATGAAAGGGGATCTTTATGGGTAAATTAGCTTAGAAGTAAGAGAACACTCCTGTAATGTGCCCTAGAGCACTTTTAATGATGAAGTTTGAGCTGTACTGGAATTAATGAAAGGCGTTCAACTGGATGTGCTTGTTTTTGTGAGAGGTATGCTGATCGTATGGAATTACAGATACAAACTTCTGATGGTGAGTAATACTAGAGAAGAGCCTACAAAATGAAAAATAACAAAGCAATTCTCACATAATCTGTAAAATCGCATTATAAAAAACAAAAACAAAAAATATGGTGGGCTATACAAAAGGAAACAGTAAGCTTCCTTTACATGGTTATGTTCCTTATTATAAAATTCAGCAGTGTGGTTTTGGAACTGTTTAGTAATCCTAAAATATGACTACAAAGAATAAGTATATTTTGTTTACATTTATTCTACCTTATTAAATAACAATAATAATAATAATAATTTCAATAAATGTGAACGTAAACATCTTTCACACTTTTATATGGAGACATTATTACAGTGCTGATAAACATGCAAATATACTAGTAGAATTTCTACATATTTTAATATCTATAAAGATGGATACAACGGTCAAACAAAAAGCAAACAAAACAAATATCAAAGAAAAGTTTCAAGGCTACAGATAAAATATTTTGTATTTACAGAAATGTTTAAATATACTATTAAATATACGTGTTACTTTGTTGGCACAGACTAGAGGCCAGTGTTACTGTCAAGGAGTTATGGGACCCTGATAGTCCACTAGTGCATGCAGTGAAAAGCTCCAGCAAGAAGAGTTTTAAACCTCGGACTCAATGTGGAATCAATGCACGGTACAACTAATGATTAAAAATGAACTATGGCTGACTATAGGAAAGAAAGAAGTGAGGTGGCAGTAAAACAGAGACAATTCCTGAGAGGAATATTCAAGAATCCTTACAGAAAGGTTCAAACGGGTTAAACATGGATCAAAAAGACTGAAGCAGAACAGCAACTAAAAGTTCATCCCAAATGTTCAACAGCTATAAAGAGAAAGAATGGATTTTTTTTTTTTTTTTAAAGAAACTGCTTTATTTATGCATTCAGTCTCAGAAAATTGTCAGTTATTTTTCAGCGTTTTTCAGAAGTGATATAGTGGCAGCTAGTTTGTAAGTGACCCGACTTACAAACTAGCTGCCACTATATCACCCATGAAAAGCGATGAAAAATAACTGTCAATTTTTTGTCAATTTAATTTTTTTTAGATGTTTATAAAGAAAGAAATATAATCAAAACTTGTATTATATATTTTATTGTAGTATTTTAAGTTAATATATAGGAAGGGTTCAGATGCACAAACCTCTAAGTCAGTCTGACATGTTTTCTTTTAAATTAGCATTTTTTTTTCCCAGACCCCTAACAATGGACAAAACGTGATAAAAAAAAAATTGCAGCTTGAAATCATATGATTCGATTTGCGTCTTTCAGTTGGTTCTTCTGTGGACTTGGAGGCTTTTGCTGACAAAAGGAAGAGGCGTTTAGCAGTTTCTACCAACGAACTGGTATTTCTAAATGGGTTGACGCTGGGATTTAGCGGATTTGAAGCGAAAGTATTTGATGAACGTATACTATGTGCAGTGAGCATTCGCTCAATATCATTATCTCATTTTTGACGGAGCTGGCCTTTAGCGGCTCTTGCATCTGAACTCTGAATTTCAAAATAACAGATTGATAATGGGAACAATGATAGCCAAGAGCAGAAGTAAAACAGAGGTATGGGTGTGCATTTGTCTGGACCTGATGGAGAAACTCAAGACATGAGAAATGGGGATCTATGCACAAATTATGTCTGAATGATGTTTGTTAGATATTAAAAATGTCCCATTATGACAAGGCTAAAACAGAACCGCCATGTCTAACTCACAGACATCAACTACTGCTGCTGTCATTTACTTTCAATAAATTGGGGGGGGGGGGGGGGGGGGGGAAACATGGAAATCCATGATATGGTAATTAAGCATTTTTTTAACCATCATAAAAAAAGAAAAGAAAAACCGAACAAAAAGAAAGGGGAGTTTTAAAGAGTAAATTTAACATAGGGGCTCTTTACTTGTTAGGAAAAACCCAATGTCACAGCCACTGCAGCTATTGCCATGGCAACAGAAATCGCCTGGCAAACTATGGACTGTGGGAAAAAGGGGAGTTCCACTGAGAGAAAGGCCTGTTTGTCTGTGTTTTTACACAGTCTTTTCCAATAGCATTTAAATTCTCTCTTTCCTATTGAAGAGCACCAAGTAAGAGCCCTTTGTCCACTCTGAGCAAACTTCAGCCCTGGTTATAATCAGCGGCTACATGCTACTGATTCTAAAGGCCAGTGAAAGCGGAGACAGTCAAGCTGGAGGAAGCTCACAGGGTGTATCAAGGGCTTGCAGATGACAGAACAAACTTAGGTCAAGGAGTAACCTCTTAGACAAAAGTCCAGGTCTGGCTTACAAAGAAAGCACCAAGATGCAATGGGAATGAAAAATGAACTTCAAGGGGAATGGGATTCCAATATAAACGTGTGTATGTAATAAAACAGAGCTGAACGGGTGAACATGACTCTGTTAATGTTTGATGGTCCTATGACTCACAAAACCCTAAGATGAGACAAAAAAAAAAGAAGACCCCAAACAAACTCTCGAGCATCTCAACCAAGAAAAAAAGAGAGCCAGAGAGTGAGAAAGTGTTGAGGGAGAGTCAGAAAAAGGGGAGAGACACGGAACAGATCTCACCATCAAATAAACACTGGAGCTTGACTTCCTTTTCTGAACAGGGTGAAACAGAGGAGGGCAAAACAGGGAAGCATAGAAAACAGGCCAGTAAACACAGAAAAAAAATAAAGCTGCTAGTTAAATCCCACAGAGAAGAAAAAGAGGAAAAATAACTACAAGAAGTTGCAAAGCCATGTGTGACATGACAGGGGTGTTTAGTACAGTAGCAACATTTGAAAAGTGTTAAACTGCTGAAATTGATTTATTGATTCATTTAGGGAAACTTGCTTCTCAGTTGCTTGGTGAAAGGCTGACGATTCACTGCATGCACAGAGACGGCACAGGGTTGAGTAAGTCTCTCTGCTTCATAAGATTTTACCATGACTCGGGACTAACAAATGAGCAAATATTAGTCTAAATATGCCGAATAGTTTGGATTGGGCCTCCTCAGGGGGATTTTATTAAAGATCACACTGAAATATACCATATAAACAGCTAATCATTTTAAATTATAAACAGAGAGTGTATTTAATGTCTTTGGTTTATGCAAACCATTTGCTGTTAGCTTTACTGTCAGTTCTGTTTATAATAATATGCCCTTAAAAGAAGGAAAATAAATATGGCAGGAAACAACTTTTAAACATAAAAACTGGGGAAGAACTGTGCATTTGTTTATGATACAAAAACATTATATTTTATTATGCCAATGCTGATTCAAGAACTTAATAAGAAAGAGATTTATAAAATGTGTGTGGAGGGCTTACCTTCACGCCATCAGACTTTTTGTTCAGTAAACTTTTGCACGCTGAAAGATGAGAGAGAAAATGGAACGCTTAGAAATGCTTTTGATGAACTGACCACTGACATTTACAATTGTTATTCCTTTAGTGTAGACACCAGTGTTGTTATTCTTAACTAAACTATTAAACATTTTTTGTGTAATTGAAATCAAACTGAAATAAAATAAAGTATAAATATTAGATGAAAAACGTAAAGTTTAAATTTAAGTACTAAAATTACTAAGGGCGCACGACAATGTACTAAAACCAGAAAGGTTTTTCCTTTGTGTTTTTCAAGCACAGACGACAACATTGTCAAAACAATCCCCATTCACACGGATCTGTGAAAATGACTAAAACGCTATATTATTCATGCCAGGCCAGTAGTTGGCGATGTCACTTTGTAAAGAAAAACTACGCACCTATAGAATACGCACAACGTCGCCGTTTTCACAAATTTGCATTTTTGTAGTTTATACAGATACGATAACTATTGTTTTCAAAAACGTGCACTTTCAAACCTGTTTTCAAAAGTTTGTGTTTTCAGGACGCCAAAATGCCGTTGTCATATAAATGAATGGCCAAAATGCATAAAACATTTTCTGTTTTTAGTTGAAAACGGTGTTGTGTAAACGGCCCCTAAAACTATATGAATCAAATTACAAAAACTATATAGAAATATTTTTTCTAAAACTAATAAAAGTGACAAAAGCACATAAAATTATTAAAACTTTATTTAAAATAAAATATAAAAATAAAAGCCAAGTCAAAATATGAATATATACTACAATAGTACATAAATAACAATAAAATAACAATGGTAGAAACAAGCCGTATGACATGGAATACCATCCACACAGGGCAGTAAAAATGCCACCTAGACCCAAGGCACAAGCAAACACCAAAGCACTGGTAGCATATAAAGTGGCTAGAAGATTCTCTCCACCAAGAAACGTGACAGACCACCCCTTAGTTTGATATGAAACACATTCTATGTGTGTTCTCATAAACAAAAAATGTGGTTTAAAAGGCGAAACAGATTAAATCAGACACAACGCCAACAAATATGGGCACACAAATAAAAAATACAAAGACATGAGTAGACTTTATAAGTATGATCTTCAAAGTCCCTTACCTTCAAAAGTAGACAGAGGTAGGAAAGAATGCAAAAAGGGAAAAAGGCAAGATAAATCAATCAACGGATTATTAAAAAGAAAAAAAGCTGTGGCAAACAAAGTAGTCAAGCAATTTAAAGCAAAACTAGAGGATTTTTTGTTCATGCTGGGTCCATGCTGTGCAGAGACATTTTCTGCCTGGCCTGCTGTCATCACTGAAGGCATCTCTCCTGCACACGACTCCATGCAGATCTGACAAACCAATGCCTGTCTGCTTCAGTTCACTCTAGCAGTCTAGAGCTGAACTGCTGATTCATGAGAGGACTGAGTGGTTGGACGATAAGGCCTTTTTTTCTGACCTGTTCAGCTGTTGTGCTCATAATTAAACTGGTCTCGTAATTAAAATTGTATAATGCATCAAATGAGATTGTGTGCTGCACTTGTTGATAGTGTGAAATGAATAAAAAACTATTTTAGCATGAGTTAGAGAGGGTAGTGGTGGACTGATAAGAATTTTTTTTTTTTTTAAACAGTCAGTGCCATTGCCAATAGAGAGAACAGGATGGATCATGGCTGATAGAGTGATGTACTGTAAAAGATGTACTGTACACTACTGTTCAAAAGTTTCAGGTCAGTATAATAAAAAAAGGTAGAAATTCATACTTTTTATTAAAAAATGCATAAAATTGATCAAAAGGGATAGTAAAGACTTTAATAATGTTACAAAAGATTTCTATTTAAAAAATGTTCTGTTTCTGTTCATCAAAGAATCTTGTAAAAGTGTATCACATTTTTCAAAAAAATATTAAGCAGCACTAAACTGTTTTCGTCATTGATAATAAGAACTGTTTCCTAAGCAGCAAATCAGCATATAAGAATGATTTCTTAAGGATCATGTATAACTGAAGACTGAAGAAATGATGCTAAAAATTCAGCTTTGCCATCACAGGAATAATTATATTTTAAAATAGAAAACAGTTATTTTATACTAATATATCACAATATTTCTGTTTTTACTGTATCTATAAAATAAATCAGTCTTGTTGAGCATTGAAGGGTTTTTTCAAGAACCCAAACTTTTGAACGGTAGTGTACTATATGTAAATGATAGGAAGACATACACAAATTTGCTTATAAGTGGTCATGGTTATTGGCTGATGCTTTCAAAACAGTCAAATCACACCTAATTAAATGGCCTGGCTGATATATCAGTCTATCACCTTGTCAACAACTGCCTCTGATTATTAAATTATATGTACTTGTGAGGCTTAAATAAACTGCTGCAGCTGTTATTAAAGGTGCAGTAAGCAATTTTTGAAAAGCGCTGTTGAAAGCGGATTGAACCGAGCATCACAACAAACTTGTAGCCAATCAGCAGTAGGGGGCGTGTCCACTCATGATGGGAGAGGAAAGAGAGAGAAAGTAAGCTGAGCAAGAGGGAGATTTGAAGAAAGACTTTAAGTTTAGATGGCTGAGAGACATTACAAAAGAGAAAAGCTCAGAGGAATATCACTGGAAAAAGAAGGGCTATAATTGGGCAAGAGCTTTAGGACCTACATTAATATTAGAAAAGCTTTCCAACGCTGGAGAGACTGCTGGGAAATGGATGCCGAGGTTGTGAGGTTTCTGCTCCATACGCGAGTAACATTGGTTTTGAGTGTGATGTCAAGCATTATTTTGCTTCACTTTTGCTATGATAAAAAGAGCAATAAAAGGAGGGGTGTGTTTGTTTGGGTTGATTTCAAATATCAACAGTGTTCAACAATGATTTTGAGAAATCGCATACTGCACCTTTAAGTATCATTGTAAAGCAACACAAGCACAGCATTCACAGACATGCCACTTTCATTAAGATGTATATGAAGAGAGGGGCAAGAAACTAAGAAACAAACAAAAAGCAAGCCAAAAGGACATGTGGATCCTGTTGCTTCGTGTCCTCCATGCACAAAGACACCTGAAGACATGCTGAAAGGTGCTTTTGAAGCACACCACAGCGATCCCCGCTGTGAAGACTTCAGTACAGTGGTTCTTCACAGTAAGTCTTCCCTTAAGAGCATGCTAATACATACATGATGTAGACATTCATTCTTACAACAGGCAAATGCATGTCAGCATCTACCCACAATTTTATACCAGTGCAGCTGGTTGACCAAAAGCCGACCTGACCGTGACTGTGAGGTATACAAGGAAAACGAGCCACTTTAAGAAACCATTGACATAAATATGATGCCGTTGCTTAAGGTGACTCGGGTCGAAATACCTCCACCGGAGCATCCCTGGACCATCACCAAGAGCGCAAACCCATAATGCATTATGTTTCCAGACAGACACCATTTGGAAGACATAATACATGTTTTTGTGATACTCTTCTTACCATCCCAATCTGCTGACAATGACACAAAACATCTTCACAGCAGTTCACACAAGTTCACAGCACTTGTGTAAAGATGTTCAGTGCAGACTGTAGGCAAAGATCGCCTTAGACAGGAAAGGGCACTTTCATCCTAGACTTTGGTCAAAAGCCATGAAGCACAAAGGGTTATGAATGCGTCTCAGGGTTGGGAGTGACTGAATCACAGAATGAGCTTGTTTTATACATGTCTGTTTACTTAAATTTCACTACTGACAAGACATGCATTCACACAAGATTTCTATTGAATTAAATTTGAATTGAAATATTCTAAATTCAGTCAATGAACCCAAACCCTGGAACGTGTGTTATGTATTCTCTGCAGAGCGAATGGCCTCTCAGAAGAGTTTCAGTGCCCGTGCGTTGGCAGGGGTATAGCAGGCTCCCCTTCGTCACATGCTGAGGCTGAAAGTGGGCAAAGGCCCCCTAGTGCCCATCTCACGTACCTTCCTGTGCCAGTGCAGCTGTGCTGGTGGTAGGGGTAGCGGGGGTGGTGTGTTGCCGACCCACTATTGGACAAAAGAGCATGTCGTTTTGGAGAGGCTGACTCAAGGCAGAAGCTCAGCCTCTCCGGGATCACAGAAACTTACCCAATTTGTATCTTAACAAAGCAACCTAAAGCAAAGCCCAAATGCCTCTATGCAGTCAGGAAAGTGAGGCCAGATTATAAAATCAAAGTTTCGAAAGAAACCACATAAACGTACTTATCCCTCAATGTATGATCACAAGTCTCATTCATAATTCAGAAGCTAATAAGGCATTCACCTGAGAAGTTCCTGGACACCAGCATGGTGGTCAAAATGGCCCCCTGTAGGAGACACAAGCGCTACTTTAGTATCTTATTTAGACTTAAAATAACAATAAACATTGCTAAGGACAAAGTCTTCAAACAATCATAAATTTGAATAGAGCATTAAAATGGGTAATAGTTCACAATAAGGTTGAGTTTGTTGACATTAGTCAATGCATTCCTGTTTGTTCATGATACACTGACAAATTTTCATTTATACAACTTGAAGTATTAAAAGTGTATCAGCATATGTAGAAATTAACCTCAATTAATACATGCTGTAAATGTATTGCACTTATTCACATTAGCCAGAGTATTAACTAATGTTAACAAATTGAACCTTATTGTGTTGGCAAAGAATGATTCAGACCTTCAGTTTTCTGCGGGCGTTGAACTTGCGGAGACACTCAACAGTTTCTTGACGATGCATCATGGAGGCGACAGTGGAGCGTTGCTAAATGTGAGAGAGAGACGTCACAGTCCGCAGGACAAATCTTTATTCAGATACGTCATGATAGATTGCATATAATACAAATTGGATATAAAGTCTCATTTAAAGTTTTTCATCAACTAAACAGGCTAGCAAATGTTTAATTCATTGCAGACTGGAACTGTAAGCTCTTTGACATTATGCCAGTTGCTGCACGTAACCGTGACAAGCTGGGTGACGCAATATAAACCATCCTTTAAAGATATATTGAAAAGTACTTGGGGTTTAAGTAAGGACACTTACGCAGACCCATGGATGCTTGAGTGCTTGGTCAGCCGTGATCCTCTTTGCTGGGTTGATGGTCAGCATCTGGTTGATGAGGTTTTTGGCCTCTGGAGTAACAGTGTCCCACTCTGGAGAGGGAAACTAAGACATGAAAAAACAAGAGAGGAAAGATAATTGAGTTTTCTTGACAAGATAGAGTGAGGTCTACACTGAAAACCTGGGGTTTGTTTAATTTTAAACCTGGAAATGAGGGTGTGCTGCCTCCTGGAAATGAGTTTTTTTCTGGGTGGGATATCTGGTATTGTCTATTTACCATGGTATCTGTTGTTTCTGTAACCTTAACCCAAAATACCATTTTATTTTCGCTATGTTTTTTTTATATTTTTGATGATTGTGGTGGCTCATACCTTATATTAACAAAAACCTTACCTTATACTGTTTATTCAGTGTTAGTGATGTAGCGACTGAGACAAATCAGACACAATTATTTGCTATAGTTAACCAATAATTGTTTAAAGCACTCTGGGGCCTGTCCCCCATCCCCCGAGAAGTTCTCAGTTTTATTGTGCTAAAGAATGTGGTTGCCACATTGAGAACAGAGAAGAGACACAGGAAACGTGCATCTTTCCTGCATTATCCCCACAGAACACAGACTTTCCTGCATTAATTTATAGACAGACTGTTCTATAAATGAACACGCACATCCCCAGGAAAGGGTATCCATTATTACTGTTGTTGTATTGCACTCATTGTATTCACATGTTTTATGATACATTTAAGGTAACTTCAATTATGCCATGTTTAGTGTCTATGGGTTCGTATCAAGAAGATTTAAATGCTTGTGTATGCGGTATGTCCATACCTGTGCAACACATCAGTATTACAAGAATGTTTAATAGTTCTTCTTCAAAACTCAGGTTATCAGTTAATCTTGCTCTGTCGTAAAAGCCCTGACAGGGGGTGTGTTGTCACCCGAAAATACAACATCTTCATTGGCCACATCAACCCTAAGAGGTTGGACTTTGACCAGAGGTTAAAAGCTAGAGCACAATGCTCTTCTTCCTCTCTTTCTTCTTCTTCTTGCTTCTGGGACGACAAAAAAGACTTTTTGCTCCAGGCCTCATCAGGCCAAGGCCTGTGGGACTGGAGGGCCTGGAAGGCCTGTAAGCCTAAGTCTGCAACCCAGCCATGTGCTCATCTGTGAGAGTGAGAAAGGACTCTTTCCCCACTAAGAGTCAAACTAACAGCTTAAGTTGTTTCATATTACTTCATCCAACGCAGAAGATACTGGCAACGACTTCGGACCGAATCATCGATTTCTCCTCAGTCTGCAGATCCGATGCTCCTTAGCCTAAAGGCACCTTGCAAGTATCGTACATTTGAACACTAAACAACAATTTAGTATTAATGTGTAGACCACCTGTCAGCAAAGGTGTTTTATTACTGAGAAATACTGATGATTCTTTTTCCAGACTCTTTGACTCTTTCTGTAGCTCTATTTCCGGTCCCACTTCCGGTTCAACTCATTGCTCATTTTTACCTACGTATGTGTGTGACCTTCGTGTATGTTATGTGTTTGTTAGTTTAGTTATGTGTTTGTGAGTTAGTTAATAAAGATTGTGCACAGTAGATGTTTGGTTCTGACTCCGTCTGCTAATAAATTGCCTCTTAAATGATTTAGATCTTGACTACATGCTCTGAGTAGTACTGTACAAATAGAATGTTGTTTTTCCATAACCTGGAAATGAACATTTCTTAGACTTAATAAACAATTAACACTAAGTGTCCACTGGACGAACAAGTTAATTGATTGTAATATTAATTTGAATGTAGCTACATCAAGTTAATCTGATTAACTGATTCACATATTCATAATTAATCATCAAAATGAGTTATAAATAATTATTAATATTTCCCCTTTGAGTTAATTTCACTACAGTGATATTCTTACAATTTATGTGTATGTTAAGTAAAGTGTGTTAACCATTTATGAGAAATAAATTTGCTTGGTTCAAATTCCTAAAAATTTGGGTTACGGGTTAATGAACATGGGAAAATGTGGGTCCCACTGCCAAACCAGTTGAGAACCACTGGTGAAGTTTATTTCTATATATTTTTTTTGTTTTTATTTATTTAAATATAATGGTTTATTCCCTGTTCATTAAGGCCCAATGACATGCTTACATTTAAACATGCATTTTCTGTATAGCTGCTTTGAAAGGATATGCATTGTGAAAAGCCCTATACAAATAAATGTGAAGTAAATATTTCTAGATCACTAATCATAAGTAAATTTGTGACATTGATCATTTGACTGTGTACAGATAGTCAGATGTTCTTCCACTGAAGCTCAAGATGCTCTTTATATCTTAAATCATGCCGGAGAACATGATAATCAGGTTTTACACAAAGCATGAGCACTGCTGACATTAATGCAAAAAGAGGACAAAACAAGTACTAAGACATTCTGAATTCAACAATGTTAATTCAACTTTGCACCCAAATCGTTTTGCTAATGCTGATAATATAAACAGTAATGAAAATTTGTACTACATTAGAAAAGAATGAAAAATGTAAGTATTTTCGCTATCTCAGACTTTTGTATGAAACAAAGAGCTCAAATGTATACAGACATGGACAAACACACAGATCAATGGCTTCCATGGCCTGTAATGGATTTTAATAAGATTAGAGCAGAGTAGCTAAAGTGAAGGATGGAAGAGTTGTTTTCCACCTGGATGGCTGAAAATGCTGAAACCAAAACTGGCCTTCATAATCACATCTCTCCCATACTGGCACTCCATCAAATGGACAACACCACTATGCAACAAACACAAAAAGCATGCTATACTCCCATGCACTTAGCGTCTAGCTGGACTAAAAGGGACTGTAAAAGCACAAATTAAATCAAATTAGTATGAATCCATACTCTGATCATGCTAGACTGTTTACAAACTATAGCTTATCACTTCACTGACAGAAGGAAGTATGACATGATGCTATCTGCAAGACTGCTGTAACCTCATATAAGCTATATAGAATAGTGTTAATGGGAAATATCCCACTGTAAACGGTTTTCCTCTGGGGTTTGAGGAGATGATAATGCTGATGATAATGAAGACTCCACAATTGTATGTTCCACTTCTGAGCTCTAGAGGAAGGGGCTGCCATCATTTATTATTGAGTAACTTGGCTCTCTATCCCAACCAATTAAATATTAACAAAGGCTTCAATCTGGGCTCGTCACTCTGGGTCGATGTGGTGGCACTGAAATCTCTGTATGATGACGGCCATGAGAGCTGCTCTGTCAACATGTTGACGGGCAATAAAAGACAGGTCTAATAAAAGGTCTTTCACTTTCTGTTCCTGCTTGAGCCAGGTGTCACTTAAACTGGGTTATAGACACTTTTATCTTTAAAAAATAAACTGGCCTTTTGTTCGACATGCCTGTTTACTACATGCCTGCTTTAATTTGATCTGAAATGCAAGCAGTGCGGAGAGAAGAGTGCAGTTGCACAATTTTGCCTGGAGTGAAAAGTAGGTGTTTTGAAAGTTGAATTTCTTCTGGCACTGCTGCATCACCAAGCTGGAGAATGATGGAGAAACACAACTGGAGAACCAAAAGTTCCTTTTGGGATTTAAAAAGATGTACACTACTGTTCAAAAGTTCTGGGTCATTGAGTTTTGTTTTTTTAAAGAAATGAATACTTTTATTCAGCAAAGTGACAGTAAAGAACTTTACATAACAAAATTCTGTTATTTTGACTTTCTATTCAATGAACACTGAAAAATATCACAGTTTCCACAAAAATATTAACCAGCATAACTGTTTTAAACATCAATAAGACATTACAATAATAACATAGGAAATGTTTCATAAGTAGCAAATCAGCATATTAGAATGATTTCTGAAGGATCATGTGACACTTAAGACTGGAGTAATGGCTGCTGAAAAATTCAGCTTTGCCATCACATAAATGAATAACATTTTAAAATATATTCAAACAGAAAACGGTATTTTTTATCAAATAAATGCAGCCTTCATAATCAAAAAAGGTCTTTCATAAACATAAAAAATATCCTACTAAAATTTTGATTGGGTGTACACACAAATTTGGGTCTGCGGGACAAAAAGTAATGAGAATCCAAACACTGAAAATCACATATTGGTCAACCACTAATCTGAATATTAGGGTGGATGTGTTTCCCTCAATGGCAACAGCCCTGATTAGATCTAAAACAGTGTCATTAGATTATAAAGCAGTGAGAGCTCATTAAGGCAAACAGTGAGTGTGATTACTCACGTCATAGGCTCCAGCCTTGATCTGTTGATACAGTTTGTGCTGATCCTCATCCCAGAAAGGAGGGTAACCCACCAGCAGGATATACAAGATCACACCTGCCCAGGACGCATAAATTGGTAACTACACAAATACTAATCCACTGTTCTTCCAAGGTAAAGAGACTGAATCACATATTTAGTGAACCAATTATTCATACAAGTGGACAAATACATGACACTAGAACAAAGAGTCACTTTAAATAAAACAGGTGAAAATCTTACCACAGGCCCAAATATCCACTGGTTTGCCATACGGATCCTTTCTCAGGACTTCAGGGGAGAGGTATCCAGGGGTGCCTGCAAATCCTGTAAGGCCATATTGTGATTTAAATACATTTAATATCTAAAATGAACTGATTTCACTCATAAAATCTTCAACAAGCAATAAGATTTCAGTTTGTATTAAACACAAAAATAGTTGTTTTGTGGAAAAAAATGTGCATAAGAAAGATATTTCTTATAAGGCTGCATAATGTGAAAAGGTATATAAGAAATTCCCACAATGTTGGAAAAGCTTATTTTTAATTTGTTCACTGGCTTGGTTTAAGTGAGTAGTCTTGACTAAAAAAGAACATTAAACATTGAGACAACTACTCCATATTTCCCATGAGCACAGTGTAAAAACACAAGCTGGCTACTCTCCAGAGTTCTCCAGTCCCACAAGAGCCAAAGATACCGTAGAGAGCAAACAAAGCAATAAGGGAAAGCTAACACTGCTTGAAAATCAGCTTTCTGAATTTTACAAGCACCAATGTTTCAATGTATGAGAAACCAGTCAAATTAATTTGGTCTCTTGAATTCAATTTAACTTGCATCAAGACAATCTACAATGGCTTCAAGCCAAATCACTTTAAGAGATGAGGCTACCAACAAGTTGAAGGAAAAGCAGAGGAGTCTTACCGAACCAGGCCTGCTGATCTCCCTGCACCTCGATGGCAAGGCCAAAATCAGCCAGCTTCACTGCTGCCCCCTTCATCTTACTGGCCAGCAGCAGGTTCTCTGGCTATAGGAGGACACATGAAAGAGAAAAGGGTAGGAGACAAGAAAGGATGTAAAAAATGTCAGCAAAATTTCGTGTTAAAAAAAAAGTCCACTGTCTATTGTCAATAGCGTAGTGATGTATGAAGCACAGCAAACACAGAAGTCACTTTTAAACCAAGCTGCTTTCTGCCAGTCAATGTGGCAAATCAGCATGACCAACTCGAACTTGTTCCAAAATCTGTGTGGTGAAATCTTTCGCCCTTATGCAAAATTAATTTGCTAAAGATTACATTTATCAGTGTTATTACATTTTTAGTGTTTTTTTAGTGTTGTGTTTTAGTGTTAGTGTTGTGCATGATTATGCTCAAGGTGGCGATTAAGCATACAGAGGCTGAGTTTAATCAGCTGTGATCTGCATAAAAGGACATAAATGTATCCAGCATGTTCTATGAGTAGAGTCTTTTATCATCACACTGTAGTAATACTGAGATCCGAATACTGAGAACTACAGAGGGAATCAAGCCAGAGAGACAGAAATAGTGTGCATGCTTGTATACAGTATATGCGAAAGGAGGGAGAGATTGCATGTGGTGTCTATATCTTACTGGTGTGTGTGTGTGTGTGTGGCGGACGGATAGTTATGACAGCACACCTATTGCTCTGAGCTGCATAATTCATGAATAGACAGAGAGGAGGGCTTGTTATCTCATGCTACGAGAGCAGGGGTGAGATGCTCTCTCGCCCCGCTGTCCTGCACACCCCACTGCCTCTGAATACTGCAGGCACAGCCCTGTCCTGGACACAGTGCAGTCATCCTGCAACAACTGCCGGAACAAGTTTTATAGTCAGCTGGACACAACAGACTTTCTGTGACGTCATGACATGATGGCATATTATAACAAATATTAAGTCATGCTGACAAAGCTAGATTTACTTTCCTAGACTGCCCAATTATGTAATCTAAGGAATATTCATAAGCCAAGCCAAAGTAATAATGTCTAAAGGTCAAAAATTTTATATGCTACTTAAGAGCTCAAAGATTTTTGCACTTGAAAATGGTATCAATGTAAAAAACACTGCAAACAATCTTACATTTGTTGGAACAACTGTTCTTTTCACTTAATTCAGGGGCACAAAAAATGCGACAGTGTTATTTATATACCATATCAGAGGCCGGCAACCTTATGGCACGTAGAAGGATAATCACTAAAGCTAACGGTTTGTTGGATCTGCGGGCTAGCGCAGGTTTAAATTCTCACACTTTAATAGTATTTATTACACGGCTCTGTGGAATACTTGATTCTGATTGGTCAATGGCACCACCCAGCGGTATGTTATTCCCCGATAACAACCACTAAAAACAGATAACACAGGCTCATCCGAGTAACTGAAGTCTGCAGCGCTATACACTTGCTAGGAACGTTTTCTCCTCGTGGAAGTTTTGTGTTTGGTGAGCTAATAAAATATTACAACTCAGTCAAATCAATATTTTGTGTACAGTTATTTAATTATGTCATCTAGTATCGTGGACTCACTCTCTCGTTTCATACAAACGCAGCTGCTGCCATTTTGCGACTATTCTGTTTACTGTAATGGATTACAAGATAACAAACAGGTACGATTTTAAATCAGTGTCATCTCAGATCCATATCTCTTATCCCCATAATTATTTATGTGGCGAAATGCCGTGTAATATGTGATATGACTGTACCGTATCTCTTAAATGTCCGTATAGTTTGAACTTGCCGCGCTAGCAACTGCTCTCTCCGCGGAAGCTTTGCGTCTAAAGAGCTAATAAAATATTTCGACTCAATATTTCATGCCTAATTATTTACTTATGAGGCAAGTAGCCGTGTAATAAGCGGGATAATGTACATCCAGCTGGTTGTTATCACAGAATAAACCCTTCAGGCTGATGCAAGACCCCTCCTGATCACCCTGTCGGAGTTTATTCTGAAATAACAACTGGCTGGATGTACATTATCCCTTACTTATAGTCCCTTACTTAATATATCAGGCTGTCTGACTACAAGGAATGATTACCTCAAAATGTACGTCTGTATGTATTTTTGAGGGACTTTACTGAAATGAAATACATACACCTCTTTAGCTCTTGTCTTGTGCCAGTGTTGGCATGCATGCCATAGGTTGCCAACCCCTGTACTATAATATTTATTAATGCTTTAATTTAGCTTTTATTTTTATATTTTAATTTTAGTTTGTTTTAGTACTTTTGTCATTTTAATTATTAAAAAAAAAAAAAAAAATCTATTGTTTTTTTTGTTTGTTTTTTTCCTCTGTTTTAGTAATTTTAGTTCTTCATATTATTTATATCAGCTAGCTGGAAAGGCAACATTTCTATTTTTTGTTTTAAGTTAATGTTTTTCACCTAATATTTATCTGTGAACTATACTATGTAGCAAAACCAACCCCTCTGTCCTCCAAGTTCCCCTGTCCTACAACCTTTAGGGAAAGACTTTCTCTCTCTTCTCTTCTAGATACATTTTCTTTCTCTGTATAGCTCCTGCTTGACTGTCCTTGTTCGGTTTTTACATCCCTGCCGTAAGATTTTCTTGTCTGTCTGTGTTCAACAGTTCCGTCTCTTTCCCTCTGATGAATTAGAGGAGGCAAAATGAGTCCCTACCACACACTCTCACCGTCATGCCATGGCTCTGCAGCCTCTGTGACATCACACGAGTTTCCGTAGCAACCAGCCTGCCTCCAGCACTCCTCTGTCTGCCTTTACTTTTAAAGAGATGAACTAATATGGAAAGGGCTGGTTCAGTTGGAGCTTCTAGAGGGGTGGGGTTAGACACATCGTTGTCCACCACATGCCACTGATCTGTGTTTCATCAGTTATTATTGTAGAAAAAAAAAACTTCTGCACTTCCATGCAAAAACACATGATTTCACCTCCTACACAGATTCTACTACATCTACTCGTAGGAAGATGTGAATATACAAAAGAAAAATTGCTGTAACCTCTGACAAGCAACAAGGAAGCGCTGTTTAATTTCAATCCTATATGGAGGTTCAAATTGAATGATGACATTTAAGGAACAAATATCTCCACCATCCATTAAACGTCACTTTGTTTGCTTTCTGCATTGTGCTTGCTATCAAATGGCCCCTCTGGATTCGCCACAGCCAACTGGCCACTCTCTTGACGTCAAGAAACACAAATAACAATCAAACACGCAAGAAAATTCTCCAGTGACAGGTTAGCAGCCACACAGAGTTTAATGTTACAAGCACATGTCTGAGTGTGTGCTGATGACGCCACAGGGTTGCCAAGAGGAGGAGGAGGGTTTGGATGACGCAAGCTCCAGGATTGGCACATTGCCACAGTGACGGCATGACTCACCTTGAGGTCCCTGTGCACAATGTCATGCTGGTGGATGTGGCTGACGCTTTCCAGGATCTGATTGATGCAATGACTGAGAAACAGAGAGAGAGAGAAAGAGAAAAAGCAGGGAGAAGGAAAAGAGGGTTAGATTAGGGAGAAAAACCCAGGCATTAGTACAAGGATTAACCCCAGATAGAAGATCGGGCACAAGAAATCTTGCTGCAGAATCTGGCCTATGCGGATACACTGAGCTTTGTACAACAGATAAATACTTTGGTTTGTTTTGTGTTTGTCAAAGCTGCCAGAGTAGCTCTCCAGGATGGGAATGAAGATACATTTACCATGTCATCCAAATGCCAAAACAGTTGTCCTGAAGCAAAGTGTCACATGATCCTTCAGAAATCATTCTAAAATTGAAACATGTTCATAAGAACATCATTACTTTCTTCTAATTTCTTCTTATTTTTTTTTTTAATCTTACTTTCCCTAAACTTTTGAACGGTTGTGTGTGTGTGTTTGTGTGTGTGTGTACTATAGTAGTCATTTAGTGCTGTATGCACAGTACTATGGTATTACTGTCTGCAGCCATCACAGTACCATGGCACCACCACCGTACTTTACTGTAAGGCCTCAGTGAAGATATTCTGTCTCCAACGCTGCACTGTTTGAGACCGTGAGACAATCATTAAATGCCAGGGTTACGCAACTGATTATTAAACATGATATTTATATTTCAAATAATGTCAAACTATGTAAATACTCTCAGTGCTTTAACAGGAATAGTAGCTGGCCTGAAATGTGGTGTTATTTTTAACCTGCTGCCTGGATAGGCATCCCCTTAAATTAAAGCTGACTGTCTGCACTTCAGTCCTTTTCCACTTCATATTCAGCACTAAGCCGGAACAACAAAATTAGTGTCACTTTCCAATTACTTTTGGATGGCACTCTCCAGACTTACAGTGTGAAGACTGCTTCTGAGAGTTCCCATCAAGGGAGAACAGAGAGAGTTTTTGCTGGAAAGTGCCTCCGTAATGGGATGGAATGGAATGCAGTCCACAGATTTTGCCAAATTTGGACACAAATGCCTTCCTCACCATCCTTTCTCAAAAGAGCTTTAGGGAATATCTAATGGGACTCTTTCTATCCTCAACTGCCATTGCTTTCTGCAAGCTCTCTTTTTTGATCTCTCTTTACATAAACTGAATCTTTCAGAAATGTATTTTTTCAAGTATGCTTCCAAACAAACAAACATTCCCTCAGAGAGATGCCATCTCCTCCCAACCCTCCCCCTGTCCTCAGGTCATGACCTTTTTAACAGGTTTCAGAGCTCTGTAATGAGCTGCCCCACTTGCTGCATTTATAAACATTCCTTCCAGCTCCACCGGTGCTTGTTATTTCTGTCCCCTCATTGTCTACATAAGTCTTACATGAAATGTCTCTCTGCAGTGCAAGTCTGCCAGAGCAACAAATGCCATATGTATGTATATATAATGTGTGTGTGTGTGTGTGTGTGTATGTGTGTTTATACAATACAATAAAATACAAATATACAAGAAATACAATAAAACAGTATTATTATTATTATAAACAGTAGTATTATTACCATTAAAAGTAACTTGTAATAAGTAACCGGTTTCTTTTTTAATATATTTCAAAAAAATATATTTCACTTTAATGCATCCTTGCTGAAAAAGCGTTACTGAATTTACTGAAGTTACTAACCCCAAACATTCGAACAGTAATGTATAATGTTACATAAGCTTTCTATTTCACATAAATGCTGTTCTTTTGAACTTTCTATTCATCAAAGAATCCTGAAAAAAATGTACACAACTGTTTTCAACATTGATAATAATAATAAATGTTTCTTGAGCAGCAAATCAGCATATTAGAATGATTTCTGAAGGATCATGTGACACTGAAGACTGGAGTGATGACGACAAAAATGTGCAATTACAGGAATAAATTACATTTTAAAATAGAAATCAGTTACTTAAAACAGTCATTTTAAATTGTAATAATATTTTGCAATATTACTTTTTCACTGTATTTTTGATTAAATAAATGCAGCCTTGATGAGCAGAAGAGACTTCTTTCAAAAATATTAAATACTCTTAAAGAACCCAAACATTTTAATGGTAGTGTATATATACAGAAATATATATATATATATATATATATATATATATATATATAAAAATTACAACTAAACACTGATATGGTTTGAGCTGAATTTTTTAACTTACCTTGCATCTGCTTCACTGTAATATTCTCTTGCGACAATGTCTTCAAACAGTTCTCCACCAGTCACACTACAGAAAGAAATACAGGCTTTATCAACAGCTCAACTCACAGCGGTTCCATTCAACTATAAACTATAAAGAGCATGAGGCCTGTAGTGGAGTGTGTGGCTAATAGAGGGAAGTTTTATCACTGCAGTTCGGCACTTAAGGGTTGGGTGAGCGCTATCAGAGTCTTAATGACACAAGAGCCCTGAGGAGTGGGCCATAGAGTTAAAATCTACACACACGTACACTCAGACTTTTGTCTCACTCTCACACTGCAGTTACGCAGAAGACTCTATATCTCAACAACACTTCAGACTCTGATAATCGTGTAACATGATGTCAACATAACTCAAGCAAAGGAGTATTTTAGACTTTATATGGTACAGAGAAATGGGCCTACTGGCTGGAGAAAAGAGTTTAATAGACATACTTCAATTACATTTTCCTGTAATTTACAGTTAATTACAGCCAAACAGGGCTGAAAGGAAGTGGAAAGTGTGAGTTTACAGGCCTCATCTAGCATCAATCCTGTTTAACAGCAGAAGTAAGAGGGAAGATCAGAGTGTCTGACTCAGATACTTACAGGTCAAAGACCAGGTAATGAAAGCCTTCTTCTGAGATACTGTCATGGAGACGCACTGTTGAGGGAAAACAGAAAGAGAGACTGAGGTAAGACAGAGAAACAACATAAACAGGATGAACAGAACAAGCTTTTATCCTTTTCTTGACCTGCCCATGAAGTCATCCTCATTAGCTCTATTACAAAACCCAACCTTGCTGCCTAATGCCTTCTAATGCAGCATCCTAGCTGAAATGAACCTTGTAAGTGACCCATTTGGAACGGCGTACACACGCCAACCTTTCTCAACCTTTTTGACTCGAAGGCCATACACCATAGGGTAAGATATGTTCTGTATTCCTGTAATTATAACAATGCAAACTTGTTTTATTAACAGTAACTGGGAGTATTTATGTATTGAGTTAATTAACCACAATTTGTAATTCCAGAAGTTTCAAGAAATGTATGTTCTTCAATGAAAACAATAGATATTGAGGGTTAAAAAGAAATATTTCAGTTTACATCTTAATTTTATCAGTTTTTAAGCATTTTAATTTAGAGTTAGAATTTTAATTACATTTAACTATTTTAGAACTGAATAAATAAGTTTATTTATAGTCAACATTTCTCATGCCTCAGCCAACATCTTGAATTTTTTTGTACTTGTTGCAATGCATTATAGGATTGTTTCTTTGTAAAGGATACATACAACAACTTACATTAGAAGGCAACACCATGACTTTTTTTCTTTGGAGCAATGTGCCTTGATATATTGTGAACATTAAGACCGAGCTGTGAAAAAAGAAACATTTTGACTTCATGACCATTTTAAATTAAAAAGAATTACAGCTGACATGATTTGTGTCAGAGGAGGTACTCTGGTCTTCACATTACCGAGGGAATGGTGGCATTGCAAGTAAGGCAAGGAACATTTGTTATCTTGATTGAAAGTAATGAATTTGTCATCGGTAGTTACAGATTTGAAACAGTGCACCTGCCAGATCTCTCACACTCAGCCATTAAGAGACCCCCGGCTCGCTCTCGTTGTGTGTGGGTCTGTGTAAATGACAGCATGCATTAATCTCAGACATGTGAGAGAGGTGGCTGTGCTAGAGGAGGGCAGAGAGGGCAAAGCGGAATTATATTAATCTCCACATCCACCCAGGATCACCTGCAGCGCTGACACAAACATACACATTCTGACAGGACTTGTGTTTTAACATAATTCAGACTCAAGGTGCTGTGAACAGTGTGTGAATGGAGAGAGATTTTAACAGGTTGGCCTGAGAGAGGTGAAGTGTGGATAGAGGTGATTTGTGTTGTACTCTGGTGGAGATGATGCTCTATGAACTAGTTATTGGCCTAATACTTTTGACTAGAGTACTCGTACCTCATTGGTATGGTACTAAAATGGGGGGAAAAAGTAATAATATTAGTCGTGTCGCATGCATATTATATACAAAATACTGAATACATACACTACCTTTCAAAAGTTTGGAGTCAGTATATATATTTATTTATATTATGCATTTATGTATTTATGTATTTATGTATATATATATATATATATATATATATATATATATATATATATATACACATACACACACACACACACACACACACACACAGTTTAGAAACAGTTCTTTCTGGTTCTTGAATCTGATTGGCTGATAGCCGTGCGATATTCTAGTGATAACAGCACGCTTACCTTTTCACCGTTTGTATCACTCCGCTTGAAGCGACTGTCATGGCGGCCGAGCAAATCCACTGTAATTTTTGCGAATACTACAATGTAGTACCAGGAACTGTAGTTTTAAGAGTTTTTTTAGGCGAGAATGTAGTTGTTTAGACCTTAATTATGTGACTTCTATTTAATCATAGCGCCTATTTTACAATTTGTTTAGATGTTTTTGGAGATGCGAGCTCTAGGCCGTCAACGGCCGTTTAGGGGTCGTGTACGCGCCAAGAACAGCTTCATCTAGGCCAGTGCTTCGGGGATTTGCCGCTGGATCTTATAGTGGTTAAACATGAGACATAATTCATTTTGAGTACATAAAACAGGCAATCTTTGGTCTTATTAATCTATTACTTGCTCCAGAGCAAGTCGAATTGTGATATGTTAAATTTGATAATTTAATATTCGACCTTTAATTAATATTCAAAAAATAAAAATACTATTCGATTTTTACTATGTTGCTTTGCTGGCCGAATCCATGATAAAGCACTAAAACTCGCAGTTATGACTATATGCACCAGGTGGCGCTGTGGAGCGTGTTTAATAAGTTTATTTTATTTGATCATCACATAAGGTTGTCATCTGCCTCGCGAAGTTTGGAATTACTTGGATGAAAATGATCTTACAAAATGTAATTACTTTTGATCAAATGATTTAATGAAACCGAGTTATCATAATATCACCACCATAATGAGAAAGCACATGAAATAAAAAAAACAGTCAAATGATGATAGACAGCTGTCCATCATTGCATTCACGACAGGTAAGCGCAGCTGTACCCCCGAGTGAGCAAAGTGCTATCAGATAAGTTTCTGATGACAGCATTTTAATTTCTGGGTGAACTATGCCTTTAAATTACATTCAATGTTTTTTTTATAATAAATAAAGTTTAGAATTACATAATCATATTTCTACTGCAATTTAAATATAAACGTTTAAATCATAGCTGTCATAACTGATTTATTCAAACATGCATTAAATATTGAAAAACATTATAATGAATATGTAACGGTGCATAGCTATATTTATCAGAATGCTGCTTTCTAGAGTTCACTTTTCTAGCTGACTAATGAGTTTATGGTCACTAAATATGTTTTTCTGAGGTAAATGTGACGTTACGTGACATTGTTTACAAGCTGTTTTATTGACGTCTTTCCGCTGTTGAAACACTGATTGAGCTATTATACGAGATATGATACGGATTTCGGTAAGTTGTACTGTATTTTTTAACATACCTTCAGATGTTTAGTCATGTTTATTTCATGCTGTAACTGGTAGGCTATTAAAGCGGAGGAGAATCTCATCATTTTTGAATCTCATAATAAGATGGACGTCATTTGAAATCTGAGACTTTGCTTCATATCAATGCGATTTATTGGATGGGAGGCGTACTAAATGTTCTGTTCATTCATCAACTGAAAACAGACTACACTAATCGATTCTTGGGATTTAAGAATCGATATCGGTTTGTAAAAATGAGAATCGATTAAAATCGAGAAATCAATATTTTTACCCAGCCCTAATATATATATGATAGTTCTGAAAATTCAGCTTTGCCAGCACCAGAATAAATTATATTTTCAAATATGTGATGGTGCGTTCAAGTCCTGATGTTTGTGTTTTACGAGTTGGGAAGTTGTGTTTACGATGTCGGTTGTGTTTAAGTTATTTTTGTCAGAGCAAGATGGCGGCGTATCTTCTCTTAAGTAACGACACAAAAATACAGCAAGGTTTTTGAACTCTATTTCCATTATATTTTGTGTGGGCATTTAGCTTATTTTGTTGTAAAAAAAAAAAAAAAAAAGTCACTGCTAAATACCTTTAAATATTGTGGTATTCTGTCACGTTTTTTTTCATGCCACCAACTTGTAAAGATTGGGGCTTAAAGAAAATCCTGAGCTTCCCACTTGTATTTACGACTTTGTGGTGTTGTTCGTGTTTTCAATTTGTAAATACAATCTTTTCTACATGACATGACTTGAAGTTATTTTAAATTGTAATAATATTTCACAATATTGCTGTTTTACTGTATTTTTGATCAAATAAATGCAGCCTTGGTGACCATAAGAGACTTCTTTCAAAAGCGTTAAAAAAATCCTATTGATCCCAAACTTGTATTTTATATTACTATTTTTTTTTAAATGTACATTTCTGAGCATTTTATTTTGTATCTTTGTTCAGTTATCTTTATCTGTATATTGTTATAACCCTACATTGAACTAACCATATATAGAGAGTAAAAATAAAACTGACTGACCAATAAAATTATTTTAAAAAGTTTTCATTAACATAGTTTTTTGCTTAGTGAAAAAATAAATTATGCAAAAAACACCAGTGTTGGGTGAATTTTCACACTCAGTTTAAGAGTTCCACAAGGATGCATTGTTCCTTTCTTACATCTTGTCACACTGAAAACGCATACCTGAAGACGCAGCTATGAGTGAGATAACATGAAAAATGTATGTAGATGCATGTGGGCAGTGTGTCTGACAGGGCTTATGTCACATTATCTGCTCTAGCCGTGTGTCTGTGGGCCGACAGCAGTCATGAGTTCATATCTGCTAGTTATTTATAAGAGGGTTTGTTGACAACAAACCCTGCTGTTGATAACATGTAAGTTACCCTGCATGTGTACAGTTTATGTGCATGTTCAAGACAAAAGGAGCAGAAAAGAAGTGTTAGTTTGAGTCTTTGCTGCCATAGGCCATGTGCTCCTTAAGCATTCTCTCTCTCTCTCTCCCATATACACACTTGATTGCTCTTTTTGTTAGGAGTTTATTGGCAGTCCATGCAGAAAATATGACAACCTGGTCCTTTGAGAGAGTGAGAGAGAGAGAGAAAGAGAAAGAAAGGGCCGTTTAAGTCAGCTAAACAGTAAAAGGTACAAAAGACAGATTTAAGCCGCTGGGAACGGAAGGGAGGGAATACAAGAGAAAGAGAAAAGCGAGAGAGGAGAGATGAGATAAGAGGGTGGGGGGGGGAAGACACTTCCTAGAAAGAAGAAAAATGAGGGCTACAAAAAAACAAAAAAATGAGACATCAAGCGATGACTGTGTATACTAAGAATGATTATCAATGAACAATGACACACATTTCAGATTGTCCCTTACATAAAGGTATAGTATGACTTTAGAAAACTTTGAATAGCCAAAGTTATTCAAAGTTATCCTTTTTGGAGTTTAAATTGTTTTTGTATTTTTTGTACATTGTGTCCAACACCTTGTTTTGTGTTTAATGGAAGTAAGAAAATAATATAACGTGAAGGAAAGTAAATGTTTACAAAATTGCAACTTCTAGGTGAATTTCCCTGTTAAGTAAGTCTGGTGTGTATCATTTAAACATGGTTAAAGGATATTTTCCTCAAACAGTTCCGACCTTTTTGTTTTAATCCTAGTCTTCATAGCTTCAAAATCCCTCAAAATCTTGAATTCGTAGATACTTTCAAACTTACTGCACCTGGTGATTACCTCAGTGTTCTATGTTACCCTGCTGAAACATCTTTCCACATTACTCAGCTGTTCACACACACTGAAGTGAGCCTGAAGGGACAATGCCTGAGCTATTTCCATGATTTTGCATGAGCTGGAGATTTTGTCTGTGTGATCTGTCGTGTCAGCCACATCATTCCATGCAAATAATCTTGTGTTGACTGTGAAGCATATTTATACAGTATGTCTCACTGTGTACACACACACTATTATCCTTGATTATTGAGGGGAGAATGGGATCAGGAGATGCTGCATGCCAGACTCGAATCTGCACCCCCTGCATTTAGCATATTGAGCACAAGCATGTTGTTGAGACTCACCTATGTTGGGGTGTTTGAGCAGACGGCAGATCCGGGCCTCTCTCTCCAGCTTCTGATGATCTGAGAATTAGACACAGAGAGAACAATTTATTCACCACTTGTGCTCACCAAGGCTGCATTTAAATGATCAAAAATGCAGTAAAAAATATATTGTAAAAAATATATTATTACAGTTTAAAATAAAAGGAATTTGTTCCTGTGATGGAAAAGCTAATTTTTAGCATCATTACTCCAGTCTTCAGTGTCACATGATCCTTCGGAAATCATACTAATGTGCTGATTTGCTGCTCAAGAAACATTTCTTATAATTACCAACAGTTATGCTGCTTAATATTTTTGTGAAAAATCTATTTCTTTTCATGATTATTTGATGAATAGAAAAGTCAAAATAACAGCATTTTTAAAAATATAAATATCTTGTAACAAATTAAATTCATTTTAGCATTAATTAATTTTTAAAAAATTGTAAATTTCAGTCTGTTTCTCACACAAATTCACGTTCTTTATATGGAAAAGACCGATGTGATCAAATCACCCTGAGAATGGATATCAATCCTATAAACAGGGCCAGTGATACAGTCAATGCAACCGTTTAGTGACATATATCAGGCAGCCCTATTATTAGCAAGAATCTAGTTAATGACTCCGTGTGCATGAAGTAAAGATGTCCACTCTATAAAGAAAGTGGCCAAGATTAATATAACTGCCCATCCTGAAATAACGAGCATCGATCTTTAAAAGGATATGTGGTCATGGCCTCTTTGGGAAACCTTTGGAGATTTTTATGGGAGGGAAATCTAACAGACACACAAAAAAACTGCTTCAGCAGCGTAAATACATAATACATAGGTCTCCCAGCCCATAAACAATAATGTTACACACCAACATTCATGGTAAAGAAGTGATCATGTGATATAAAGAGAAAAGCCAAGAGGGTTTTTGAACTCTTGACTATGTATCAGCATAGAAAAGCAGAGTTTTTAATGCAGGGCTGTTGGTATTTGGTGTTGTGTATACTCGATCAAAAGAGTAATTGACAAAAAAACATGTCAAGCATCTTAACTAGAATTGTCTGCATGACGCCAGATAACACCCTAAAAATAATGTACATGTGCATTCAAACACAGAGTCATCTGCAGCAGCAGGGATCCACTAGTAGGAATTCAAATCATGAACTCAATGCAGGCACTCCTGCTGGGTCAGATCAGTCTCACATAAACACACTAACACGTACCGCTATTTCACATAACATATCCAAAGTCCAAGATCACACGGTGCCGGTGTGTGCTACTCGTCTAAAATAAGCCAAACCTTAAACTAAAGAAAATATTACAAAATATAATAATAACATTGAAAAAGTATAAAAGACACAGGGTGTTTATGTATGCGTGTTGCTGTGTTCCTGTGGGAGGTCTTCATAAGTCCTAACCGCATGTGGATGTGGATCGTCTACTCAAAGACTTCAATCTCTTTGACAGCCCCAAAAAGCATGATTCTCAGAAATGACATCAGCTTCAATCTTAAAGTATCAAATATTCATCTAAAAACCATCACCACCACACTACCATCACACAGCCTTAGCATTCACAGTACTTCTCATGAACACACACACACAGGTTTCAGACTTTAAGTGATTTTTCATCATAATTGTAGAAATACATGTGGGTGTAGGATCATGGGTAGCTTAAAGCTTTTCTGAGAAGTGCGACCTAATAAACATCCCTCTGAAAGAACGAACGGTGACCGTTGTGAGAGATTCGCGTGTGCGTTCGGTTTATGGCAGCAGATGTCTTTATTACCTAACAGAATTAATGCAGGACATTTAATATTCGGCTCCCTACAGAACAGTTAATCTGAATGCTGAGCATGAGAGACGGCCGTACAACGACTGCTGGCATGCAATGTCTGCAGAGGAAACAAACACACACATAAACTATACACTTTGAGTATGTGTAATAAAACGTTTTGTTTTTATCATTTGCTGCACCTTCCACTTGCAATTCATCCTCTGCATTATAAATCGAGTTTGAAGTGGAATAAACAGATCCACCGATGGCTGTGATCTGATACAACTGATAAAGGCTTCTAGAGAAATGGCTTTTTTCCTCCTTTTTTTCCACTCACGCTCCTCCCTTTGTGCGCTCTGTCGTATTCTTTCTTTTTATCCCATTACTGAAGAGATAAATAAATGATGTGTTGTTCAGTGACCATCTCTAAAATCCAATTGGGCTAAGTGCTGCTTTCTAACTGTGCGATCTGGTCCATGATGTCATGGACTCTCAGAGAGAGAGAGAGAGAGAGAGAGAGAGATTCAGAAAGCAGAAGCACAAAATGTACTGCTATGAACAGTTAAATGAAACATCAACAGGTATATAAGAGTCCTGAGATTGAATCAGTATAAACCTTTGATGACAATAAGCATGACGGGATATGACGAACTGATACTAGAACAGCAAATGTACCATTCTAGAATCCAATAGATAGCAGGAACTTTCCACAAAACAAACATAATACATTTTTTTTCCTGTTTCAGTAAATGGTCAGTGAAAATAAAATTTAAAACCATTATTTATTTATTTATTTATTTTTTAAAGTTTAGGGTTGGTAAGATTTTATGTTTTTTAAAGTTTCACCAAGCCTCCATTTATTTGAGCAAATATATAATACAAACAGTTATACTGTGAAATATAGCTTTTATACTAATACATATTGTTCTTTAATACAGTAACATTGCAATTTTTCATTATTTTAAAATGTAATTTATTTCTGTGATTCCGTGATTGCAAAGTTGATTTTTCAGCATCATTACTCCAGTCTTCATTCACATGATCCTTCAGAAATAATTTTAATATGCTCAGAAACATTTCTTATTATTATCAATGTTGGAAATAGCTTAATATTTTTGTGAAAATTATCAAATTTGTTTTGATAAATAAAGTTCAAAAGAACAGTTTATTTGGTATAAACCTTTTGTATCATTATAAAATGTCTTTACTGTCAATTTTGATCAATTTAACACATTCTTGCTGAATAAAAGTATTAATTTCTTTTGAAGAAAAAAAAAAACTGCTGACAACTGTAGTGTAATAATCAGGAAAAAATATTTAAAAAAATAATATAGTTCATTGGTCTAGCTGTAGGCCGTTTATCCCTGGCAAGCAACAAAGAATCTCACACATTAATATTGAATGTGCAGTAACATTCAAGCTGTTTATCAACTTTTACGACAGCAACATGGCTCATCCAAATCAGAACTGTGTTTTATAATGTACCATAATTATGGATTAGTTTTTAAAGCACACTTTTAAAGCACAGCTGGAGCTGTTTATAAATGTTTGCAGGTGCTCTTTCCAGGTTCCTTAAACAATAAAAATGTCAATTCAAATCAATTAGTTTCTTTCATGTCTATCAATGACAAGAGCGAAATAACACTTCAGCAGAAGTATGAACAGATGCATCATGGGCCAGTCACCTCAAATACACCCACGGGAGAGTGTAAATCTCTGTGGTCAAGCTCTCAGTGCAGAGAAACACATATATAGAATTAGGCAAAGAAAGTGCAAAGAGGAAGGAAACCTGCTGCTAGATGCATTACTGCTTTTACAGTTACAATACAACAAAACCCAACAAAAAGTAATTGGTCTCATGGTAATATATTTACTCCATTGTATGCATCTAAATAATCACCGTACACCATGGTACAATTGCAGTACCTTATTTTGTAATAGGTGCCATGCAGCGCTATAAGTTTCATTTCTGTTCTGGATTTGCAAACAGATGCTACATAGCAAAAATGAATTGGCTTAATTTAATTAAGTTGAGTCCTACAGCTCTGAAATACACATTGAGCAAATGTGCACACATATGCGCAAGCTGCTTCTACTCTCACAGATTTCCTCACATCATAGGACACGAGACTGTATGTATCAGCACTTATTAGCCCAGACTCTGAACAGACAGTAGGGTCACTGACATTATAGACTGGGTTTTACAGGTTATCACGACCCAGATGGTTACAAATACACACCTGCATAAGCTAAAAGATGAGCTATTGTGCTGTACACAGAGCTCTGGGGAGAGAGACACATGCAGAGACCATTATTAAGCCAATGGGCGGACGTCATTGTGTTCACATTCTTTTCAGATCAGCGTCAGGACAGATGAAAGAGCTCAAGTGACGTTAAAAATTAAATCTGCAAGTAAAGAACCCAGGGTTGTACGAGGTCATTTCCCAGCAGGTGAATCTCAGGAGAAAATGCCGGTCACCCCAGGGAAGACTAGTCTAGTGACGTAAGGCGCATGCATGGCATCTGGGGTAGGATCAGGTCTCCTCTCCCGGCACGCAAGCTGTGGGTAGATTTCCAATAGGTTGGATTTATCATAGCCGTGGCGACCTAAACATACAACAGACACCCTGATCAAACAAGACACATTACATAAACTTCAGCCGTACAGAAACATACATAAACATAGAGCCTACTCATGAACGAGGGATGCGCAAAATGACATATCTAAATATGCTGGCCTATTTTTCCCTTCATACAGCATCTTAAAAACACAATGCTTCTGGGAGGTAAAAAAATAAAAATAATAAAGTGTATTTTTCCCTTCATACAGCATCTTAAAAACACAATGCTTCTGGGAGGTAAAAAAATAAAAATAATAAAGTGTATTTTTCCCTTCATACAGCATCTTAAAAACACAATGCTTCTGGGAGGTAAAAAAATAAAAATAATAAAGTGTATTTTTATCTGTCATAAGGCACTTTTCCACTGAAATTACCTGGAACAATTTGGCCCAGGAACTTTCCCCCCCCCAGACCTGTTGCTATCTGTGTTTCCATCGTGGTCTAAAGTACCATGAAGATTAGGCAAGTGACGTAGGACTGCGCGCCACTTTCCGCTGAATTTCATCCTCCACATCTAAGCTTAATAAAGCATGAACCTCATCGTCGGTCCATTGGTCATACTTTTTAAACGCCATTGCTCGAATAGCAAACAACTCTTACTGCACGCACCGCAACAGACTTTTTAAAAATGGTGGTTGAAATAAAATGCTGTCTGGAGTCAACCAATCAAAATGCTGCATGAACTCAACCAATCAGCATGTTCAGTGCCAAAGTACCACCCCCGAAAGTTCATGAACTTTAAAAAAAAAAAAAAAAAAAATACTACCTCACAAGCAGGGACTATTTGAGGGGAAATTTTTTTATTTAGACCCTAGTCCCTGTGGTCGAAACACACCGAGTACCACCCCAAAGTTCCTAGTTCCTGTGGAAAGTTTTTGCAGTGGAAAAGCCACCAAATAACCATTTGCACTCAAGATATTAATGAAATATGTTTAACAATTTTTTTAATATTTAGATTCACCAACAGGGAGATAAATACATGAGATAAAAAAAAATTTCTCTTGCTGTCAGTAAAACAATCACAATTTATTAAATAATTTAATACAAGTAAATACAATACTGTTCAAAAGTCTGAGGTGAGCATATTTTTTTTTATTGGAGTAATGGCTGCTGAAAATTCAGCTTTACCATCACAGGAACAAATTACATTTTAAAATAATATTAAAATAGAAAACTGTAAAATGTAATTTTACCGACCCCAACCTTAGAACTGTAGTGTATATTCCATATAACAGGTTGACATTTTTTTATACAATAACAACACAATAGCTAATTACTAACTGTTCCTTATTTGCTCATTCTTCTCTCTAATAATCATCTCACATCTCCCTTTCACAGCTCACAGCTCCCTTTCCTCTGCACTCCAGAGACGTACCCTTGTTGTGGCCTTTCCACTCATTCTGTCTGCTTGCTTTATTTTTCATCCTCTGTTGACTCATCAACACTGACCTTAGTGTCCTCACTGTTTACAAATCTCAGGCGAAGACTACTGACTGTCATCTCGCTCTCCGTCCCTTCCTTTCCTTTTCTGCTGGTCAGTTGTTTTTACGTGACGACAGACAACACGGTGGAGTGTTATCATCATCTTGACTCACCACCATGACATGTACTGCTATCCCTTTCCTGAGGTTCTCTTGCTTACTATTCTTTTGCTGTCTTGTAAGCACTGGCATTTCCTTCAGGAAATGCAAATGTAGCTCAGCAGCCGCTATTCCGCAATGTTCCAACAGCAGTGATTCATATAGTATCTCACAGAAGTGAGTACACCCCTCACTTTTTTGTAAATATTTTATTATATATTTTCATGTGACAACACTGAAGAAATGACACTTTGCTACAATGTAAAGTAGTATAACAGAGTAAATTTGCTGTCCCCTCAAAATAACTCAACACAGCCATTAATGTCTAAACCACTGGCCACAAAAGTGAGTACACCCCTAAGTGAAAATGTCCAGATTGGCCCCAAAGTATCAATATTTTGTGTGGCCACCATTAGTTTCCAGCACTGCCTTATCCCTCTTAGGCATGGAGTTTCACAGGTTGCCACTGGAGTCCTCTTCCACGCTATGACGACATCACGGAGCTGGTGGATGTTAGAGACCTTGCGCTCCTCCACCTTCCATTTGAGGATGCCCTACAGATGCTCAATAGGGTTTAGGTACCCTCAGTACAGGCAGTGGCCGTCTTGGAGGTGTGTTTGGGGTCGTTATCATGTTGGAATATTGCCCTGCGGCCCAGTCTCCGAAAAGGGGGGATCATGCTCTGCTTCAGTATGTCACAGTACATGTTGGCATTCATGGTTCCCTCAATGAACTGTAGCTCCCCAGTTCCAGCAGCACTCATGCAGCCCCAGACCATGACACTCCCACCACTATGCTTGACTGTAGGCAAGACACACTTGTCTTTGTACTCCTCACCTGGTTGCCGCCACACACGCTTGACACCATCTGAACCAATTAAGTTTATCTTGGTCTCATCAGACCACAGGATATGGTTCCAGTAATCCATGTCCTTAGTCTGCTTGTCTTCAGCAAACTGTTTGCGGGCTTTCTTGTGCATCATCTTTAGAAGAAGTTTCCTTCTGGGACGACAGCCATGCAGACCAATGTGATGCAGTGTGCGGTGTATGGTCTGAACACTGACAGGCTGACCCCCCACCCCTTCAACCTCTGCAGCAATGCTGGCAGCACTCATACATCTATTTTCCAAACACAACCTCTGGATATGACACTGAGCATGTGCACTCAACTTCTTTGGTCGACCATTGCGAGGCCTGTTCTGAGTGGAACCTGTCCTGTTAAACCGCTGTATGGTCTTGGCCAACTAGCTGCAGCTTAGTTTCAGGGTCTTGGTAATCTTCTTGGCAAACAGTTTGCCTACGCCATCTTTATGTAGAGCAACAATTCTTTTTTTCAGATCCTCAGAGAGTTCTTTGCCATGAGGTGCCATGTTGAACTTCCAGTGATCAGTATGAGAGAGTGAGAGCGATAACACCAAATTTAACACACCTGCTCCCCATTCACACCTGAGACCTTGTAACACACATCAAACCGGGGTGAGGGTTACTGCGGTTTAGACATTAATGGCTGTGTGTTGAGTTATTTTGAGGGGACAGCAAATATACACTGTTATATAAGCTGTACACTCACTACTTTACATTGTAGCAAAGTGTCATTTCTTTAGTGTTGTCACATGAAAAGATATAATAAAATATTTACAAAAATGTGAGGGGTGTACTCACTTCTGTGAGATACTGTAAGCGTAGATATCTGTCAGTAGTGGTCATTTAGCAGACAGTTTTACAGTGAATTACAGCAAATTACAGTGAGAATGTCACGGAACAACCTGGACTTAAAGTGTTTTGCTCAAGGTCATAAGTGTGATAACTCATGGTTTGCTCCTTACAGGGTTTAAACCAGCAACCTTTTGAATGTCAAGTCCAGGCAACACCATCCTTCTATCTAATATTGTACAAAGACCAAGTTCAGTTCAGATACTAAACTATATATAAATAATATATATTTAGAATATACTAGATATCTACTTCAAAAGTTTGGGGTCAGTAAGGTTTTTTTGTTTAAGTAATGTATACTTTTATTCAGCAAGGTACATTAAATAGATTAAACGTGACAGTAAAGATGTGTTTAATTATAATAATAATCATGTTACAGAATATTTGGTGGCCAATAAATTAATAAATAAAATAAAAGCTACACAGTTAAGAAAATATTGTCGGTGTTCAGGCGGAAACTGGGTACCTCTATATTTCCTCATTTTTGTTTTATTTTGTTTTTTTTTTTAAAAACAAACAAACAATGCTATTGGTTACCCTTTACGCCTGTATGTGGGTTTTACAAATATTTAAAATCCTATTCATTCATTAAAGAGCTTGTGACAAAACCTCGTAACTCCACTGGATCCTTAAACTGTCAGTCAAACCTCATAATTCCTCTATCGTGAACGAAGTGCTGCACACAGTTTGCACGCACTGGCCTAGAAGAAGCTGTTCTCCTCGGTTATACGACCCCTGAACGGCCGTTGACGGCCTGGAGCTCGCATCTCCGAAAACGTCTTAACAAATTGTAAAATAGCCGTTGTTTTTACGTGACGACAGACATAAATATAAGTCACAGAATTCAGGTCTAAACAACTACATTCTTGCCTAAAAAACTCTTAAAACTACAGTTCGTGGTACAACAAGTAACATAACAAAAATTATGGTGGATTTGCTCGGCTGCCATGACAGTCGCTTCAAGCGGAGTGATACAAACGGTGAAAAGGTAAGAGTGCTGTTATCAATAGAATATCGCATGCGATCTGCCAATCAGATTCGAGAACCAGAAAGAACTGTTGTATAAATATATTATATATAAAAAATGTGCATTGTTCATTGTCAAGGCTGTCAGACAATTCTAGAACTGACTCCAGGCAGAATCATAACTGACCACTTCTGTCAATCAGCCAAATGGGAACTGGCAGTGGTTGATAATCTCAAAATGGCCAAATATCAGTTGATTAATTATGAACTAATGGACTCCAGTACTTAGATTCTCTCTCTCCAGTCCAGCTATGACACAGCAAGTTCTCTCAACAGTGACATATCAAGCTCATCCCAGACACAAAATTAAAAATATATGTAGGAAAATTATTGCTTATTATTGTATGCCTAGATCATTTTATACTACATATACACACACACACACACACACACTAATATATATATATATATATATTTTTTTTTTTTTTATTTTTTTTAGTGGCTGCAAGACACTATATTTCATTTATGTAAGTGAGGAAAGCAAAATAAAGTAAACTGTGACATATTATATCCAAATATTCTTCATACAGTGGACTACCAGTAAAACTGATAAAAATTTGGAACCAAAAAAATATTCAGACACTCAGTGTTATCTGACATAATTAAGATTAATTTTTTCTGACACAGTTTAACTCTGAGATCTTGTCATATTTTATTACCTTTTTTTTTTTTAAAGTACAGTGAATAAAATATATTAATAAATGAAATGTTCAAGGTGTCTGAATACATTTTGGTTTGACTGTATATGTAGAATAATATTGATCATTCTAGTATTTGCAAGGATGTCTTGAAAAATTGCAAACTATGAAGTCAGTGAGGGCAGAAGAGGGTGTGAGAGACAGTTGTTTCTCTTGGGTAAACAGAGTGATTTGGACAGGGTGACACTGCTGGAAGGGACAGTCAGTGCAAAACCGCTTCCACCTAGAACCAGATCCAGTCGCCTCTTATTAATGCAGTGGATGCAGAATGAAACAGGTCCTCCAACAGCAGCAAAGCCTGAGGGGAAATGTGTGTGTGTGTGTGTGTGTGTTAAAAGGATGTGTGTAAATATATAAGGGAGAAAAAAAAAGAAAGGAATTGTGTATATGCATGTTTTTTAATGAAATCCAGGCCTCTAAGACACTTTATCGCTGGTTTAACGTAAGTAACGTTCACACAAGTGAGCTGTGAGCCAAGCCGTCAGAGAGCAAATAAAAATGACTCCAGTGAGAGACACTCCGCTAATGCAGGAGGCGAGCAGCTAGCTTTGGTTCTTCAGCTCATACCAACGAGGCTTCGTATTGCCAGAATAAACAACCAAAAACAGCTCTCAATATCCAAAGCATGAGAAAACACCACATCTCAGCCTGCCCATCAAATTGAATGCCTGCAAATACAAGACAGACAGGCAGCCTCGTCAATCTGATGTCCTCTAGGTAGCGCACACTCCCACAAACTGAGGCGGTAGGGCCTGTCACTTTTAAAAACAGCTTAAGGTGCTGTGGCGGGGGATGTCTGGTCCCTCACCATCATATGATTAATCTGCTGCACAGAGTTTTACTTACACAGACAACTGCAGGGGGACGTGGACGAGCACCTGTCTGTATACACACACACGTTTATTATAACATTATATCCTCTCCTGCCACCATGGTAACACTCACCTGACTTCTCTTTCCATCTCATTGAGCTCTCTTTCCACTCATATGCTTTCCTTCACTTCTCTCAATCATTCAATCTGTCTCAGGAGGTGTGTGTGGCACTTTTTGTACGGCTAATGAAAAAGCCAAACAGTTTGTGTGCTCTTGAGGCCTACGGTCCACTTGAAAATAATTGGATAATGTCAAACAAAGATTGTGAACAAACAAACAATTGATAATAGTGTCAAAACACTCACTTTCTGTAATAATTCACACTCGCCATAGATATATGCATGAAAATGCACATATACACAGCAAAATCTACTGGCTATCACATTTGCTCGGTGTGTGCGATTATGGGAGCAAGCCCCCTCTGATCACAGACACTCCCTGCGTCATACTGGCTGCAGCTGTTGCATGTCGCAGGACTGGGTGCAGTCAGTGTTCTCCACCGCTCTGCGCACACCAGGAGACACAGATTGTTTGATAGATGTGCTAAATGTTGTTGTTAAACTGTGATGAAATTATTTGTGGAAGATTGTGATGCATTTCTGACATCTGTTTTCTACTGATAAGGAAACAAAGATCCGGTCAAGAGATAAACACATTGTGTTTCGCCACTAGCATCATACTGGCTCACATTTAAATAAATTCACAACTATATCAGCTATTCTGTAATACAGTAATATATAGGGATGCACCAATCATGAGTTTTCATTGCTGATTTTGATTCCGATTACCTTTTTTCTTTGCTGTATAACACGCAAACTAGACTTGAACAAAAAATATCTGTAGTCATTTGAAATTAGAGGCAATCACTGAATTTAATTGTGAACCAAACAAAGATGCTAAACACATGTAACATGAGCAGTTACATGTTACATTGTATAATTTCAAGATTTAAAGCAAAAACAGAATGGTCTGACTTCATATTTGTGAAATTATGCTAAATAAGACACACCTGCACAAAACAAAAGGCCGCAAACAGCCTGAATAAATGCAAATTCACTCTTTGCCAGTAGGTGGCGCTTATAGAACAGCAGCCATATAGCGTTTCCTTGGTTACCGCCTATAACACTTCTTTAATATGGAAGGGGGGAAAAAAGCCATAAAAATGTTTCAGTTCCCTTTAGAGATACATTCATATAAACCCCACCCCCTTCTCTGGCCTGTGTTAACATCCTGTTTACAGACGTTGTAATGTTTCCACAGAAATTACATTTTGAAAAACGATTGCAATGCAGTTTGTGCACAAGTCCAGAATAGAGATCGGCCAAAATAAAATGTAAAACTGGCCGGTTGTCAACCGAGTTTGGAGCAAAATCCACCCGGTTTAGATTAATGTCCAGTCAATTGGTGCATCTCTAGTAATATACAGAAAAATTGGATGTGCATGTGTGTATGGTTGCAGATCTGTGACCAAGATATTCTGTCATCATCATGTACTAACATTTATGTTGTTCATTCAAACTTGCATGACTTAAAAATATCTTCTTTAATGCTCTACGGAAGAAGTTAAGATTGTACACTCCGCTCCAGAAATCAGGAACTGTCAAGTTCTAAAAAGCATTATTAAAAAAAAAAAAAAAAAAATATGTTCATATGACTTGTGCATTATAATTTGAAGTAAATGCCATACATTCAGAAAAGTCAAAGCCATACAGGACTTTTAAAGGGATAATTCATGCATGTTAAAACAACATAAGGGTGAGTAATAACTTTTGGCTGAATTGTCCCATTAAATGCAATAGTTTTCTGTGAGGGGAATAAGCCAAAATGTAAGGTGTTCACTGAACAGTTGTAGTTCAGTATTTTCAGCCATACATACATACTCATACTTATCATATGGCTTCAAGTTACTAGTACATATGACTTGTGCACAATATTAAAACGTCCATGGGACTTTTTGTCTTTTTAAATCTTGAACATCTGGTCATTTTAAGCTTTTATTGTATGGGGAAAAAGCAGCTACAAAAGAAAGACAATAATACAGGTTTGTGATAAAAGGATGAAAGAAATATTTAAATATGATATTAAATATTAAACAAAAGCATATCAGATGGAGACTTTGAAAAGGAAAAAAAAAAAAAAACAATCCCTACAATGTTTACTTTATCCTAGTGGTCTTGATAATCTTCAATATTATAATCATGATGATGCCACACTGATCAAAACTGCTCATTTTGCATGCCTGGTCTTCCTTCAGCGATGACACAAGTAATGCAATAGAAATACACAGGCAGAACGGACAATTCTACTTTTAATTCAATCAGTTAGGCAGGGAGTCTTTCATCTGCAGCACATTAATAAAGCACATGGGGAACAGCAGCAGTAAGAAGCTGAAACTTCTCAGAATAAAAGAAAAGGACAGACTCACTACTAACTTGGCATGAGCTAAACTAAGAGAGCCAAGCCTGCTGGCTTCCTCTCTCAGCTCTGTAAGTATGCGATGGATTGCGTTCACTCCATGTGTTATCAGCAGGGTGATCAAGGCCTGGTGTTGTGGAAAGGCAGATTTGTTAACTTCAGGTTAAGGTCAAAGAATGACCAACCCAGAGATGATTCAATTACCTGAGCAAAACAAGTTTGCCAGCTTTCCAAGCATTCAGAGGCACAGCAAAGGATTGTTGACTAGCTAGCTGTCCACCAACTGACCATTTTGACTAGTGACATCCTAGTTTATCTAAATAATGTTTTAGTTTTAATGTTTAGAGTGCTTTAAAAATTGACAGCATGTTATACACCTTATTTTTTAGGTAAGAGCAGGCGTGGCCATTTGTAAATTTAATGTGTCTGGCTTCTGGTGTCATTCGCTACAAGCTATTTTTAGCTGTACAAAACAGCTCGTTATGCTGCTTGATATTGCAAACTGGTATTTCTTACCATATTATTTTAACGTATTGTCTTAATTATAAACAGTTTTACAGTTTACTGCACTTTGACACTGTTCTCGTTATTTCCCTATGGCAGCTAATAAATTGGAAGTCTCACACATTCACGGAAAACACCTTATTTCCGAATTGAAAAATAAGGTGGATACTTCAGCATGTTGTTGTCAGCATGGTAAACATTCTCAGAGAAGTTGCATCTCTAAATTCATCCCCTTTAAATGCCGCTACAGCCATTAAAGCACTGTTTGTCAAACAAATACACCGCCTTCTACAATAATAAACGGCAATTACTGTCTGACTTCAAATCAACTGCTGTGAACAAAGTTGCCGTTATCATGTATAATCTGAAGGTCTACGTTTTTTTGGAGAACCAATCACAAAAGAAAACAATGTCATATGATGATACTTTTGTGCTTCTTTATGTTTTGTGGGAATCAACCTACCTTGGCTGACTTTGGATATTAAGCTGGTACTGGAGAATATATTTATTTACATTTTACTTACATTTACTCACCCTGAGTATAAAAGTCAGCATGAAATGAGAATTCACCCTTTATTTTTTTAATGAAAATGTCATAAATCAATCTTACGGTGAAATGACAGACTTTTCTTGTGACGTACACCACTAAAACCCCACCCCTTTCTTACAATCGACTGCAAGCCCACATTTAGATCTAATCAACAACAGACAGATAGAACCAAGTCAGCGTCCTACATTTTTTCCTTTTTTGATAATCCGTTTCACTTGGAAGTACATCACAATGCAGAAAAAGATCTATTGCTACCTCCGTCACATCACGACTTGAACATCTGAGAAAAATAAAAAATTCATTCAACCACACGACTAGTCAATTATGACTGCTCCTGCACATCCCTAATGCTCATTCAAGTGGTTTCAGTTCAAAACTCTTTCCTCTGATTGATTTCAAAATTCAATTGCATACTTTTGTCGAGAGTCATGGAATGAGAGAGGTCCAACCACCAACAGCATTGTCACCACCACCACACAGGTTTTATAAACCTTCTCAGTGGATGGATTGATGGCAGACATCAATCCACCCACTGAGAAGGTTTATAAAAAAACAAACAAACAAAAAAACCCACAAGATAAAATTCTAAGTCTTTTAGGAAGGTGTGTGCTTTGTGCAAGTTTATTTACACTATATGATAAAAGGTAAACATTCAACAAAGGACAGTAAAACTGTCAACCAGAATTGCCCTACTGATGGACTCCTATGAATTCCCAATAAGACAGCGCTCACAAACGTGTATAATCTAACCTCTGCACTAAAACGGGGTCGCAATCACATCAAAGGCTCTTGACAGTTATTTCCTCATTAGGTAACTGAGTTTAAAATCCAAAATATCCAAACACTGGCTAATGGAAACAATGTTTACAATGTATGCAAACTCACAGCCCCTCAGCTCAACTCTTTCTAGGAAGAAAGGATAATCATAGCTGCTCTAAAGTGGAGGGTGTCTGGCTTTGTACGCTGACGTGCTTCTTGTGTGTAAGTGTGAGCTTAAGCCGCGCGTCTGTCCCGCACCAGACCATCTGCTGATCCAGGGTGTCACTACATCTCTCTCCCCGATCCAACAGGGATTATCCTGTTACGTGCTTTAGACGCCTGCAGATTCCCAGCAGTTAAAACAAAGCAGGTAGGACAAATCCCTATGACCACTGCATGACAGCGTGAGAGAATAAAGGATGACCTTGTTGTGAATTTGCTTCCCCCTCAATTCTGTCAGGGTCAAGTCGGTTACTGACCGGTTCAAAATTAAAATTAACCTGCTCTATGCTTGGTGTAGCACATCAAAATTATTATAGAATTCTAAAAAGATAAAAAAATTATTTCAGCATGAAAAAGCAAAATTAAGTAAGGTGAGTAATGTAATCCTGCTCAAAACATTAGATTCATCCGCGCTGAGGAGCCGTGCCGACGCACAACCCACGTTAAGATGATAATTCCGCAAATAACTGCAATTGCAGGTTTCGAACAGAGATGGCGACAAAGAGGCAAAACTTACGGACTGCAGCTTTAAGAGAGGGTGAAAATTAGTCAAAATAACATCACTACTGATGATACAAATGCTTGTGTATGAGGTCACTTCTTGTGGGCGGGGCTCAGTCTTATATGGTCCCTCCAGAATTGCTTTTAAGACTACAGCATCAAAAATGTAAAAAAAGATTTAAGATTAAATCAGTGGTTCTCAACCTTTTAGACCCGAAGGACCCCCATTGCCCAAGACAATATTCAAAGGCCCAACATAATAATATATTGTTATATATAAAAATTAATATGTAAATTAATTAACCATGATTCATTTTCTTTTCCAGATTTTTCAAGAACTGAAATATGAATCTTGATTAATTATGTTAATTATTTAATGAACAATTTAATTAATTAATTATAAATTAATATTTTAATAATATTACATTTGAAGTCATCTTGGATGTTTGCTAAAGCTCGCTGTTGTTTGAGAATCACTGGATTAAAATTAAAACAATTAAAAAAAAAATTTTTTTTTTTATTTAATTTAATTGTTAATAACAGTCTGCTCTGCTGGCTTGTAATGTTAAATACAAGAGCATCTAATCCCTAAAATATTATCTAAGATCCAACTCTAAACACTGTTCTAAAAGATCAATGGAGATGGAGCTGTTGAAATGGAAAAAAAGAAGAATCCCAATATGTACTAAATACGAGAGTATCAATTTATCTATTTATCAATAGTATCTATTTCGCTTTTTAAAAAAATGGTATGTATTGTAGGATAACAGAATGCTGTCTAATATAAAAATATTAATGCTTAATAGATAATTCTCAGCTCAGTGAAGATTGCCAGGTAAAAAACTGATCACAACTCTTACAGCTCTCCCTCGCCAGCTTGGCGATCGTGACTCTAGCCTGAAATATGAATAAATTATTTAGGGCCTTGCAAACAACGAGTCAGCCACCTGAATAATGGTGTTTATCTGTGTCAATGTTTGTACAGCGTGCCACATGGTACAGTCTTATGCATATCGTAGAATACATTATGTCCTTTCAAAATACAAAGCAACACTCATTGGTTTGAAATTAACAGAGCCTGCGGTGTGAATAGCATGACAGACCTGTTTTCTGGTTATGTGGAAGAGGAAGATGAGCTTTTGTGTTGATATTAATTGTGCGATAACAATGGATAATTACTTGTCGTATAATAGGTATATTATAATGTTAATCTAACATCTTAAAAATCCCTAATGCTGGAACCCAAACACTTAAAGGGTTAGTTAACCCAAAAATTATATCTGCCATCTTTCAAAACATTTGAATATCTTTCAGCAATACACGACAAATTTTTATATAGCCAAAAAAAAAAAAAAAAATTTTTTGTTGTAAACTATACCAAACTAGATACGTAATTTATCTGGACTATAAAATCCTTTTACCCCTCAGAATGTTATGCTAAATGAGCTAAATCTAAATTTCAGCCAAAAACTGGTAGATCAATCTAGAATCCAAGGACATTCCTTATAACCTATGCATGTGGTCAAGGAAAGCAAACATTTGGACACTGATGAACAACACTGGTAATCGAAATCTTGTTTAATTAAAGTTGCAAGTGACACTGAGCAAAAAACGTCACCCATTCTAATTTGAGAGATGAATTAAGGCAGCTTTCCTGTCAAATACCCCTTTAAGTGCATTAATGTGTAGTGAGGTGAATGTCATGCCATGGTAATAACCAGGAACCAGAGTGCAACAGGCAGCAAAGACTGTATGGGGAGTCACTGACTATGTATACTTTGAAGCATTTGGAGTTTCTCCTCTTACACCTGTTACACACTATACAATCCAAAAGTCTGGGACAACCAGTGAAAATTAGGGGTTGAGCAATATGGGTTTTTCAATGGCCGATATGGATATTTAAAATGCGGCGTGGCTAGGTTGATATACCCTACTGTTCTTCAGTAAGGTTTTTTTTAGAAAGAAATTAATACTTTTTTTCAGCAAGGATCCATAAATTGATCCAAAGTGGTATTTATAATGTTACAAAAGATTTCTATTTCAAACAATTCTGTTCTGTTCTTTTGAACTATTCTTTTAATCAAATCTATTCTTTCCACAAAAATATTAAGCAGCGCAACTGCTTTAAACACTGATAATAATAAGGAATATTTTTTGTGAAATATTAAAGTAATACATAGGTTTTCATTACAAACTATATTATCCATGTAACTCATATGTGTCATGTGCTCCTCAAGGGCCACTGTAATGCACAGTTTTGCTCCAAAACACCTGCCTGGAAGTTTCTAATAGTCCTGAAGACCTTGATTAGGTAGTTTAGGTGTGTTTAATTAGGGTTGGAGCTGAACTCTGCTGGACAGTGACCGTCCAGGAACTAAGTTTGACACCAATGATGTAACTAAAAAGTTTATCTTAGTATTTGGTTTGTCCTAGTTTTAGTTTAATGCAAAACCTGATGGTGTTATCCAGCTCAAATGGATAACGGCGTTGCTGAATGATCCCTCATGGAATCATATACAAACCCAACACATGTACACAAGCTTAACTTACAAGTACATAAAACTCTTACGAGTGCACAATCATCTCTCTCCTTCCTTTTTACGCCTCTGGCCCTCACTGGTACTTACACACATACATTATAAACATGCATTGCACACAATTGTATCTCTTCTTTAAATGTGTCCCAATACACACTCAGCCATCAGCCACTCTCTTTCTGTTGTATGCACACACCATTTGGCTGGGGTTTATTAAAAATTCACAGTTCGTTCCATTAAAGATTCACCACAGCAGTGCTGTTACGTTTATCAGGCCTCTGCCAGTCGCCCTCCAGCGAGCAGCGAGGAAGCATTCCGGGGCCCTGATAATACGGCAAGGCCGCGATTCTGCAGCTGATCTGAGGGAGGTCAGAGAGATGTGGAGAGGCAGAAAGTGCTGAAGGTCTTAGCCTCTTTTTCCATTTAGAGCTACGGCAGGCTGCGCGTCTCAATTATTCAGCAGTGTTTCACGTGCCTTCTGACATCACCACTGCATTCTCACGATGCCTGCGTCTCAGCCACAGGCTCCACGCTGCCCAGGATCACACCACTGACCACCATCACACACACACACACACACACACACACACACACACACACACACACACACACACACACACACACACACACACACACACGCGACAAGCAAGCACGATACCATTAGTATGTTCATCCAAACCACACATGGCCACACAACTGTATAGGAATAATGTGATCTCAAATAATTTTAATGAAAAATATTGAAAATATGCATTAAATTAATTATTTTTAAGTGATTATTTTTTATTTCATGAATAAATAAAATGAGTTAATATTCCATACTGTTTTTTTTGTATTTATTTTGGATTTAGTACTGGCCTCGCAGTTCATATGGGTAGGGTACTTTGTACCGTGTTCGTCCGCCACCACTGAAGACCCTATCTAACTTTAGGAAAACCCCAATTTGAAAGAAAATATCTGTAGCTACTTCCATTACATTGTGACTTTAATGCATTAGGTTTTATGAAGCAACAACAATGAACAATTTTTTTTACAGCATTTAATTTGCAGCATAAAATAAATTACCTTTAGAAAAATAGAAATTAATGTTAATTCATACTTACAGTAAAACATTAAAAATGGATTAGCACATATAGAAATTATTCATACTAACAAGGAAAAGTATTGTTCATTGTTAGTTCATGACCCTTTCAAATAAACTCAATATAATACATAACTGAAATTTAATCTTAAACTATGCTTAATGAAAAATAAGAATATAATCAATAACAATCTGACAAGCCATTTGGAGCACTACTATAAACAACAATCATACTGTGGCAGTCTCAACTGCACTCTATATACTATAAAATATAATAATAAAGTAATTGCAGACTGTCCTGGCCTTTGCAAGATGACTCAGAGATGATAATAGCTTATGCGTGTCTGTTAACAGGTTGGCATGTCGAGAGATCTCTCTGGGCTTTGATTAAGGCCAAGGGAATGGGGAGATTTCACGGGAGGGGGCTTTGGCACTTGTGTGGGCTCCACCAAATGAATAGCACTGTTGCTTTTTAATGCAGTGCCAGCCAGCATGATGAAGAGTTTGAAGAAAAACAGTTGCCAGGTTCCTTGAAAGGAAGCCTATGAGAGTCGCCAAACTATGCTGATCTAATTACCTGTTGCTTTTTGTCCAAGGATCTTTTAAATAAATCTGTTGTTTACCGGCCATCCATGGGGACCATAGCGTACACAAACACATACGCACACAAAGAGAACAGGATCTGTTGTAATTCAGCTTGAAGGTCTACAGACAGAACAATCATTTCTCTAGCTCTGGCCATGTGTCCACTCACACATTCTCACCTAAAACAGCAAAAAAGGCCTAAGGGAACTGCTTTTACGCGAAACCACAAGGTACCACCCACTGCAACCGTACCCCAAAAAACAAACAAACAACACTGTAAGGGAGTGGTTCTCAAAGTTTTTAGTGTCGTACCCCCTGAAGCATTTAACATCCTTCTGCGTTCCCCCTCTCTTCCACTTAGACTGCAGTCATACCTTTTGCATTAAAGGGCAGCTATAGTATGAAAAAGGCTGATATAACAAACTGACAGTTTATTAATAACTGGGTGAAGGCACTGATTTGAATAATGTCTGTTGCATAATCCAACGTTTTTCTCTGGGTGAAATAATTGAATACTTGATAAAACAAAAAAATCTGTACAAAATATAGCAGGGGTCAACAATAAGGACTGCCCGATGGTCCAGTGTCATTGTGAACGACGCTCTGGACAGTTGATGAAACTGTCCACATCCTGATTGGGCCAGTGCTGCATCGTCACGAAAGTTTAGCATTTTCATGTGATTTTAAGCCTTGCCAATTTAAATATTCAATAGCGAAACAGAACTCAATTAGGCACAAATACTAAATTGAGTTCTCTCTCACATCTTCTTGTGCTTGTGCAAAATTATGTCAAAATACATGGTTGGTTATGTCTTAAGTGAGCGTAAACAGTTGAGAAAGAAACGCATGTGTATCAGTATATTGGATATGTGCATTCGTTCTTAAAGTGACAACAGCCTAATATTCCTGCTGCGCTGCTGTCTGTGCTTTTAATCAAATGACAATAAATAAATAAATAAATAGCTCGAGTGATTAACTTTTGTAACTTTAATAAGGATTAATATATATTTAATTTATACAGTGAAGAATATGCATATTATAGTGTGTGTGTGTATGTGTGTGTGTGTATATATATATGTTTCTATCATATATCATATATATATATATATATATGTTTCTATCATATATCATATATATATATATATATATATATATATATGAAATATATTGTATTTATTTGTTTGTGCTAGAAAACTTTCTTAGCACTGATCCCTGTAGAGATTGTCACACTCATTTTAGTAGGGAAAAAGCAGTCAATCTCTTTCTGAAGTAGCACAATTTATACTTAGAAGAAACAGGACTGGAATTATTTAAAGGTGCAATGTGTAAATTTTAGGAGGAGCTATTGACAGAAATATAATATACATAACTATGTTTTCAGTGGTGTATAAAGACCTTACATAATAAACCGTTGTTTTTATTACCTTAGAATGAGCCATTTCTATCCACATACACCGCGGGTCCCCTTGCATGTTAAGTCGTCATTTTGCGCCACCATGTTTCTACAGTACTCTACAGAGCATGTTTGCTTGACTAGGTTGTCATGTTGTCTTATTTGTATTTAGTTTTGTGCCTCTTATAATGTTGCTGAATGTTAAATGGATACAATCCATGTAATAAAAATGATTAGATGATGCAGAAATAATATACCCTAAAGCATGTGTTTTTGAACTTTTAAAACATGATCAAAACCATCTATTTTAATGACAAAATTTTAAAAAAGTGAGCAAGTGACAAATATCGGTATCGGAATTAGAATCTGCCAATAACTGTTTGTTAAATTTGGTATCGGCCAAAAAAATCATATCGGTGTAACATCCATGAATGTCATCCACAAACGTTACTAGGCAACTAATAGTGGGAACACCCACATAGCGACCTCACCGCCAGCCACCGGTGACATGCAGCGATAAAGTCGCTTGTAGTGTGAACACAGCATAAAAAGGTAGCCCAGGCCTAAACCGACACCACTGGCACAGAGCCGCCTCCAACTTGTCTGATTGGCTAGCATGTACAGGCATTAAAAATGTAGTTTTCCTGTTTACAGAGACAAATGTGATTTCTCAGAACACCCATTACTGTGATATCTGTCAAGGATAAGGACATCTAATGCGTGGTATAAGAAAAAAAACAGCAGCTTTATTAACATAAGTTATGTGCCACAACAGCAAGAATTGCATGTCAACGGCTAATTTGTAAATTTCACAAACAAAACAGCAAGGCTATTACTACGTTATTGTATTCACTTCAACTTTCATTGCGTGCTGTGTTTTTGGCAGCTGGTTAACAACTGTTAAAAAAGTTACTAGTGTGATATATGATGTTTAAAAACACTGAAGTGAGCAAGTGACAAATATCGGAATTGGAGTCTGCCAATAGTTGTTTGTTAAATTTGGTATTGGCCAAAAAAAAAAATCGTATTGGTGCATCCTTAGCAAAAACACATTCTGTGTGAATGACCCCTAACAAGTCACAATATTAAAAATCAAGCCCCATTTTGGCACTTTATTGTTAATGGATTTCGGTCTGTGTGAAAAGTTCACACAAAGTTAACGCAATTACTTTGCTATCATGATCAATCTTTGCTGCCACCTCCAAGTAATCATGCCCATGCCTAGCTGACAATCCAAAAGAGTAATTTAATTAAAATCCATTTCATTTAATTCAAACCTAGACAGCCCAACCTGATACCATTGGAGAACAGGTACACAAAGTGTCTGTTGCCCGAAATAGATCTGCTGCTTTTGTTTGCGATGCAGGTGAAACAGTGGCTGAGGCTCATATATCCCCTACCATCCCTAACAGCATAATTAGCACCGATGATATTGACAGTGATTAGTGACAACTGAGATGGAGAAAGAATGAATGAACGAAGCAGCATCAACAGGTTCCCTGCATTAGCTGTTACACTTCGGAGAGCACAGCACAGACCCATCCAAAGTGAGACAAATTACCAATATTGTTCAGTCTGCTTGATGCAGAATGGAAGGACTAATATCATTATACCTCTGTGCTTCCTGTTAAGCGTTAGTGGTAGGTTAATGTACCTCAAATTAGCATTTGCTCAAAGTACAATCAGACAGCAGTGTCTGCCATTTAAAAAAAGGAGAATCAGTCATAAGTGTCCAGTGGCCAGTTGAATAAACTGCTTAGACTAGTTATGAAAGTTAGTCATCTAAATGACTAAAATTGGCTATTTAAAGTCAGTTACGTAAAAAGGTAGAGCAGCCAGTTTTGAACTGGAAAAGTACAACTCGCCCCTTTGTTAGTTGGTCTAACTAACTAGTTCTTAAGACACAGTCTTACCATAGCCCAGGTCTGAAGGTGTGCTAAATCACAAATAATGCATATTTGGGCAGATTGAAAAAAAAAAAAAAGCCTAGTTACATTAAGAATGATGCTGTACTGACACAAATAGAAGACATTAAGGCAGATCAAAATGCATGAGCCCAACTAACAGGACAGCAAGTGCAAAACCTTACCTCTTGCTGACAACTTTTTTGTGTTGATGATCTTAGCAGCATATTCCTGGCCAGTCGATTTCTTTACACATCGCCGAACAACAGAGAAGGCTCCCCTGTTTAAAAGAAGCACAGCAATACATGTCAAAAATAACAATCAAACAAGCCTGATATTCAATTAAAGCAAAAAACATGGGTGACTCTGTAACATAATTTGCTTCATGGGAGTGAAAATGCTCTAAAATGTTCTTTTGGTGCGATTTGCTTGTTTTGATTCTCTGATTGGTGGAGATTTATTTGCACAATCAAGGGTAATGTAGTTTTTAACCAGGAACTCCACTGTTAAACACTATAATTTAAGAGAAAAAAATAAATAAAAAAATTGAAAATGAGGTCTGATGGCTTTAACAAAAGCAGTTTCCTTTGCTTAACAACCTTGTAGCTCACAGAAGGTCTGTCTTTAAAGGTTTATAAGTTATCGTTCAAAATCAATCCTTCTATCGAGAATTGATCGATTCCCCTTCCGGGACCCAACTGTTGCACTCTACTGGACAGAAAAATCAGGAAAAATAATGTGACAGTAACATTTGGACTGGCATTAAAAGTGACACTTAAAACAGGTCATTGCATTGTATTTCAATAATCTTTCAAATTAATTATTATTTAGAGACCAATGACTGTCCAATGAGGAAATTTGTAGCTGCATGTGATGGCCGCATAAGATAATGAAAGCTGCTGTTAATGATTTATGCACAAAACATACCTGTTATATGCCATTTTTGGTCATAGGCAACTATCATGAGCTATGACGTGAACGGTAGCAAACGGGAAATATGAGTCAATTTCTGGCTTTTAAGAGCTCTCTGAAAAAGATTCGGGCACTGGTAAAACATCTATGACACTATACTAAAATATTTACAGTTTAAATGTTGGCTGAAAAAGTGTACTCATAACACACAGCTAGTTTTAAATGGAGAAAGAGCCTTTTTGGCAGCAGAACGGTGTAGGTATGGCATCTAACAGCAGGGGCTAAATTAATCAAGCTAACCAGTTAAACCCTAACCCATTATGATGCATTCACATTGATAGCATTTAAATTGTGGAGTCGCTGTATGTTAATTTCTAGTAAGCTCTGTTCAGCTTAGGTGCTTTGCTAACAGTTGCTGTCAGTTATTATGTGGAAATCGCTGTAAGTATGAACACCCCTTTAAAGCTTCATTCACACCGCCAGCGACAAAGCGACATGAACCCATTAATTTTCAATGGAGAGCTGGCGACTTCCGGCGACACGAGTGGCAATGACCATTGCCGAGAGAATGTAGGGGTGTCAAACGACGCAAGACACGTGACAAAAGTTCAGGAATTTTAACTTTATGCAAATTTCACGAGCGACAACCAATAGGAGTGAAGACTGTTCGAATGACATTTTAGTCATTTTTTACAGTATGAGTGGGTTTAATTTGTTGATTGATCGATCTAGTTAATGATTTAATGCACTTAGCACTGCTGTAGTTTATATAACCACACTCTCCAACAGCACAATGCTACTGCTAAATCTTTTAAGTCTAATTTCTCGTCAAATTAGAATGATATCTTAGTTTTATATATCATTTGTGATTGCATTTTCTAAAAATATAGCCAGACGTGCAGTCTACCAATAACATTAAGAGCGATAGCACTGGGAACGCCCACAAGCGTCTTCACAGTACAGAGACTAGCGACATACTGTACAGCGACAAAGTGTTGGCAGTGTGAAAGGGGCTTAAGCTGCGTTCACACTACCAATGACATGCAAAGCGACACAATCCCATTAATGTCCGGCGACACGACAAAGATTGAGAGACAAAAAGTTGAGATATGTTTAAATTTATGCAAATGAAGAGCAATTTTTGGGATAGTGTCGCGACAACCAATAGGAGTGGAGCGCACGTGATCCGTCACAACATCCTGCAGTGGCGTGTCGAGGCCAGATGGAGAATTTAATTTTAGCAGTAAGCTAATTTCTTATAATTTATGATATGTCTCTGTGTCCATGCTGAGCTGGAATAGTTTTGAGGACCCAGATAGACTAGCGCTTGTGCTTTCGCCACAGATAAATAAAAAGAGCACTCGCTGTTTCTTGTTCATCTTTAATATTAATCATTTTATGTACTGATTCCATTTATATTTAATCTTTTCTTTTCAAAATGTTCGTAGCGGAAAGAAAAGCGTTGTCTACAACATGGAGTAACATCTGTGAATGTCATCCACAAACGTCACTAGGCAACCAGTAGTGGGAACGCCCACTAGCGACCTCACCGCCAACCACTGGCGACATGCAGCGATAAAGTCGCTTGTAGTGTGAACACAGCATAAAAAAGGTAGTTTAAACTGACACCATTGGCACAGAGCCGCCTCCAACTTGTCTGATTGGCTAGCATGTACAGGCACGAAAAATTCTGTTTTCCTGTTTACAGAGACAAATGTGATTTCTCAGATTACTGTGATACCTGTCAAGGATAAGGACATCTAATGCATAGGATAAGAAAGAAACAGCAGCTTTATTAACATAGTTATGTGCCACAACAGCAAGAATTGCATGTCAAATGCTGATTTGTACATTTCACAAACAAAACAGCAAGGCTATTACTACATTATCACATTCATTTCCTTTCATTGCGTACTGCGTTTTTGGCTGCTGGTTAACAACTGTTAACAAAAGTTACCAGTGTGATATATGATGTTTAAAAGTACTGATGGAAAATCTGAACCATTTGCAAAGCTAAGTTCTTTCTATCACTTTTGTTTAATAACAAACAAAAAGCAATTCAGCAGGACCTTACATCCTCATGTGGACCCGAACACCCCCAGTGTGTTCCAAATGCACCTCCAAGTTAATTCGATAGCTATTTCTTAGAACCATCTGCCAAAACGGTCATATAATTTAATTGTAAACATATTTCCAGTATGTTTTATTTGTAAGATATCTGCTATTAAACCAATCTGTATGCTAAGTAAATCCAAATGTTCTTTTACTAGCTCACTCGGTTCGGATCAATGAGACAGTGAGTTTTTGATTTAAGAGCCGCTCAAACAGATTCAATATGATTAATAGTGAATCAATCAGACAATGCTAATTCACTTCTTCAGTTGCTGGTAAATGATTGATATATAACGTTAAAAAATAGCAATGGGAAATCTGAATAATTTCCATGGATCAGTTTTTTACAACAGTTTATAACAAAAAAAATCATTCAGCAGGTCTTTACGCCATCATGTTCTAAAACGCTTCAATAGTTCAGTCATATGCATTATATATATATATATATATATATATATATATATATATATATATAAAGTTTTATATACTGTGTTTATTTACTAAGCAACAACTCTGTCTTGTATGTAACTGTAATATCTCTGCTATTCGATTATTAAAGTAATTTGTATGAGTTGTCGACTCGAGAACCGCTCAAACAGATTCAATACGATTCGCGAACAATCGTGCAGGCCGGTTTTGTATACAGGTTCATCTAGTTCATTAAAAAGACCCTACTACACAGAAAGATTCGTTCACGAATTGGACAACGCTAATTCACTTCCTTCATTCTCGCGTTGGTGTTTTTGGCGGCTGGACAACAAACGTAACCAACCGCCCAATGACTCTGCGATATATGACGCCCAAAACAGCAGTATTTTCCGTAACTATCGTTACACAAGTCTGCAGCAAACCGTACTATCACTCTGCGCGGCAGCAGTCATCAGTGGTATCTGATCAACGCTACTGAATGCTGTAAAAGTTTAGGTGTGCATTCAACACACGGACTCGGATCACAAAGCCGATCACCTCACACTGAAGGATTTCCCTTTCTAACGAATGTCGTTCGCATGTCGATAAAGTGTCGATAAAGTATTGCATCTTGCATCACGACGACACGCAGGCTCCGAAAGCACCCTGTGGCGCGCAAGCACGATGTTAGGAAACGTCTCTAAAGATAAACAAAGAAACGAGCTTTGTGAACGCAGATGCTTAATAATCACACCGAATTGTTCAAATCGACTCAATCAAGCTTTTCGTCAGCGGTCTGCACTGGCTTTTGACATGCAAGACCGATACGCCTCTGTATGTGAAGGCTGCTGTCAACACACTGATCTAGACACAGGCAACACGATGAGACACAATGCAGTGAGTGAAGAGAGAGTGTGTGTAACGCGTCACACAAATGCAGCGGCGCGGTCGCTTACTTTCCGAGCTCTTCGTACAGCTGATATTCGTCTGTAAACCTGGTGGATGTTACAATTGTAGCCATGTTGCGCTTTACGAGGATATCGCCTCTCTGGTGTCTCCGGGACCGCCTCGCTCAGGTTTCGGGAGATCTCTCGCTCACTCAAAGGGGGGGAGAGAGAGAGAGAGAGAGAGAGTGGAGGAGGAGGTGGGGAGAAGGAAGAGAGAGAGGTGCTGGTAAGTGGCGTGTGTGTTGGTGGAGGTGGAGAGAGAGAACGCAGCCACGCGAGATTTTCTCCGTCGACGTCGAGAAGTGACAAGCACAGTTCGAGCATGCGACGCGACAAGACTAGAACGACGTCGTGCTCTTGCTGTATGATGAACTGACTGCTGCGGCGTTTTTAGTGTAGAGATGTCTGAACGTGAACAAATCTTTTTTTTTTTTTTCTCGGATCTTTTCAGTGAATCGGTCAAGTTTGGTTTGAACAATTTCTTCAGGAATCGAAGTCAATAACTCAGGATATGATTCGAACATGTCCGAGTCGACTCATAATGAGCCGAGAGCTGATAATAAAAGCAAATGATGGAATGAAAGAATTTGGCTAAGCAAAAGTAACTTTTTATAATTAAATGAATGAACAAAAAAATGGAAATACAATTAATACTTGGTTGTGTACAAGTTTTATTAAAACACATCAGAGTTTATTTGAATATAGGCCTACCCACTTTATTTTTCAACACATAAGTATTTCCTGTGAATGACGTCCGAATTATTAGTCATTGTAGGTAAATAACGAAGTATTTTATTTTATTTTATTTGTACAACTACAATGACTAGCTGACACCAGAAACCTTGCAAATTCATGTTTAAAATGGCCAAAGCTGCTCTTAAGTTAAAAATAAAATATATAGCAATGTACTAAAATTAACAAAAACTACAAGAGACAGAGGCCTTATGCCAAAGAACAATAACTGACCAATGGTGCAGCCAACCTACTAAGATATAATAAAACATTACTAAAATTGTATATGCTTCACTGAGAGCTGAATCATTAAAATGACTCATATTCCTAAAATATTCAATGCTTAGCTATAGATAAAGGGCACTTCACTCTAGTTTCACCGTGCTTATACAGTGTTCTTGACAGATATCATAATCTCAAACACTAATGTAACTAAAAAACAAATTTTAATCCATTCCTGGAAGACAATAACAAACATTTTGTTTCATTGTGGGTCGTCAAAGGTGCCCAGTGTAGCAAGGCCAGGCAAATACGTTGTTGGTGTGTCTTTTTATCTTACACCTTTAACCATATGATTTTCATCTTACTTTCATTCATTGTTGCTTTTATTATTACCTTATATCTAATATTGCCTACCACATTAATCTGACGTCGATAGCTTTAAATCTTTTAATCTAAATCACTATTACAACGCGTTTGCACCTCGCTAGCTTGTTAACTTGTCATCAGTCTTGCAAGTTGTTAACTTGTCATCAGTCTTGCAAGTTGTTCTGCTTGTCACATGTTCAGTATAGCTTTCTCTGTCAGCGACGAGGGATTTAAATGTCATAAATGTAGGGAAATAGTCAGGTTGACAGAGAAAATCTCAGAATTAGAGACACGCATTCAGACCTTAATCGAGGATAGTAAGAATGCAAGGGCTTCAAATACTGTTTTGGATGCGACTAGCTTAGTGAAGTCTGTACATTGTTCGGTTGCGGCTGTAGAGCCCGTGCAGCAGGGCACTTGGGTAACGGTGAGGCGGCCTAGCCGCGGAAAACACCACTCTTCCGCTCCAATAAGAACATCAAACAGGTTCTCCCCACTCAGTGACGCGCCCACTGAGAAGCCTGTTGAAAGTGCCCTAGTTATTGGTGATTCTATTACACGGAACGTGAAAATAGAGACACCAGCCATGATAGTCACATGTTTGCCGGGAGCCAGAGCACCTGACATCAAAGCAAATTTAAAAGTGCTGGCTAATGCTAATCGTAAATACTCTAAAATTATAATTCACGTCGGCACTAATGATGTTCGACTTCGCCAGTCAGAGATCACTAAATTTAACATTAAAGAGGTGTGTGAACTCGCAAGTACAATGTCAGGAAACGTAATCTGCTCTGGCCCTCTTCCTCTTCATCACTCAATGGCTGGCTGTCTAAGTGGTGTCCGCAGAATAATATAGGTTTCATAGACAATTGGAAAAGTTTTTGGGGCAGACCTGACTTGTTGAAAAGAGATGGTATTCACCCCTCCTGGGATGGTGCTGCTCTTCTCTCTAGTAATATGGCACATAGTCTTAGAGCTGAAACATGACAAACTGCGGCCCAGATCAGGAAGCAGACAGACTGGCTAAACCGACCGTCTGCTAGCTGCCTCGCGTTACAGAAAGAAGTCAGATAATTCCCAACACATAGAAACTCTTACACCTAGATATTATCACATAGAGACTGTGTCTGTACCGCGAATTAGAAAAAACAAAAAACTTCCAAACCCATTTAATGGTAAAAATGTAATTGATGTTCAACAAATAAAAGAGAGATAATAATGATAAACAAATGATAAAGCTTGGGTTGTTAAATATTCGATCCCTTTCTTCAAAAGCACTTATTGTAAATGATATTAATCACAGACAATAATCTAGATGTGCTGTATTTGACAGAAACCTGGCTAAAACCGGACGATTACATTACTTTAAATGAGTCTAGCCCTCAAGGTTACGATTATCGACACAATCCTCGTCAAAAAGGCAAAGTGTTGCTGTAATTTATAGTAATATTTACAGTATTAGTCAAAAGTCTTTCAAATATAATTCCTTCAAAGTGATGGTGCTTTATGTAACATTATGTAAGTTGACATTTGTGCTGGCTACTGTATACAGGCCACCAGGACACCATACAGACTTTATCAAAGAATTTGCTGATTTTCTGAGTTAGTACTAGCTGCAGATAAAGTCCTTGTTGTTAGTGATTTTAATATCCATGTAGATAATGAAAAAGACGCATTGGGATTGGCATTTACAGACATTCTAAACTCTATTGGAGTTAGACAACACGTGTCAGGACCCACTCATTGTCGTAACCATACTTTAGATCTAATATTGTCACATGGAATCGATATTGATGCCGTTGAAATTGTGCAGCAGAGCGACGACATCTCAGATCATTATCTAGTCTCGTGTATGCTACATTTAGTCAAGGCTGCTAAACTGCCTCCCTGCCATAAATTTGGTAGAACAATCACTTCTACCAGTAAATATCACTTTATAAATAATCTTCCTGATCAGTTTCATCGCCTTAGCATACCGGACAGCTTAGAAGACCTCAATGTTACAAAAGAAAATATTGCCTCTGTCTTTTCCAGCACATTAGACTCAGTTGCTCCTTTGCGCTTAAAAAAGATTAAGGAAATTAATCCAATGCCGTGGTACAACGAGCACATTCGGGCCCTAAAGGTAGCAGCCAGAAAAATGGAGCACAGCTGGAAGAAAACAAAACTAGAAGTTTTTTCACATTTCATGGAGCGAGAGAATGATTGAGTACAGAAAGGCCTTAAAAACTGCTAGCTCTGCCTATTTTTCAAAACTTTTAGAAGAAAATAAGCACAACCCTAGGTATTTATTTGATACAGTGGCTAAATTAACAAGAAATAAAGCTTCAACTTCTGATGTTTCCAAAGAGCACAGCAGTAATGACTTTATGAACTTCTTTACTTACAAGATTGACAATATTAGAGAGAAAATTATAACCATGCAATCGTCTACTACAGTATCGCGTCAGAATATTTGATTAAAAAATTCAATTCATTTACTGCTTTAGGAGAGGAAGAATTGTCTAAACTTGTTGAATCATGAAAATCAACAACATGTATGTTAGACCCTGTACCGACAAAGCTATTGAAAGAGATGCTTCCAGAGGTCACAGATCCTCTTCTTAATATCGTTAATCCGTCTTTATCACTAGGATACGTACCAAAAACTTTTAAGCTGGCTATTATTAAACCTCTAATAAAAAAAACACAACTTGATCCTAGAGAATTAGTCAATTACAGGCCGATCTCAAATCTCACTTTTCTGTCAAAAATACTAGAAAAGGCAGTATCATCACAACTATGTTCCTTTTTAAAAAGAAAAGGAGGAGGATTTCCAGTCAGAATTTAGACCGTACCATAGTACTGAGACTGCTCTCATTAGAGTTACTAACTAAAGTTACTAATCTTATCATCAGATCGTGGCTGTATCTCTCTATTAGTGTTACTGGATCTTAGTGCTGCATTTGACACTATTGATCACAATATTCTTTTGAATAGACTCGAAAATTATGTTGGCATTAGTGGAATTGTACTGTCATGGTTCAAATCATACTTATCTGACCGTTATCAGTTTGTAGTAGTAAACGAAGAGATGTGATATCGATCACAAGTTGAATATGGAGTACCGCAAGGCTCAGTACTAGCACTGTTGCTTTTAACTCTGTACATGCTACCCTTGGGAGATATCATAAGGAAGCATAGCGTTAGTTTTCACTGTTACGCTGATGATACTCAGCTCTATATTTCTTCACGCCCTGACGAAACTTACCAATTCACAAAATTAACGGAATGCATAGCTGATATAAAAAATTGGATGACCAGTAATTTCCTACTACTAAATTCAGAAAAAAGAGATTCTAATTTTGGGACCAAAAACTTCTTCACGTAATAACCTAGAATACTGTCTAACACTTGATGGCTGCTCTGTTAAGTCTTCGTCGTCAGTTAGAAACCTGGGTGTGCTCTTTGATACCAATCTTTCATTTGAAGGCCATGTTTCTAGCATCTGTAAAAACGCATTCTTCCATCTTAAAAATATATCTAAACTATGACATATGCTCTCAATGATAAATGCAGAACAGTTAGTTTATGCATTCATGACCTCAAGGCTAGATTACTGTAACGCAGTGGTTGTTCTGCTCGCCTGATAAATAAACTACAGCTCGTACAAAATGCAGCAGCTAGAGTTCTTACTAGAACTAGGAAGTATGACCATATTAGCCCAGTTCTGTCAACACTACATTGGCTTCCTGTTAAACATCGTATAGATTTGCTAATTACTTACGAAGCACTAAATGGTTTAGCTCCTCAGTACCGGAGCGAGCTCTTAATGCATTATAGTCCTTCACGTCTATTGCGATCTCAGAATTCAGGCCAGCTGATAATACCTAGAATATCAAAATCAACTGCAGGCGGTAGATCCTTCTCCTATTTGGCACCTAAACTCTGGAACAATCTTCCTAGCATTGTTCGGGAAGCAGACACTGTCAGTTTAAATCTAAACTAAAAACGCATCTCTTTAACCTGGCATACACATAACATTATCAATTTATATTCTCAAATCCATTAAAGGATTATTAGGCTGCATAAATTAGGTCAGCTGGAACCGGGAACACTTCCTATAACACCAGATGTACTCGTTCCATCAGAAGAAGAATGGCATCTACGCTAATATTAGTCTTTCTGTTTATCCCGAGGTTTACTGTAGTCAACCGGATCCGGGCCATATCCAGGTGAGATCGAGGACCTGCGCCTTGACACGACCACAACGCAGCCCTGAAGTATCAGCAGAGATTGAGTCAACTAGATCATCCACTGTGAAGGCCTCATCAACATGACAACCAGTGGCACAGTTCCTCAACAAACCATCTGTACCGCTGTGATGAATACAATCCTCAACCGGATGGAACTGGAATACCTTGAATGTTGCGATCCCATTGGACTTATGTTAGCTACCTGAATCGTAACAAAACACTTTGCCAGAGGAGAACTGGCCCCCCGACTAAGCCTGGTTTCTCAGAAGGTTTTTTTTTTCTCTTTTTTAACACCTTTTGCCACCTGTTTGCCACCTGATGTCACCTGTTGGAGTTTGGGTTCCTTGCCGCTGTCGCCTTTGGCTTGCTTAGTTGGGGACACTTGACATTTGATATTCAACAGTGCTTTGCATCTGCCTGCATTGACACTATTCTTTAAGAGCTGCTGTGCAGCCAAAATGATATACCAGTTATCACTGTAAAGCTGCTTTGACACAATCTGCATTGTAAAAAGTGCTAAATAAATAAAGGTGACGACTTGACGTAGGGTAAGGATAGTCAAATCTAGCCCAAAACGTAAAGTACTCACCCGCCTGCAGGAGTGACGTAGAAGACTCCCTTGTGGTTGTTCTTTTTTGAGGCTCAGTTTGTAGTTATAAGTAAGTTATAAGTCTTCTACGTCACTCCTGAAGAACTTCAACCTGCAGGTAGTTGTGTACTTTATTGTTTAGGCTAGATTTGACTATTCTTACCCTACCTGAATAATAATAGGGTTAAATGTGTAAGATAAAATGACACACCAAGTAACAACATGCAGATGCTTCCAGCTACAAAAGCTCAGTATCATGTGTGTCACTGCATTTCAAAATGCCCAAGTAGATGTAATGTTGATGTAGTTCCTAATAAGATGAACATATCTCACACTAGCATCTTGTCAGTAAATAGCCCTGAAATAAATACAAATGTCCATCACTGGTAAAAACAACAATCATACATTTAAATAAAGAAGTAAATAAATTGATTTACTCATCTGATGCAAGAATGCTTCAGGTTTGATCCACTATATTAGTCTATTATGTGGACTTCATAGTATCACTTCATAGTAAAAGAATGTAACAATTCTGTCTCATGGCCGTAAATACTCTCTCTTCTTTCATGGTCAGCCTTGTGAAGCAAAACGGTCAGATTAGAAATGAATGCATAAGAAGTGCAGGGACCGTAATTACACAGAGGCAGGTTGATATGAAAGCTTAATTAGAGCAGAGTAGAGGTGGGCGGTTATTAATTGCAGTGTTCCTGTAGTGCTGTTGCTGTGTATGGGAATGTGTCCTTGCATGCTGGGAAAATCCACATTTTAGTATCCTGTCCTCTGCAAAAGCTCAGCAGCAGAGACTGGATGGCTTGCTGCCAGACAGCGTCAGTTCTTCAGGAAAATGAAGTGCTTTTGCTATTTTAGACCATATTTCCAGATCATGTTTGAATTGTGTGTGAGATGCATAATGTGCCATAAATCAGGCTGTTTTGCCTATTAGTGTTTATGATGTTAGGTTCATTTTGCATTTAGAATTGAGCTACAGTAAAACGAAAGAGGTATCCGCACTGTCATGCACTGACCGCATTATCACTTCATCTGTGTAATTGAAGATCAACTGAAGCGTCACAAAACAGGCTAAAATATCAAGAGCATTTTGTGGGGATTAATTCAAATGAATTGTATTACACTTAACATCTTTACATTAGCACAACTGCCATATTAAATATTTTAATTAGCCTTTAATGAGTTGCCTGCTGCCCTGTGTAGCAATGATTGTCACCACACCACAGCATTATGTTGCTTTATTGATTTGTGAAACAAATGCGTTATCCACTACTTCTCTTAGCTGTACCATTAAACGAGGATGAATTTAAGATTTAAGTGATTTCAGTCATTTTGCTAACTTCCGCCACACTCTGCTGCAAGTTAGGCCACTCACATTCTTTCAACAATCTGTCCTTGCTCCAAACCCCACCCTTTAAAGACCTGTCAACAACCCAATGTTGACAAACTCGAACATCCACAATGGATTACAGCAAAGAAAAAAGTTATAAGTGTGTCCCAGTGTTTCTTGTTTTATCTATTTGCTGCATTGTGCTTATTGTATGCCACGACGAATGATGCCTGATTTGCCAACAAATGAGCTGATTCTTTTTAACGATTCAGTCAGTAAAGATTCACAAAACAGTCACAAGCAAATTAGTGATTGGAATCAGTAATCAAAGAGTCACAGATTTCACAACTTTGAACAAGAATCGTGTTTTGGTTATGTCCAATTTGGAAATAACCAAAGATTGTTACAGCAATATATACTTCAAATGTGTGAGACTTACATCAGCCTTACTGAATGATTGTTCATGCAATTTAAGATACAATTTTAAAGAGTTTTGTAGTATTTACAATGTTATTGTAAAAAACAACAGTGACAAAAATTAAGTTATTTTCCAGCATAATGAGGCTCAGTTGTAAGATTGAATCAATTGAGGAGCGCTTTGTTTGGGAGTGACATTTTGGAACCATAATGTAACATTTGACTTTCATACATCTCATATTAATAATATTTCTGCTAGTTTAAATGAAAACAAACGGACATTTATGTGGAAGTGGAACAAATACATACAATCTTCTTATGATCTTCAGAGTGATGGCATGGCATCAGATCAGATCTAAATACAGCCTAAAAACAATACTTTATATAACTACAACATCCCTTCATCACAGCATATAGCATGAGTGATGGTTTAAAAGTAAACAAAGAAGCTATGCACTTAAACTTATTTGGTGTATGTAAATTTAAAACATTTTTATGTATCCCCTGTAGACTCTCATCCACTGCAACAGAATTAAGAGCGTGCTCAACAGCGTTCTGAACAACCAGCTGCATCAAATGATTCTGTAATTTGGCAACTAAAACATAATTTGACCCCTAAATATTTAATTTTTGGAGCCCTAGTCATTTTTTTTTTTTTTTTTTTTGTCTGAGCACCTGTATCTGTCAGGTAGTAAGGACATTTTATGCGTGGTATTTCAAAAAACAAATCACTCCTAGCACCTTTAAGAGATGCCAAACTCAGCATGTGTTCAGGATGACTCATACACTGTGAGGGAGTTAGTTGGATTGCCCATTGTGCATTCTTACCACAGCTGAAGTCTTTCCAAAGTGGGCTGAAGCTGTTTTGAGTTGTTGTCAGAGATAAACAGGAGGAGGAAGTGTTTTTGTTGCATTGGTGAAATTACACTTACATCTGCTTATATGAAGGAATAATAGTTACGTAATAATCCATCCAGGTACATTCCTGAATTTTCTTCACCTCTTTAGAATGGGCATATAGAAACAGGAAATATAAATGCTCTCTGGACTATGACCTAAGATAAGTATACAACAGATTTACACCAGAGATTGTAAAGGTGCGGCCACACTAGACTTTGTATTTTCAATTGAAAAGTCTGAGGAAATTTGTTAAAAATTGTATTACTTCCTTCTGGGGAAGTCATACAGGTTTAGATCATCATGAGGGTAAGTAAATAAATATTTTTTTTAGTGAACCACCCCTTTAACATTTAAACGAACGCAGCATTATTCAGCAATAACAATTTCAAGGAAAGTAGGAGCAGATCAGTCAGTTTGAATCATGGTTTAATGAATCTTTAACAACAACGGCCTCCAGAAACAAAAGATACACAGTATTTCTTGCTGTGCAGCTCTTAAAGTAAACATATGTTTTGCATTGTCTTAACTATGCACTAATGTTACTGTGTATTGACTTTTACCCTGCTCTAGATTCCTTATCTTCTGACAATGAAGCGTTTCCTATTGTAGACTTAAGGAAACATTCTCCTTGTTTAATTACTTCATATGAATTGTGTTTAATGCAAGTCACTTCTTTGCAGGTTCATAGAGGTTACTTTGCCATCTTTATGGGAGGACTATTTATTTTGATCAAATCAGAAGGATGGATTGTTTTCTAGGAACGCTGACAGACAACATGATCAGAAATACACACAATTAAAAGCAGAGTAAAAGCAGTTACATAGGAGGTAAAATAGAAAAGTTATTTTCAAAATATGCATTACATTGAATACAGAGCACATTTCATCACTTCTTGTGAATTGTGTTAAGGCTCTTGAAACCGGGAGATGAATAGGCCAAGAATGTCTTGTATAAAGGCACACAGCCTTCATACCCAAGAGTGATCATCCTCCTCCTCAAATAGCCCTCATTTTACATAAAAGAAACTACTTTATCACTCTTTTCCTTGCTCTTATATTCTTGCTTCTACATCTGCTTAAACTAAGAAGGAATGCAAAATGTTGAGAAGCAGGTGTAGGAGAAAGTGCAGAAACAATAAAGAATCATGTGTTATTCTGGTTGTGGTGGGCTATGTCAGAGCGGATTTGGATAGAGCACAAGCATAAAAGCAAAAGGTAGGAGAATGAGAGAGGCGTGAGGAGGAGTGCAAGGCAGAGGCATGTCAGAGAAAGAACAGATAGATGAGAGAAAGTGAACCAGGGGGTGGATAAGAGAACACTGGTCCACGACCAAGTGAAGAACAATGTAAGTGCTTCAGTATTCCCTAATAAATCAATGCCACTACTTGCATAATTTTCTATAGTCAAATAACTAGATCACTGGATAAAGATCCAGTAACATCTACAGTAAGTGCTTATGGAGTCACATGTAATCAAATTCATTCTGCTCTTATCTGGATCCCATTAACAGTAGGTGATCTGAACCTTACAGTAAAATCCATTGCATCATACAGATGGGAACTTCTTTCTAATATACTCACACCTGTTGAACTACTGTGTAAAAATCCTAGTTTACGATGCAGGCAGGATATCAAGAGTTCCTGATGTCAACACACTGTGCCAGTGTGCCATGAATTGTCTTTAAAAGATGAGTGAAATGGACTGCCAGAATAAAATAGCTTTGTGGATCTTGTCCACAACTACCTCTACAAGTACAAAGCGGCCCTTTGCATACGGGTTCCCACCTTTTTGAACAAGGCCCTGAGTTTGCAGACTTTGCAGGTACTCTTGGATCTGGCCTTTCTGTTTATGCTGTCTAGTTCCTCATCATCCCCTTCATCTCCTGCCTCTTCCTGACCTAGCCAAGGAGTCCACACCCCTCCATGAAGTTGCGGATCCGCCATCGGATCGTCCGGTGGATTGCGTGGAGACACAGCAGTCCGGTTGTACTCGGCAAGCCGGGTCAAGAGCACCTTGACCACCTCAGGCCGTGCTTCTGCCAAATCTGCCCTCTCGTAGGGATCAGCAGTAACGTTGAAAAGCCAGACAGACTTCCCTCGCTGGTCTCGTCTCTTTTCCATGCCCTGCCACTGATGCGGACCACCTGGCATCGTCTGTGGAGGGAACCAGTCTCCATCGCCTACATTTCCTGTCAGAAGTTTCCAGTCACCAGCTCGAATGGCTGCACGCACTCCTGTATCCCAGATCCCAAAACCATTAAGAGTTAAGAGTCGCGGGTCAACTTCTCCATGCCTGCGTGACACTGGGTCAATGTTGAAGAGGATTTCAGTTCGTGGACAGGGAAGGCCACTACTTATAGCTCCCCAAACATCTTGGCCATCCAGGTGGCTGGAATCAGACTCTCTGTATCCTGCAAGAGACAGCAAGGTTGGGTACCAATCGGAGACATGAATCAGAGCCTGACTCACCACTCCCTTCCTTTTTAAAAGTGGGCTGTGTACAAAGCCAACTGCTCGAACTCCACCTTCCCAGTAGGAGCCTTTGCCGCCACGCAGGGGCCAATTACAACCCCCTGAGAGAGGTTGGCCCCCGTTGTCTGAAGAGTAGATGAGCACAGAGTTGTTGTAGTAGCCTCGCCCCTGCAGCTCACTGACAATCTCCCCTACTGACTCGTCTACGGCGCTCACCATTGCGGCATAGTGGCGCCGAGGTCTGTTGCCAAGGTTCTGGTAGCGTCTGAGAAGATGCCCAGGAGCTTGTAATGGTGTGTGCACGGCTTGGAGAGCCACATATAGAAACAGGGGCTTCCTCTGGTCATGATGTCTCAGGATTTCTTTCACTCTGCAAGAGTCCAAAGGATGACAAAAACTTGCATGACTCATTGCAGCAAAGTATTTGGTTCACAAATGGTTGCAGTTTCTCACCTCTCTGTGTAAAGCCTTGTTGAGTAATTTCCACTCAGCTCCCAGGCTGGCCGGTCTCCATCATGCAGATCGAACCCACAGGCCTCTGTACCGTCACAGCTTTGGAAGTTAAAATGGTCTCCACTGCCCGTCAGTGATCCAAGGAAGCTTTGAAATCCACGGCTCGTTGGCAGACACTCAGGCCGGCAGAAACCCAGGTGCCATTTCCCTACCATGTGGGTGCTGTAGCCAGCCTGCCGGAGCCTCTCAGGGAGCGTTGGTATGTCAGGGGGCAGGCAGAGAGGCTGCCGTGCACGGATGATCGAGTGTTGAAGCCCGGTGTGAATCTGATACCTGAAGCAATATATGATGGTGGTGATTGTGATGGAGGAACACTGTTTATACAAGGGATCCTCAAATTTGCCCTGCAATGTTTAGCCAAAACCATGATCAAAGTCACCTATTTGTCATTTTCTAGTAACTCTGAAGACCTTGATTAACTTGCTCAAGTGTCTTTGATTAGGGTTGGAGCTAAACTTTGCATTAGAGTGACCCTCCGGGGCTAGATTTGAGGAACCCCTTGCCTATTACCAATAAATTCACTGGGTTTAACCACAACAGAACAGCTACTAATATTGAATATTCAATATAATATTAAATTAAACAGGATAGGATAATATTAATAGTAATAATATTATGATTATGATTAATAGTATGATGTCTTTCATTTCGTTCAGGTATGAAACACACACACACAGTAGGATACATACAATAGTGGCATTAGAACAACAATAGTAGGTCTCTTACCGTCCAGTCATAAGCTGGCTTCGTGAAGGGGAACAGATGGGCTGAACATAGTAGTTTTCCAGTTTCACCCCTTCGCCAGCCAGCTGGTCCAATACGGGCGTGTGGATCTCTGAGCCATGGTACCCGATGTCATTGAAGCCTTGGTCATCCACCATTACGAAAACAATATGTGGAGGAACTCTGCCCGGTCTGAGAACCTTTCCCTCCGTAGTGTGCAGCAGTCCTAGCACCAAGCAGAAGCCAAGCACCAACACATCCATAATTTTGGACACCAATCCACTAGGTTGCTTGTTCGTTGACTAGCCCTTTGGTGACTCTAAATGTTCTAAATGTTGACTTTCAACTTGAACCAAGTTGGATTAACAGAGAAAGCTTGCTGTTATTATCCATCATGGCGCATGAAGGTCCTTCTTTCCCCACTAAAGTAGATTTTACTCTTTTAATTTTGTTTGAAACAATTGCTTAATGAAATCCGTTCTGTACGTCTTCTCGATTTGTTATGCTAGGATGATATACTGTATGTCTGAGAAACTTTGCGAGCTGAATTGTCCAAGAGTAAACACTGCTGTCTTCTAACAGGACCATGTTACATTCCTCTAGCACACACCTACAGGATCAGGATAATAGAACAGTAATCAAATGTGCATTATACATAATTAAAAAAAAGGATTCCATCATAAATTGAGATATTTTCAGTTTATAGCACAAGAGTTTATATACTTTTAGCATTACTTTTTATACTTTATATTAAGTTTCACTGTGTAATGGTGCATGTGAATGATCCCTGATGAGGGGAATTATTAAAAAAAAAAAAAATAGGAATATGATAAAAATACAAATAAAAACAACAACAATAATAATAAAAAACAAAAAAAACCAAAAAAAACAACAACTAGGAAATACATTGTTGACACCACCTGGTCAGTAAGTGTATTACACCCAACTATTAACATGTACTGCAGGACATTAACTGTGGATGATACTGACAAAACAAGCATTAGTGCAAGTGAAGCAGTGCTGATAAGACAAACCTCACAAATTGTTTCACTGATACTTTACCTGATAATGAGTTTCCAGAAGGCTAACTGATGATTACTGTGGAAGTATGCATGGAAAGGACAAGCACTGATCTGATGAATAAAGCTCAAAAAAGATTTTACTTGCAATGATTAGATGCACATCAAAATCACCCAAAAATGAAAACTCTGTCATCATTTACTCATCCTCATGTTAGTCCAAACCTGTATGACTATTTCTATAATTTAGCTTTAAGACCATTTTCCACCTCTGAAGATCAAGAAAATTGATTACTCGGGATATAACCCCCTTTAAAAAAAAAAAAATTTTTTTTCGAAAGTGTCCATCCATTATATCTATAAAATCAGTAGCAACGGCAGAAATACACACCATTAACACACCAATAAACATTCCTGGCCTGAGCTTGTATTTAGAGTAAATGTGTCATGTTGTGAAACTTATCAATTCAATAAATCAAAAGCAGAAGCTAGTGGCTGAACTAGAGGTCTCTGCATTCTACCGAGGTCAGACGACCATTAACATAAATCATGTGACGTTTGCAAACACAACACCTACACCAGGAACACCTATAGGCCATGACAGTAGATTGCTGCTGTAGTTTTACAGACGAAGGTTGAGAATTAAAAAGGAGGAAACAAACAATGACACACAAGCGCTCTTTCTTCTATGAGAGAAGAGGTGCGGCACACATATCCCACCCTCTGAAGGGCTATCGACCGCACTCAGGTTTGCTCTGCCAGCGATAGCAGAGAGGAAATCAATGCCACAAAATGAGTCAATTTCCTACATTAAGCCAAAACAGACGACAGTCTCACCCAAGTGGGAAATTTCACAGCCATTTCAGTGCAGGGAAAGAAAATGGAGGAGGCAGCCAGAGGAAAAGAGAGAGAGGAAAAAAAAAGAAAAGAAAAAAAAAAAAAAACACATTCAAAATGAGCAGCCTGGCCTGTCAAGGCTTTAGTGCAACTGGTTTTGCTTCAGGACCCAGATTTTATCTTGGACATTGTGGCAACCCAACATATTACTAAAATGATTGACACTAAAATCATTTTAGTGATGGCCATTTTACTATGAGAGACTAAACAGGTATCGAGTAGTACAGACATTTAATGACGTAAACTAGCCTTGAAGGTGTTGTTCACATGAAAAATTTGATATTTTGAAGGAAAAATTTTTTTTTTTGCCCATACAATGAAGGTTTGAAAGACATGAACAGACAAAAGCAGTTACACAAATCTTCCTTTGTTCAGCAGTCAAAAGAAAGTTATATAGGTTTGGAACGAAATGAGTATATGATGACAGTTTCTTTTCTATATACGTTATATATAAAAAAATAATTAACATTTTTGGACAGTGACATCAAAGCCTTTCCAACAAGTGGCTCTTTAACACTACTAAACTAAATATACATAGGTGACATGAGAAGAACATTAAGCCATTACCAAACTACTCAAGTCTGTAGCGCCACTGTGTGGAGCAAAAAGGCACAACAACTACAATGTTATTTGAGCTACCAAAAGGAAAATGAAACTGAATGTAGTTATTTATGCATTTATTTACAAAACTGACCAAGGACAGGTGCACATCAGGCTCGTATGCATGGTGTTTGCATATTTAGAGAAACTTTTAAGAAGAGTGCATTTTGAAAGGGGAACTCTTTCACATTTATGTATCTTTTTACAGACATATGTTTTCTCTTAGCAAATCTTCCACAGGAAGCTCATTATGCAGCAGTGTGATCTGTGGTGAGGGAAATGTGGTTTGCTTGAAGTCACAATATGGCTGTTACACAGGGGCTGTTTATATAATAATATTATAAAAATATTAAAAAGTGCTTCCCTAGATAGAACTGTGTGTGCCCTTTAAAAGTTGATTTGGTGGCAACACCCACAGGCAGCTATTTTCTAGGCAGGAAAGTACAGCTCTTCTACCTGAATGAAGAAAGACCCAAAATCTCTAAAACTGATGGCATTTTAGGAACATGCATTTAAAAGTTTGCGGTTTTGGTGTTTTGGTGTTGCTGTTGCTGAAAGAAATTAGTACTTTTTTTATTCAGCAAGGATGCATTACATTGATCGAGATTAATAGTAAAGACATTTATAATGTTATAAATGGTGTTCTCTTGAAATTTGTATTATGGTTTTCACAAAAAATATATTAATCAGCACAACTGTTTTCAACATTGATAATAATAAGACATGTTTTTAAATACCAAAACAGCATATTAGAATGATTTCTAAAGGATCATGTGACACTGAACACTGGAGTAATGATGCTGAAAATTCAGCTTTGCATCACAAGTGAAATTGTGAAATGTGAAATTAAAATAGAAAATTTTAAACTGTAATAATATTTCACAATATTGCTGTTTTCTGTATCTTTGATCAAATAAACGTAGCCCTGGTGAGAATTAGAGACTTCTTGAAAAACCTTACTGACCCCAAACTTTTGAAAGGTATGTATGTGATGTGATCTGCGAAAACCCATCACAAGGTGAAATTTTACCTATCACAGGTTTCAATATAATATGAAAGCTGGATTCGAGCCCTTTCCTAATCTTTCATAGCTTGTCTGTAGCAAAAGCTATGTTTATCTGAAGTCGGCTGATCGATCTGATTTTCAGGAACGGAATTTTGAGAAAAACAGGTTTAAATAACTGTCACCCCCTTTTTTCGCATAGACATGAAAATGCACTATCCAAACTTAAATGGTTCAATTTAATTTAATTCAAGAATGCTTTGGAATATAGACCTAAGGTTGGTCTTGTTTTAAAGAAGACAATTTTCTGATTATTTTAGAAGTGAAATAAATTATGAAAGTGAAATAAAAAAAGTTATAGAAGTTTAAGTTTATGAAAATGTAAAAATATAATTGTTTATATTTTATAATAATATATTACAAAACATGTTTTACTCTTAAACTGCAAGAAAAAGCCAAAAATGTCAACATTCTAAATTTTAGGTTGATATATTTAAAAAATGAGCTTTCAGTAAGATTTTGTTTGGGCACAGTACCAAACTTTCACTAGATGACATCCAAGCTACCTGACTATGTAAGGGCGCCTCTATTTATTTGAGTGATCTGATCCATATATTTCCATATTTTATAACATGTGTGTTCATTATGGCTCCGTTGTTCTCGTGCTCCGCTTTCTCACGATAACGTTGTATTAGAAATTTTTTTTGCGTGTCGTAGTTTACACAGGACTGGCAGGAAATTTGCATTAATACACCTTAATTCTATATGTTACGTGGTTTATTTTGATAAGTGAACGGTCTTTGTAGTGTTAAGAGAGGGAAAGCTATGGCTGATTTTTTTCACCTCCGCCGGGTGTTCTTAAACAGTAACATTAAAGAAAGACAGTCTTTTCAGCTTGCCACTATAAATCGCTATTTTTCTGCACTTAAAAGGCAAATTTTGCCAAGATATTTTCAAAAATGATAGACAAAATGTTATAGAATAATAATTTAATGAAAACCCAATTTTGACAAAAAAAAAACAAAGAAAAGTATTTTTTTACTTTACTGAAAACGTTCCATCGTGACATCCGACGGGTTTTCCCAGATCGCATCACATCTAATAAAATAAAATTCAATAATCAGGAATCAGATTGTGACTCCATGAATTTGATCGAATGAGGTGCCAAAAGATTTCCACCACTACTTTTCTACTTTTTTTTTCCCCAAAAAAGGTTAAATATCAGATCAAATGAGTCACACAAACATATCCAACCTCTCTAAGGGTTTATTAGAGATAATACAGCGTTGGGAGTTTTTAAAATACATTTTTTACAAAAAAAAAAAAAAAAAAAAAATTAGACAAGACAGCAGCTTCTCCTTGTATAGCACAGACTACACAGTACAGCACAGCCCTTCTCCTCTCTCGCTTTCACAGCTCCTGACATACAACACATCTGCAACAGCATCTACATTAACTTCCACGTCAGTGTGCGTAGTGTAGAGGAAAGTGCATGATTAGGATAAATACGGGGAAACACCTGATAAGACACTTGAAATAAAAGCTTTCCACTGAATTCTAGTGGGAGACGAGTCACTGTAAAGATGCTCCCTCGATTGCATATACTTACTTACCGTTTGGTTTTCTGATCCAGCTTTGTGCGTTTGTGTGTGTGGAGAAGAGAAGGGCTGCGGATCTGACGTCCTCTAAGTGTCCTATTCAAACAGAGCTCTGGCTGTACACAAACGCTGTCAGGTTCAACTGATGTCTATTCAGTTATAATCCCACCCACCCGGACCCAAAATATACAACGCTTTTAAATGTACAATGCTTTACAATCATTCCTCAGGCGAGATGAGCAAGGCTAGACCGTGTGTGTTTTTTGTACGAGTACAAGTGTGTATTAACACACTTAAGTCACCAGTAAATTCATGCTTGTCCACACTGGTTGTGCGTTCTGATCCTGATAGACGGTCTGTCATTAAGAGAAGAGAAGGGACTACATTTCCCAGCATTCCCTCATCTTCAACATGTCAAACAGGGCATGTGAGCACCATGACAGCAGGGAGAGGCTGAAGTTTGCAGTCCACTCAAAGCCGCCAGTCATTTCATCTGCTACTATAGTTTTGAACCAAGTGGTTTTGGTACCTCTGTAGTGAGCGGATACTGTTTTTTAAGCGTTCTGATACTGGAGGTGCAGGAGACGTCCTCTCAGCTCCAGCTAGTGCTCTGGAGCTCTTCTCTGAGCCATGTAGGTAATGCCTGGCCCAGCCGATTCAGCAGCCGCAATAATTCCAGGTTATGCTCCCGGTAGTACTCCGTCAGGAAGGCACGTGTCTGGGAAAGACACAGAAATAGATGTTTCAGGAAGCCTGCAATGTATAACTGTTGCAGGTCCTAACTAATAACAGCCTGTAGCCATGACTATTAGGGCTGGAACAATAAATCGATTCATCTTGATGTATTTATCTCGGAATAAATAAATAGAATGTCCAATATAGAACGTCCTATTTACCTGCTACAGTTTTTGTTTTATAACAACAAAAACTTCCTAGAAATGATTTGAAGTAGTGGTCCACAAATTAAATAAAATTAAATAAAAACATTAGTAAACTTCATTATTATTAATATTAATAATAATGAAGTTTACTAATGTTTTTATTTAATTTTATTTAATTTGTGGACCACTACTTCAAATCATTTCTAGGAAGTTTTTGTTGTTATAAAACAAAAACTGTAGCAGGTAAATAGATCTCAGATGTGTTTTTGTGTATATTTATTGTTTTTTTTGTTTTTTCACTTTTCCATATTCTTTTTGCTTCATTAAGCAATAAACGAAAACATGACAAATAGCCTAGAATGACCAAGAGGCTATGTGTTTTTGTATTCCACTGAGCTATTTTAAAGTCATTAAAGTCATCAGTTAAACTGTTTTCTGAAAACTCTGGAAATTGTAAACATTAAGACTGAATTGAACCAAACATGCTTGTTGTATTTTACAAGTTAAAACATATCCAGCGATATATGACACATGACCATCCATGTTAGTGTGAGGTCGAGCCCATCACTTCTCACTGCCGGTGAGTCACACGTCTATAACAGCCTGTCCTTGCCACTGGCATCGTTGAGAAAGAGAGAAAGTTATATGAGGGAGGAGAGAAGAGATGAGACTGTCATCTACCTCAGGGGCCATTTCAGGATATTTTCTGCCTTTACTCTTCCCCAGACATTTAGGACGCCCACCTTCCAACCTCTGACACCAGAATCCTTTACCTTCATCAAAGCTGCAAAACACACAGTTTTATAAAAGAATAAGATTATTTACAGGCATATACAAGTGTTCATTATCAGAGTGAGGTAATGTGTAAACTACGGGACTCACACAAGAGCCTGGGTGTAGTTGAATATGGGTGTGATCCCCAGGAACCGCTGGATGCTGTCCATCACCAGGGCTGGGTTAGATCGGAGCAGGGTGCCGTCTACAATATGGAGCTAACGTGGAGGAGCGTAAAATAAAGAAAGCATTTAAAATACCAACAAATAAATTTAGCTATTGTTAATGCTATTGTTATAAATGCTATTGTTTTGTCCCTATACCTTCGTCCAGATGGTAACAACACATTCACCATAAAGAGGGTGTGATTCATCTCAAAGAATTACATGGCTTTTCCTCACAACTCGAGATTCACATAATGCTGTCATACCATATTGTTGTTAACCTGAGATCTTGCTAGCCATATGATGTTGACATATTTTGAGAAAAATCGTTGGTGATAAATGCAATACACTACTGACAAAGTAAAGAGTGCTGTTGTTGTTAACTAAAATGAAAACTAAAACTATTAAAATTGTTCATTTACATAAAGCTGAAATAAAATAAAATGTAAATATTAGGTGAAAATGTTGCCTTGGCAGTACTAAAACTATTAGAACTAAAACCAAAATAAATACAAAGCTAAATATAAATATAAAAAAGACAAATAAAACGACAATAAAAATGACAAAAAAAAAAAAATTAGAATGAAAACTGACTATATAAAAATAAAAGCTCATTAAAAATATGAATAAATACACAGAAAAAGTAATTAATTTTTTCAGTAGGTCATTTTCCTTTGAAACGCAAAGCTTAGAGGAGAATTTGGAAAGAAATAAGAACCACATTTAACGCTACAGGATTTAAATGCGTTTGCCCCGAGAGTTGTTAAACATCAAACACTCAACAGGAAAGGACTTGACAATCATACACAGATAACTGCACTACCTGTCTGGCCTGGTAGTGCATAAGCCAGTGCTCTAGATGTGTGGCGTAAGTCCCAGGCTGAAGGCTGCGGTTCTGAAGGGTCAACAGCCCTTTAGATGCAGAGGGACCTGCTGTTACAACCTCGTGGAAAGTGTGGTTTATTGCAGCAGGGTCCTGGTGTGCTCGCTGATGCTGACAAGACATAAAACAAACAATTCATGTCATAATTTCTATGGTGAAAGAAGGGTGGAGGCAGATTCATGGTTAAGATAAATGATATCTGTCTATGATGCTTTAGACTTCTACTTCCTGCTGCCTATATACAGGCTGCCCTTTTAATGCATAAAATGCCTGACAGGCAGAAAGTGACACAAATACATGATATTTCAAGATGTAGTTCAGCGATAAGTTTCAGGTAATGGGGATATTTTATGAGTGCCACTCCATTAGAAAAATCTGGAGAATGAAAAAGCTGTGGAGTACCTGATACCAAGAGTAGGCTCTGTCAGCTGGGTTGATAAGCACTGCTATGACCTTGGCTCTGGGCAGTAAGGCAGCAGCCCTCTTTGGAGCCACCTCTGTGTCAAAGTAGTTGGCACTTTTTTCAAACATGAAGTCTGTGCTGACATTCGAGGGGAAGGGAAAGAAGTCCATGTACCTGCAAAATGTTAAGACACTCAGTAAATACAAATATGCTATACAAGGATATAATCACAATGCTTTTATTCCAAATAAACCCAGACTGGGATAAGTCTTTCATCATAGGACACTGTAAATGATGTCTCAATATTAAAATTAATTTTAAAGGGCTTGTCCTGTAAGTAATGGATCTATTAAGAATTCAATATGAAACCCAGACAGTATTACTGAAATAATAAAGTGGAGGGGTGATACAAGCTTATTATGACTAATGGTTTGTGTTTGCTACACTGGCTGGGAGTGAAAACGTTGTATTGTGTATATTACCAGTCAATGCCATTGTGGTAATTTGGCCCATTAAAGAACTGGATCTCCTCAAAGGTGACTGGGCTGGGGAAGTTGCTGGTGATGGCAGGGTGAAGGGTCAGAAAGGAGTGCAAAGCTGTGGTACCTGTTGTCAAAAAAAGTAAATATCTCAGTTGCAATATCTAGGTTGTATTTTGGACCATTTTTTTATTCAGTTAACCCAAGCAAGATTTTAAATTTGAGTCTGGAAACACCAGGACTTACCCGTTTTCTGTGGGCCAATAACCAGAAATTTGGGCAACCTATCACAGGTCTTCTCTTTGGACCAGATGTCTTTATGTCTCTTGTCATGACAGGGGTTCTGAATGGATAAAAAGAAAAGAAAACATTCCCACACATTTGGATTTAAGGAATTTCCATGACTTTTCATGACCATGTATTTTTAGCTTCAGAATACAAATTTTATTCTGGTGTCACCACTGTCCTGTGCATTTGGTTAGCAGCACCAAGTCAAAGCCTATTCACTATTCCTATTCCCCAATGTAATACCAAATTTTAATCAACAGTACATTTTTTGTCAAGCATTTACCATATTTCTTGGAGTATCGCAATAATATCGTATTGTGAGTTCAGTATCGTGATATGTATAGAATCGTGACACGGGTATCGTTACACCCCTATTTATGTATTAGCCAGATTTTTTTTTAACTGCCAATTTGCCTTTATTATATGATAGTTAACATTTGTCAGGAAATAAGGGATCAACTGTGATCCTCTATTACCTGCCATAGGGGGTCCATCTCCTCTGGAAATATCTGGAAGTATTTCTCGGCTAGTTCCATAGGAGGTAGAGTCTGTAGCCGTAGGTTGGTCCAGCACTGCACAAACTTCACAAGAGATTCAAAGGTGTAGAGACCAAGCCGATCATTTCCGTAGTTAGACAGGTGAGTCATAAAGATGCTGATCTGAGGGTGTAAAAAAACATTTACATTTAAGTTCATTTGTTTCTTTTCAAGGAAAGCTGTGGAAACATCTACTACTTTCATTATAAAAGATCATAATCTAGTTTATGTTTCCAGCTGCTGCACTAGCAAACACTTCAGGCGATAGGGCCAAACACAAACAAAAGCACAGAGTGCAAGGACAGGACTCTGTCACCACTTAAGGCTTTAGGACATATAAACAAACACACACACAAAAAAATATACTCACTCCCATTTACTAAACACACACACACACAGAGGGGAAAACAGCACAAATACAACTCACAGGATTTAGGAGGACGGTAAGGAAGAGTTCTCCTCCACGTATGCTCTTGTCCAGCTCGCGAGAGCCTCCAGGGTACTCATTATAAAAGATGGTGTGAGTAAACAGGCCACATGTCTGCCTGGGCAACACCTGCAGACAGAAGAAGGTTAGTGACCTGAACAGACAGTCCTCAATTCTGCTTCAGCCACTGTATAGGCACACTCTAAGAGCAGCCAAGACAAATGAAACGGTAGTCGTTTCATCTGATGATGGTGGGCACAATTTAATAACTGCATTATTGTTTCTTGGATTTGAAAACACTGCGTCTAATTCATAAAACACAGGCAGAATGAAAGTCTAAATTGTTTATAGAATCATTATTGGAGAAACTGTTGCATGAAACTGAAATATGTAAGATTTACAAAGAAAATCATTCTGCTGGTGTTTTATCAATATTTATGTAGGCCATTTGACACCAAAATCAACATGAAAAATGAAATTGCAGACACACTACTGTTCAAAAGTCTGGAATCAGAACAATTTTGTTTTAAAGAAATTAATACTTTTATTCTGTAAGAATGCATTAAATTGATCCAAAGTGACAGTAAAGACATTTATAACATTAAAAAAGATTTCTTAGATAGAAAACGTTCTATTCATCAAAGAATCATGAAAAAGTTGTTTCTACAAAAATATTAAACAGCACAACTGTTTTCAACATTGATAATAAGAAGAAATATTTCTTTAGCACCAATCAGCATATTAGAATAATTTCTGAAAGATTGTGTGACACTGAAGACTGGAGTAAAGAGGAAAAAAGAAAAATCAGCTTTGCTATCACAGGAATTGATTACATTTTACAATATATTAAAATAGAAAATAGCTATTTACATTGTTATATTTTTTCACTATATTAGACTTCTTATGTTGATATGTCTTATGTTCTTATGTTGAGAAGTCTCTTATGTTATATAATTAGAATATCATCAAATATGGGTAGATTATTTCACTAATTCCATTCAAAAACTTACACACAGACTGATACATTTCAAATGTTTATTTCTTTTAATTTTGATGATTATAACTGACAACTAAGGAAAATCCCAAATTCAGTATCTCAAAAAAATTGGAATATTGTGAAAATGTTCAACATTGAAGACACCTGGTGCCACACTCTAATCAGCTAATTAACTCAAAACACCTGCAAAGGCCTTTAAATGGTCTCTCAGTCTAGTTCTGTAGGCTACACAATCATGGGGAAGACTGCTGACTTGACAGTTGTCCAAAAGACGACCATTGCACAAGGAGGGCAAGACACAAAAGGTCATTGCAAAAGAGGCTGGCTGTTCACAGAGCTCTGTGTCCAAGCACATTAATAGAGAGGCGAAGGGAAGGAAAAGATGTGGTAGAAAAAAACTGTACAAGCAATAGGGATAACCGTACCGGAGAGGATTGTGAAACAAAGAGATTCACAAAGAGTGGACTGCAGCTGGAGTCAGTGCTTCAAGAACCACTACGCACAGACGTATGCAAGACATGGGTTTCAGCTGTCGCATTCCTTGTGTCAAGGCACTCTTGTACAACAGACAGTGTCAGAAGCGTCTCGCCTAGGCTAAAGACAAAAAGGACGGGACTGCTGCTGAGTGGTCCAAAGTTATGTTCTCTGATGAAAGTAAATTTTGCATTTCCTTTGGAAATCAGGGTCCCAGAGTCTGGAGGAAGAGAGGAGAGGCACATAGTCCACGTTGCTTGAGGTCCAGTGTAAAGTTAAAACAGTCAGTGATGGTTTGGAGTGCCATGTCATCTGCCAGTTCATGCTTCCTGCTGCTGACCAACTCAGTGGAGATGCAGATTTCATTTTCCAACAGGACTTGCCACCTGCACACAGTGCTAAAGCTACGAGTACCTGGTTTAAGGACCATGGTATCCCTGTTCTTAATTGGCCAGCAAACTCGCCTGACCTTAACCCCATAGAAAATATATGGGGTATTGTGAAGAGGAAGATGCGATATGCCAGACCCAACAATGCAGAAAAGCTGAAGGCCACTATCAGAGCAACCTGGGCTCTTATAACACCTGAGCAGTGCCACAAACTGATCGACTCCATGCCACGCCGCATTGCTGCAGTAATTCAGGCAAAAGGAGCCCCAACTAAGTATTGAGTGCTGTACATGCGCATACTTTTCATGTTCATACTTTTCAGTTGGCCAAGATTTCTAAAAATCCTTTCTTTGTATTGGTCTTAAGTAATATTCTAATTTTCTGAGATACTGAATTTGGGATTTTCCTTAGTTGTCAGTTATAATCATCAAAATTAAAAGAAATAAACATTTGAAATATATCAGTCTGTGTGTAATGAATGAATATAATATACAAGTTTCACTTTTTGAACGGAATTAGTGAAATAAATCAACTTTTTGATGATATTCTAATTATATGACCAGCACCTGTATATGCACGGTTACTTCCTGGTTGTCGCTAAGCCAGCTCGTGTATTTCCGGTGAACTGTTAGCTGTTCATTCTGTACTCACTGTACATCGACACAAAACCATCAGTGGTTTACTTTTTAATGTTGTATTCATATTTTAATGCAGTTATCACATTCACCTAATTAGTTTTACTGACTGCAATTAGTGATGTCACAGTACCAAAATTCCAGTAGTCGGTACCAATACCAGTCAAATTTTACGGTTCTCGGTACCAATTTTGTAACCACAGGAAAATCTGTTGGAAGTATTTTACTCTTTTATTTAACTAGCCTATTTTTAAAAACATTAAATATGATGGTTATCATATATATAAATATTTGGAGCGTGTGTGTGTGTGTGTATACCTCATATTTTGAAATATAAAAAAAAAATAGGCCTAAATAAACAAATGCTCAAACATCCATTTTGAAACAGACGTGCGTGATTATTTTAGCTATTCCTTCAGTGAAACAACACACTACAGCCTGTAAAACTAAGAAATAAATATCAGTAAATATTGGTAACCTAAATAATAAAGTTAAATATTATTCTAAAAAAACATTTGTTTTTATTTTCCACACAAAGATGCGTCATATAGCCGCTCTGCTCTTTGAGATGGATGAGGGACACAAGCAGGAAAGAAAATCTCTTTTATAATATCTTCATGTTATCTCCTGATGTTACAAGCAACTGACACTTGTTGTAAAAGGTCTAAAGAGCTAGTTTTATCTTCAGACATTCAGTCTATATTTGATTTTGCGCAAAGTAAAAATCACCAGAGTGTGTGAAATGCACTATACAAATAAACTAGACGCGCCTTATAAAGTATAATAACATGCAAAAACTGTGTTAAATAGAAATTGACGTGCAAGCAAAAAGGTTTCTGTCCTACAGTTTTTTTTTTTTTTTTTTTTACTTTACCACAGTAAAGAATGCGAATATAATAGGCCTAATTAAAAGCGAACCAAAGGAAGAAACGTTTATAACCGCCTGCGTGAGTGAAAATTTGGGTGAAGAAACAGATTCCATGTTCAGTGGAATAACTAATGGAATATTGTTAAATTCTCTGCTAATTGGGTGACCAGATCACGATTTGCAAAACAGAATACAAAGCCGACAAAGCTTAAAAGTATGGACTCTCTTACCTCTCTCATTTGGCATGAACCAAAATGTTTCCATGGCTGCTGTGTTGCATTTAATTGTTAACTAGCCTATTTCTTCTGTAAACAAAGCTTTGTGCTTCACTCGTGTCATATTCACGTAAAATACTGGCACAGCCCTACCAAATATACCCAGATTCTCTGTACTACCGGTACTACAGAAATGCTGGTATCGTCACATTTTCAAAATTTCAGTGCCGACTTGGTACCGAAGTACCGGTACTTTTGACAACACTAACTGCAATAAAAACGAAGCAATTGGGAACGTTTAAAAAATTCTGTGTCTGTAATTAGACACGCACACGCATTATTTTTTCCAGCATTTCAAATGTTATTTTTAATGTGATGACCACAAACATTACTTATTCATCCTTCTGAAATGGTCCCCATTTGTAAAATCGAACGTTTCAAAATGTAGGAAATTCAACATTTTATAGAAAACACTTAGGCTATTTAAAAATAAAAAAGACAATAATTACCACTATAACCAGCAGGTGGTGGCAGAGTAGCATTGTTTTGCATATATCAGCCATTTCCTCTAATAGTTTCAGTCTGACTAAATATTAAACATTATAAAATAACTAGGTTTAAAAATACATTTTGTCAAGGTGAAGTATGAAGTATGAAGTATGTGTATTTAGTGTGTATTAGCATTACCTGTAGGTTTTAATTTCTGCACAGTCTAATCTAACGTTAATTTGTCATACCATACAATCTGCCATCAAAATGATGTTTAATTATTGCAGCTGCTGTGAGAAAAGGCTATAAATGAACCACCTCACATGCGATATAGCCTAATTAGGTGGGACTCGTTCTTTACTCGTTCTTTTTACAAGCTTACCGCTGTGAATCGGGCTAAGGTAAGGAGATATTTTTTAACACTGGCTGGTTATGTACATGCTCAATAATTGATTTTGGATAATTTTCAACCAAAAAAAAGTTACGTACAGCAGCTTTAATCATCTGGCAGATATTTTATAAAAAGGAATTTAATATTAAAAGAACAAGATGTAATGTAAACAATGTTGTGAATAAATGCTGGATGTTGTGAATGAATACCGAATATATGCGAAAGATGATTTACTTGGTTTCTCTCCTCTTGTTTTTTGTATCAGATCATTTAGCCTTACAGTGAAGCAGCATCTTTTTACCTTTATGTCACGATGTATGAAGCCCCTGCGATGGCGTGCCGGTCTCAGGTGTGGATATTCTTCTGTGCTGGTCACTGTGATCCCCCATACACTCTTCCAGGCCTCGTACAGCTGGCTGTGTACGGGATACACCCCTGAATGATGAGGAGCCACAGCGTACCCCATGTCTGTGGGAATACCATGCTCCTGTAACGGGAAGAGACAAACAAACGCTTATGGTGATCAATCACAAATCCACTCACCACTTGAACTTCACTCGCAATTGCACTGCCAAGACTTATAGGGCAAATGGGAGTAGAACAGAAGAGAAAAGTCAATATGAGATGCATTAGAGACACCGTTAACAAGACATGTCATCAGGGCGTGTGCGAGCGAGAAGCTTTTGATTATATTTCTCAGCAGAGGCAGTGTGTCAAGAGGCGTAGTTATTTCCAACACCACAGGAGGGTGGTAGACAAACATATCCTCAGATGAGCAGAGAGCTTTACTTCAAGTCCAAAGTGCCATCTTTCTATGTGTGCGTTCCTCCTCACTTGTGTGTGTGAGAGCACAAACTGTGAGATCCACAAGCTCCGGCTAAGAACGGCCCTTTGCAGGCTCATTAAACCTTGATGAAGGAGCAGTGTCTTCTCCATTGAGCAGAGAGCAGGAGAAGGCATATGTCAATGTCTGCTCTAAAGACAGGATGTGACAGAGGGATTAGCGAGAGGAGGAAAGGGCTGGTTAGTATTCACGGCGCGCTCCCTCTCTCTGTCTGTCTGCCTGTGGTCCATATCCCACTCCAATGACCATCATTACACCAGGGTGGGCTCGTTTCAACAGGCCAAATTCACAATCTCCTCGGCGGATGCACACCGAGTCAAGGTCAAAGAGAATCCTACCGATCCAATGAAAAAGTGCTAATACAAATCTATAATGAAATACCAACATGAGATAAAGCAGGCGGGCAGAGAATCGATACTCGCACCTCTGCGACAGCAGCAATAATGGCTGTAAATAGTAACACAATGATGAAGGAACAAAGCGTGCTCCAATGTTGCAACAACTCGTGAGGAAAAAGAAACTAATTCGGAAAAGATCGAAGACAAATTTTGTGTCACATTTTTCTATGTTAAAATGATTTTGTCTATCAAAGCTTAATATTTAAAGAAAACTACAAAAATAGAATTTTGTAAGTTGGCTGAAGAGTGTAAATACTTTTAAAACACTCAAACAATGGAGTACTATCAAGGACTGGATCATCTCCAAATAGAAATGTATATGATGTACCCTTCTGGTAACATTATGTTTGGAATTCTGTTTGGCACTGTTAGTGGCATATAAATCAATAATTCAGTTTTAAGATGCATAATTTCACCAACTAACCTGTGCAAACTGCATGTTGAGTCTCATTTGCTCCGCCAACACGCTGACATTGTGGAAGAGGTGAGGTTGCATGTGACTCCACATGTGTGGAAACCACCAGAACTCATGCCGGTGCTGTAACAGCATGTCATCACCTTCATCCTCCTCCTCTGTACCTGCAAACACACATATACATGCTGTTGAAGTTTAATAGTAAAGACATTTGGATCTTAAAATGGCTTAAACATCTGTTCGTTTTTGCTTATGTAACAGATCCATTTTGTTTTTTGTAGTCTGAACAGGAAAAAAGTTAAATACTTTGTAAGTTGTTTAAAATCCGATTTTACTCTCAGTTTGAACAATCAAGTCAGATTATACAGATTTAGATTTTTCAAGGTTTCCACAAAAAAATATTAAGCAGCACAAATGTAATAATAAAGATGTCTCTTGAGCTGCAAATCAGCATGTTAGAATGATTTCTGACAGATCATGTGACACTGAAGACTGGAGTAATGGTTGTTGAAAATTCAGCTTTACCAACACAGGAATAAATTACATTTTAAAATATATTAAAATATAAAATATTTTAAAGTGTTTTTACTGTATTTCTTATCAAATAGGGGTGCAATGGTTCAAATTACTCACGGTTCGATGGTTGGGTATGTGCTATGTTTCGGGGAAAAAAGGACTATTGTCAAATAAAAATAAAGAAAATAAGATCAAATAATCAAACTACAAGCAACAGTACAAATATATACAGTAGAGTAAAGATTCAAATAAAATAAACAGTGCTTTTCAGGTTTTTCAGGTATCAAATAGTAGCTTTCAGGTACAGAAATTGAATAAAGTAGCTGATCAAATGTAAAACTACATTGCATATAATCTTCACTGTATAAATTAAAAAAGATTAATCATTATTAAATTACAAAAGCTATTCAGTCAAGAGCATAGAGTGATTTCCTTGTCTTTTGTTGTTTGATTAACATAAAAAATACACATAGACAAGCAGGAATATTAGGCTACTGTCACTTTAAGACATAATCCATTAAACCATAGACTGTATTAAAAAAAAAAAAAAAAAAAATTCACTTACAGACATAACCTACTATGTTTGCTAGGATACTCGACAAAACAGGCATTTTGACAATTTTTGTGTGAATTTGTCCGTTCAAGAGCAAGACTTGAAAGAGAACTCAATATTTGTGCGCTATACACGCGCTTTCGCGTGCATTTAGAATCAGTGCACAAATCTTCTCACAGAATGTTTAGATTGGCAAGGCTTAAAGGCCCACTGAAGTGCCTTGGAAAGAGCCACTGAGCTCAGTAAAACCTCGGTTTCCTTCTAATCTCTAAACGTTTCTCCTCCTAATCTTCTCCATATGTCTTTAAAATATAGCATTCTGTGCAGAATTCAAATGTGTCCGATACTTTTTGTGGTCTGCGCCAACTCGCGGATATGATAGTCTCTGTGCTATCCTATCTCTGGACCAGAGCAGACTGTGTGCATATTACAAATGCGTTGTCCGATATGAAATGAACCGCAGTGCAAGTACGTACCGAACCGTATGTGGAGAACGGTACAGTTCGTTTTTTTTACCGTGAACCATTACACCCCTAATAAAGGCAGCCTTGGTGAGCATGAATGACTCAACAAAAGAAGAGGAAAAATAAATACCTGCATGGTAGAACTTCCCAGAGAAGCCAAGATTGAAGGTGAAGTTGGGAACTAGCGTCCGTAGTTTATTCTGTGTGTTGAGCAAAGCCTTGAAATTGAAGAAGAGTTATTACTTTAATAACATCCTATCAAAGTCCTGCCCAAAATCTGTGGAATAGCAATTTGCCAAGAACAACAACAACATCTGACTTTACTCTGAGCTGTGCTTGAAGGCAAAAACATCAACAGTGTTGTTAAACGAATCTCTCCGCTACCTTAGGCATTCACATTAACAAATGTATGAGCTTAAGTCACCAACAGATGGCAGTGTGGTGCCAATTCAGTCCTATGAAGAAAAGACAAACTTTTAGGCCGTCGGCCAGATCGACAGACTGAGTGGGATGTGAAATATACATTTGCATTCAAATCACTTCTACCCACGGGCAGGTCAGACGTGCCGAATGAAGCTGCAGCCTTAACATCAATCTAAACTCATCCTTGTGAAATGAACACATTTCATAACTTAGCATCACTGCGCACATCTAGCTAATGACGGCGCTGTGAGGCTTGAAATACAAAATGATCCTGCCATCAAGCCCTTCAAACCCTGAGTGATACGGGGGTATAAGCGAATTACAGCGCTGTTCCAGCACAAATCAGACGGCGGGGAGAGATAGTGTCGCTTTCCGCACAAATCTAACACAAAGCTGAGCCGATAGTTGCAGCAGTATCACAAATCAAGATGAGCTGCTGGGGAGAGAAGGCTGCTGCTTCACAATGAAGAGATGGCATCTTACGCTGATTTAAGAGCCGCCGGTGTCCCTGAGTATGAGTCTATCCAATATTTGTTCTGCCTTGAGTGTGTTTGCTCAGCATGTCAGCATAATCCTGCAGTTTTTATGGCAATCTGTGAGCTGCCCAAGACTGCAGGGTGGTATCCAGGGTGGACAATCGGTAATGTGAATCAACTCTGACAGTTTGATAAAAACAGATTTCGTTTTAAAATAAAATGATGTTACCCTTTAAAAAAAGAAAAATTTGGTTTTCCTTTCATGATCAGTAACTTTGATCAATGAGTTATGACAGAAAGAGAAACAGTCAATATGGCCATTGGACGAAAGGGCCTGGGGTCAGAACACCGCTTTTGACACCACCAAATTTTGCTGTCACAATGGACTTGGCTCATCATGAATCCTATTTTCTTCCCATAGCCAGTCTGATTGTCTCTTAACCTAATAGACTCAAGATTGTTCTTAAGACAGGATTCAGACACAGCAATTGAAAGTGTACTAACCGACCCATACTTGAAAGTAGCAAATTTTATCAGTATTTGAGAGAAATCTACAAACCTTTTTCCACAAAGATAAACTGTGGTACTCTGGATGATGCTTACTGCTATTACTTTTTCACTTTATAATAAATGAGGTTGTGCCACCCTGACATTTAAAGAACAAACAAATTGCTGGACAAAAGTTTTTAAGTTATCTTAAATTATTTTAAAATTATGCCATAATATTTTATTTTGAATTTCTTATTATTAAAAAATAAAAAAACATTTTAAATAGTTTTCTTAGTCTGTTCATTTGTGCAGAACGGTTGCGGCATCTGACATTTTGGGGGTTTAAGATATCAAAACATAAAATAATATTTATTATTTGAATATACTACGAATTAATAAACTAAACTAAATAGGTTTTATAGAATAAAGTGATACAATGTTATGTCAATTTATCAAATTATTTTAATAGGAAATAATGCACAAAAACATGCATGTCACTGAACTATATATATATATATATATATATATATATATATATATATATATATATATATATATATATATATATATATATATATATATATATATATATATATATATATAAATAAAAACAAACATACAGAAAAAAAACCTCCAGGAAATATATATAAAAATATATATTTGAATACAAGGAAGGCAAAACAGAGTTTCATCGTCGTTAAGAATATTTGTGGCATGTGCGGCAAGTTAAACGCCAATCAGAACAAAGCTAAAGCCCGGGACACACCAAGCTGATGATCAGCCGTCGGGCAACGTCGGACCGTTTTTAAATGTCGGCCGACTAAGTTTTTCCCAGTGTGTTCTGCACCATTGGCTCTAGTCGGATGCTGTCGGGGTTTTTTTGGGGGCCGACTCAACATGTAGAATCGGCGTTGGGCCGTCGTGAGAGAGAGAGAACTGACTGGCTGTTCAGTTTAGTGAATGAGTCGAAGCACAAAAATAACAGCAAAACAGTGGGCAAACAAGTCAAGGTGGTACAGACAGAAGGCTGTTCTAATGTTACGTCATGCACCTGAGTGTTTCTGGGCGAATGTTGAATATTAACGTGAGCCGAGTGGAATATAGAAAGTGATCAGCATGAATGATACTCAGGACGGTAATCACACGCTGCTTTGTTTACGGTTTATGTATCTGTAGCCTGTAGTGCCAGTCTCCCTTTCTGAATTACGAATATATATGAAAAAAATAGACAGCAGTCTCCTTACACACAGGTGCACCCCTGTCCCTTTCCTAATTACGTCCTCTGCACAGGAAGAAGAGCAATGAACTGTGTGTATGTATGTGTATAATGTGTGCATGTGTAGCGAGTAGGTGGAAATAAGCTTCAGTGCTGAAAAAGCATATGAAGTAAGAATAGATGTGATTAGTCCACCATTAGACACAGTTTGTTTGAGTTTTCTATGCAGCACCACTGGCTGAGGTGATTACAGCCCACTTGTTCAGCTTGAGGCCAGGTGGCATGGCATACATCACCATACAAAGCTGGCAAAAAACAACAACATAAGCACAGCTCTGTAGGTGGATAATCTGTCTGTTACACACATATTCCTGCAAATCATTTATGCTATCTGTGGAAAATAGAAGAACATGGATGAACTAAAAACCATGTCCTTGCTCCAAGGTATTGTCCCCAGTAACCATTATGATTAAGAATGACTGTGAGAGAAAAACATAGAAATGAGACGCTGCAATGTTACATATTTTTTCACCAGCAAATAATAAATAGCAGCAGTTGTGGCTAGGTTTTAAGGGATGTTCAGGGCTAAATACAAGTTAAGCTTCATCAACAGCATCTGTGGCATGCTGTCAATTACCACAGAAAGTAATTGACTCATCCCAACTAATTTGTAAAAACAAAACATAACATAAATGCACTTATAATGGATGTCTATGGGGCAAACACATAGCAACTGGCCCACAGAAAGAGCATGCAGTGGTTTTCATACTGAGGTACAGGATGATTAAACCTTTAGTAAGGTAGGTTTTAAAATTTGCAAGGTATGAACGTGATTCCCAACCCATGTTTTATAATGTGACAGACTTAACAGAAACTTAAAGGAATAGTTCACTATCAATAGTAAGCATCAGTCATTCCAAACCCTTGTAATTTTGGAGCTTGACAGCAACAGGCCCCTTTTACGTTCATTATATGGAACAAAGAGGCCATGTTATCGTTTACAATGAAAGTAAGTCACACAGGTTTGGAATGACATGAGGCAGAGTAAGTAATGACAAAAAATAAAAAAAAATTTTTTTATATCAACGCTGATAAAAATCTACTTTTGTCACATCTATCCATTCACCATTTTAGCACATCACATTTAAAGACCAATCGTCAATGTACATTTCTCTACATGCCTTGCATATGAAACAAAACCGTGCTAACTTTGACAAATATAATTGATGGTGGGCTAATTAACTTCCTGACTGACTCAGTAAGCAGACAGACAAGGCAGATTTTTCTGCTAAAGAAACATCTTCATGTTGTCAATGCAACATTAATTGACATATTTCTTATTAGAGCTGTTAATTTACATTGACTATCTTCAAAGAGGACGACCTCCGGGTGGTGTCTCTTTTTGCAAGTGTATACTACCCATTTATGGCTCCTGAGGGTGTACAGACCACAGTCAGCAGTGTGGTTTGCATATTGTGGAAGGCTAAAAGCTTCTACACAACCTGATGATGAGAACTGGGAGGGATTCATAAGTCTGTGTAATCAGCCCCTTTGGCAAAGCCGCTAATAAATAGGAGGTTAATAGGCACATTGTCCAAACAGAGCAATTATCCCTTGCTCTAACAAGCACATTATTCTGAGTACTAGCTGTTAGCCTCTCCATGACACTACAGTGCTCAAAGCATCATCTGTGTACCATGTTATCTGTTAGCAAATACAATAATTGTTACCCATTTCAAGAACATATGTTTTGCTCGTTACGCTGATGAATATGATGAATAAGAGAGATCAATGTCAATGCTCACAGGTAAACAACACTGAGCAGCCTAAGAACTTTTAAAGAGCTAGTTCACCCAAAAATGAATATTCAGTCATCACTGAATCAACTCACCCTCATGTCGTTCCAAACCAGAGAAAAAAGAAAGTCACACAGTTTTGAAATGTCATTGCAGTGAGTAAATGACAATATTTTCATTTTTGGTTTAACTACCCCTTTAACAAATTTAGAAGAGACACTTACCTTCACATCTGTCACCTTCATCCGCGTACCCTCCTTTCCCACAAATATATCATCCACATCAACTAGCAGATGCCTCTCCAAGGACAGGCAGAGTCTTTTTCCTGTCAGATAGGCTATGGCATCCACAAAAATCAACTTATGCAGCCAAAACGACAGATTGTTGCCAAAAAGCACCCTCTGAATGCCGTCGTGAAGGCCAAGGTCCTGAACTACAGTGGCATGAAGGGCTCGGTGGGGGCCCAGGGGGGCCAGTGCTTCTGAGGACTTTGTGACTGCCAAAAGCACAGGTTCGTAGGTGCTGTGATTAGACTGAAAGACCGTCCAATCATCACCAGGGAGCGGGCCCTGCTCCACCTCATTGGGTTTGGTGATGTACAGTAATGGGGCCGCAGGGTTGATGTGGTAGTCCCGTAGGCCCAGGTTAGAGTGCAGGAAAAGCGGGAAGCCCTTCAGCTGTGCACTGAGCAAGGAGTTCTCATTGGCTTTGAAGAAGCCGATAATGCCTACGCCAAATTCGGCGCAATATTTATCTAGCAGGTCACGGTTCCATGCATCCAAGTTGACATACTTGAGAATGTTCTCATAAATGACCAGGGCGTAGCGACCAACATCATGCTCCATCAACGTAGGCATGTCGCCTTTGCTGGGTGCGATCTCAGTGTGGTAACGGAAGCGGCTGGACTCGAGGATAGCCACAATCTCTTGACCGAGCTGAGAGTAGATGCTCTCCACAAAGACCAGCACCACAGGCTCTGTTCGCGAGTTATCCACCACTTTAACCGTCCTCTGCCTTCCTGTGAAAGTTGGCAGAAAAAGAGGAGCCCGTTGCCCTCCTGCTGCAGCCGCGACAACCCCACCACAGTCACTGAAGGGCATAGGGGGCGCCTCTTTTATTTTAGGGCTGTTGCTGACATAGTAGGCTAGGTAAGCCATGGAAAGCAGGCAGAAGATGATGAGCGCCAGGATGAGGCGGTGGAGCTCGAGTTGCCTGACGCCCCGCACTAACTTCCACAGCCCCATGGCCACAGTGCGAAAGCGGGACTGGGGAAGAGAGGGGGGCAGAGGGGAGGCTGAGAGGATGACCGTTGCAGTGTTCGCAGCAAGAGGAGGACAACAGAGAGGAAAAGAAAAGGAAAAAGGGAAAAGGTTGAGCAGCAGACACCGGCACAAGCTTTGGGTCAGGAGTAGCCATTTATGCTAGGTCACCATGGCCCCCATAGTCCATGACGTGTATCTCCACTTTGATTGCTGCCTCTAGATCCAGTCCTCTAATGAGGTCAACCAGCTCTTTCGCCCCCACCACGCGTTCCCTGAGTGCACTCACTCTCGGCTGGCGTCTTGGGCCTGGGATAAGAGGATTGGGTTTCTTGATCTCTCTCGACACTCCACCACCACTCGACAAAGGATCAGCTTTTTCACCGCTGACTTCTTTTGCGTTGCTGTGCACTGAACTTTCAAATAAGCATGTGCTTCTCAGTGTAGAGGGCTCTTTGGGATCTTTTGGAGAGCTTTGAGGCTGGTGCTCCACTTGCCCCACTGGCCTCAGCAGCGGGTGCTCTGAGGGTGTTCACCACTGGGGCAGGATGGTGAACACTGCCCGCAGCAGAGGCCCAGCACTGACGGTACATCCACCATTGAGTCAGAACCTGAAAGGGAGAGAGAGGAGAGATCTGATCAGTTTAAACATCAAACACCTTTAAAGTGTGCATGAAACAGGGGAAGCAAGCATATCTTAAGCCTAGTGAATGACCAAATGCTGCACCACTCTTTATACTTCCAAGTGGCCATGTGATTTTGCTATTAGTGTGACTGTTGATGCGGATCACTACATTACCGTGGAGTCTTCTTTTTTTCCTCATGACTCCTAAAATAGTCCTGGAGCTCTTGTCCACCAGTAAGATAGCATTACAGGTGGGATAGAGAGATCACTGACCTTATGGATATGTGACTGGAACAGTTTTAAAAGGTGAACCTTGAACAGTAATTAGAGCATGGGAAGGCAGATGATGGGTATTCAAAACTGTGATTGGAACGCACTGTTTGTAAACTTGAGAATATCTTGAGTGTTCTCCATAGGAGAGAGCAAGTCAACAGTTAGATTGAGTTTAAGGTGCTGGAGACGGAAATCATCGGATTCCAGGCACACTTTCTCGTTCCTCTCCCCACCAAGAGAGCCTTTGTCAGCTTACAGCCAGCTATCAGTCTCTGACATGATCAATGCTAGCCATGCTGTAACTATAAATCAGGACGGGCACTTAAAGGATCGTTTTTCCCACAGATGGACAAGCATGGCCTGTGCTTTGGTCAAAGGCACCTTGTCTAGGATAGATGATAAGATAAGAGAGAGAAATAAAGGAAATGAAAAACATAGCATAAGGAATGAAAAGACACTAGAATAGAGAAACAGGCCTTTACTTCCACCCTCAAAGCCAATAACAAAATTCAGAGAATCCTAATTTGGTAATTCACCTGTCTAAAAGATGGCAAAGAATAATTACAAAAAAAAAAGAAAAAAAGAACGGTGACAAAGTGTTCAGCTGCATTAAATTTATCCAACTCAGAATGAACTCTACAGAAAAACACATCCTGATACGGAAACCCAGGTTATTATTAGCCTGGGAGCACTCTAACCTCACTGACCAGTTCTACATCAGTTCAAAACATACACACGAGCAAATGCAAGTGCACACAAAAACAGCAGGTTTCCATCACAACACATTACAATTCATGAGGTCATAAAGATACACTCAGATCAGTGTATCTAATTCAGCATTATATTATCTGCACGGTAAAGCAACAGGGCGACAGAGAGGAAACGGCAGCCCTGAATCATTGAGCAGAATGGTTTCACATGGCATGTGCTGCTGAAGCAGGGATGAAATTACTACTGAGCATTTCTCATCTCAGGAGAATAGCTTTCACATTTGAGTCAGAGAATGCAATCATGAACTGTTCAGAGCTGAACTCGACCAGGAAATGATCAGGATGTCCATGCATATCTTGTGTTTATTACACTACTCTTGTAAGGAAACAAACATGCTTACAGAGTAATGGTAAACATGAGCACAGGAGGAAATAAGATGAGGGAGTGTGACTTAAGCCGGGTGCACACGGTGTTTATTTTGGCCATGATTTGGTCGTCTGAGACAAATTTTGAAAATCCTAAGAGATTCCTCTGATCCTAGGCTAAAATCTTTAGTCTTTAATCATTAGTTTGACATGTTCACCGACAGCTGATTAATGTTGCGATCAAATTTTACCCTTCCACAAAATTCTGGCAGTGTCAGAAGATTTGGAGCACAGTCCTACAGTGTGACTTCTCATACAACCGTCAAATTCACTTGTTTTTCAAGACAAGCCATGATCAAAATCAACGCTAGAGATTTCTTTTCAGTCCCACGTGTAATGCAGCTCAGTCACCGAACTTGTATGGATTGATGATGTAAAACTCCAAACAAGTTATGTGCGTCCGTTTTTAACGCGTCTTGACTGTCGTACAGTCTGACATAAATGACAGCTGAGATCCCACAGTGTGACATGAGGATCATGTTCGTACAGTCTGACAAGCAACAATCGTAAAGGACTTATAAATCGCACAGTGTGCACCCGGAAGAGAATACAAGTACAAGTAGTAATAAAAGAGATAAGGGAAAAGCAAGAGAGGCAGCAGAAAGTCACTGCTAACTAATAAGACTCCACTGATGTCTTGAAGAAGAGGAGTATGCATGTTTGAGAGTATTACATTTTCCCTCATAATGATACATTTTTAAGGATGCTGGGTTTAAATATTTCTAATATGCTTATTTGGTGCTCAATTATTATTAATTATTATGTGCTCAATTATTAATAATGGTTCTTATAAATTTTGAAAAAGTTTTTGCTGCTTAACCTTTTTGTGGAAGCAGTCTCTTTTTTTTTTTTTTTTAGGATTTTTTGATTAATAAAAAGTTCAGAAGAACAGGATTTATTTGAAATAGAAATCTTTAGCTACATTATAAATGTAATGAATCCTTGCTGAATAAAATGCATTATTATTATTTTAAATGTCTTACCTACCCAAAACTTTTGAATGGTAGAGTATGACTGTTTCCGCAAAAACATTAATTTGCTGCAAAAACGGGTTTTAACATTGATAAGAACTGTTTCTTTACCAAATTAACATATCAGAATGATTTCTGAAGGATTATGTAACACAGAAGACTGGAGTAATGGCTGCTGAAAATTCAGCTTTCCCATCACAGGAATAAATTACATTTTAAAATATATTAAAATAGAAAACAGATTTTTAATAATATTTTACATTATTAATTTTTTTTTTTTTTTTTTTTAAATGCAGCATTGGCAAGCATACAAGTTATTTCAAAATCACAAATGTTTCATTATTCCAAACTACCTGTCAAAAGTATTACAGTTATGAATTATTAAAAACGTGTGTGTGTGTATATATACACATATGAAAGAGAAACATGAAAATAGATTAATATAAAAATAATAATAAATTAATATTATAGTAAAATAGTTATGTCTACTAGCAGCAATTTAAATTATGTTGGTATGAATATGTACTCCTGAAGTGAGACACATGGAAATGAAGAGAATAATTCTTCTGTAATTAGCAACAAAATGGAAAGTCTTGCTTTAATATCTTGTGACACAGATTTTACTGGAAATACAGAATGGTGTTAATGGGGCAGAATGAGGACAAAATGAAGGAGTGAGTAAATGTGAGACCATGTGTGAGAGCAAGAAAAATGACTTTAGACAGGCGTGAACAGGTGCATACGGATGTTGTCACCTTAAAGATATGCCACACAGAGGCACATACCCAAAGACACACATTCACAAAAATATGGGAGATAAGTTTCCTGTGCTAATTTGTCTACTGAAAAGTTTCCAGTGCCAAGTTGTATACTGAAAGTTAGGGGTGGGCAATATACCAGTAAACAAGATTAACCGGTAGAGATTTTGGGCTATCGTCTCTATTGCGGTTACGCTCATGTGATTTTGCTGTGCTGTGCGATCACGGAAGCTTATCATTTGCATGCATTCTTAAGTGATTTTAAACCCATGAAGCACAGTAAGAAGCAAAAGAAAACTCATTTTGCTATATGTGTCAGAGATGAAGCCGCTGCAAATAGTATTGAACTGAATGCTTTTTGCTGCCTAATTGGGTTTGAACAATTAAATACACATATCTGTGTATTGAAATGAACGTCTTTGCAAGTAAACACAGTCATTTATGTATTAAGTAAACAAACAGTTGAGAAAGAAAACAAACAAGTATACTGGATCCGTGCATTCGGTCTTAAAGTGATAGCATCCATTTTTCAGGTAGGTCTATTTCATTTGTGTCTTTGTTCTATTGTAGTTTTTTTCCATATATGCTTGCAATTAGTTTCTTTGTTCTTTCATCTTCAGTAAGCTTGAGGAGTTTTTTCTTTTTTCTTTTACTTAGGTTAGTATTAGTGTTTTGTGATATTGAAAATGGTGTCAAGGATTATGAAATTACAATGGTATCAAAAATGTTGATCTCATAAAAACAAATTTAAACACATTTAAAGTGATATATATCGTTATCGTAAAATAAAAAAACCTCATATTGTGATATAAGATTTTAGTCATATTGCCCACCCCTACTGAAAGTGAAGCAAAATCACTTAATTAGAACAGTACGTTAAGTGTACATCGTAACATTACCAACCAGGAGGGAACTAGTTCCTGTGCTGCTGTATAAATTACCCTGCAAGACTGCCATGGCTCATTGACCCATGACAAATACGACCTCCAATCACAACCCATATTGGCTGAGCTTTTATGAGGGCCATGTGGGGTCTCATCACTTCAGTTTCTTTCTGCTCCAACTGAATTACGCCATAACTCAATTTACCTTTGTCGTGTATTTTGATCGCTAACAGAAATCAGATACAAACTCAATCAAACCACCAGCTGTAAAGTAAATGCATTTGCACCACTTTATCAATACCAAACATTTTTACATTTTCACAAATATATAAATAAAGCAAGCTAGCTAAGGCTGTGTGAGTGGTACTGCCAAGGCACTGCTACACAGTTGCTAAGTTGTTTTTCGAGTGGCATTTTAACATATTGCTATGTGGTTGCTAGGGTGTTCTGGGTGTTTGTTTAATGACCCAAGTCAAAAGAGTTCACCTCAAAGTCTCTGTTGTGGTCCATATAGCTTCAATGGATGTCTATAGGATTTACTCACCTATATTATCATCAGCCAAGTGAAAAGTCTGCTGGTTTCATTCATTTCCTTAGCACAAATGGTGCAAGATGTTACACACCAAATTTTAATACTTGTGGTTAGGGGTCTGTTTCAACCTCTAAACCCAAGTATGAGCAAATAGTGATGCTTGCCTTGGCAAACAGCCCTAATTAGCCTACAGGACTCATGGTGCAGTGTGCAAAGTGACCAGCAGGGGGCTTCCACACACAATAGCCAGAGAATTAAGGTCTCTGGGCAAAGTGGAGGAGGGGGCTATCATTAGGCCCCAAGGTCATGCTGTATTTCAGCCACAGGTGTGCAGGCCTCTGGGCATCATGGGCGTCTTGCCTGTACAAACACACACAAACACACACAAACACACACAAACACACACAAACACACACACACACACACACACACACACACACACACACACAAACACACACAAACACACACAAACACACACAAACACACACAAACACACACAAACACACACACACACACACACACACACACACACGAAAACCAGACTGCTTCAATCAATACTAAGTAAAAAAAAAAAAAAAAAGAGCACTTTAAACTGCTACTATGTGTGGAGAAATTTAATGAGCCTGCAGCTTACCTGCTACATCCAATTTTTTAAGTGAAAAAATATAGAGTGCTTCTTCTACAATAACAAAACGCTTCAATAGCAGAAAAAAATCTTTAGATGGATTCAATCCTGTGGGGCAATTAACATGCAAATTATTTATAGAATTTACAAGCTGTGGGGGACGGTGGAAAAAAAGCTCAGCTTATTTTTAATCAAAGGAAATGTTTTACAAACAGCTGGAGAGTGTGGCTTAATCTGAGCTATAATTTTGAATCCCTGGATTCGAGACTACTGCAGGGTGACAATAACAAAGCTCACCCTCTGAACCACAAATGTTTGGGATAAAGAGATGAAGAGGGACCATGTGAGGACCCTCTCCTCAGCCTATCTGCCCCAGCAACCCCAGGGTCAAGCCCTCCCTACCCAAACACCACAATGCTGACCGTCAAATTCCACAGACCACTGTGCGATTATTCACCATGAATAACACACCAAAACAGACTCAACTCTAGTGCATGAAACACAGGCAGAACAAAAACCAAAGAAGAAAGGACAAAACTCCCCCCACCATTTGTCTTCTTCATGGCATTTCTGATTTCAGCTGAGAGTGGAAAAACAGAAAAAGAAATCAGAAAACGAAAAGTCAGTTCCATTTTAATCTTCCTGCAAGCTGAACTCTGTCTATCAAGTCTATGAATTTTTTCTCAGTGTGGACGAAGATAAAAACACTTTGCTGCTTTTCATCCCATTCAGACTTCAATTGGGCATGTGAAGTGTGGCTAAACTACGTCTTTAAAGTGTTTATTTTACCCGTCCATTTCTCAGAGTGCTATGTGAGAATGAGGGCGGCGGTGCTGATAAAGCTCTGCTTTTGAGAACATCGGCTTCTCTCTTTCTGCCTCTCTGAAAATAGTGCAAAAACAGAATGTATAATGAGTGACTGAAAAGGAATTACCCAAACTAAGCTGATTTACTGATGTGAGTAGCATGCTGAAGAGCTCCGGCTGGGTTCACTGTCGCTGACCGCTGATCTCCTGATAATTCTAGCAGCGCAGTCTCTGTTAATTGTGGGATTACAGGACAGCAATTAACGAGCCAGACTTAACTGGAGAGGACAAAGAGACTAAATAACTAACACAACTGGGACTTAAATCAGGAGTCCCCAAATCTGGGTCGCCGTTTTTATGAGAGCTGCCATCTTAGAATAGGATGCAATGTCTTTTGGCGACAGTCAGAGCAAAAATCAGAATTGACCTTACGAAAGCAATTGCTTTACAAGGGTGGATACTCTGTTCATCAAACAAAATGATGTTGCGAGTCTGCTTACTTGCTGATGTAACTGATGATTTTAGAATAAATTACTTCAAATGCAGTGTATCATGGTGCAAAAAAAAAAAAAAAAAAAAAAAAAAAATCAGGTTATGTTGAAACACTAAATATAACAACAGTAGAAAATGAGAAAATAGTGAAATTACAAGGGGAAATTTACCCAAGTGTCAAGAAGTCAAGCAGTCCAAATCAAATATGCAAACCTACAAATGTTTTGCTTTTGGACATAAATTTGTAGTGTAGTTGTTCATGCAGTCTACCACAAAGACTTATCAAACATTTGCATATTTGGAGATTACTGGCTGGTTTCAAGAACTGAATGGACAACTCCATTAGACTCTCTGGATACCTAGTATCTGAATTACATGTACCACAATAATACCTTTTTTTCCATAATGTTGGGAATAAAAAAAAGGAGGTCACAGGCAATTCAGTAAATCTGGCGGACAAGATGGCGAATAACAACCGGCAAATGACTTACCGGCTTATCAGATTTGGCTGTCAGTAATTAAAATTTTTTTTGAAAAAAAATACAAAATTTAATTTCTTTGAATTTCAAATGATTTTGTGAATACCACACAAGCTTTGCTGAGGAAACAACTCCCCATGAGTGGCCACACAAGTGTGAGATTCATGACTCCTCATCTACACTTACTAATGTTCATTGTTAATTTAACATCAAAAGATTTTGAAAGACCAGATCTTGCTAGGAATGACAACAAGCATTGCAACAGTGTAATAGCTTGAGGGAAGCAGATAAAATGTTTCATTGCAGAGAGAAGGACAAAAAAAAAAAAAAAAAAAAAACTTCTATTAGCAGATTCCCACGCTGAAAAATATTGAGGGCTAATCTCTCTCATTACTGCAGAATAAATATTTAACGATTAAAAATGGCACCTCATTAGAGGGCCGATTTGTCATGAGAGTGTGCTGCAGTAGGCAGTCAGTCAGAGACGCCTCTCCCTCATTCTCTTGCAGGTGGCAGCCGTGATGTGCCCACTGGCATCAGGAAGGCCGTGTCAAAATATTTACATTGCTGGTGAGAATCATCCCTGCTAATCCAAGCTCTGGAGCGTCACCACAATACAGAAGTGCATGTGATCAAAGTCAGAGTATGTGTGTGAGTGAAAGAGTGTGCAGGCTCAGTGGCCACATGCTAACCGCGATGTGACTTGTAATTGCGAGTATTTCAGTTGGCCAATTTTGGTCTAGAGACATTCAGAGGGGTGGGAACTGAGAAAGCAGGAAAGCTACAGTGACAAGGATCAAGCTTAGGAGAGGCTGAGAGCATGCCTAAGCTCCATTTGCCTCGAGATCAAGTTGTTCCCATCCCACAGCACCACACACTGCTGTTTGGAGAATAAACCTTCCGCTCTTGCATGCTGCAGAGGCGAGCAAAGCCGGCCACCCACCATGTGTGCGTGTGTGGGATGGGGGACACGTGCCTGCTCCAAAGCCAGAATGGAGGAATCTGACCACCTGTCTGGCTTACCCTGTCCGCTGGATGACCTCCAGGCCTCCCTGACCTCATTAGTAAGTATGGTGTGAAAAAGGGTGTTCACGCTGACCACCATTTAATCCCTTGCGTCTGTATAGTAGTAGTACACTAGTAGGTGTTCCTAATAAAATGCTATATCCAATGGTATCAAGCAGGCAAGATAAAAAATAAAAATATAAAAAAACCTACCCAAAACCAATGACTTCTGGTCTTTCTTCATTGCAAATCGCTGCTAGTGTGAACATCCTTAAAAGACTAACTCAGAAAATATGATAGAGGCAGGCAAAGAGTGATAGGCCGAGCTGTGCATCATTATTGAGAAGTGAAGGATGAGCGTAGGAGGATAGAGAGAGAGAGAGAGTCCTGTTTACACAATTTAACTGTCTTGGCTGCCTCTCATATGGGAACACAGAGTTCTGAGTGTGCTGGTCAAAGTCTTAATCAAACCAAAAGAGAGGCAAGGTCATGGCTGGACATGTTACAGGCATGATTGAATAGTCTATTCCAACTACATCATCTGCTTGACTAACAGTTAGAATCTTCTCAATACAACAATACATGTATACATTTATTAAGGGGCCACAACTCAATAGTGTAAATAACTATCTACAGTACATCATGTCTTCTACAAATAACAGAAAGCAAGTACATTCTATGAATAAAAATGTTTTGCACACATTCAATTATATGTATAGTAAGGTGCAAAAGTCAGAAGCCACTACTGAATATGCTTCTATTTTGCATCTCGAACTGAACATAATTATTTTCAGTTTGTCCTGAAAGCACAGGCATGGTGGCAGATTTAGGACAGAGAGATTGCAGAGGTAGACTTTGACCTCACCTGCCCTTACACAACACCCACACACTTCTCCTCTCCTAACAGGTTAGAGGTCAGTGTGGTACACAGGAACACATATACTCCAAAAGACTAAATCCCATTTACAGGCTGCCATACTTCAGAAAACTCTATGGTATTGTGAATGTGGACTATAGCGCCAAGTTGATCAGAGCATTTTCCTATACAAATGTGTTATACACTTCTTATATATTGAGTTATGGAGAACCTGCCAAAAAACCTTTAATAATCTAAATGCTTTGTCCATTGGACAGTCTTGCCTTTTACTAAAACACACAAGTCTAGTGTTTTAACATGAGTAACTTGTAATACAATATCGCTAGACAAAGTATTTCAGTGAAAAAAGTGCAAAGAGTTTAAGCAGCAAGGGAATTAGACACAATCTATTGCACAAACTAACTAATGCTCAAAACAATGCATCCTGGCAGCAACATAATTGCTGTTGTTGGCATGTACCATTAACATTCAGATTGTTCTTTAATGCAATGTGGGGTCTAATATGCTAAGAGACGTTGTTTACTTCTCATTTCCAAAATATACATGCCTAAAATAAAAATGAAGAGCTTGTTGTTGTCTTTCCCTGAAGCTCTTCTGAAAAGTACGAAGTGAAACCACACCATCAAAACACTCAACAGAAGTTCCTCTCTACCCACTTCCAGTCAGAAGCTTCTAGAACTTCTTGAATAACCTTCAAATGTGAGTGAAGTGTCTTTTAACCAAGCACATCTCTGAGCAGAGGAGACCAGTCATCTTGAAAAGCCCTAAGAGTGGAATGCTTTTTCCTCCTATCTTTATGCTTTCTGATGTCTGGCGGTGTGCAGACGAGGCAGCAGGGGTGGAGGGCTGATGGCACTATGTCCCTTTGCAATGTCCATCCTCCTGGAGCGAAAGTAGGCAGGGTCGCTGAGGAGTTCACAGGAAGATCTGATCAAAGGCAGTTCCTGAAAGAGCTCTGCTGAAGGGAGCACACTTGCCTACAATTGCCATGGTGGCACTCAGCTGAAATCTGGTAGGGGGTCTTACTGGTGGCGGACATATAAAGTAACTGCCTTCCTACTTCTGTTACAAAAGCACTTTGCAAACATAGTCACGAAAACAGAGCTGAATATTTTTGATTTTCCAAGGCCCACACTGTCAGTGTTTGGAATTGATGACTGTATTTTCTCAAAATCTTATTATCACTTATTATTAAGGATGTGACTGAGAAAATTTTCCCACCGGTTAATCGACATGTGACAACACCGGTAATACCGGTAATACCGGTGTCACCAGGGGGTGGGGCGGGGCGTCCATCTCTTTTTCTTTCTTTTTTTTAATTGCTTATGAATGCCGGTGTGGCCGTGTGCATTTTACTTTCACTTTCAAATTAGTGGCACTTGTTCGAATGGTGGCCTATTCTTCTCATTGAAAAACAAGTACAATGACAAACTCGCTTATAATAAACAGAGAACGTTTATTAACAAAACGAATAAGAATACACCATGCTTGGCCTAATCTAAAATAACAACACAACGTTTATATAAAAAAAACGGAAAAATCAATAAATATGGAACAGAACGTTTAAGTTCTTTAGTCAAGAGCAGGGAGAAATTCTCTCTTACCTTTGTTCTTTGATTAACATTGATGACACTAAGATCTGCCTCTGCTGCACACGATGCGGATCTGACACGCATCCCATTTTCTCACAAATTTTATGTTCATTTAAGACTGCTCTTATGAGGACCCTCTACAAAAAAGACATTTTGGCATAATTTGTGCGTTATGGTTCATTCAAGCGCGGAAGAAAACTCGATACTGGCGTGCGTTGTGTGTGTGTGTGTGTGTGTCTCATAGGCAGGACATTCACAGACAGCGCATTCTTGTCACGCTTGTATGGTTTAAAAGCATTTGCATGAATAAGAGCTTGATCATATAACGCAGAAAAACGGATAGTGCGTTAATTGTGTTAAATATTTTTAATGCGTTAAACTGAAAAAATCTGCCTCTGTGCCACGGGCAAGTGATGAAACCAGTGTTGCGACTGAACACCGGTAACACCGACTACAAGCCTACTTATTATCATAAACTATTTAGGAAAAAAAATTATTTAGGGAAGCACCAAAATTAGAACTATGGATGATAATGATTTAAAATAATTTAAATAATTAAAAACATACAAAAAGTGATACAATGGCTCATCTGACGCATGTACATAATCAATCCCCTCACCTAACTTGCTATAACCTTGAGTAATGCGTGTAACCATAGTGACAATAACAATAATAAATACTTCAAATTGCATCTTTAATGATTAAATATTTGATTCTTATTGGCATTTCGGCCCACTGCGTTCACCCTTTCAGAGTTGCTGTGAAAAACACTGTTTGTGTCTATGTAACAAGAATTAAACGCTCTCTTAAAAATCGACTGCGACTCCTAAAATGTAAGACTGTTTCCTTGATCACAGAATGCAATCGTAACTCTTTTCACTAATGCATTCAATTACATGCTTAATAAATGCTTCCTGCTGTGAAAAGAGAGAAAGCAGAGACTGTGCAGAAAGGTGTGTGTTTCAGAGTATGTTTGTGTTAAGTATAAATAGAGAGAAGGAAAAAAAAAAAATCAATATATTCGTAGCAAGATGTCATAGTGGCCAATCACGGCCAGCTCCTGTCACCAGTGTCATCATGACACGGGTATTTAGAGCTTTCTAATTGGTCACTCTGTGCAAAGGCATTGAGAGAGGCAAAATGACAACTGACAATAGATCCACTCTCGCTGTCAAGTTACACATCCACAAACCGCCCACATCCTCTACCCAAGGTGCTACAGTTATACGGTGCAAAAAAAAAAAAAAAAACCTTGCTTGAAACTCTTAGCTCCCTTTGGCTTCAATACGATGGCATGCTGTCACAGCTGGCCAATCAGTGGCAAACGCTGCCTCTGTGAACTCTTCATTTGTGTGAGTAGGCGTGAGAAAAAGCAACGGGGGGCGTATGTGTGTATCTGAGAGCGACCTTGCTTGCTTTCTCTACTCTTTATTGTCATTCTGTTTTTCTGGCCCAGGGTTTAGGACCCTCCTACATCCACCACAAAAACCAGAGTGCCTCTTTGCTCCAATTAAAATTTCTTTGGCACAACTTCTCTGCAGTTATCTTTTCACTTTGTATCTGTCTGAGGAAGATTCTTGCCAGTACCCTCCATTCATGCTGTGATCAATCCCACCATGCACACAAAAGTCCTGGAGGACCCCACAAGCACAAACTTGCCTTTAAACTCTGTCTCTTTCTCTCACGCCACACAAATAGAGGCAGACATCATTATACAATTGAGGAGATGTGCATGCAAGGCCCCTCTGAATAATGAATCTTTCCTTACAGGGAGATCTGAATTAGACTAATCATACTGTAACGGTCCTTTAGAGCAACATTTCGCTGACAGAGCCCTCAAAAGGAGGTAACACCTCTCCCTCACGCTGGGTTTCAATGTCTAGGTGAGGAAGGTATCTCCGGAGGTACGCTCAGTCGGTAAGGTGCTTGCTTAATTGGCACAGAGCAGGAAGGAGGACAGGAGAGGAGAGAACGGGGCGGGGGTAAGGTTCAGGGGCCACGATTCTCTTCCTGGCAGAGCTGATGGTACTACTGGGACCACACACACACACATACACATACACATACGGACACACAGGGGAGCAGGCTTTTGTTGAGCATTGTCACTGTGCTGCTTCACGGAGCAGAACACTGAAGCATTCTCCCTCTCTCTCGCTCTCTCTTAAACACTCAGAATACAGAGGTTGCAAAATAATGACAATCATTCAAGTACACTAACATGCCCACTCGCAAGAGTATGCCTGCATTTACACACATTTATACACCCACACAAACAGCAAAATGGCAAGATCACCACACACACACACAATGAGCATGTTGGAATCTCCATGAACATCTCTACAGTTGTAACCCATACGGATATGCAGATAGAGCTCAGGGGTGCACAAAAAATGATTTCTGCATAAATTGGTCATAAAATGTGATCTGATCTTCAGTTAGGTCAAGACAATAATTGAAAACAGTCTGCGTAAACAGATAAAACATAAAAAGAGACATTTTTATGCCTTTAACGAACTGTACACATTCACAGTGCAGTTTGGAAAAGTACAGTATGTGAATCTCTAGGCTAATTACTTTCCTGAAAGCTAATTGGAGTCATCTAACCTATTCAAATAATAAAACAAATTAACAACTGTTAGTCACATACTTTCTCCGGCAACTGTAATGAAAATGTAATGGTGGAAAAATTAAGGGTATAGTTCACCCAAAAAAAAAAAAAAAACCCTCATGTTATTCCAAACCCATAAGACTTTCGTCCATCTTTGAAAGCAAAATGAAGATATTTAATGAAACCTGAGAGATTTCTTTCACAGTCCATTCGACCAAAAAAAAATCCAGATATTAAAATTATTTAATTTATCTAGATTTAATTTAGGCTTTTGGTTCACATAAACATTGATCAATGCACATATATAGAGCACATCATGTATGGAAAACAGAAAATGATTGCTTTAAGCAACATACTTGCTTGAAGCACAAGAACAAACTTCACTGGTTTTTGAGCTTCTGTGTTCATTTAATTACTTTTACACTGTCTTTATGAATTTTTGGTGGAATGGACTTTCAATGGAGGGACAGATCTTTCAAGTTTCATTAAAAATATCTTTATTTGTGTTTCATAGATGAACGAAACGTCTTATGGGTCTGGAACGACAAGGGTAAGTAATTGATGACAGAATTGTGACGTAGGCTTATTGATAGAAACTGAGTATCAATAAACAGCTGCTGAAATATGAAATTGTTGTATTTTGTGATACAAACACTTCTGAAGTAAACCAGCTATTTTCATTGGCGCAAGTGACAATTAATTTGGCTAAAGTATCATTACATCGAGTCACTTGCAAACAAGTAACCAGAATGAAAGATGCTAAGCAACAATAACCATTCTTATTCATTATTTAAATGACTATTTTTGGATCACAAATTGGAAATGTTTAAATCTATTAAAAAGCAAAACACAGAGGAAAAAAATGACTAAAAAGTGGTTTTCATGAATCCAGAGTAAAAAGGCATTTCGGAATATTAAGAATCAGTCTCAAATCAGATCATTTAAATGAAGATTGTATTTACAAATATATCTATTTTACACAGTTCTACATTGCAGTGAAATAAAACTCCCTTCATCCCCTCAGGCTCAACTTCTATAATCTAAACTTAAATCAAATCAGTGCCAAGGGAGGGGGAAAATGACAGCTCTCCAATTGGCTAAGAGAGTCATCGATCACAACGGCCCATGTCATTAATGTGACAGAGCTGCGTTCAGCAATTCAGCTCATATTCTGTTCGAGCAGAGTTCAGAAGGGGATGAGGAGCACATCGAGCGCCCGTTGCACAATACACCCAATTCTATACAGTAATGCTCTCATCTCTCTCTCTATCTGCTCTCCAATCAATGCCATTCATGTCAAACAATTCTTTTATACTCCATTCAATAGATGGGTTATTGGCATTACTCATAGTGTAGACAAAGAGACTAAGTATATGACGAACAACAGCAGTCAGCTCTCAGTGTCTACTCATACAGTTACATAAAGTCTTTTTTATTGTGCTAAGTCATTCTCATTATTTGAGATCCAGAGCCTATACCCACGGGTTGTCAGTGACACATTTATTAAAAAAAAAAAAAATAAAAATGACGCGGAGTGAATAAGATCTTGGAACAGAGCGGCAGCTGATGACAGAGGTTGACAAATAAGCACACTGATGCAATCTCAACTGAGCAAACAATATCAAATCAAGATAGTTTTACACAGGCATCATAATATTTTAGTCCTTTTGTGCCTCTCTTATAAAACGCAGACCCTAGACATGCAGATAGCTGAGAGTTAATGGGAAGCCAGCTGCATATTTTCACTGACAGAGATGTGCAGGATTAGGGGTGGGTGATGTGGCAAAAAAAAAAAAAAAATTGACATTGACTTCCCTGTATATATTATATATACACTGATTCTTATTAAAGCTAGTGAAATTATTCAGTAAAGAGCAGTAAGTGATTTTCTGTCTTTTCTTTTTTTTATTAACATTAATGGCAAGCGGAAGCAGGTATATTAGGCTGCTGTCATTGTAAGAGCATGCACATATCTAATATTGAGAGACACATCCGATTTTTCTCCCAACTGTTTATATTCACTTAAGACAGACTGTGTTTATGTAAACTTTGTGTGCATTTGACAGTTTAAGCGCAATAAGATGAGAAAGAACTTGGTTAAGTACTCACACGCTGTGTGACAGGTTTTTAGTGTACGTGCACTTATACAATGTTTAACCGCAAGGCTTTACAACACATACAAATAATAAACTTTCGTGATTGCGAAGAACCACAATGTCACGTGAGCATAACCCTACCGCTGTGTTGCTAAACATGTGATGTGAATGTATGTCGCGTTACAGTATGTTGGGATGCGGGCACCGCACTTGAACTGCAACTGACAGAATGTGCACTGTAGCATAATACTACGATATTTCTTCAAAAGCAGATCATGGAGGCATTTTAATTGTTCATGATCTAAAATTGTGATATCGCTCATCCCTATGCTAGAGAACAACATCAAAGACCCGGAGAGCTTGTATTCTCTATGGAGGTCTGGCCCATAACCTGTGCATGTGAAGTGTGCAAGTGTGCATGTGCTTTCAGCAGCATTTGCTTGAGAGAGACAAGCAAATGTTCAAGGTTACACTATTACATAAAATCTCCTCTTGATTCTTGGGTCAATTACTTTTAAATTTGACCAGCTCAAGAGGTGCACTGAGTACACAATTCAAACACATGGATACTTAGTAGATTCAAAGAAAAGCTTAGTTTGGCTAAGTGAAATGTGACTTTCCAAGCGTTTCTGCGGATCAGTCACAGTGAGGTTTGGATAGCTGCTCTGCAGGACTGGCAGCAAACACTTGAGTGAGTTTCATTCACCGTAGTGGAATTAAGACTGTTACCATGCCGACAAGCCGCTCGGAAGTGAGAGATGAAGACTGTTTTGATATAGGGTGCTAATGAATAATGATGATAAATTGATGATAAAAATGAGTGCTGTACAAGGTTCACACTATTACTTCTGCATCAGATTTGTATAATAAGAGGAAAAAAATAAGTTTAATAGGCTGGGGTGAAACAATTGCATAAAATAAAAAAAATAAAGGTTTTAAATTTAAAAGTTTAAAGTTCGTAACAATAGCTGCAACAATAGCTGGAAATATAATAATTTAACTCCATGAAATCTTGAAATACACAAATATTCCTAAACAAAAACTGGCATGTGGTGATTTATAATTTTCAAACCATTTTAACTTAAGACTATCACAAATTACTGTGATAGACCAATTTAATGTTAGTCAGCTGATAACTTTACCATGGGATACATTTTATTAGCAGAAATCACAACAGCAATGTTCAATGACACAGAAAATTTAATTCTTATACTAGGTCATCCATATTGTTGAAGCATAGAAAACCATACCACTCACAAAACAGAATGATCGAACAAACAAAAAAATTCAGGCCAATTACAAATAACTGATGGTTTTGAAGTCTTTAAACATATGCATTCCTACAAAGAAGTAAATTCTGGATGATTTCATAGTTTAGTTCAAAGAACAAGCAACGAAAACAACACTTACTTCCTGCAGCTGCAGCTGGTCATAAGAGAGCTTGATAAATCAGTCAGTGTTAGTTGATTCGTCCTGGGTGGATGTGTGTGAATCTCAGCGTGTGTTCAGACACCTGTAATGAGGACAGAGAGGACATGCGGTGAAGGTTTGATAGATGACTCCTGCGCAGTTGCGTCACTTTTGCAGTCAATATTTGCACTCTCTCATTTGAGAGCTGTCTCAGACGGTCCACTTTTCTCTCCTAGACTATGATCTGAACACAGCTGAAGCACTTTGTGTGTGCTGATGTACATGTATTGACAAACCATGCCGAGATAAGAACACACCCCTTGACCAATTACAGACCGTCCACTTATACCCATACACTGATAGGAGAGAGGTCCAGGAAAAAACCTACAAGAGGTGAATCAAGTGTAAAAGGTAAAGCCTTTCAATAACTCTCTGATGGGAGATTTGAATTATTCCAATCTATTAGGGATTTAAGCATAAAAGCTCTTTTGGCAATTGTTTTATTAGCACGAGGAACCAAGAAAGAAATCTGAGCGGAACGCCTAACTTGGTAATTTAAAGAAAAAGGTACAAAATTGTGTTGCAAATAAGTGGGATAGTTAAAATTAATACATTTAAATATAAATTGAAGCCAATGAATATGCCCCTTCTTACATGCAGAGATGACCATTGGAGTGCATATAATACTGATAATAATCCAACAAAAAAAAGTAAAGTTTTTCAGTAAAGTTTTGTTTTTTGTCTCGCATCTGTTTTTTCTTCATCCTTGGTGGAGTGTGCCGACTCTTCTGATATGATGCACTATTTGGATATTTTTGTCTACGCACCTCATTTGGACTCGTTTGAAGGCGCGGTGAGTTCCTGACTACTCTTCAATCACTATGCAGTTTGAAAAACATCATCACCATAATCAAGGGACGGAAATATAAGTTGAGAAATTTCTTTCTTTCTTCTTATAGTTTCTTGCAAACACTATATGAACAACAATTTTGAGATCAATGCAAAACATTAATTCCAACGCTGACACGTAAAACATGATTAATTTGTGATTTAAATAAAAATTAGGGCTTTTCACACTGCGCTTAACCCTGGGTTATCGACGTTCTAAACCGTGCTTTTAACCCCGGGTAAAGAAACGTTTCACACCTGTAATTTAGAAGCGGGGTTAGCACTGCTTTTTACCTGGGGTTATGAAACCCTGCTCCGGAGTAAGCACCGCTTTTGCTGTGTTAACTCTGAATTGCAGTGCCAAACTTGTACAGTGTGAAATGATGCGGTGTTAGAATGTTACAGCTAGACGCTTGGCAACAGACAACCAATCGCGGGCCTTAATATTTACATGCTTTGGACAGAAACACTTCATTCTTACCTTTATAGTCCAAAATGTCCATTCAGTATAAACTCTATAGTACAGTCGGCAATATGAGGATGCGCAATAAGCTATGTAAGCAGGTCGCATACTCGATGACACTGACACTGACACCGCAAATATGCAAATAAGAACATTAACCCAGGATTTAGGAATGTACAATGTGAAACATCAGCTTATGAATACCCAGAATTAATTGTTAACCCGAGGTAAATTATGAGCAGTGTGAAACGTGAAGCAAGATAACCCAGGATTCCATTTACCCAGGGTTTAGAATAACCCGGGGTTAACTATTTCAAGTGTGAAAAGCCCTATTGAGAATCAAGCCATACACAAAGATATTTAATAGTATAAACTTTATGCAGAGGAGTACCATTTTTATATGATACAGCACAAGAACCAATTTTGGATTCAAGTTTCTGTTTGGAATCAAAAATTATAATATAGGACTTTTTTTTTTTTATTAAGCAAAAACTAGTTGTTGGTTAGATGACTAGTCGACTATCCTGACACATAAACACAGGTAATTCTAAGTGACACACTCATCTCTCACATACACTGGACCCAAAAAGAAATATATACATAATTCTTATGACGAGAAATAAAATTATAAAATTATTTACAAAATAAAGATTTAAGATCTGTCAATCAGGTCTGGCTTCCAAAAACAAGTAGACCTCATGGTGATCTTCACAACAACCAGCATGCATCTGCTGTCTGAGAGTGCATTTCTGCTGGAGCTTTATTCTTTGGCTAGTAATGCACGACAGGAGGCAGAGAGAGAAAACAAGGACACGTGGAGAGAGTGATACTGTGAAAAAGTGTGTGTGTGTGTGTGTGTGTGAGAGAGAGAGAGAGAGGGGGGGGGGGGGGGGGGGGAAGGTGGGCAGAAAAGACAACAGAGGAAGTATACAGGAAGAAGCCTTTGTTTTTGCTGATGCAGATTGAGAGTTTAATGTTTAATAAATCTCAGAAAGATGCAGAAGATCTCTCAGAGGACCACCAAAGAAACCTTAACCAGGATGTCAACTAACAACACGCCTTCACATGGGAGTAGAGATGGGTCACAATGTCGACTAATTGTCTAAACGACTGCCTAGTTGATTAGTTTATTCAGATTTTTTTCTTTGTGGTATTTTTAGTGCCTTTAATTAGCATTCTGACAGCATGCTGTATTGTTGCACTGAAAACCCTCTTGGAAATGTTGTATCTTTAAATTCATCTAATTTAAAGCACCATGGCTATAGCCATAAACATTCAGACTGGCTGTCTTTGGTTGTTGTGTTGCATCTCACGATGTTTGAGTGTCCCACCATGAACAATGCAAGACAAAGTGCTGTAGAAGTTAAAAATAGTCTTAAAATGTGCCTCAAAACATTATTCTGTGCCACTGAATATAGCTGTTGTATGTAAACTTTCACCTTAATAAACAAGTCAGAGCTCAGGCAAACCTAAAACCAGACCAGGTTAGTTGGTTAGTCATTTAGACAATCCAACAACTAGTTGATTTGAATGGAATTTGTAGTTCAGCATATTTCCAACATGGACATGGACAAATAACAATCTGATTTTAAACATGAGGGACGTCATTGACCCAACCACAAAAACAACAACATTTAAATCAAACAAAACAATTACAAATACGACATGTTAAACAGCACTCAACTCGAGACTCTCTCTCTCTCTCTCTCTCACACACACACACACACAAAAAAAAACAACCTCTGCACAGTGTCAAGGTCCCAGTAAGAGCCATGTTCCACTCTCCACTGACTAATTCAATATTGATAAAGAAACTAAACAAAGCATGACTATCAGCGCTGGAGGATTCCCAGTACCAACAGTGAACAATCTCTCAACTCTACCCCTCCCTCTACACGACTCTTCTCCCCATATATATCACTGTTTCTTCCACATTCCTTGGCTTTCCCCAGTTATATTAAACAGACTTAGGCTATTTTCAGATTATCATACTACCTAGTCTCAGCCTCAGACGTCACACCTATGGACCGTTGGCTGAACGTCTGATGCATATGGAACACTTATCTGGAAACACTTCAGGCGTATCAAAGTCATCATCTGGTTGGTTGAATTCTACAGGATGTCCGGGAGATGTGTGTGTCGCGTTCTTTAATGGTCCGCCTGGAGACAAATGCTAAACCCCCTCGTAGAAGAACGCGTCACGTTTACAACTGTGTCAACGAGCACTTACCAGGATCAACTAAACACTGGATTTTCAAAGGTATGTGAAGTTCGCGGCTCCATTGTTGCAGTAAAAATAACGTTCTTAAATGAATAATTTATTAGATGGACACCGGCCTGTTATTGTAGGGACATCGACTTTTATTTTCATGACCCTAAACATGACGCGGAACAAAATTAACTGTGAATGGTTGCGTTACATGTCAGTCAAACGCCCTCTTGGGCGGTTCTTGGCCAATAAAAGCTGCGATAGAGTCCAGACCTTCCACCGTCAGTCTGAAGGTCTGGCTATGCGAGACTACATACTACACAATTTTTAAAGTATATAACAGTATGAAGTGGGAATTCTTTTAGGACCATAATTTCAAGAATTGTGAAATTTTCAAGACAATTCATGATATATTCTCTCAAACATATCTAATTAATACGCTCATTGTTTTCCCCCCTGTATTACAGTAAAAATACAAAAAAAATACAGTTATTGTTGTGAAGTCAGTAAATAAATACTATGATTTATAAAAAAAAATTAAAAATATTTAAAAATGTCTTCCATTCCAGTAATTAAAATGTCACCCACAGTGATGCTGTCTACGCTGGATGAGGCATGGCATGACATGACATGACAACAAATTCCCAGAGGTAAATTGATGCCCTGTTCACTTTCTGATGTACTTCAAGTGCTCACACTACTTCTGATACAAAAGACAAATGAATTTGCAATTGTCACTTTTTTTGCATCCAGTGTAGGCACGGTTAGTGTTTAAGACATTTCAACCAGAAACTGAATTGAAAATGCAATTTTCTCTGCTTTTATAACTGGACACAAATTTACTGAATTAAACAATCATATATTGACATCATGTGACAAACATAATTGAGAGAGAACAATATCCTGTTCATTTAAATGTTTATCATTGTATAATACTGTTTCACACACAAAAACCCTATCATATTTAATCTGTGCGGTATGCAGCACGCTAGTATTCCATTCTGAACAGTTGGACTCCTCTATCTACACATCTACCTTTGCCATAACCCACCTCTACACAGAGCCTTCTCATCTCAGTGTGACAGAACGGTCTATAGTTCATGCAGGGTGCTAATTGATTAGCTAAAATCTCTTAGCTTGAAGACAATGTGCTGATTGGCTGAGTGTTTGACAGCAATGGAGACCCTTATATCAGTCTGTAACAGCTCTGCATCAGGCAGGAACAACTCCATCTACCCCCTCATTATGCAGTTTTCCACTGACTGCCAGTTTGCACATGCAAAAGCACACAAAGGCCCACAGAGATCTAAAATGACCTTTCAAAGAAACCCAGCTCTCATTTCTCCATCACTTCACCATCAAAACAGCAGCAACAGCAAGTGTGTGACAGGGTGGTTGGGATGGGATGTGTAACAGCGTATGGATGGCTGTGACTCATTGCTCTGGCAAGGAATTGTGAGAATATGCAACGTCGACAACGATCCATATCCAGTGGAAGATTAGAAAATGATCATACTGAAGATTGTGCAGGGCTGCACTACTGTGGCAATGATCATGGCCAAGTTTCACAAATAAAAGATGAGTGGAGGGAGGAGCGATGTAATAAATTAAACACACTTTTGAGATGACATTTCATAAGCCAAAGCATTGCACGGGTGAGAACGACACTGAGCAAGGGGCGCAGCATAACATGACTGCCAATCTGGTGACAGCGAATGGCTTAATTATACCTGAAACCAAGCCACGAGAAAAGAGAGACGTAGAAGAGAGCAACAGAGTTATCACAAATCTTATCATAAATCAGCTCTGTGTTTCAGGGTGAAAGTAGGGACAATAAAGCCCACTCAGAAAACACTTTAAATTCATCAGTGTGATATGTGAAAGTGAAAGAAACGATTTGTTTAAATCCTATAATAAAAAGGCTGATAGAAAGGCATCACTACGGGACAGATATGGCTGATGAAGCCCTCTCACAGATCCCTGAAGAACCACTCAACCTCTCTCTCTAAAGGCATTTCATCATCTCGGCTATGCAGAGGAGATAAAGCAGAGATGCGAACCTGTTGTCATATAATCTCCTTATCCTGACAAATACAGTCACTCTCTTCAGCATTGGACACAGCTTTTACACATACTGTATCTGCCTCCAAGACATACAACAGCACATAAGTCAAAATGTAGATCCATTCATCCATTCTCCAAACCGCTTGTCCTGTGTAAGGTTGAAGGCAAACCTTTGAACGGTACTTTATATAAAGCATTAGTAAACATGTTAAATGAAGTACTACATTCTAAATGGCAGATGAAAACATTGGTAAAAATATTTTTATAATTGAGCACGCAAGAGGCAGAGTCTGTAGGCAGAGATTCCATGTGAGCCTGTACCTGCTCCTCTGCTGACTCTTAGGGGCCGTTCACATACCACATCTTTTGCACGCGCAAATTCGTTATTTCAAATATAGGTGCGTGGCAAGTATGCTCATAATAGAAGCGACACGCTTGTTTTTTTCCAGGCGCGCCTATGCCGCGGCGAGATGAAAGCATCTCAACTTTTCAGAATGCGGCAAGCGCACCGCAGGTCATGTGACAAGAACCAACTGATCAGTTTTGGCCTTTCCATAACAACATCGAAAGCTCAGCCAAACAGCTGATCATAGTTGTACAGGGCGGGTTTTTATTTATCATCTCCATAAATATATCTAGTAGTAAACCTAATGCAAGGGCTAGAAATCAGGTTATCCTTTGCTGATACTTCCTCGTCATCATGGAGAGTGTAGTTCGTGGTTGCACAGCAACGACAGACACCACGGGAGCGCAAGTGTTTGTGGAAATGAGGAGAAAACGGTGGAAATGAGGAGAAAACGGTGCAGCCGCACTTTCCATGCATTTTTAGACACGACATATGAACGGCCCCTTATGCTGTTATGTCGTCTCAGCTGCAGAGCTTGATGTTTGATAAAACAAAGATCCCTGCTCATAAAAAAAAAAAAAAAAAAAAAAAAAAAAAAAATTACATTTAGTCCCTATGGAACATTAAAAAATGTTAATCGCATGAGTTTTACTGTTGGAGGCAGGGAGCTGTTTTTTAATCTATGCCAAGGAGAAAACAACCTCTGTTGTCACCTAAGTCGTCTGTGTCCAACTGCCAGAAATCTAAATGTGCAAATAGATTTTATAGGTCTCAATAAATTCTGAAAAGTATCAAGAAAAAAAAAAAAAAAAAAAAAGGTTGTTTAGAGCCTTCAACTGGAACAAGACCAGAATTATATATATATATATATATTTTTTTTTTTTTCCCCAGAGATGTTTGGAGCTTATCAGAGAATTCATATGAGATATGCAAGTAGGTTCTGGACAATTTAGCTAAAATTATTTGGATAGAGACACACTTCCTTACAATAAATCCAACAAGTACAATTTTTCAAGTACAAAAGTCTGGAGAGTTCAACCAAAATTCTGTTGTACACATGACGTGTGCATATGACATTTTATGAGAAAATAATCTCTTCTGTTATGTTACATGGAAGAAAGAAAATCATACAGGTTTCGAATTACATGCATTAACAATGACAATTTTCTCTTAGCATGTATTATCCTTTTAAGGTTTGTGGATCTCACAACTACTTAAATAACTAGGTTTCCACGGAGGCTATTCATAAATACCTTGCTTAAGGGCACTGCAGCACAACCATGGGTCATAAAGCAGCTTGACCCTTGTGTAGGTGGGGAATGACAGTGAAACAAGGAATGAGCATCAGTGTTGTGTTGCAGGAATTCATCATTCTGCAAGGAGCAGTAAAATGTACTGTTAAGTTTAAGAGATTAAGTAAAAAGCACAGTCAGATTGAGTCATTCCTGTCTATATCTCTCTATATATCTCATTATATCTATATCTATATCTGAAGTGTTGTTTTTTTTTTTTTTTATCAGAAGAACCATCATTTCTACAGTCTTTCAAGCCAATTACATTCACAATTTAATTTAAATAAGAATCTTGTTAAAATAAAAGGCATGTTTCATGCTAGGGATGTGACAGTGACGATTGATCATGAAAACAATAATCGCCGTGACTTTAAAAGTCGTGACCTTTTTTTTTTTACTTTCCTTTTATTGTGGCATTTGGGCAGTACCTGAGGTATGACTGGTTAATGTTAGAACAGCATGCCATCCAGACTGGCAAAATAAAGTCAAACTATGGATCTGAAAGCATGCAGTGATGCATGTTATCACTTTGATCATGAATATACAGTTAAGTGCAAGATGTGCAGCACCAATCTGCCATATACATAACATTATAAGTAGAACACTATTGTAATAGAATGTTGCAAATTCTTTGTGGCTTATCAGCTCGTGTTTCAGCAATGTTCTTCCAGGAAGAGCGCATCCACAAAGGGAATTACACATTCAGACAAGCCCGTCAAGTTCATGTGCGCATTCACGCAGATGTAATTTGTAATATTACTTTTGTATATATATATATATATATATACACACACACACACACACATATACATATATATATATTAAAAAGTTATTTTTCATATTGGAACTGTTGAAAATACACAACAAAGTAAGTTCATCCACATATGTGACAGCCTCAGAACTTGGAACTAGAATTCATCGCTCCCAAAATGAATTAAACGGGGCATCTTGTTAATGCTATAAATTAATTATGTCTCCTTTTGTCATTACCAATTAAAGAGTATCTGGTGCCACCGCACGGTTAAAATAAAAACAACACATTTGCCGAGTACATTGGAATTGACTACAACTACCCAGGGGCGTCGCTATACTGCAAACATTCAAATAGCAATCGTGGTTTTAGAATCAAAACTAGCAATGCCAGATTCAAGAATTAATCATTCTTGGTCAAACAGCTTTTAAAAACTCTTCATGATTCAGTTTTGGGGACTGTAACAGAAATTTGCCGTCATGTGAGAACAAACAACGGCAACAGTCATCTTCTTAATCTCCTCAAGTAAATGATTACATTTCGATGGCTTACGTTTCTTACCCACCACAGAAACCACCACATGTTCATCAATGCCATCCAAATTATTCATTTTTCTGTTTTTGTCACAAAGTAGATGAGGAAAACTAGGATGCCAGGTGTATTCAGTACGTGGAATGGTGCGCTGTGATTGGTTGAGTGGATATATATATTCTGCAGAGAAGGGAAAGTGGTGTTTGTCGCGGTTTGGAAAGAAAGGGAGAAAACATGACAGAATAACACGGCGGATATCGCATTTAGAGTCACATTAAAAATTGACTTTTCAATACTGACCAGATACAATACTGATTTTGCAAAGAACTACATTTTTTATTGTTTCTAAATTTAAATTTAAACTAAATTTAAATTTTTTGGAACCAAATTCTTCATATATAGCGGTGTTATTTTTCTAGTCATGTTTTCATATTTTGATTTCATTTCATTTTTATTTGTCAAAATTAATTTTCCGAAACAGTATTTTACTTTCATGGCCCGTCTCAGAGTACTTTTAAGATCAGTACTCGAAATGAACAACATGATCTTTAGAAAGTTACCTTCATTCATGTCATAGATCCATTCATCCCCCCCCCCCATATAAAGACAGAAATGTTCATCAAACAGCCATGACGACAATGGATGACCCTAGACCTTCTGACCGTCCCTCATCTTTATCTGCCTCCTTTGACCTGCCCTTTCATCCCAAAACATTCCATTAACTGCAGTTCTCCCATTAGAGACCGCCAGAACCCCGCTTAAATCAATGCTTTGCTCAGGAGTCTAGCAGCGCTCCAGATCCACTGCCACATTCCCGTGTGACTCAAAGCGACTTAATGACTTTATTCCAGCGCTGCTCTCCCAATCACCCAACTGGTATTTTTAGAGTGGTGAGTGCTTGCACGTTGTCTGTGACTCTGCTTTAATTTGCAGACAGGATATAAACAAAAAAGGTCAGCTGAGGAACTGGAGATAGTGATGTTCATTGAACCATGGAGGGAAAGGGAAGGGAGAAACAATAGCAGAGAGAGTAGAAGGCAGAATCCCGCACACTCTTTCTGAGACATGATACCAAATGCTTGCCTATGCCATCCACAGCTCTTCCTAAACTCTCCAGGGCAGGTAGAAGAGAGAGCGAGAACACATATCAGAGGAACTGAGACTAATGGGCAGCTCAAGTCAGCTGTGCAGGTAGAAAAGATGCTCCCACTTTTCTCAAACAATTTTTTGCTGTGTCTCTCGGGATTGGGCAGAGCTATTGATCTGACAGGATCGGTTTGGTTATGGGGTGATAAAAGAACAGGGGGCGAAAAAAAACATTTAGCCATGATGGATGGTTCTTTTAAACCTATGAACAAAGAAGCTATATGTTAAGACATAAAACAGTGCTAAAATGTAAATAGCAAATGTCACCTTGTCAATGACACCTTGGTCAAGGTTGGACACTGGAGAGGCTGAATAGTGTTAATTCACAAAGAGGAGGGGGGGAAAAAAATACATGAATTTACTCTATAGGCACTTTTAATGTCACAAAGAGAATACAAACTAAAATATATGAAGGTTATATGAAGGTCACATTAAAACAATTCTTTACCATGCCTTCATTTATATTTATTTTATTTTTTTATTTTATTTTTATTTTTTTTAAATATTCAATACTATTTTAAAATCTTAAATACGTGCAAGTGAAAGTGTTTTGTCATTTAAAACCCTTTATAATGATCATGTTAGTTGATCTATAATGCGCGATGGGTGCCACCATGTTAGTATGCTCCGCAATTCAGAGAATCATATCGGTCGGATTTACATCACATAAATTCATCTACTTCTCCCAAAATACATGAAAATAAGTGTCTGGTGAACTCAAAGAAAAATAGAGTAAACTATATAGTTACCTATACAATGAATATCTGATATGAAAACACAGTCAAATTATAATTGAAAGGATTATTATTGCCACTTTCACTGACAGTGTGTTTTTAACAAACATTAAATTTATTTTTTGCTAGGACTTAAGTGTATTTAAATGTCTGAAACCTAAAATAAACATTATGTAAAAACACTGAAAAGTTGTGATATGTGACAAGCGCTGAGCAAGTCCATCTCTGTAAAACATGTTTGAATTTAGCAGTTGATCACGTGATGCACTGAATATTTAAATCGACAGCTCAGGCATTTAAGTGGCACTTAAATGAGGCACCAAAATCTGCGTTCTGATTCTGTCCAGTACATAGCGGTCATATATTGGTTTCGGTACCCAACCCTACACAGGACGTTGTATGTTCTAAAAGTCCACAGGACCAAAAGTGTAATGTTTTAAGCACATTTCACACTGACTAAACATCCAAACACTGTATGCATCACCATATAGGCTACTCACACCTGCAAGTTGTAGAGCTTGCATTTCCTCTATCTGGTTTTGGCTCATTCACCACGTTCACATTTTATGTTCACGTTCTCACACACACACACACGATATATATATATCATGCCAAAAGAGGTCATTCAGAGGAAAGAGACCAGAGATGGATCACAGATCAGAGGAAGAAAAAGGGGAAGAAAGAGAGGGCAAGCGAGAAGGGATAGAGCAATGAGGAGAGGGAAACAGAGATAAATAAAGGTGGAAGGTTCCAGGCACAACTGTCGGTGACATTGACAAGGCCAACCAGGCGTGGTGTCCAGAGGCGGTGGGACAGGAGAGCTGAGAAATGTGTGCTCCACACCACTGCGCCAGGGGCAAAACACAGACACTACTCATCCAAAGAAAGACCAAATTACACACACAAACACACACACACACACACACACACACACACACACACACACACACACACACACACACACACACAAACGGTAAGTCTTAATGAGATCCAAAGAATGGCCTTCTAAGGTTTTTTATTATTGGAAGTCACCTGAATTCCACTTCCAAGTCAGACCTCAGCGTTTTGGGAGCTGAGGAGCAGAGTTAATATCCATCTCACCAGATAAACAAGAGAAGGCAAAGCGCAATACCCTGAGACTCGGCTAATGGTGGGTTTGGCTTTGAGCCTTTGAGGATTCTCTGTCTGACTGAAATTTGACCCAATAAACCAACAAGGACAATAAGCACCTCTCCAAGCCCCTCATTAGATAAGGTGGAGGTCTGTCTCTAATGCCAAATTAACAACCCTAGTCCCATTCCAAAAGCACAGATTCTATTTGCCCTGAGGCCATTTTGCCAATGTGGCCCGTTACTGCTCATAATCGGCATCTGGGAGAGATAAGAGCTCCATGTAAAGGCTGGAGGCGGCGATCTGATGGCGCGAGCGTCTGACGGGGCGGGAGACTAATCCAGTCCCATGCTGCGACAGGCCCCGACTAATCACAGGCAGCTGGATTAAACCAAAGACCAGACGCAGGCACTCGAGAGGACTAAGCAATGGGAGGTGAGCCCAAGAGACGAAGGATTACCTGATGGAAATATTCATGGAGGTTTTTACTCCCTGCTGTCTTTCTTCGTTGGTTTCTGCAAGCGCCAAATGTTGGGTCCCCAAGGGCAGTGTCTTTAAAGGCAGATTAATGATAATCCAAGTTAATGCAAGGGGGAAAGCTCACTCTGAGATATGCCTGTGTGCTCTAAACCTACACGAGCAACCAGAGAGAAAAGCGTGTATTATTGCTAATGGTTATTACAGCGCCTTTTTCATGGTAAAAAGGGCAAATTTTACCATAATATAACAAATAAATAACTAATCTAATGTGTATAATATGATAATTACACTGTGAATGTCAAGATGCACCTCTAATGTTATGTTGTACGTTCTGATATATCGAGATACTCTTCTATTTTACGATTTTGCACAGGAGCTAGGCAACAAATTGTCTGGTAATAACTGGCTGCGCTTCAAAAGGGCAGCAGCAAACAGGGTCAAAACTGGAATTGTTTGAACTTTAAGCATCACATTACAACGCTTGACCTGAGCACAACACGGTGCCGGGGGTAATGCTGTAGCTAAATGCAATAGGGAATGTCGAGACGAAATGCTGACATTTTTTAAATGAGAAGCAGCACTGCTGTTGTGTGTTTGTGCAAACACAAAATTGCACAAAGTGAAGAAAAATAAGAACAACACATCTCTAAATAAACTAGATTTGGGAAAAAGGGAGTGCTCAAGGCAGCAAAAGAGTAGTGCTAATGTTCTAGGTTAAGATGAGGTTTTAGGTTTTGGTTTAGAGTATATGTGCTGCATTAGAGCTGCTTTGACAAGCACCACATCTCGCTTTGTCAGTTGGAGAGCAATAACCTAATTTTTATAGTGAATACAAATACAAATTTGGCACTCAAACAGGTAGGTAGGTGGGGGTTTCCACCTGCTGGACACCCCTCTGAGGTTGCACCCCAACACAGCATACCCAATTTTTGTACCCGTATTCTGGCTTGTCCATGTACTACGAGTATCAACACATAACACATGATACCATTTTCAAGTCAAAATTCAAAATGTAAAATCTGCAGTAAAATTGTACAGATGCAAAAAAACATTCAAAATTCAATATGCAAATAAACAAGAAAGACCATTCGAAATTTAAAAGACCAAACAACATTTTTTAAATATTTTATATAAATCTAAACAGCAGATAAATAGTAGTAAAACAGTAATAAATCTAAAAATAAAATAAGTCATAGGTAGCAGTAATTTTAGTGTTCACCTAATACAATAGAGGGACAAACAATTTTGAATGTCCCAATCTTTGGGCTCAAATCTCTTACTACTATCTCTCTCTCTACCTCCTTTATTCTTTCTCCATCTCTCTCTCTCTCTCTGTCAGAGGCAAGGGTGGTTGTTCACTTCGAACGCGCTTAATGGGTTAAATGCACCACGCTGCTTTGCTCCTCTCTAATGCAGTGCAGCTCAGGAGACGAGACTTCCCGCTGAGAAATCTCTGAGCCGGAGAGAACATGTTGACTCACTGCTACATTAGACACACTTGCAAGAGCGCAAACACATGGGCGCGCACACACACAAAAAAAGAGCTTTTCCGTTGACGCATCCCACTTACAAACACTTTGATTCCACTGAACAGAGATCAAGATGACACCCGGAGCCAAAATTTATGGAACATACTGATTAAAGACTGACAACTTGTTATTCAGAAGAAAACTGTGAGTGACTCTGAGCTTCAAAAGGAAAATAACAATAGATTTCTGTCCCCCAAACTTCAGTGAAGTTTGTGTCATTTCCTCCCTTAGCTGTCGCTCTCTCTTCAGGAGGCGACTGAGCTCTCTGTGTGGAGGTAATGGTGCGGCAGTTGAGACGCAGCGGTTCAATGTGTCAGATCGCATCAGGGTAGAAGCATTACCCTGCAGCAAGACACACTCAGAGGAAGCTGTGCTCAGCTCACACACAAATTTGAAATGATGGGATTAAGCAATGAAGCTCTGGCTCATGAGAAGAGGATGAGACGGTCACTGATGCTTATTGACAGCCTGAATATTTTCTCTAAATGCTTATTTCTAATATTCGAGAATAAGGCAAAGCACAGAAAAAAAGGCAGCTTTGGATAGGACGGGTTAAACATGAAGGTAATGACTGAGTAACATTTACTCTTCCTTGCCTGATTCAAACTCACTGGAGTGTCAGCCGTGTAGACATGCTTAATTCATGGTCCTTGTGGAGATATACAGTCACACACACTGGGGTTTGGCCCCTCTTGTCTCATTAAACCACACAATGGGAATGAAGCAGAGGCACAGAGACAACTCACACGGACACACAAAACATGAACACATGGAGTTCTGTAATCAAAGCCACATCCATGGATTAAAAACACTAAAAAGCATGAAAAAGGTAAAACTAGTGGGTAAAAAAAAAAAAAAGACAGTACTGATATTGTTAAAACGAAACATTCTAAAACTAAAATGAAAACTACTAAAAATAGTTTTCATTAACTGAAATAAAACTGACAATATAAATACAAATATTAGATGAAAAATAGAAATGTTGCTTTGGAAACTAACCAAAATAACATATATGTTTAAGTTGAAGTACTAAAATTAAACCTAAAACTGAAATAAAAACTAAAGCAAATAGAAATATAAAAAAAAAAAAATAATGAAAAAAGCCAATAAAAATTACAAAAATTAAAATTAAAAAATTAAAATATAAAATATTTATGTGTGCAACATTTTAATGCTTCGTCAGCGCAAAGCCCAGGGAATAAGCCATTTTAAGGGGAACATTACTGCTAAAAATCACTCCAGGGTACTGAGAGGTTCGCTTCTGAAAAAAAATCCCACAATCCACCATAAAACAATTGAACATGAGCTACTCAATATATGCCTTTACGGGAAATGTTATGTTTTCTTCACTCTCTCAAGACAACAGAAATGGAGGACGAATGCATATTTCATGATGGCACATTTTTTAATAGCTACGATGAAGACACATGATAATGATATCAGAATGACATCAGTCCTGATGTGATATACAGTGATGCTGCTTAAAGATGTTTTAATGCACAACCACATAATCATGTCACAGGAAATTGAATCATCAGTGTGCTAATGTTTAGTGGATCAAGGTCTCCACATACTGCCACGTACATTTACCACATACTGATTGCCATCATAAAGAACTAGTCGGTGAAATGAGACACAGTAACTGTCTCTCCTCATTACAGAAGGCAGAATCAATACAGCCGTGTGAATGTTTTACACAAGGACTGTTATCAGCGCATAATAACCGCTGCCGACTCATGAGCAGATCAGCCCATCTCTTCAAGCTCATATCACCACATTTACAGCAGCACATTTATATTCATGCACTAGGCCAATTTGCTTTTGCCTTGAATTAAATTTGCTCTTAATTTCCATTTGCGAACCTGCTATTTTAGGAGCGTTGCTTGAGCATTTCCTGTTTGATTGTAAACCGTCTGCCATCTTTTCTTGCTCCAATTAGGCCGGTGAGAGTCGAGTCATGCCGGATGAGGAATCCTATTACTTTAGAGACCAGAGGAGGAAGGAAATAGAACAGTGATTGAGTGTTTGGCATTCACAGCCAAACACATTGAGATGTTCCCGTGGAGGGAGATAATTCAAACTGTGACACTGAAGGAGGAAGCAGGAGAGATAGAGATAGAGAGATACAGGAATGGGGGCTGACTATGTACAGATCTGACATGCCGTTCAAATCGTTTAAGATATCTGGCTCTTTCTGAGGCGGTCACTCAAATTAGGCTCAAAGCTTGAGCTAGATTTCTTTTCCTTCACCTTTAGATAGACAATGTGAAGCTATAGCCACTTTCACTCATACAGTCTGACGACTACGATATAATGACGACATCTCTCATGTGTCAACAAGGTCTGTTTTCGAAATGCCAGTAGTACAACAGGTCTATGACAAAATTGCCAGAAAAGAAAAACAGTTTGAGCACATACTGAGTTTGGACACTCTGATGTAGGAGTCTACTACTGTCAAAGAGGTTGAGCCAATCACAAAGTTGTGACAAAAATGTTCCACTACATGTAGCTGTAAGCCTGTGACATGAGAACAAAACACTGATTATTTTGTGGGAAGAAACTTTAAAATTGTACAGACACTGAAAAGAAAGAACTCGTGTCAAGTAATTTCTTCATCTGCTTAGACGGAAAGATTACTGGAACGGTTTGAGATTATTTTACTATTTGACACAGTTTGGGTTAGGGTTTTTAACACATTTTGATGTTGATATGTGAACGGTAGCAATACAGACAACAGACAGACAGACATATTTAAAAAAACAGATATTTATGGGCATTTTTTTTTTTTTTTAAAGAAATGAAATCCTGCACCCTATCAAGGATGCATCCAATCGATGCATTCAAGTTAGTGTAAGGACTTTCATAATGTTAAAAATAATGTTTCTATTTTAAATAAATACTATTCTTTTGAACTCTATATTAATTAAAACATCCTGAAAAAATGTATTTGTTTTAGGGGTGTAACGATACCCTCATGTCACGATTCGATACATATCATGATACTGAACTCACAATATGATATTTCAATACTCCAAGACATATGGTAAAAGTTTTCCAAAAAATGTACTGTTGATTAAAATGCTAATTTCGGTATTACATTGGGGATGGAAATGAATAGGCTTGGGCTTGGTGCTGGTAACCTAATGCACCGGACAATGGTGACACCAGAATAAAAATATTCATGATTCTGAAAATGAAAATACAGAATTATTTTAGACGAAAATTGCACTTGCACTCTGTCACTGACTAGATATATTTAAAATAATGTAAGCCACTTTTTACTGGTAACATAAGACATTTGTCATTTTCAGGACCCACAAATATTCCCCCATTGCATTATTATACATTAAACTACTATATATAATGTTGAATATAATGTAGTACTGACACAAACTCTGTAAACTTGAATTTTTTCCTCACAAAGTATTTTTAATTTTGGGTTAACTATAGACAATACATATTGTCACTATCCACGATATATATTGTTGCATTTTTGTATTGCAATATATTGTGATATTGTAATATTTTTGTGAAAACTAATTAGGGGTGTAGTAATATATCGTTTACTACACCCCCTAATTAGTTTCCACAAAAATATTAAGCAACAATGTTTTCAAAATTTATAAGAAATATTTCTTTAGCACCAAATCGGCATATTAGATCATGGAAGGATCATGTGACACTGAAATTAAATATCTAAAAATAAAAGTTATTTAAAATTGTAGTAATATTTGACAATGTTTTTACTGGGTTTTTTTTTTTTTTTTTAGTTTTTTTCCCCCCATAAAGTTGAGCACAAGTTAAGCCTTGTTAAGCATAAGTGACTTCTTTCAAAAACATAAAAAAAAAAAAAAAATCTTACAGAATTCAAAATTTTGAATGTTAGGGTACATTTAAACAACTCTACCTAACCGTAAGTTAAGTCTCCTAATGACCACAGGAAGCATCTTGCCTAGAAGCGGGTGATTTCCCGAAGCTAAAGGTCAACGTCTACTCGGCAGTACTACAATAAAATCACTCTGTTTGTTTTATACAATTCAGAGGGACTCCCATGCTGGGGGGAAAAAAACAAACAAACAAACAAACAAACAAAAAAAAAAAACCTGAACAAGCACACAAAAATATCAATACAAGGACCAATGCATTATTGTGAGGAAAATCAATCACCATACTGTAAATTGAGTTGATGCAAAACGCTGCACTTGCAAAAAAAACTATCACACACATTAAAGGCCATCTGTAGCAACAACAAGGAAATGGGGAGATAGTTGTGATGTGTTTCCACACCATTCCCATAATTCATGAAGCAAATGCTCTGATTGTGTCAGGGAACATTAATTGGCCATTGTGGTGCTGTGAGCCATAACTAGAACAGAGGCCAGGACACCAGCGAGACTACACAATATCTATTGTTACATTATGTACAAGTGCAGAAGTGATGAAGATGTTGTTTCGATTGCCTTATGACCACAGAGAAAAGGGGGAGAGGAGGAGCTGGCAGTGATGAAGAGAGCTGCAGGGTTTTTTTGGCATTGCATTAACACTAATTAGGGTAGAATTGATTGAGAGGCGAACACCCTCTCTCATTATAGTACAGCCATTACTCTTAGAATGACAAGTGACAGTGTTTCAAATGAGACTGAGATAAGTCAATGCTGCTGCTGATAGCAGCATTGCTCAGAGGCGGCATGCAGCAGCCTAACAGACAGAGACTTATTAACAACAGCTACGGTACCTTGCACAGACTCTTGGCTTGTGTCCGAAACCTGAAAAAGGTTACAATACAATGAGGTTGGGATGCATCGAGATATGTCTGAATCCGATGATATTCCTAAACTGGGTACAAAATTAATCTAAAAAGTCATTGTGATTTTATTGCGCTTCACAAATGAATGTGACAAACATTAGAGAAAAAAGCAAACTGTTCTTTTAAAGAATTGTTTTATTATTTTAAAAAATTACTTGTTACTATAATTTTTAATAATATTATATAATTACTATATAAAATTATCATTTTCATTATATAAATATTATTATATAAATTATAATATTAATTGTGGTGGCAATTTTTAATCTAATAAATAGTGTATATATAAAAAACAACAACAAAAAAACAAAGGTCACTGTATACACATTTAATTTTTTTCCCCCTCATACATATTATGAAGGACCAAAAATCGTGAATATATAGATACAAATCTGAATATATAAATGTAAACTGTGAATATATAAATATAAATGTATAAATGTAAATCTGAATATATAAATGTAAATTGTGAATATATAAATATAAATGTATAAATGTAAATCTGAATATATTGTTATAAATCCAAATATAGTTATAATATATATATATATATATATATATATATATATATATATATATATATATATATATATATATATTTTCAGATTTACATTTATATATTCAAACTTATAAAAATATATATATTTTTTTTTTATTCACTTATTTATATATTTAGATTTACATTCACAATTATATAAAATAAAAATATATTAATATTAATAATATTAAAAGCAACATCTGCATCTTAAAACTGTGACACTTACTTTTTTTTTGCGTTAAAAAAAAAAAAAAAAAAATTGCACTTTGAAACCAGTTTTCAAAAGTTTGCATTTTCAGACCCCCAAAATGCCATTGTTGTGTAAATGAACAGTCAAAAGGCATAAGTTGAAAACATTTTTAGTTGTAAACTGTTGTGTAAACGACCCCTCAAATTACACCAAACAGAAAAATTCACCTGAATTTGCAAACTAAACAGACATTTCTAAAACCAATTCAGTTTCCTAGGCAGCAAGGCAGGTGCCTTTGGTTTCAGCCAAGACAGCCGTGATCTATCCTGCTCCTGAAGATCAACACTCCTGCAGAGTTTAGCTCCAGTCCTGCTGCAACGCACCTGTCTGTAATTTTAAAGTGAACCCAAAGACCTTGATTAGCTTGTTCAGGTGTGTTTGATTAGAGTTGGACCTGAACTCTGCGGGGAAGTAGACCTCCAGAAGCAAGTCTGAGCACCCCTGCGGTAACACAAATCAGCATCCTGCCTCTTAAGTGGTACAAAGCTGATTGTTGTTGAACTGCTCTCCGCCATAAAGGCCAGTAATTGGAGCATCTCTGCTTCTCCGGCGGAGCTGCAGTGAAGAAAGAGGTGTCTCATTAAAGGAGAGAGTGAGAGCAAAGACAGATGAGGAGCCGTTAGTGCAAACACGAGAGCGAACCTGCAACGTGCACCTTCTGACTTGATCAACCACCTAAAAAATGCCAGGCACGTACGCAGGCACACAGGCGTGTCCTGGTTTGGCCTGCAGTTAACGGCTCTAACAGAGCGTCTTCCCCTCTCCATCTGCTTGGGCGTCTTAGTGGCACTTGGCAGCAGATTCAGGACTCACCAAATCCCTACTAGCGACACCATTCACGTCCCAAACAATCGGTCTCGCTCACACTTGGCTGATATCAGACATATACACACGTATGCGGCTTAACACTTAAGGAGACTCAATGTTCGTACGTGAGTTCATGTTTATTTGTACAGCCTATTTCCCCCACACCAGTAGTTTCAGTTTCGTTTAAATAAATTTGTTTAGGCTTGGCGTTCATAATAAATTTTGCTTATAATGAATGCCACTATAATTTATGTTTGTTTTATACTTCAATTTTTTCAAGTTTTTTTTTTTTTTTTTTGTAAAGGTTTCATTTTATTTACTGCTATTTTGTATTATTTTGGAATTTAATAATAAAATGTGGTTTATTCATCAAAGTAACTTGTGTTTTTTTCTCTCAACAATGCAACTGAGACTCAATACAACTTATTTTCCAGAAAATATGGTACACAACTTCTGAGGTTTTACCATGCAGTAATAAGTATCATTATTATGCAGCTCTGTGGAATACCTGATTCTGATTGGTCAATCGCGCCATCCAGCGGTATGTTAATCAGCTTTTATATAACATAAAATGTATGTTATATAACACAGGCTCATCCGGGTTACTGAAGTCAGCAGCGCTAGACGCTTGCTAGGAACAGTTTTTCTTCGAAGTTTTGTGTTTTGTGAGGTAATCAGTTTCAGTTTCATCTCGGATTAATATCTCTTATCCCCAAAATTATTTATGTGGCGAAATGCTGATTAATAAGTGGGGTGACTGTACCGTATCCCTTAAATGTCCGTCTAGTTTGAACTTGCTGCACTAGCAACTGCTCTCTCCACGGAAGCTTTGCATTTAAAGAGCTAATAAAATATTTTGACTTGGATCGATATTTCGTGTCTAATTATTTACTTATGTGGCAAGTAGCTGTGTAATAAGTGGGATAATGTACATCCAGCCGGTTGTTAACTCAGAATAGCATCGGGGTCCTGATCACCCTGTCGGGGTTTATTCTGGATGTACATTATCCCTTACATATCAATTATCAAACTATATATATATATAAAAAAAAAAAAACTCCAAAATTAGTTGACCTCACTAATCACCTAGTCAATACTAATCAACTTTGTTTCTACTGCACTCCAATGCTCTGTGACATACAAGTATGAACCTACAATCTCTCCCACCATAACTCCCTTACAGTCCCTTATAAAGCCCTGCTCTGTTCTCTCAGCTGCAACTTATCTCTCACCAGCCCCACAACACAATGAACGACTGTCATTGCCAGTAAAACAACCTGCAGATCCTGATGACGATCATCAGCCTGCAGGCGAGAGAGCCAAAGAGAGAAAGAGATCAAATGAAGGAGAGATGTCAAGCTTTCAAAAACAATAACACCAAGGAAAGAGATATCAAATAAGATCGTATAACCCCGTATTTTCTCACACACAGTGAGATGGCACAAGAACACACCGTAAAGCACAGCACACACAAGACAGAAGACATGTAAAGGTCTGCAACAAAGCCACAGATGTAACCCAACTTGCAGCATGTGATCGTCAACACTTGGAAGACATGTTCGCCAGATGCTATGACAATGATTCAAACTTGTTTGACAACTAGCAGACCAGTTGTAAGGTGTGTGAACTGTGTCCAACAGCCAGTGAAATTGCTAGAGAATGGATAGGCAGTGGGGAAGTGGTAGGCCAAGTCCTCCAAACATTGGGCGCTTCTCAATACTCAAATTGATGCTTCCTCGTTTTCTTGCTCTTCCATCATCCGGCTCATGACCCGGAAACTGATTGAATTCAACCATCTTGAAAGACTTGAATCCATCCTGAATCTCAATTCTCTAATTGCCCCATGAGGAGGCGAGGAATGAGGAGCGAGGAAGCTTCCTGTGGAGTCATGAGCGAGGATCCTTCCCTCGCATCCTAAGGGGGTGGAGCTAATACGCAAGGAAAGGAAACGAGGATGCACAAATTAGAAATGAGAAGCACCTATCGTCTCCATATTTTTCAGCTCTTTCACATTTTGCGCAGAGCAAAAATGACAAGCTTTTTTAAGTTGATGTCAAGATGATGTCAACAATGCCAGTGACATTGAAAACACAACAGAAAATACACAACTTTTAAGTTGTGTGTGCAGGGCACTGAGCCTGTGTGCGCAAGTGTTCGCTTGGCCTAAAACAAAAATGCCTTACTAGAAAAGACCCTTGAGACACCTGTTAAAAGTAGTAATGGAAGCTAGGGGCCCATGATACTGATTGGGAGAAAAAGAGAGAGAAAACAACAGACTCTCTGGGGGTGGATATGGTGATACACACAGATAGACAGGCTGCTATATCAGCACACTATGTCTACTGCTAACAAGGACACACAGACAAGATGTGAGAGCACGACCACCACCACAAACAAAGGCACAGACAATCCTTCTTGTTTGATGGTGACTGAGAAGTGCATGCTCTAAGATCATCAAGTCTGGATAGGAATGCAACCGTCATTCTTCTTAAGGTTTGGGAATTCTTTATTCTAAAATGTCTGGAACTGAATGATGAATTACTGTGTTTGTGCAGTTCCGTTAGCTGTTCTAGAAGGTCTGAATTATTTCCTTTATGCGAACTGAACGCTGTACTAAAATGACAGCATTTCCTGCACCGCTGAATCTGTAGCTCCACTGCAAAAGAAATGATGTCTTAGCAGAGTCATCAGCTGGTAGTCTGAATTGAATATGATGACAAATACATAGTAAAAATAATACAGAGATAATAAACAACATGCAGTGTGTCATATCAGCCATCTGCACACAAAAACAAATACATAGTGTGATTAGATTTGTTAAATTACTTTTATGAGCTGGTTCTTATTAATGAATTAGTTAGAAAAGACTAGCAAATCAGTTACCTGTTAACTCACTCAGTAAAATGCAAATCATTACTTTAGTCATGTTCTACTCGAAATTAACCAAGTAGTTACTGTGTAGTCATATTTTAAATGTAGTTAAAAAAAAAAAAAAAAAAAAAAAAAATGATTCAGAATCATCAATTGGAATCTGAACCAGGTTTGTTTAATTCCTTACAAATCCCATCTCTATTCTTCATTCCAGAGCTGCAATCTCGAGGGTTGGTTTGCTTTCCATCTGTGTTTGAGATTCTGGGAGTGAACATTACTTTCTGACTCTGACTGACCATGTTCACTATTTGTTTATGACTGAATCTTCAACCAAACCATAATGCTTGAGGAATCAAGGCATGAGAAACATCTGCCAGCTTGTAGACAACCAATGTCAGCATTAACTGGGCTTCATTCCACTCTTGTTATAAACCTGATACTATTTACTGTGTTTACCCCTTCAACAAAAGCCCTGGTAAGACAGACAACTGCAGGAACCATCTCAGATAGCTGTGCTCCATCTATCTTTCCTTGAATGTGTCCCTTCTCCATTCTTTCCACTCCCCAGAGAAGCAATGACACTTCCTACACCCTCATTACCCATTACACCTCCTTCCTTTTCTCTCCGTCCTCACATATGCATTATGCTTCTCTCATTCCTCGGCTGCGTCATTACTCTACTCGTCCTTCTGGTGGAAACAGATCCTGAAAGTTCCTGTATGCGATTAAGCTGCAGGCACTCATTACGGATGGCTCTCGGCTTTCCAGCACAGGCGAGCGATCACTCAACCTCACATATCTGCTCTGTTTCGCTCTCGTTCTCTACATGCTCCATATGCTGCTCACACAAAGTAAAGAGTGAGTGAAGGAAAGTCAAGAAAGAAACGCAGCAAGTGGCCATATCATTCCTGCTAAACTTTAGACTGATCTGAAGTCAGAACAGCCATCTGTTGGGATCCCTGCACACTGAACAGAGCAGAAAACAGTGTTGAGATGTTTTGCCAATAACATCTTTGTATTATGCAAATGGAAGGCATCTGCTATAAGACGTGTCATTCTGTTTGATCATTCTTAGTCTACAGCAAAAAAACAAAAAGTTGAGCATGAATACCAAACACTGAAGTCATATTAGACTGGCGCACTGCTGAAATCCCCCCTTGAGCTTGATGTGGAGGAGAGGGAGTGCACTGGTGTTTGGTTACCCCCGCTGAGAGCAGCTGCTGGAGTGACAAGGTAAGGTAAAGCAGTGCTGTTAGTGTAAAGTTGCAATTGTAAAGCTGGTAGAAATATGGAGTTGCGCTGGTGTTAAGTTAAGCTGATGGAAAAACACAGGTTCAAATTGCAATGGCTTTAGATTCACATCTCAAGATCTGATCAGGTTACACTGTTTGAGAGGGGAGAAAAGTCAATGACGGTTGGCCTCTCTATAAATGACTCAGCAGTTCCCATTGTCGCTTTGTGCCTGTTGGTGTCTAAGTCAAACAGCATGCACCTCTACACACATTATTTTAGTTTTGTAGTGCCAGTAGAAACAGTGAAATTTGTAAAGATGCTTGAATACAACTTCTGTTGCACAACATCATTTTTTTTTTTTTTTTTTTTTTTAAATAATCATATGTTCTCCGAGGCTGCATTTTAAATCCAAAATACAGCATTTTTTGAAACAGAACACAAAACAGAAACAGAAATCTGTTGTAAGATAATGTATAAATGTCTTTACTGTCACTTTTGATCAATTTATTGCATCTTTGCTGAATAAAATTGATTTTTTTTCCAAAAATGTGAAACACCAAGTTGTGGATATGTTGATACACAAATGAGACTTAAAGTTACTACAGAGGGTGAAATTTTTGAGATGGTCCTCACTGCAGAACACGAGATCCAGGAGGCAAGGTTGGATCCAGATAAAACTCCTCCCACTTTACATATCCCTAAACCTACCCGTCTCCACCCCCTGGATCTTAACCTACCCATTCTCCACCCCTGGATCTGGATCCAACTCCTCCCACTTTAAATATCCCTAAACCCAAACTCCACCCCCTAGATCTTGTGTTCTGCAGTGAGGGGCTACTGAGATCTTCAATGAATAATGACATACGATTGAGACTCTTCACCACACAAAGCCAATTGAGTTTTTTCATCATACAAAGACGTGTGATGAGTACACTTTCATTTTGTTTGTGAACTACTCCTTTTTAAAGAAAAAGTCAAGTACAAAATAAAACAAGTGGGGTTGTGCAAACCCAAGTTGCTTGTCACTTGTTTGAAAGGTGTAGCAGAGAGCAGCTGGTGCACTGATTAAGTCTTGTAACGTCATGTCGTGAGTGTAAACCTGATGCAGTTATTGAGTGTCTGGATGAATTTTGTTGGACGTTTTCTTTCCCAGACTAGCACTGTTCACAGTCTCACTCAGAGCACCTGGAAACATGCCATCTCAGCTTTTCAGCAGCATGCAATCAACAACACCAAGTGTTTCTCGCTCACACACAAACATGCACACAATAGCCCCCTGATTTTCCTACCATTAACATACAGGCACCAGAGATGAAAACCAGTGTTAATTTGCCTCAATTTTCTTCAACGAAATTAACTGTTAACTGAAATAAAAAAATATATAAAAAAGTAAACTTATTTTATTTCATCTAGTTTCCAAGCTTTAGCTTAACCTGATGTACTAAAATAACAAACAGAAATAAAAAACTATATTGACATTTAAAAGTAAAAACTAAAAAACACAGAAAAAAATTACTAAAACTTATAACTAAAATTACAATGAAATTGTACAATTGAACTAAATTAGATTTTTTTTTTAGAAATCTTATGACATTTAGTCGACTAAAACAATTTCGATCACTAAAATATGACTAAAACTAAATCAAAATTTGCTGTCAAAATTAACACTGATGAAAACAATTTAAAAGTTTAAAATGTCCCCTTTCCTCAGGTCTGCTACATGCAATGAATACCATTTCCTATGCAAACAAACTCCAAAACACAGGCATGCACATACACACAAACTAACTAAGACTGATTCAGTTCACACCCCATGTCTGGTCTTTGCCAAAGGCCTCTTCCTGTCTCTGCAGTGATAGCTGAGGGAGAGAGCTGGGCAGTGGGTGACACTGACAAATGTCCAGCCTCAACCCCACAAAGTGAGAAAAAGGAAGAGAGAGAGAAAGAAGCATGACAGTTTCTTCACTGACAAGGCCATCTGCACTGTAGCAACCCTAGAGGCTTTGGTTCAGATGACTTCCTTTTCTTCCCCTCATTCTTTCTTCATCGCTGCTCTTAATTCTCAAGCATGCCAAGTACAAATTACCCCCTCATGCACAGTCAGAAGTAATGACAGCAGCAGTGAAAGTGATATGAATTCACCCTGGTGATGAGGTCTCGGTTCAGGTCAGCCGGCCAGCTGTCCGTCAGGCAATAGCCATCATGATGGGTTACCGTTAGTCTGGTGGTGGAGAAGTCGGTGCAGCCAGACCTGTAGGGCTCCATTAGTGCAAAGCTAATGAGACAGAACCTCAGCGGGCGGGGGTACACACTCATTAAGGCAGGATCATGGGCCTGTGCGGGGCAGGGAACTGGTGTGTGTGAGTGTGTGACTTATGACAAAGAGGTGTGATGGAATTTGTTGAAACTTCAGAGCTTTTCCATTAGAAAGAAACCAAGTATATATTGAACATTCAATGCATTTCTTAAACATCTGCAGGAGGTGTTGCCCAAAGTGGTCTAATTTACATAGAATGCAGAAAAACAATGGAAAAGACTGGCACGAACACAGCACAGCGTAAACTAGATGTTTAAAAAAAAAAATAATGTAGAAAAAAATGCAAGTGGTGCTTGCACCTGTAAAACATGGTGTCATGATGTCAAGCAGTTCTGGGTGGTTGCCAGGGTGTTGCTACCAGAGTTGGCTAAAATCCAGAATTAAAGAATTGTCTCCCTTCCAATTCATGAGTTAGAATATGAATTGGCAACTTATTGAAATTGGCCCAATTGCTGAATTTCAATTGGAATTGGAATGACTAGGAGAGGAAATTAATGAAGTACACAATTTGTAGAAATCCATCTATCTATCCATCTATATAAATAAATAAATATATAAATAAACATACACATACATTTTTTAGCTTTTTTTTAAATGGGGTAAACTATAATTATATACAAATTCAAAGAAATACACATCTTCACTGATGTATATAGCAATTGTATATTAGATCAGTCATTGATAATGGTGCAATTATCCCATATGCTGTGTGTATGACATTAATAGGTATTAAAAAAAAAAAAATTTATCTGACAAAAACTTTTATTAAAAACCACAATTACAGCAGTTATACAGTATGAATTTCATTCAATTTAATTAAGCTTATGTATGAGTATACTGTGCTACTGACTAAACTAAAAGGACCTCAATGAGTGTGACTTGATTAATATAGCCTGCCACTTGCGTGAACCCAGTCTGACCTAATCCAGGTTTCCTTCTCTCCAAGATCCACAAGAGCACAGCCAGCCATAACACAGCCTGAAAGGCTGATCAACGAAATGGACACCACCTGCTTAAATACAACGGGACCAAGAAGCCAAAGCACTATAGTCCCTTCTTTCCAAGGCTGAATGCAGGCAGGTGTCCAACTTGTCAAAACTACACGGTTCCTTGACCTGCACTTAAACAAAATAAACAGAGCCAACCTGCTCCATTAGGGCACAGCTGAGTGATGTCAGCGCTGGCACAGCCCCTGTGATGTAACACGGCACGCTAATAATCACAGCGAACAGAAAAGACAGAGCTGCTCTGGCCGTAAGGGACTGCGACAGACTGCGCTTTAGCCTGGCTCTTGCTTTGGATGCCATACAGAAAAGCCATTACCAAAGGAGCCATTTAACAACATCAATTAATCAATCAGAACAGGCGGGAAATTAATTTGGCGAGCGCCTCATCAAGGAGTGCAATTTTTGATACAGAATGCCTCATATTTCAGAATGGTGGTGAGGTATATATATATATATATATATATATATATATATATATATATATATATATATATATATATATATATATATATATATATATATATATATATATATATACACACACACACACACATATATACATACATATATACATATATATATATATATATATATATATATATATATATATATATATATATATATATATATATATATATATATATATATATATATATACACACACACATATATATATATATATATATATATATATATATATATATTAAAAAAAAAAAAAACACAGAAGGGGAAAGGGTCTCATTTGGATGGTGTCCCAGCTTCCAAAAATCTCACTTCATTAGCAAAAGTGGTAGAGAAACTAGCAAGGACTTTAAGTGAACTTTGAAACCGAAGCACCAACGATGGCAGCATACGAAATGATAAAGGACGCGAGCAGCTGTTCTCTACAAGACGTGTTGATTAGTGTATTTATATATTTCTAAACAATTCTAGGATGAGAGATTGCCAGGTCAATGCGGGACTGATTGTGTGCATACAGATTACCACAGCTGATTAGTAACAGGGCCTTATGTTGGTTTAAGACGACAAGAGACCAATATTGATGACAGGAAGTGCCCATCAATAACCAGACACCATGTCTCAGGTTCAGTTTCACTCCATCTGTCTCAAACCAGCCTTTAGTTTAGCTTCTTTTCCCCTCATTCACCCCATTACCTCCCATGTATCCTCAGGTGGCCCATGTGTGCGGAGCGGCAGTCTGTGTCTGCTTCCCCTCAGGACATGTTAGGGAGAGGAACAGAACTGTGGCTTTCATGCACACACTTTGGTACTCTCAGCAAGGCCCTGATCAATCGGATCAATGGAGGTGATCAGCGTTATGAGCTCTGATCAGCCCACATGGGGAACCGGCTAATCCAGTTAAGCCATTAGCAAGCCGGGACAGATGAGCCCGTTGGGCATTGAGCCCTGCTTATTAGCACAGTGCCTTATGGAGACAATAGAACACAGTCATGAATAAGGACCTATGATTTTGCATTGCAAAAAAAAAAAAAAAAAAAAAAAAAAAAAAAGAGTAAGGAAATCATAGAATTCAGTCATAAAAATGGAATGGAATGGAATGTCACGTCACTGGATTTGGAAAATTTCAAAAGTAGTGCTGTACACTTAATCAAATTGTGATTTGGACTAGTGTCTGTGAATATTAAAGTGAGAGAGAGAGACACACACACACACTATATTGCCAAAAGTATTGGGACACCCCTCCAAATCATTGAATTCAGGTGTTCCAATCACTTCCATGGCCAAAGGTGTGTAAAATCAAGCACCTAGGCATTCAGACTGCTTCTACAAACATTTGTGAAAGAATGGGTCGCTCTCAGGAGCTCAGTAAATTCAAGCGTGGTACCGTGATAGACTTATTGCACAGGTGGCAACCTATTTGTGAAGTTTCCTCACTACTAAATATTCCACGGTCAACTGGTATTATAAAGTGGTATTATAAAGTGGAAGCAATTGGGAACAACAGCAACTCAGCCACGAAGCGGTAGGCCACATAAAAAAAAAATCACAGAGCGGGGTCAGCGCATGCTGAGTGCAGTGGAGAGGTGTTCTCTGGAGTGACGAATCATGCTTCTCTGTCTGGCAATCCGATGGACGAGTCTGGGTTTGGCGGTTGCCAGGAGAAATTTGCTTAATACTTGCCTGACTTTTGGGTATTATGGGTTGTTTGGGTTGTTTTTCAGGGGTCGGGCTTGGCCCCTTAGTTCCAGTGAAAGGAACTCTTAATGCTTCAGCATACCAAGACATTTTTGACAATTTCATGCTCCCAACTTTGTGGGAACAGTTTGGGGATGGCCCCTTCCTGTTCAAACATGACTGAGCACCAGTGCACAAAGCAAGGTCCATAAAGACATGGTTGAGCGAGTTTGGTGTGGAGGAACTTGACTGGCCTGCACAGAGTCCTGACCTCAACCCGACAGAACACCTTTGGGATGAATTAGAGCGGAGACTGCGAACCAGGCCTTCTCGCCAACATCACTGCCTGACCTCACATAACTTCTAAAAGAATGGTCAAAAATTCCCATAAACACACTCCTAAATGTAGTGGAAAGCCTTCCCAGAAGAGTTGAGGCTGTTATAGCTGCAAAGGGTGGGCCAACTCCATATTAAACCCTACGGATTAAGAATGGGAATTCATGTGCACGTAAAGGCAGGTGTCCCAAAACTTTTGGCTTATATAACAAAACATATATATATATATATTTATATATATATGTATATATATATATATGTGTGTATATATGTATATATATATATATGTGTGTATATATATATATATATATATATATATATATATATATATATATATATATATATATATATATATATATATACATACACACATATATATATATATACATACACACATATATATATATATACATATATATATAAATATATATATATATATATATATATATATATATTTATATATTTATATTTTAAAAAAAAATAATCTGTCAATCAATTACCCGTAATTTAAATTTAAATAAACAGTTCAGTCAGTGTTGCAAACATGTCACGTAACATTATACCTCAGAAAAGCCATTTGTTGACCATACACTTGATAGTCAGCAAGAAAAATAGCAAAACGAACCATTTAAAACAAAACAAACTGGATTAGAAACTTAATTATGTAAGTATAAGTATTATAACTTTATTATTATATTATGGACTTAAACTGGGTGCTCGCCTGTGTGTAATCAAACGCTATATTATTATACTATATATTATATATTACACACACACACACACACACACACACACACACACACACACACACGTCACTACCACCGGTGACACTACAAGACCGCAGTGGCAGCTTCACCACCGTGGTGGCGCGGTTGTCATGCCGACCGTCACAGCCCTAATTGTTCCGGGTAATTTCGGTGGAAACGAGGCTTATGAGGACACTTCACACGAACATAATCTCCAGAGCTGCTCTGAAAGTCAGCATTTTACCATTTGATAAAATTATTGTCAAATAAACAGAAACTCACGTCAACCTCATCAAAATAAACGTTTGGTTTAGAAATTATGACAGAATTATATTAATATTGTACAGTAGTTCTCAAATATGTAATTCTCAAAATAATAAATTTAATACATTTTATACCTTAATTTGATTAAAATTTACATTTAAATTAATTTAATTTAATATAATATTTCTTTTTTTGATAATACACTTCTATTAAATCATAAATACAAAAAAATTCAAACAGGCAAAACAGAATTTCTGAAAAATATGTATTAATTATTAAATTGTAAAAAGTTTTATAATTTCAATTGATTAGATATGCTTTTTGATTATTAAAATGTAATTAAACCATTGAAACAGATTCCAGAAAAATTAAGATGGGAAAAAAAGAAAAATGGAAAAAAACAGAATTAGGGAAAAATAAAACCAATTTCACAGGGCCCAATGAATGTAGGAACAAGACATGTGGAAGATCTGCATTTGCTTGTAGCTGATCCGCTGTGACAGAGGAAGTGTGAGTGAGCTAACACGACTTGCGAGTTCTGGTTAAGATGTGAGGCATAGGGCCAGAGGCTACAAGGTGGGAGGAGGGGTGAGACCCTGCCCTGGGTAAACACAGAGACAGCGTGGCCCCATGCTGGAGGTCACCCTTCAAGCCTGTGATTGAGCATGTGGATCAAACTACATTAAATGCACTACAGCTTGTGTTACAGAAATCCATTTGCAGCTCCGCAATTACCAGCCACAGCCTTCAACCTGCACTCACACTCGCCGCCCATCTGGGAGGCAGTTTAAAACACAAGATCTGTCCCATGGTTAGCGAGCGAGTGAGCGAGGGACCAGTGGAGGAAACTTACAGGTCTGCTGGCTGAGTAAATCGCATTAATCATCAGTCCTGATGTTGTTTTTCCTGCTGCTGCATTTCATTTGTTTCATATTTAGATGCTCCTCACAGATGAATCTCTGCAGGCGCTCACGTAGGCTGCCGATGGCAGAGAGGGCATTAAACAGCTCTGCCTGAACCTACCATAAATTACACAGGCACATTAGAAGCTACTGCAGAGAGAAGAGAAGAAGAAAAAAAAAGAGAAAGAAACTGGCGTTGGTAGGCCAAAAGAATAAGCTAAACATATGATATGAAAGGTGTCTTTCTCAATCACATTCTCTACTGTTAAAAAACAGATTGGCAGACGGAGACAACAGACATCCTCAGCGGGGTGAGAGGTGTCAGATGTAGTTGGAAGAGGGTGAGAAGACAAAGGAGAAGAGAAAAGGTGGAGAAAAGAGGAGGGGTTGAAGAGAGAGAAATTTGGTCATCACAACACTGTTTCAACATATGAGCAGAAGGGATTTAAGCGATCTCTGCATGAATGCTGTGCCTCTGTTACACTGCAGAAACTTCAAACTCTGTCACTACAGAGACAAGACGTTGCCTAAACAGAGGAAACCACCTCAAAGCAGCAAAAAATGAAAATGTCATATTTTCCATTCAGCCTGGGAGCAATCCGAGATGGAGAGAAGAGTTTTGCTGCTACTGCATGAAGATATCAAAGGGACCTGAGTTTATGCTGCTATAGCATAAACGTATCAAAGGATCCCATGGCGCACCTTTGATATAGATGGCTGCTCCCCCCATTATGATTACTCCCCCCACCACAGTACCTCACTTTGTGCTTGTTTTACATTGAGCTTTTCTATCTTCTGTTTTCAAGTGTTAGAATAACAAACCTGTTCTTTTTCCATTTTTTCATGAATTAATGTACCAATAGTCACAACTTTTTCTTTTTTATGATACACATGGATGCACTGATACAAAGATTCTGGTTTCTATTAATCTGATAATGCAAGCAACATGGATTCACATGGTCATAGACATATCTACACAACTTACCTTATTGGAGGGAGTCTATCAGCAGAGCCAAAGTCCTGCACAGACAGAGAGAGAGAGAGACAGAGACAGAGAGAGAGAGAGAGAGAGAGAGAGAGAGAGAGACCGAGACACAGAGAGAGAGAGAGAGAGAGAGAGAGAGAGAGAGAGACCGAGACACAGAGAGAGAGAGAGAGAGAGAGAGAGAGAGAGAGAGAGAGAGAGAGACCGAGACACAGAGAGAGAGAGAGAGAGAGAGAGAGAGAGAGAGAGAGAGAGAGAGAGACAGAGAGAGAGAGACAGAGAGAGAGAGACAGAGAGAGAGAGACAGAGAGACAGAGAGAGAGACAGAGAGAGAGAGAGACAGAGACAGAGAGAGACAGAGACAGAGAGAGACAGAGAGAGAGACAGAGACAGAGACAGAGAGAGAGAGAGAGACAGAGAGACAGAGAGAGAATCATTACCGATGCAGCTCGAAGCTTCACAAATTGAGCCCCTGCTGTTCAGGTCTACATCAATGCAACCTGTCTTTTTTATTCCTCAGACCAAATGAGGGGAAAAAGACACTGAATGACTTCTTAAGCACAAAAAAACCCCTCTGACCTTCAGCATGTCTTTTAGAAATCATAGGCTTAGGACTTCTGTAACAATTAAAATAAAGGTAATATAATCAGCTCCAAATTAGGGCTGTCATGATTCCTCGATTAAATTCGAGTACTCGATTTGAAAAAAATCCTCGATTTCAATTTGCCAGTGTCGAGTAACCAGCAAACTACCAGAAGTGGTGCTTTCCACGGACAACAATCCATGAAACGCATTAGACCGTTTAAGGCTGCACGATATTAAACCCATTTAAAAATCATAATAAAGCACAATGCTACTGCGAATTTACAAAGGCTGCGACTCAGTTAAATAAATGTATGTGCTGCAGGTTTTATATATGCGCTATAATTATTGCGCATATTCATGTGTGTTACCTGTGTGCGTCTTAGAGCGGCTCTGATCACAGTAAATGCAGCTCCACGTGAACTGTTATCATTCGGCGTGTCTCAAGCTCCATCTCTGCACGTAATGTGCGACATTTCATCAGCTTTGTAAGGTAAGTCATGTATAAACCTACACAAACGCAGAAGAATACATCAGTATGTTTCTAAGGTCACATCCACACGAAGCTAGAGCTTTTCCTATCCGATCTTTTTTTTTTCCTCGTGCACACGAAACCACTAAAACTGACTCAAAACGATGTAGCATACATGCCAGATCAGTATGTGCCGCTGTAATTCTGCCACAGAGAAACACTAAAAACAGAGAATAAGACTTGGAGCATGTGCATAAACCTTGCCTGCTGTATACAAGCTTTAGTAAAGCTTAGAAATAAAGCTTTACTTTAGTAAAGCTAACAGGCTCAGCAGCTTCTGCGGCACGAACACAAGCATGTACGTAGTGATGTGTCGTTCATGAACGATTCGTTCATTTTTAACAAATCTTTAATATGACTCAGGAACAACGAGTTGTCTCTAAGAGTAAGAGTTCATTTTGTGTTGACCATGCATGTGCAACAACCCATAGGTTCTGTACAGGAAACAGAAATTATTAGTTCACCTCTCAAGTCGTTTGGGTTCGAGTCATTCGTTCATCAAGTCCCAGCCCCATAGGCAAGGCTATGTACCGGAAAAATAAATGATTAATTCACCTCGAGTCTTGCGGGATCGAGTTGTTCGTTCTAAAGTGACAACGCACATGACAAAAGAACAGAGGATTCAGACCCAAAGACTCAAAAGATGAACTAATCATTTACGATCATTTACATAATACGATCCTCAACTAGATGGAACTGGAATAAATACTTTGAGTGTTGCAATCCCATCGGACTTATGATAGCCGCCTGAATCATAAAGCACTGTTTGCCAGAGGAGAACTGGCCCCCCGACTAAGCCTGGTTTCTCCCAAGGTTGTTTTCTCCATTTTTAACACCTGTTTGCCACCTGATGTCACCTGTTGGAGTTTGGGTTCCTTGCTACTGTCGCCTTTGGCTTGCTTAGTTGGGGACACTTGACATTTGATATTCAACAGTGTTTTGCTCTGCCTGCATTGATACCATTGTATGCAAACTGAACTGAGCTGTACTGAACTGTACCAGTTATCACTGTAAAGCTGCTTTGACACAATCTGCATTGTAAAAAGCGCTATATAAATAAAGGTGACTTGACTTGACATTTTTTGTTTCTGCATTCAACCTATAGGGGTTGTGACGGCATGAACAAACGACTCGAACTTGTCCCGAAGACTCGAGAGGCTAACTAATCTATTTTATTTCCAGTACTGGATTTCATATGGGGCTGTCACGGCCCAGTTCAGACACTGATGGAACTAACGACTCAAACCCGAAGACACAAGAGGTATCTAATCTTTCTGGGGAACAGATGTGATAAATGTGAGGTGACAAAAGAAAGAATGACTCAAATCGGGAGGTGAGGTGAACTAACAGACTGTATAGCCTGAAGACACTGCTAAGCAATTAATTAATCATTTCTTACTCATAATTTGGCCTTCATGGCTGCATTAGCAAACAGTTTATTTCTTATTCCAAATGTGATCAATGTTTGCATAAGTAGTATGTGTTGGGGAATTTAACATGTAACATTTTAATTATATTCTGCTGAAATGAACGAAATTACTTGAAAAAAGATTTGTTAATTTCGATGAATGAGATCCGACCTGCACAAGTTGTTGTTGTTGTTGTTGTTGCTGTTACGTGATGTAGAGGTGTCTGACTAGTGTTGAGACGTGGAGTGACGACATCATAATTTCACAAAATATACGGATTGGCTGCACAAACAAAAACGCAATGGTGTCACATTTTCAGATTGATCCTCTCTGGGACCCGGTTTCAAAAAATTGAGGTTTCAGGCTCCCAAAACGCCAGATCCGTCTGGACGAAACAATGATATGATACAAAACTTTTACGTATACATCTAAACGAGTCTTCATGTGGACGGGCTCTAAATGTGCCAACTGCTCATCACGACTTTAAAATAAAAGTTTAAGCCCTCGTTTAAGTCCACATGTAGCATTTCTGTTGTAAAGAAATTGCCAAATATTAAAGATTAAGTGGATATTTGAAATAAATGTTGTAAGCCAACATTAAACAAGGATTGGATGATGTTTTAAGTGTAAAAACAATTGATTACTCAGGTAACCGTCAGAATAATCAAACGATTACTCGATTACCAAAATGATCATTGGTGACAGCCCAACTCGAAATTAACCTTTATATGCTTATTTTTCATTTGCTTTATGAATACAAACTTATCAAGAACCTACATTTTCCTCATGAGGAAGCAGAAATCTTGGGAGAGTCTTGGGTAACACTAACAAATCATTCTGGATCCTTATGCATGCAGCTTTATTTTCAGGAAAGGAGCAGCACTCTATTGTCCAAGCCTAAACTGCACAAGACGCCTAGTGGAGGGAATTCTGGGGCGAGAACCTTTGGGATGAGAGGGCTGCTGGTCCTTGGCACTTAACCCCCTGAGCCCCAGTACTTTGCACCACTGCATTCCAACCATGCATGTCAAACGTCAATCCTCACGTATGAGCCGACCAGCCGGTGGACACTGTACATAAATAATGCAATACTATTGGCTTCAGCCATGAATCATTCATATATGTTATACACGTATTTATGCATGCACACAGCATTGTAGATCATTTTTCCATGTACCTTTATTCTTACACGTGTATTTACGTAAAAAAAAGAAAAAAAAGAAAGAAGAGATGAGATCTGATGCTGTCGATGAAGAAACATGTCTCACATGACAGACTCAATGAAAGATGCTTCTGTCATTTGCAGATTTGCAGCTGTTGATCTTGTTTAGACCTCTCCCTGCCCATGTGATCTATCTGCCAATTAACACACCGAGAGCAACACTAACAACTTCGCCTGATGGATTCCACGGTGGATGGGGTTTCTAATCCTATTGTAAAACAGAGTCTCCCACTTGGGGATAGAGCAAGAATGGAGGAGAGAAAAAAAATAAAAAAGACAGAGAGAGAGCAAGCGAGAGTGATGGTAAGCAGTCTGCCAGCAGGTGAGGATTAGTAGCCTATCATAATGGGATTTTACCTGTGTGGTATGTAGAAAATCAGCAAAGCAGAGGAGAGTTACACAAGACTGAGTCCAGTATTTCTACACTGACACTCCAGAGCTTTTCTCTCACAGCTCCTTGCACCTGACCATGTTCAGGAGACATAGGCAAGACACGTGCTCTATACAATACAGATGCAACGAAAATTTGAGAGTTTACAGTTGATAAGATGCACACCTTTGATTGCATGATTGCGTATCAATCTTACTCTTGAATATAGAAAGCATATTTCAGTCAAATTCAAAAATGCATTGCAAATTTAATCCCTAATATTGCTGACTATAATTTGATTATTTTAAACACTATAACTTTTCTAAGTGCTATTTTTTCTCATTTTCTAATTTCGTGCCGGTTGCCAACAAAACAGACATTTGATGCAGTTTTACTCACCGCACTGCGGTTCTGACTTATGACCGGGATATATCGCTGGGACTCAAGTCTCAACCGATCTGCAAATCCAGCGTCAAACTGGGACTTGTTTACAAAACACAACTCATTTAACTCCACTGTTGCCCCAGAAAAACAAACTGCATACACTGTTCCCTAACGCTGGGTTCTTTGGGAAGCTGAAAACGTATCTTTCCCTCACAACCAAAAACACACTTCTTTGGTGACATTGTTGAAAAATCTCTCGGCTTCCGTAACCCGAAAGAAGCATGTTGAGTGAGGTTTTCTAGCATATTTCAACTGCTCAGGTAATTGCAATGGTATGACCAATTTTAGGCCAAATGACACTTCACAATCAGTCAGAGGCTCAGAGCTATAGAAATGTATATCCATAAGTAAATATGAAGATACATATTCATGAAGATGCATTAAACTCACCATAATTCGCACGCAAATATTTCTACCGGTTTTCACTCGTGCTTTTCTCAGCCTCTGCTTTTCCGCTACAGACTGAAGTCACCTTGTGAGTGTATTATCCACTGCGCCATTACTACTAATAAAAAGAAAAAGACTGCATTTTAAGGTGTTGCTTTTTTTATTTGTTAGGGCATTCTACAGCCCTTCATCAAACTTCTCAACACACAGCCACCTCATATTGTTTTTAATCAATGCATGAATCGAAACAAACAGATTAACACTATCTGTGCCTAAATTCTGATTGGGTGGGCAAGATAGAGGTTTGGGTGGGCTCAGCACACCCCCGCTTCATGCACAGATCAGGCCCTGGAAGGAAAACATATTCCACAACAGGAAAAAAAAGGAAAACCTCTTATTAAGAAAGTACACTCACTTCTAATCAGAGTGGCTAAAGTTCATGAGGTGACATTTACGAGCTGACAAGCACATGGCCCATCATGCTAATGCTACAGAGTAATTAATCTGCCCCCGATGGAACCCAAACCACTAAAGGTCACTCGCATACACTCTCTCTCTTTGTATCTCTTTTACACACACACATACATACATACGACAGCACAGCCACAATCCACAGCAAAGACCAAATGCAGAGAGGAGGAAGTGCATCAAAACAGCTAATTTATCTTCTGGTACAGAGCGTTCTACACCTCTGATTGTAACTGAATTTGTGTGTGCATTTTTCTCTCACCCCTGTTGTTGCCATTCTTCTGCTGACAGGTGAGATACAAGCATTACCTTGACCTGTGAATGACACGTGGAGGGGAAATGCTGGTTTTTCCTGAGTTAATGCAAATGGAATCAGTGCTGGAATATTCTTTTCTGCTGTGGGATGTATTCAAGCAGCACAGACCAGTCATCTTTCACTGCTTATAAAACTCACAAGCAGTGTGCATGCGCATCTCATCTAAGGAAACAAGCCTTTCATTATTACCCATTCCTGGGTTTGTGTATAGAGAACTGCATTAAAGAGACCATCATTCTGTCATCATTTACTCACCCTCACATCACTTCAAAATCTTTTTCAAATCTTTTTGTCCATACAAATCCATTGTTGTTTTGGACATCATTGACTTTCATGGTATGGAAAAAAAAAAACAAACATTCAAAATATTTTTTGTGTTCAACAAAAGAGAAAAATAGTTGTACAAGGTTGGAACGACATGACGATGAGTAGATGACACAAATTTTCATTTGTGTGAACTAACGCTATAGGGAACAGAAGAACATGCTGTTTGGAAATGTTTCAAATGTTTTGAAATGGTTTCTTTCATATGCAAGGTCAAATGTACCTGCATGTCTCTGCATCACTCCTGCATTCAGCTTTTCCCCATCTCATCTGCATATTTAGTCCCAGCAGGAGGAGACAGTTAATAAGATGGACCCTCCCAATCATGATTGGTGGGCCAGCTGAGATCTGATATCTATAAGGGAAAGTGGTTAGTGCAAGCGGGACCCATTGCTTTTTTTGTGTGAGAATCTGTGTATACAATCGATATGAGTTTTTTCCACTTGCATCATTCTCAAGAGCTTTGTGACAGAACATATGCTGCATGTTTGACGAAGAACAAACTACCTAATTCTCTTGAATGCAAATGAGCCCCTGTGTGAAAGTATACAACTGCGCTGTATGATGAATAGGCACATTTGGGCATAAGATGAATCTCAGGCCGGTGTATCTGATAAAAGGCAAAAGTCTCTGCGGTCCCACACTAATAACAAGAGGAAGATCTTCATGGCTGATTGCTGGGCCCGCAGGCTTCACAGAATTGTGTCAGGACTATACAAACATCCTATGAAAATCCAACGAAGATTAAAAGGCAAATGTAGGACAGGGGCTTTGATACAGGACACAGAGGTCTGGCATATCTGCTTAAAACAGGAAATATCTAGCAAGGTGCCTGGGCCTATGACCAACAGGCCTATGACATTCACTTAAGTGCCATGCGTTTTAAATGAATGTAGAGGAGTTGCGCTGTGCCCCAAACAGAGGGGCTATTATTAAGCAGGCCTGTCCAAGTACACTTTTTAAAACATGAAACATTGAAAGCATTGGTCTTTATGTATAATTCACTGTTATTAAAGAACATTTAATTCAGTGAATGCAAAGCTAGCGACGTACACAGCCTCCTTGGCTGTGTGTATGTATGGGAGAAACCTTAAAAATGACACATTCCCAGTTGAAACAAACACCCTTAACATTATACATACACACATACACAAATTGCTAAAGAAGCACACACTATATCGTACAACCTAGGGCAGTGCAAGTAATCAAAATTAAGTTTGAATTATCATACTTCCATAATCGGCGGAACCTTCCAATGATTATGAAAATACAATAATCAGATAAAACTATTATTGTTCCCCATTCCATTCCTTTCCAGAAGTGCGCTTTCATTCTTTAAAAGCCCAAACCTAAAGTGCAAATCATTAAAAAAAAAGAAAAAGAAAAAGAAAAAGAAAAGACTTTGGTAAAATGGGTCCTGCTTGATATTAAAAAGAGTTAAGTGAGAAAGAGAACACAGTGTTCCTCAGGCAGCTTTCTGTGAGCACCCTACAAGACAGGGCAAAAACGCGGACAAGCGAAGTGAACTTTGAGCTTTGGGTGCGCTCCTAAATTGGTCAAATACACCAAAAAAAAAAAAAAAGTCAAAATGTTGAGATTGGTGAGTATTAAAGTAAACCCAGTCGGTTATGCAGGAAAACTTTTTAAAACTTAGGGAAAACTTTTTATATTGAATTTGTCCTATTGTTTGTAATTACCTTCTTTGTTAAATGATCGTGATTACAACAGTGCTTCCCACACATAGACTTTACCTGGGCGGTCCGCCCAAGTATATTTAGTGGCACATTTTTGCTTTTATTGTCTTTATCCCCTTGTACTTTTTTTATCCGCCCAAGATAATGAAACCATCTGCGTTGGATTTAGAGGCCGTTCACGTCACGTCTAAAAACACGTGGAAAACGCCAGCCGCGCCACTTTCTCCTCTTTTTAAAAACGCTCGCTGCTAAGCAATCATGAGCCGCGTTCTCCATGAAGACGAAGAAGTTTCAGCAAGGGAAAAATGGATTTCCAGACCTTGCATTAGCTCTAATACTAGATTATACTACTGCTTATGGAGATGAGAAATAAAAAACCCGCCCTGTACAGGTATGATCAGCTGTTCGTCCATCTTGGCAGAGCTTTCGATTTCTATTTGCACGCGTTCGTCCCGTGTCTACATTTAAAATAACGAACTTGAGCGTGCAAAAGACGCAACATGTGAACGGTCCCTAACTATTGGAAAGTCTCCCTTCGCTCTACGTGTTTCGTACCTGCTCGTTCACTGTGTGCGAGAACTGTTTACTCCCACTGACAATTCCACATGTGCTGCAGAGACCCTCAGAGACACTGTGGATATTTCACAGACAAAGACCTGGCGCGCGCATGCATGTATTTGTGTGTGCGCATGATCCTGTTCATTCCATATTGCATTGATAAGAGCAGTTGGCCACATCCAGAAAAATGTATGGGTCCTCTGCTGGATGTATATGGTAATTACACTAAAAATGTATTTCCTACAGATTTCTCTAACCAGCAGACAGAATTCTGCCTCTAAAACCTAGATCAATATCCAGAAACAACTCCTATGTAATTTTGATCATCTTTATCATCATCGAGTTTTTGTTTATTTTCACACATTATTTGTTGTTTGTCACATGTAGTAGATCATTTTTGTGCTGTGGGTAACAGGAGGATTTTCCACCCGACTACCACCGCAAGTATATTTCAAACCTGTGGGAAGCACTGTACAATATTGACCAAAATAATTGCGATTATGATTTTTACCATGAATCGAGCAGCCCTAGTACAACCACCCCCGCCTGCAAAGAAGCACGCTTGCCCTCCCTCCACCGAACAGAGAATGAGAAATAAATACGAAACGGCACTAGGAAAGTGCACCGCGGGAGAAGTGCACACTCTTGCACTTTCTGACAAGAGGAAGACAGCGAGCTGGGCGAAGATTTATGGCGTGCACAACATCAGGAGTTGATAATTCTATTAGAGGTAGCACCCAGGATTAATACACATCCTCTCTGGGTCTTCCATGTGAGCAAAACAAAAGGGTAAAACAGTTAGTTCTTCCCAATAGATCGATAGAAGAAAGGCAAGAAGCTGACAAAACTACAACTCCAATCTCTAACAGCCTACATCAAACTACTACAAGGGTGACTTGAAAGGGAAAAAAATAGCCATGATAAACACAGAAAGAAGACAAAATAAGGAAAGATAAAGAGGTACAACCAAAAATATATTCTGCTAATTTGACATAATTAACATTAAAACTGGTGCAATGCATCTTGAAGCACCAAGCTTGAATATGCACAAGCACATTAGAGATTTGAGAACTACAACGGAGTTCCATTAGCAACTTAAATATCGATCTTTTCTCTTCACATAGCTTCACACATCATGTGAAGATTTTTTTTTTTCTTTTTCCTTTTTGGTGCTTCACAGTCCCTGGTTAGCCTTTTGTGGGAAATATATTTTTTTGTGTTCCACAAAAAAAAAAGAAAATCATGGGATTCAAAGGATGAGGGTGAGTAAATGACAGTTTTCATTTTTGGGGGGAACTATAAGCTGTTGAAAAAGCAGCATTGATTTATAATACAGATGTCTCAATCAAAGCACAGATTTGTCTACTGTATCAGGAGAGACACTGAAGCTTTGTTCCAAAACCTAAAAACTTTTTCAAGGCATCATAGAGCCGCACTTGTAGCACAAATGCTGCTTTAAAAAGGTAGGAAACTTAATTACACTGCCTCCCAAGATACCTCATTTCAGCTAAAATCTAAGGGAACATCACACACATCCTATGGGGAAAGGGCAATCCCATAATGCATTGTGACAAGCTCTGTGAAAAACACAAACTGATGATTATAAATGTCCCTAATTATTCAATACCAAAAACTACTGATAAAAAAAAAAAAAAAAAAAAAAAGTATTTCAATCCAATTAACAATTTTACCCAATATGTGTGTACGCGCCATGTTTTTTATACTTATTAGGGAATCACAACAACAGCCTGAAAGGCTGATGGTTTGCTTACTAACATGCTAACAACAAAAAGTGCCTGTACACTTTTTTAGCAGCCTTGGTTCTGGAAGTATTTTTCCCTCATAGGGATTTGAAAAAGTCTTCATTTGAGAGTTGTAAGCTATGAACAAAACCAACCAGCTACAAGGTGAATCACATCATTACACACTTTTGAAGCAAAAAAAGACAAAAGTACGAGACGTGTACTTAATGGCTTTAATGACGGAAAGAACTACAATCCCCTAAAGCACTGCAAACGGCAAAATTAAAAACAAGAAATACAAAACTATTTATTTTAAGATGTGGATTATTTATACAAACATTTTACATTTATCGCAAAAAAAAAAAAAAACAGTTATTTGCAGTTTTTCATGGGCACTAAAGTGTTCTTTTGACATGACTTGCTTGTGATTCTCTAATTGGTCATGGGTAATGGAATCATGGGTAATATCCTTCTTTTTCTTTTTTTTTTACCAATAATTCCTCTTTCAAACTAAATTATTTAATCATAATTATATTATTCTACTTCTGAGACTCAACTGTTGCTCTATGGGAATGAATGCAAGTTGCTCCCCATGAACAGTGTTCCCAATCAGTCAATCCTAAGGTTTCATCTCTGTTAGGATACTGTTGACAAGATTCTGGAACAGACCCAAAGAGTGGGCGATGATGGACAGTCAGATGGAAACAACACCTACGGACGGGATTTAATCCTCCAATCTGGTTTAGTGCAGAACAGACAGCCCAAAACACACTACTTCTTTCTTGATGGGGAATGATCGTCCAGATGCTACTCATGATGTGGCTTGCAGTTGTAGCCCAAAAATTTACCGGAAGAATGACTAACAAGCAAATTTACGATAGCCAACAGACATTAAAAAAAAAAAAAAAAAAAAAAGTAATGAAATTATTAAATAACTGAAATAAAATGACAAATGTATGCACAAGCTCTACAATGCTCTGTACAGAAAGCTCTACAATGCTGTCCTCTGTACAGCATCATATTACACATTTTCAAAAACCATTTGCTGCAACACCATTTTAGGCTTCTGTTAATGTCTGATAGAGATCTTCACACCATGAAACACAAGCACAACAAACTAAAGAATGACAGACACAAAAACACAATGTCCTGGCATTTGCTTTATCGGAGCTGAATTATTTCCATATTACGAAGGCGCTGCAGAAGAACAGAGGAGCGTAATAAATGGCAATGAGGCGATACTAATGTACCTCTCTTGTGCTTCCCACTTTCAGCCTGAGAAAACACAACAGACCGATTCTCAGGCCTGACTGAACACAAACCCTTCTGAACAAGCTTGGAGTTTTGGGGGTGGGGGGTGGGGTGTTGCGGCTTAGCTATTCATTTTTTCCCTCTTCGTTTTTGTCTCGGCACCCGTGAGGCAGGCTGCCTCTTTGAGTTATCATAGGGCAGTGTGTTCACAGCCTGTTTCTCTTCAACCACCCCCCACCAATTGTTCCCAGCCTGTCTGCCACAGGAAATTACACTTCCACCTTCAGGCCACGCATGGGCAGGCAAGGCCTGCTTCCACATAAAGACCAAAAACAGGCAGAGGGAGAGGAGGAGACGGATGCGGACAGACATGTAAGGCGGGACACTGACTCAGGCCCTGTTTACATCTGGTATTAACATTGATCTCAGACGACCATATGAAATGGAGTGGTCAACCAAATCAGATTGATGTTCAACTGGTATTAGTATACATCTTTTGTGACCAAGTAATTCTGGCTATCAGGAGGATCCTGTTTACCTTTGATAAAGCACAAAAAGCTTGTGTCCATATATATTTACTCATCACAAATTTAGATTTTAGTCAAGTCACAAATTCATATTAAAAAAAAACTTTATTGCAATTTTTATTGCAATAACTGATTGATAGGTGGTCCGTCAATGCAGATGAGGATGCATTAGCATGTATGCATTAGCAAAATGCAACATATTCTCTATTCTATTATGTCATTTTGAAATTCTGTTCCACTTCCCTTTGTTCCCGTTTACCCGCTCTGTTTAGTTTCAGTTTCCTTGGTTGCTGATTATGACCTTGTTTGTTTCTATGGTTACTTATCACCCGAGTTTCTTTGTTTGCCATGTATATACAGTATCTCACAAAAGTGAGTACACCCCTCACATTTTTGCAAATATTTTATTATATCTTTTCATGTGACAACACTGAAGAAATGACACTTTGCTACAATGTAAAGTAGTGAGTGCACAGCTTGTATAACAGTGTAAATTTGCTGTCGCCTCAAAATAACTCAACACACATTAATGTCTAAACCGCTGGCCACAAAAGTGAGTACAACCCTGAGTAAAAATGCCCAAATTGGGCCCAATTAGCCATTTTCTCACCCCGGTGTCATGTGACTCGTTAGTGTTACAAGGTATCAGGTGTGAATGGGGAGCAGGTGTGTTAAATTTGGTGTTATCGCTCTCATTCTCTCATACTGGTCACTGGAAGTTCAACATGGCACCTCATGGCAAAGAACTCTGAGGATCTGAAAAAAAGAATTGCTGATCTACATAAAGATGGTGTAGGCTATAAGAAGATTGCCAAGACCCTGGAACTGAGCTGCAGCACTGTAGCCAAGACCATACAGCGGTTTAACAGGACAGGTTCCACTCAGAACAGGCCTCGCCAGAAGGAAGCCTCTTCTAAAGATAATGCACAAGAAAGCCTGCAAACAGTTTTCTGAAGACAAGCAGATTAAGGACATGGATTACTGGAACCATGTCCTGTGGTCTGATGAGACCAAAATAAACTTATTTGGTTGAGATGGTGTCAAGCGTGTGTGGCATCGTCAAACGGAAGGTGGAGGAGCGCAAGGTCTCTAACATCCACCAGCTCCGTGATGTCGTCATAGAGGAGTGGAAGAGGACTCCAGTGGCAACCTGTGAAGCTCTGGTGAACTCCATGCCCAAGTTCACGGTCATTGCATTTTTGGCAATTTTTCATTTCGATCATCAATAGGTTTCAAAAACGAGTAATCGAGCGGGGGGTGGGGTGGGGCATGACCGTCATGGAGATAATGAAAATATTTGAAGACTGTTTATGAAAATGAATGTTAAAAATAAAAATATGACGTGAAAACCTGTCTATGAAAACATGAACATGTGATTAGAACACTGTTAGATTATGATTATGATGCAGTAGTGTTGTCAAAAGTACCGGTACTTCGGTATCAAGTTGGTACTGGAATTTTGAAAATGTGACAATACCCACATTTCTGTAGTACCGGTAGTACCGAGAATCCGGTTACATTCGGTACCCACTGATAGGGCTGTGGCAGTATTTACTTGAATATGACACAAGTGAACCACAAAGCTTTGTTTACAAAAGAAATCTAATAGGTGATTTTGCTAATAGGTTAGCAATTAAATGTGACATCGCAGCCATGGAAACATTTTGGTTCATGCTGAATGAGAGAGGTATGCGAGTCCATAAATTTAAGCTTTGTATTCTGTTTTGCGAATCGTGATCTGGTCACCTGATTATCAGAGAATTTAACAATATTCCATTAATTATTCCACTGAACATGGAATCTGTTTATTTTCCCAAATCTTCACTCACGCAGGGGGTTATAAACGTTTCTTCCTTTCATTTTCTTTTAGGCCTATTATAGGCTATTCGCATTCTTATGTCACGCTCACGGTCAAGTACTCGAGTAAAAAAATTTTTAAAAGCGCTGTCGGAAGCTTTTCATTTCAGGTCACAATCAATATAGATTTCTAGCAATTAAATATGTGACTCACATCTGAGCTTAACAAAAGCAACAGATAAAGGCACGTGAACGAGAGAAATACCAAGAGTGTTGCTGAAATAAATAAAGGACATTAGGAGCATCAAACCAGAGGCATAAGGATATGGCTGAAAAGTAAAAAGAGAAAACGGTTATAGCAGGCAGCACAGCTGAGAGGCTGCCTTACTCAAGTAAAGGAACAAACATTTAAATAAATAAAAAACATGAACGTCTCTTCAAGCCGAAAGGTCTTGGTTTTCAAATGGAATCTCATTACTTTGCTCTCCAGGCGGCAGGAAAACTATTAACACAACAGCTGGATTTAGACAGAGGGGAGCAAGACCACGAGGGAGAGACTGAGCGGGGGCCAGGAAAAGAAAAAGTGAGCTGAATAGACATGTCAGAGAAGCAGGGGGAATAAAGAACGTGATGTGAGCACGGATGACAGAAGGGGAAGCGAGGGATGTAGAACGAGAGTGTGAGAGACACAATAACTTTAAACCTTTCACCTATTCCACAATAAGACAAGTTGCAACATGCCAGAAAATGAGCTACAGCAGAGGGGGAGATTATAAATGAATAAGGACTTAAATTAGGGTGTTCATCATACAAATATATCATATGGCTACAGAAGACAACGCATATAAAACGCAACCACTTTTTTAATGCTTTTCTGTCACTTTCAGGCTCTACAGCCTGGATCCCCATTCACTTTCATTAAATGGAGAACAATAACTAGTACATTAAACATGTCTCCTTTTGTGTCTCATGGAAAAAAGCCATAAGAGTTTAAAATAATATGTGGGTGAATAAATAAAATGACAGCATTATTATTTTTGGGTGAATACCCCAGTTTACCGGACTGACAGCAATTAAAAGAAAAGTGAAAACTGAAAGAATCAGAGTCTATAATACATCAAGTCAAAATTCTCAATAGATTCATAGAGCTTTTACTAACAAACTGGAAATGGCCCAACATTATTTAACAGACGCTCTTTATGAAAAGCAAATTACAAGTCGGCCTACACAAACCACAAGTACAATCCCTCTGAAGCACAAGCACCCTGCTCCATGAGATAATTGTAAGAAGGATTTTGATTTCAGTGACTCTAGACTGCATCGAGCCACAACCTTCTTGTAAACATATTCTTAATCAATAGGTGACCACCACCCCGAGCACTCATGAAAAAGCAGAAGCCTTGACAAGATTTACTACGCAGCGGAATTGCTGTCCATAAGACTCAAGCAGAGTTGCTCTCTATAAACCCCTCTGTTTAATTTGGTCGTTCTGAAACCCTTATCTTTAACACGCAGTCAGCAATATAAGTGACAATGTCTTTTCCAGCTGTGTAAAGCGAGTAGGAAATGTCCTCAGGGAGACAAATATGAGCTCCTGCCAAGTTTCCTCCCTTTCAGCTTTTATTATAGCACAGAGGCAGAGAGAGAGAGAGAAAGAGGAAGTCTATCAGCGTTACATAAATGCTTCCCGAAACCTGCGACTCATCTCAAGAGTTCTGTAAGAAATAAATGCTAGCATTGACTGCATTTTCAGGTACAAACTGACACACACGCACACTTTAAGCCACAATATGTAATATTTTTGCAGTAAAATATCCAAAAACCACTAGGCCAGTGTTATATATTTTGTTCAGTTGAGTACTTACAATATTCTACGTTTCCAACTATTTGTAAATCGTGAGAAAATTGCGATTTTAACCAAGGATACAGGACGTGTCTGGGAGTCGCCTGTCAATGGCGTCATATCTGTGTTACCCTCGGTTTCCGGTTTTATTTTGTAGAAACACCAAAGACACTTTAATTACATGTTTTATTAGACAAGGGAACAACTGTTTGGTTACATTTATAGACAGAAAACGAATTACTGTTATAAAGCTCAACACGTTTGTTTAATCTTATTGCTTAAATCTAGTGTTCTTGATTTTCCGAGATTACCATGCTTTTACCATGCCTCAGAGAAAAACACTATTTTGTCAAGTAGCTAAGTAATACAGCATTTTCTCCATCATACAATACATTTTAAAATTAATTGCATGAAGCAGAAGCGGTCGTCTGCAGCATAATAAAAGTTTCGCTGCTCGAGCCATGTGTTGCGCTCATCTCTCATTAGCAATCGCGTCAGCAGCCTCGCTCAGCTCCAACAGCACTCGGCCCTGCTCTGCTTCATACTACAGTAACGTTAATAATTTCATCCATTAACATGATTTCTGCCCAAGTCCCATCATGATTCTTTTCCACTGGCTGTGAGGCAAAGACGACATCTCCCAAGATTCAAGATTCAGCACAAACTCGGCGCCATCAAGCTACTCATTTGTTTTGAATAGGCGACCTCTAGCAGTGAAAATCTACATATTGTAGCTTTAAAACACTTACATTTACATATACAAGCAGAGAAAAAGGAATGTCACATCATTCAGTCATTGATCCGCAAGTAAATAGGTGCTTGAGAAGCTGATGCCATCAAGTCATTAAATATATTTTATGCCTTAACACACACTTGAAAATAAAGGCAAATATTTACTCTCATCTGCTCTCACATTCATCTGCATAGGCCAGCTGCTTTGAGCATGCACGTATGCCATAAATTAAATCCTGCAGGACAAAAGTGCATAAACTTTTGTAAGCAAATTCACCTTTATGTCTTAAACCTCTACATAAGAATAGGAATGAAGTTATGTCATCTAAGAGCTTAACAGTTATATTAAAATGTCCTAACACATATGTTCTTATTTTCTCTAACACTTGAGACACGGTTTCAAAAAACCTCTAAGGTTTAGCACAAACATTTGTATCAAGGTTTATCTACCAGCAATGTGAATATTAAATGTGTATGCATTGTGAGTAATGACGGTACTATTTCTGTAAAGTTAGAAGGTAAAAAATAAAAAACTGCAAGGAATGAAAACACACTGCTTAGGATTTTCTGTCATCAAATCTTTCCACCTTGTGTATGTTGAACCAATGTTTTACTAATGTTCGTGTTTTGTCTTTTTCGGTCTTTGTCTTCTGGCTACTGACATTTTCTGCATCTTCGGCCATAGAGGTTCGCATCACGAATGGGGGCAGTTGTGGCCAAATGGTTATAGAGTCAGATTTGTAACCCGAAGGTCACGAGTTTGAGTCTCAGTACTGGCAGGAAATATAGGTGGGGTAACAGTGCTCTCTTCCACTCTCATTACCCATATGATAAGTGCATTCCACTGGTGAGCAAGGCACCTAACCCCCAAATAACTCCCCAGGTAAAAAGAAATTTACATGCCGCAGTAAAATGGCTGCCATATTCTTAGAGAGTGAGAGTGAGAGTGAGTGAGTGAGTGAGTGAGTGAGTGAGTGAGTGAGTGAGTGAGTGAGTGAGTGAGTGAGTGAGTGAGTGAGTGAGTGAGTGAGAGAGAGAGAGAGAAAGAGAAAGAGATGATAAGTCCTGAATGGTACACTTAATGTGGACTTGTGATCCAATGGTTATGAAACGTGTCATTTTAAGATTCAAAAGGGTGCTCATAATCATCCACATTGTGGTCACTTACTGCACGGATCTACACAGCATTAGGCCATGACACATGGCTGAAGGTGACATTTGGGACAGGGACAGAGAGGTTAGTGTGGAAGGACATGGAGGACAGGACACAGGAATGGTCTTTTAAGATGGCTGAAGCAAGAGTGTTGACATTGTGCGCCATCTTAACCTTCTCCTGTATAATCTCCTACAGTAAACCCTACTGCTGGTTCACGGCCAGCCTCAGAGACAGTGAATCCTTGGCATCTTGGCAGTAACTGGAAAACTCTGCCTCACGGAAACAGTGGGGCACTGAGCTCCAGCATCACGACGCCTCCAGCAGAGCCATTTTGAATCTCGACCATATGGACTATCCTTTTCATTTCAGCTTCTTGACTCTGCAGATGCCGGGCTGCTCAACACTCTGTAGCGCATGGGCTGAGATCAGAGCATGTTACAGATGGTTTGAATTTAATAATTAACTGATCAGATGCTATGAACCATGAATTATTAGGTTTTTTTTAATGCCGGAATGCAATCTTGGTTTAAAGTAGGCGGCAGGGTTAATGTGAGGAGGTCAGAGTGTGATTAGGGCCTTGTGAAAAGAAACAGAGAGGGGTGGGAAATAGGGTTATTATAGTTAACTAAAACCAAAACCATTAACCATTAACAAACCATTAAAACAAAAACATTTTTGGAGCTTGAATTAATTAACTGAAATGAAATAAAATAAAATATTAAAAATACTTAAACTTATTTGCGCTAGTTGCCAAATTTCTCATTTTTATTTAATTGAGTACATCAAGGTAAACTAACGAAAACTGGAAAACAATAAACTATATCGAATAATATTCAACCTGGAAATCACTTAATGATCCCGCTGCAGGGATCTGAATGTCTCAAACTTTCGTTAAGTACTCACATCCATTTTATTATTCTTTGTCTTATTTCTACCCCACTATATCCCTCTACGTTTCATCATGATTCATTAATGAGCAGGATTTTTCTTGCCTTTATGCAGGATCTGCCCGTCTACTCTCCTTGCTATTGCTGTTTGAGCTAAAGGGCCTGATCATGAGTCAGGTCAGAGCGTTAAACCCCACTTAAACCCAGCGGACGGCAGGCAAGGTGTAGAAGCCTTCTCAGGACTGAAGTGCACTTGACTGGAGAACGGGCATGGAGACCAGGAAAGCGTCGCAGAAAGCTGCAAAAAGCCAGGCGAGAGAAAATATGTGTGAGCTAAAGAGAAGGATTAGGGCACAGAGCGACAGGGAGACTTATAAGAGGGATGGATGAAAGTGACAGCATGACCACAGTGATGTGAAGCAGTCTGGGAAGAGTTGGGGGATAGGACCGAGACTTAAGGTAAGAAAGAATAAAATGAGGGAATGATAAGAGATTTAACCCCTTAAAAAAAAAAAAAAGAGCCACAGGCAATGCTTTTCTTGGCAGATTGTCCAGAGTCAAGGCTCATTCAGTGAGCAAAGTCTATAGCTATTAGCAAGACATTAGGAGACTTAGGATCAGGTTCTTTTCACAGCGATCCTGTATCTTCCAAGATATTCAGGGGGGGAAAAAAAGGATTGGTTGGGGTCAGAATACCAACGAATGGGCAGGAGCGGAGCATGAGATGAGATGAGAACATTGGCAGCTGGATGGCTGGAAATGAAGGACAATACAATAACATGAATAAAGAAGAAAGTGTGAAAGACCTATAGAGAGATTGGGGGACAGAAAGAGGGAAAATGTAACAGCAATAAAAGAAAACATTCACTCTATGAGGGCAAGTCCAGTCTTGTGAAACAATCCATCCCCGTCACTCTATCGATAGCGGTGCTGTGAGCCTGCTGTAATCTGCTCTGTGTGACAGCTACACCTCTTTCCCTCATATACACAGACTCGGGCAAGTGTGATGGAGAATGTGCAGAACCGTGGTCATGGTGACAAAGCTGTTGTTATGGTAATAAAGAGGTCAGGGTCTGGATGCTAGAGGTTAAAATCCTTAGATTTGTCTTGGGTTGAGATGAATGTTTTGCCTATGCTGCAGTTTTCCACAAGTCTGTTGAGAAAACCAGAGACAAACTATGAACACTGGGTGACATTCTATGGCCACGTTCACACTGTCAGTTTTTGGGACTGACGACCTCATTTACTTACAGGTGCGAGTCTTGAAATGTCCCTTTCACACAACAACTTAGAGTAGAGTCTCAAATGCTGTCTGTGTGAATGTGCAATTGGAGTCAAGCCTGTATTCTCTTACCAGTAACCAAAACGACAGTAATATCAAAGATGGCGACGTCCATAAAACTGAATAGCCTTATCACTTTTGACATGACAAGAGTACAATTGAAGCGCGAGTTCATTTGTCAAAACCTCATCAACCGACAGCAGATTCAGTGTAACGCGCTAGCCAGAGTCATTGCATTCGCGTCTCACGTCCTTTGCAGCGTCTCGCGCATGACACAGCATTTGAATTGCACATAGAAACAAAACTGACGGGAGACGCTCCAGTGGAGAACAGTGACTGGATCTAACATCTTAAGATGACACACAGCTCATATCTCTGTCGCTGTAAGTTACCGAAAGAGAAACCACACACACAAAACCCCTTAGAAGTAGGGTTGGGTACTGAACTCTGTACTTTTAAGGGCACCGACCGAATTACGTCTGTACTACTGAGTACCGATTCACATTATAATTGATTGATTCATAATCAATCGGTGCCAAATTTCGGTACCTGAGAAAGCATCTGGGCCCAAGAGGTACATTAGAGAGCGAGAGAGCGAGAGAGTGAGAGAGTATGTGACGTCACCCCAGCAACTTGTTCAAACACAACACACAGGGCAATGGCTAAACGTTCTGAAGTGTGGTTACATTTCACAAAACTAGATGCAGACTGAGACAACGCTATTTGCAATATGTCAATAAAAACTTGAAACACGCTTACTCCAGTCTGTATATGATCCATGATCCACATTGCGAGCGTTGTTAATCTCATCGCGGCGCTCAGTGCGCATGTTGTTACATATACGTAATATTGTCAGTCATATATTCTTTCTAGAGATGGACCGATCGATCGGTATAGAATACAGAAATTAAGGTAACCAATGTAAAATAAAACTGGATGTGTTATTTTATATTTGATTACTTTAATTTCTGTAGTATTTCTTACCTGAATAAAAACCTACTTAACCTGAAAAACTTAGTTTTATAGCTCTCTTTATTCTATTGCATTTATTTGTGCTGTTGTTTGCAATTTTTTTGATTTGTTCTTATTTTATTACCGACTTACTTGGTTGTTTTATGAAAATTAATGTTGAAGAAAAGTAGATTTTTGTATTATAGTTCTTAGAAAGAAAATTGGAATCGGCAGATTACACTAACAAAAAAAAAAAAAAACAAAAAAAAAAAAATCGGAAACGGCCAAGAAAATTGCAATCGGTGCATCTCTAATATTTTCCATCTGTTGTAGTCGAACTCCAGCTCTGACAGCATTGTGGGGAAAATTAAACAAGACTAGTTTTGTGTTATTGTGCTGAGGAAATACACTCACGGCACATGTCCGAACGCAACAAGTTGAAAAACGTTCTTTCATGACATTTGAATTCTCTGCTGTAATGCGATCTCATGCATACTACAGCGCACACATAACCGGTTGTGTAGTGTGTATAATTACTAAATAAAAAAATAAAATTGAATTTGAAAGATTTGGACTTATTTTTTTACTGAAATAAATGTTATTATACAGAGAGTAAAGTCCTGAAAAAAGGTACCCAACCGGCACCTAATTTACTTGCACTGTATGGTGTGACAGAAAACTAGTTGTCTAGTACAGTTCCGTTCACAGCGCAGGTTTTCCGAGAATGCAGTTGTGAATTCAGAAAATTTACAGGTGTGAGTTCGGTTATAGAATGCGGTTGTCGCTTTAGTAAATAACTGTACTGTGTGTGAACGTAACTGTATTAAGGACTCAAATACAGGACTGACAACCATATTCTGCTGCTGTGTGAACGTGAAATATGACTAACTCAAACTAGAGCTGCAAGATTCTGGATAAACTGAGTCACAATTTTTTCAAGTTGAAAAAAAAAGGGCTAAATTTATCTTTTCTGGTTTAAACTGGGATTGCCAAAAAAAAAAAAAAACTGAAATAAACACACAAAACCTTTAAGATTTAGCCCATTTAAATACTCAAGCTGCATGAAAATGGACTCCAAGTTACTATCCCATAATGTTCAGCAGGGGCAGGCTCTTGTAATGGTGTCTCTACGCGTGCAGACTTGTCAACGCTGGAATGCAGCCACAAAGCCCTGTGCTGCCACAACCTCTTACAGCTGGAGCGGTCGCCATAGACACAGCAGGGTCACAGTGAGGTCAGCAGGTTAAAAAACAAAACCTCACTAACTACATCAAGACACGCAAGGCAAAAATCAGAGTGCCGCTTCCCTCCTGGACCTGAACTCAAAGCAACAACACAAGCAAGGAACGGAGAGAGAAATCATGTGTGTAAAAAAAAAAAAAAAATTCCAAGGAGGTGGCACTTATGCTCAATTCCTCTGAGGTGCTATAAAAAAGCCAGAGGGCCTGAACCAACACACATGAAAAATGATTTGGCATGAGAACGGCATAAAAGCGGCTGCGGTCTCCTGCTCTCATGCTTGGTGACCTCCATACTGAGCCACTGCAGGCAACTAATCAGCAGGCTGCCAGCAGGCTGTGCTACAATCAGTATTTTGATACATCGTGACACTTTCTCAATAATGTATATATTGTATCATGATCATATATAGTGCATATCATCCAGACTAGAGGTAGCAAACTCATTTCAGGTTGAGGACTGGGTAGTGGAAAAACATGCAGGCCAAATTACTTGGTTAAAAAGTGGTGTACCTGTACACATCCTGAATGAAGCTTTTTCAAGGTAATGAATTTGGCATCAATCAATGTTCCCTCTAATCTGTTCGTGTACATGGCGGTGTACTTTTGAAGTTATTCCCACACAGACAGCCTGCACAGAAGCCTACTCAAATATGAACAATGCATTTTAACTGCATGCCCATTGATTTTGATTTTTTTTTTTTTTTTTTTTTTTCCCCAGTATGTACCTGAAGAAATCTTCTGTGGAAATTATTAATTAAGAACAGTAGAAATTCATAGTCTCAAATACAAATAACTTCAGAGGCACAATGAAAATGTATCAATTTATTGAATAATTTTAATTTGTTTGTCCTTACTAAAAGGATACAAGTAGATGTTTACAAGTAGAGGTCTGCATTCCCGCGGCTCTCCTGCAGGAACCACGGGACCCGATAAGATTTCGCGGGACGAAAAAAAAAAAGAGTGCCGCGCAGACCTCTATTTACAAGCAAAATACACAAAAATTTTAGCTACCAAAAATATTCAGCCAAAACCGCTATTTTCGGTTTCGGGCTGAAATCAGTGACTGAAACAGACGTTTAATTATCTTCTCCAGTGGCACATTCTGACCGTGTTTACAGTGACCATGTTGACCATGTTTCAACTGAAGTAGAAACAATTCTGTTATTAAAAAGTTGAAATAAAAACTGCCTTTGTGCAATTTAAATTTAGCTATTTGGGTGTTGATTAATAACCAATTAATTATTAAAAATTATTTAACAACTTATTGTCAGTTTCAGTTTTAGTCCAAGTGCATCCTGAATTTTTGGTTTCTGTTTCAGCCCAGAATTCGGACACTGAATTTAAAACTTTTTAAAGACCAGCTGGAACCTACTTTTTATTTGTGCATGTACTCCTAAATAAATTTTAGACTTCGCACAAATCTATTTTTAGTTGCAAATGCAAGTAAAATGCTTGCACTGTTGAGCCCTGAAAGGTAAATTGTAGTTCAAAAAAAAAAAAAAAAGTTTGCTGCTGGCTAAAAAAGAAAAGGAAGACTGAATGGAAAAGCCCTGCAAGCTGACAAACAATGTTAAAAGCAGGGAGGCAGATTGGATGGAGGGATTTGTGACAGACCCCCGGTGTGTGACTCACAACAGGAGGAGAGCCCTTATGTTTCCTTTTGACATCCAGTGCCACCTATTTAATCTTATTTTCCTCAAATGTGGAAAAGAACAGATGATGAATTCAATTGAACACCATTATTCTCTGCAGTATAACAACACACTGCTACAACACACACACACACACACTTCAGTGTGGCACACACCTGCTGGCATAAAGGCCAGTACAGACGGACTTCCTACTGAGAGCCAACAGAAGGGGGTGGCGGAAAAAATGCAATCTCTTCCTTGCAGTGCCTGGTCATCAACAATTAGAACAAGAACTTATATCTCAGACGGCCCTGTTGTTGTATGAAAAATGAATTTGCAGATTTTAAATTTTTCCAGAGCATAGTACATTACACAAAACTTCAATAAGACTGACCTCAGAAGGCTCTGAATAAGCCTGTGTGTTTCTGTATATGTTCATCTGCTGACATTATGCATGCAGTGACCTCAACAAAATTAAGCATATGTATGAATGTTTGTTTGGACTGTGCACTTTAATTTGTTTGTGGCAAGGTATTTCTCTCTTTAAAGTTCAAAACCAAAATATGGCTAGCTCCTTGGGCTGGGTGACAGCAAAAATAAATAAAAATCTCAATATTTTTGTCTTTTGACAACATTCAATACATTTGTTTTGTTTTCTCTCTCTCTCTCTCTCTCTCTGAAATGGATAAAAATAAGATGATTTTCCCTTTAAAAGCAGGTACCATCATTAGTTTAAAACAATCAAGGCATGCTTTAAAAACCCAAACTCAAAAAAGCATGCCTTGATTTTTTTTTAAACTAATGATGGTACTTCAGTTTGAAGGGAAAATCAAGTTCTAATTTATTTAATCTTTAATTATTTAAGATGCCCATAAAAATACATAAAAATAGCTGGAGTTACAACCAGGCCTTCAAGCAAAGGAAACAAGACTTCACCTATGAGTCACCCAGGCTGATGTATAAATGGTTGGCTACACAAACAGAATGACAGCAGAGTCACACCGCTACCTCCATGTCATGTCTGTGACAGTTACAAAGATGTCCACCAGTTGGCCTGCAAACGTAGATGAACTCAACTGAGAGAAAGAGGGAGTGACTTTAGGATAGGGAAGGCTTATTTCTAATATAAAAGGCAGAGAGAAGAGTCCTCTAATTGGAGATTCTAGCCAAAATCTTTAAACAATGGCGCCTCAAAACAGCAAGCGCTAGGGGTTTCGATTTGAGAGAGAAGAGTGCTTGCCAGGACGGCACCCTGCTGGGTAAAAGGAGAGCCATCAAGTGACTGATTCCACAATAGGCAATAAGAAGTGACAAAAGAACCATTTGGTACCACTGACACTACATGACACTCCAATATGGAGGATTAATGTTTTGATGGTCCATGCATCCAAAGCCTTCCTTCATCCCGAACAATGGAGTTTCGAGAAGGATTGGGAGAAAAAGAAATTTTGTCCTAGTATGGTCTCAAAAAGACATGCTAGTTCAAATGTGTCCATTCAAAAGACATGCACAATATTTTCACATAGCAATAAGCTTCACAATCTAAATGAAATCTTAAAAACCAGTATGATGAATTCTCAACTTTTCATAAAAGCCATGAATTCTGCTACAGCCTGGTTGAGTGAGTAAATTAAGCTAAGAGACATGTGGGAAAAGTTAAACAATTCCTTAGACAATCCTATACATGCACTATCCTATATACGGGTCATTGACGAATAAGGTTTTTAAAAGTGTAAAAAAAAAAAAAAAAAAAAAAAAAAAAACATAATGGAGAATTAATTTAAGTGTCAACAATGAGATTATGTGGTTTTTATAATCAATTAAACACTACTTTTGTCATTTTTTACAAGATGGACAAAATTTGTCACCAAAAAAAAGTCATTCGGTTTAACCAAAATTACCGAATTACACTTTTGGTTATACCGAATGACGATATTTTCAAACAATGCTAATAGGCTAATATCTAGCCTAGGCCTTTGGATGAAAAAAAAAATGACCCCTCACGTCATTGACCCATATATATTATATTATATTATAATTATATATACAGAGAGAGAGAGAGAGAGAGAGAGAAAACCCACCTGAGACTGAATTTCTTTTTAAAGATGTACATCGTGGGCTGTGAAATGAAGAGACTCCGGGAGAACATGAGTTTCCATAGTTAAATGGTCAGGAGCAGCAACCTATTAAAACAAGAGACGCTTTAAGATTATATCGCTCAGAACAGCACTGTAACATTAACTTTCACTACAGTCAACGGTGCTTACTGGCTTGATCTTCGGTCACTATATAAAATACAACATTTTTGTAGTCTTCGTGTATTGTTTCTCCCAAACAGTGTTGTACTTAGCATGCAACATTTGTTCTAGCTACCTGTCCTGGAAATTGGCACTTATGCGATAAGAGCACAAGCTAAGAACATGAATGCAACTTCTGTCACTGAAGACTTGAATAACTATGTCAAGTTTTCTAGGTAAGCATTGTTAAATTCAAAAAACAAACAAACAAGTAAGTAAGTCAAGAAAAAAAGTTGAATACAATTACTTTAGAAAACATGCGATTCCTGAGTTTGTATTTTTTTCATGGCATTCGGAGGCATTTTGTTTTTGTTTTCAGATTGGCATGTAGCAATCAATTTCATTTCAAAGAAGTGAATCTTTTCAGGTTTGGCAGGGAATTGTAGACAGGAAACAGCCTAAGCTAACCACAGTGACACTTGTGTCTGTTAGTGCAAAAACAAAACATCTTGCTCAATTAAATCCCATGGTTTGTGATTTTTTTTTTTTTTTTTTTTAATAAATTTGTCAAACGATTAGCACATTGAATTATTCTGTCATAATTGGCTCTTGGAACATTTTCAAAGCACCTGGCACAACCCTGTTTGTGGTAGCGTGTAAACAAAATGCATGCCAGATAATGCTAACAATTACTCACTCGTCAAGTGCAATTAAAACATATGGGATTAAGGGATTAATAATCATGATCTTAATCAATCCAAATAAAGCAGGTGACATCTGATGATCAAACAGCACAAATAGACCATCAATCAAATATTAAACAGGTGTGATGCAAATCCTCCAAATCCTTGGAAAATGAAGACAAGTTTCATGAAGACAACGTAGCACAGAAAACATGAATTTTTCTCATTGTCATTCTCCACAACATTGAATCTGCAATAATACAGTGCTCATTAATACTAGAGCTCATTAAACTTGGAAATGTATGCTTCAACTCTCAACATCAGAGAACAGCAGTCTCTACAGGTGCACAATCTGTAAATGTAAATCATGCCAAAAAAGCCCCGAGTCTGAATCGTGGTCCCCGCTCACCTCACTATCTGCACACATACACACAAATTAGACTCTGTTCAATGAGCACTCTGCATTTCTATAGGAGCCCAGCAAGTCCCATTTGTTTACATTTGCACTAATTAAGTGTGTTTAAATGGAGGAGCAAAAGTGCCAACAATGAGTCCCAGTGTTGGGAATGAGGGAACATCTCAGATTCTGTTCATCAGTCCTACATTACACATCATAGCCATTACAAAAACATAAACAGTCAACATGAGAGCAAAAATGACCGTTGTGAACAATTCATTGGTAGGGTTAAATTGGGGAAGATGCTCTCCTTAAGCACTAACAGGATGATAATGAATCATCCAAATTATTAAGGGAAATAAGTGGGATCATTTGCTAATTTGGTTATAGCATAAAACCTAAAATCATGAGAGGATGCAATCTTGTTCCACTATACTGGGGTAAGTTTATCCCTACTGTCATCTGATTTTTGCAGAATGTTAAATATTAGATATAATTTTTAATGAATACTTGAATTCAGCAAGGATGCATTAAATTGATCAAATGTGACATAAGACATTTATAATGTTTCCACAAAAATACTAAGCAGCATAACGGTTTTCAACATTGACAATAATAAGAAATGTTTCTTGAGCACCAAATCAGCATATTAGAATGATTCTGAAGGATCATGCAAAAATTTTTAAAATATATTAAATACTGTGTAATATTACACAGTATTGCTGTTTTACTGTACCTTTGATCAAATAAATGCAGCCTTGGTGAGCACAAGAGACTTTAACAATAAAAAAAGATGTGTCTGTGATTGGCTTCAATGATCAACGCTTCAAAAACATGTTGTAAATAAACATCATTGACGCTCTTCACTGTGCGCTTACACTACACACGGGAGCGTTTGAAAGTAGCGCTTTCAAATTCAAACGCTCCTGTGCATTGATCACTGTAGCCAATCACAGATATATCTGATGAGATATCTGATGTGCGTGAACACAAAGGCCAATCAGAGGTGTTTACGAATCCGCTCATCAATGCTCAAAGCGTCAATTTTTTACATTTCAGTACCGATTTATATCATGGTCTATACTTTTGACAACTCTACACCAAGGATCTCACTTTAACTTTTAGACATAAAACATATAATATCCAACATAAAATGAATTCACAGAACACTATTATCCTATGTGTAAAAAAAAAACAAAAAACTTTTTACTTTGCCTCAAAACCGTTCAGATGGAAAAACCTGATGAAAAGTCCAGATTAAGGAGCGTATAAGCATTCAATAAGTTGGAGAAAAACTAAAGATGGGGAGGAAACATCTTACTCTAAATGTTATTCCAAAGACAAAAAAAAAAAATTGTCTTCATAATCATTCATCAAGTCTTGCTACCATTTTTCTAAAAATAGTCACGTTACGCAAGTAAAATGCATTACGAGTGCCATTTCTGGTAGACTTTATCAAGCTGAGCAGTAAAGGGAACAATACATCTGCCCTCGTTATCTTTTTATAGCACAAAAACTTTAATCATGTCAAGACTGTTTATAGTGGACAGAGCAAAGGTTTCGTCTTTGATCGATAAGGATCTTAAACAGTCAAGCATGTTACGAGTGCTTCACTTCATTTGCAATGCAACAGAAGTTGAGCAGTTAATTCTGCCAGGAGGCACTGAGACAGTATCTTGTCATTGGCTAAAAGCATTTCTCATCTCATCCATCTGCCAACTGGAATTTCTGCTTGTGTTTGGTGATAATCCAGAGCAAGAAGCAGAACTCCTTCCAAATGATATCCATGCGGGGCACAAAATACAATCATATTACCAAAAGACTATGAGCAGGGCATGAGTCGGCATTGGCTTAAATACCAAAACAGACGAAAAGGGAAATGAAAAACCTGCGGCGTCTAAATTACGCACGCAGCATGAAGGGACACAAAAATGGTGGAGGATTTTCTCAGAGGAGTGGCTAATTCTTGCACACAAATGCCTGTTTTTGTGCTTATGATGGCAGTGTAATAAAACATGCATGCAGCTCAACAGAATAGAATAGGCCAGTAAACAGAGAAGCTCATCACGCTTCTCTCCCTCCTGTGGAGAGCTGTGAGGGAGAAAGAGAGCGAGTCGGAGAGAGAGCATAAGTGGGAGAGCGAGCTGTGACTGCTTGTTGCAGATCCTGCTGTTTATCCGCCAGCCTGCCTCCACACTGCGCTCATTCAGTCTGAAACAAAGCCCGATCAGCCGAGAGGCTCTGCTAGGACACGCACTATAAAACAGGAACACCAGAGAGAAGAACAGAGATGGACATAGAAAGCAAAGGACAGAAAGGACTACAGGACAGAGAAAAAGATCGAGACACTGTACCTAAACCGCTCTGAAAGAAACAAGCAGTGAAAATGACAGAAAAACCACATGCAACATTCTCAAATATGTTTCAACAGCAAGTACACTGAGTTACTCAGTCACACTGAGTCATGCCAGCTAAAGCGAGCGTGTTTGCTCGGCCCAAAGACCTGAGGTAGTATGTAAGTCTCAGGGGATGTGCGCGGTCATTGGCTATGGAAGGACCTCCAAACTGAGCACCGGCCGAGCAGGGTACCTGTGCACTGACAAAAAAATTATGTGAAATGAATATATGAAGTTATTTAACAACAACATGGGGCACTAACAGATTACCAGTACACTAAACAGCCCTATGTGGCCATTATGGCTCAATTTTCAATTTTAAAGGCGCCCTAGAATTTAAAATGTACATAGTTGAATAATAAGTGTTCTGTACATGGAAATGACATGCCATGAGCCTCAAACACCATTGTTTCCTCCTTCATATGTAAACCTTGTGCGTGAAAAAACACCACTGAACAACAGGCGAATCTCAACATAACACCGACTGTGACGCAACAGTCGGGATCATTAATATGTACGCCCCCAACTTTTGCATATACCAGCCCATGTTCAAGGCAAGCCAGTATTAACGTCGTGGAGCTGCACAGCCGAGTCATGAGACGTTCTGCAGGTATTGTGAAGCATGCAAGCAGTGACAATAGCGAAAATGGCAGATGGATCGATAATAACTTCATGATGCATGATATCATAATATATTTAATGATATTTGTAAATTGTCTTTCTAAATGTTTCGTTAGCATGTTGCTAATGTACTGTTAAATGTGGTTAAAGTTACCATTGTTTCTTACTGTATTCACGAAAATCAGAGCCATGTCGTTATTTTCATTTTTAAACGCTTGCAGTCTGTATAATTCATAAACGCATCTTCATTCTTTATAAATCTCTCCAACAGTGTAGCATTAGCCCCGTTAGCCACGGAGCAAACTCATTCAGAATCAAATGTAAACATCCATAAAAATAAATTACCATACTTACGTGATCTGATATGCTTCATCACGAACACTCTGTAAAGATCCATTTTGAGAGTTATATTAGCTGTGTGAACTTATTCTATTGTTTATGCAATGTATTATAGAGTTGCGACTCTTGCGAGCTTGCGGGGAGCACAAGCATTTAAAGGTGTACAAACACTGAATCTGTAATCTTAATTACACCACAAAATAGGCAGGTTAAACATGGTATAATAATCTATGGGGTATTTTGAGCTGAAACTTCAGACACATTCTGGGGACACCTTAGACTTATATTACATCTTGTGAAATAGTGTTCTAGGGCACCTTTAATAGAGCAAATAAACAAATAAATTTGCTTATCAGCAACCGGTATCGGCCAATCGGAACAACAATGTGATCAGTCAGGGCTGCAATCCAGGGAAGCCTGTTAAGTAAAATAATTTCTGTGAAGACATCAAATGTCTTTTGTCATGTATGAAGAATGTGTTGTGTTTTTTAATTTTATGGCAATTCTTAATTCAATTAACTGTGCCCATACAATAAATACACTGTGGGGGGCACAAGTGCTCCTAAACAAACATGTTAACACTGAGCCCTGTATCAAAGATTTAGGAATGACACACTAATGACAACAGAGTTCAGTCTGTCTTTAATGAGGCTAAATGAAGTCAACAGATGTATTCTCACATTTCTGAGAACAGCAACTGAAAAAACTGTTTAAAAGACTGACAGTAATCCAAGCGTTTTACAGTCGTCTGTGTGTGTTATGCAAGCAATTACCATTCAGAAGTCTCTTGAACTTAGAGGTAAGTCACCTGTTCTTAACGCACATGTTCCCTTGACATTCCGTCAAATCCCAAATGATGAAATAGGCAGTTCCTTTATGTGCAGACAAGGAGTATGAATTTTTCTCTGGGATTGTAAGCAAGTCCATTTCAGCTCAAAGCCAGACTGGAAAATAAAACTGCTCAAGTTCACTTTTTTAAAACTACCAATCAAAACTAAACCAGGCCACCCCGTTTACTGTGTGGGATCATGCTGCGATTCCTTCAAAATGTCTAAAGTGTGTTCCAAATGTCGCATACAGTGATTGCAGCTTGTGGTAGTTTAGTGTCATAAAACTCCATTTCAGCACAGGTTACCACATCTCTACAGTGCGTGCATAATTATTATACAAGTTGATATTCTGATCATATTTTTTTTCCAAGCACATTTTACCAATTCCAAACCATATCAATCTTAATAACTACTATTAATTTTGTATTTAATCATTTATAAGTCTGGGAGTGAAAAACACCTAATTATTAAGCAGTGTAAAATGAGCCAAAAAAAAAAAAAAAGAGAGAGATTTAGCTCAGACTGAAAAGTCAAAAATTATTAAATGCCCATGAGAAGGATGCAATACTAATGCAATACTAATGCAATACTAGAAATTGCAAAGTTAAGGCATGACCATTGGAAAGTAAAACGCTCCTTGGGTCAGCAGGGTCAGACAAAAACAGGTGGAGAAGAAAAGACACATGTTAACGACAAAATAATTAAGAATTAAGGTGAAGAATTAAGTGTCCATCATGAACCCTTTAGTCTCCAGTGCCACCATTTTTCAGTCTCCAGGAGCGCAAAGTGTCAGGTTCTAAGAGACTTAGGTTAGGTAAAGAACCCTAAAAAATGACTCCCACTTAATAAGAATCACATACTGAAGTATAGTAAATATGAAGATTTTTTTTTTATAGGCTTTATAGACAGATTGAGAGTAACTCTTGAAGGACCAGCACCACATCCTCTTGTACCACTGTTTGAAGAATTTATCTTCCAGAATCTGACTTGCAAGACGGACTTTTCAAGATAAGAGATGGACTAAAAATAAAAGATAATTGAAAAATGTGCTTAGCAAAAAAAATATGATCAGAATATCAACTTGCATAATTATGCATGCATTGCATAAACGTAGTAACTGTTATGTAATAAACGTTTGTTGCACACAAAAAAATGGACTGAAAGCCCTATGGCTTTGTCAGCATCACCATGCAAACAGTACAAACACATACTCGCAACACCACACTGACAAATCAAGCGCTTGCTGGTCAAATGGAAAAAGGCATGCCTTCTAATGATTCTAATGAAAAAAAATCTACTTAAAACTAAATCAACCACTTTTTACTTAAAATTAGGGCTGCACAATATGTCATTTTAGCATCGAAATTGCGAAGTCAGTTTAAATATTTAAGCGATTATAAACCATTTGCTTATGGCGTATGTGAATGTAAACAATTGGGAAAGAAAATGCGTATCATTTTATTGGATCAGTGCATTCAGTCTTAAAGTGACAGCTGCCTAATATTCCTGCTGCTGTCTGTCATTAATGTTAATTTAACAACAAAATACAAAGAGAAAATCACTTTTGTAGCTTTAACAAAGATTATATTTATACAGTGAATACTGTTATTTTACATTTTATTATTGAATTTCTGTACCTTACCTGAAAAAAATAAATAAATAAAGCACTATTTATTTCATTTTTCCATACAAAATCACCCCAATCATTCTAGAATGATTAATTCTTTCCAAATAGAGCTATTCAGGTCATCTGCTGGAACTGTTTATTTTGCATAAAAACAAAATATCGTCAGTTTTTTCCAATACTGTGCAGCCCTACTTAAAATGAAAAATTATTTCGCTGTGGCACCAAACCCTTTTTCCCTCTAATGTCCTCAAGTGTCCAGGAGATTATTCCCTACAGACCCTCACATCTCCCATTTTCTAGTTTTACCAAGTACTTTCAAAAACACAATTTCCAAAATTAGTTAGCCAACCATTTAATATAACCTAAAAAATATTTAGTGCTCAACAAAATTTCTCTCTCATTTGTAGAAAACTACATAAGTAGATCCAACAGTCAAATTGTCTTGGGATGACTAAGGCACGACCAAGTTGTACAGCAAAATGATCTTTAATATATGACGCAACATTTAATGGTGTCATTACAGAGATTACAAACTCACTCCAATGCCATTATGCCTTTGAGAAAAGCAATTAATCCGAGATTGCTCCAGGTGGACTGTCCCTGCAATTGTTGCACTGCAAGTCACTTTGGAAAACTAGCATTTGCTAAACAAAGCAAATAGCAAAGCAAATTTTTTAGGGTGCTGTGTCAGCTTCAGATTAAAAAAAAAAAAAAAAAAAAGTCATTTTCGACATTTTTTTAAATGTATATGCTTTATAAATGATCGCCTTCTAAGTGCTTCCGCCAAAACCGTACTTTCGTATTCTCCAAAAAGCTTAAGCTGTATGTCCTACCCCTTCCCTATTCTACTTACAGAAAATTTTTTACTGGCACTGCGTCCGTTCCATAAGTAGAATAGGGAAGGCGTAGGACATACAGCGTAAGCTTTTTGAAGAATACGAAAGCACTTGAAAGGCGATCATTTGTTTATATAAAGCATATAAATTTTTTCCAAAAATGACAGATCGTTTCGCTAGATAAGACCCTTATTCCTCGTTTGGTATCGTTTAAAGCCCTTTGAAGCTGCACTGAAACTATAATTGACCTTCAACCGTTTGGAGGCCACTGAAGTCCATTATAAGGAGAATAATCCTGGAATGTTTTCATCAAAAACCTTAATATTTCTTTTCGTCTGAAGAAAAAAAAGACATGAACATCTTGGATGACATGGGGGTGAGTAAATTATCAGGAAAATTTTATTTAAAAGTGAACTAATCCTTTAACCCCCACCCCAATACAATATTTATATTTTTTTCTTCCAACATTTCGAGCGTCGTGAACAGTGAGCTTGCTGTGCCTGGTACAGTATTTTCTCTGCTGGAGTGTCTGTGCTCTCCTCTCCTTCCTGTGTCCGTCTTCAGCGTGTTCCGTCTCTGGCTGTCATGTTTACTTAATATTTCCACACAAATGACATTTTGGGAAGTTTTTGCAATGCAGTTTACGTGCAATTCCGGAACTTTAAATTTGATAAACTAGTTTATCAGTGAAAATGCCTTTTATCATACATTAATCATATCTTGTTCTGTAGTAATTCTTATCTCCATTTTTTTTTTTCTTCTTAAGTGTTTTTTTTTTTTTTTTTTTTTTTTTTTCTTCATTTCCTGAAAAGTTGCAGTTTTGGACATGGAAGATTTTTGCCTGATAACGATGATATGCATGTTGTTTTAACAAAAATGCAGACTTCAAAAAAAAAAAAAAAAGATATTTGAAAACCCAAATTGTATTGTAAATTAAAAAATAAATAAATAAAATAAAATATTTGGGGCACAAGTGCTCCTACACAATTTTTCATACTCATACAGAAGAGCTCATACTAAAAGTTTTTAATAGAAACAGTATAGTTCCTATTAATAGTGCCTGAAGGGTACTTACTGTATTCAGCAAGATTCCCATTTTTGAATTGTTTTCAGAAATGCTTCAGGCATTTTATTTTATTTTATTTTTTATTTTTTTTAATCTCATCTCTGTATCTTATGAATGTGGGCAGATCTTGGGCTCTGAGGTAAATAGTTATAAATCTAAAATGTTTAAGAAATAAAGAATAAAAAAAGGGAAAAAAAGAAATGCTTTAGGTATTTGGAAGGGAAGCCGTCAAATTAAAGGTTGCACACTGCACTGCACTTCTCTGGAAAATTAAAGGAAATCACAGACACAATGCTACCAAGACTAAACTGTTAAAACAAACAGCACTATAAAAGTAAAACACTAACCAAAATACATGCAACCAAAAATGGGCTTTTTTGTGTGGTGCTTTTATTTAGCCATGGGAACTCAAGAAAATATATTATGAAACAACCACAGTACTGTATCTCCCAAGGATTCATGCTCTTCTAAAAAAAGTAAAAGCAACAGCAAACACTTATCGATTTCTTTCCTTTGAAGAGAATATAGACATAAGTATCACTTTAAAGAGGAGCGTATCCCAAAATGCTGAGTGTGTGCGAAGTCTGAGTAATAGTCTGTATCTCAGCAGTCAGGAAAAGTGCACAGCAATTGATTTAACTCTTGAAACATTATTCGCAATCAAATGAAACCTTACGGAAATAAACCGTGGAAATGAAGCCGTCAGCAGGCATACAAATAAGCCACGGGATTGTGTTACTCTTTGGAAGGAGACTAAATAACATTACCCTTATTCACAGATGAGAGAGGACCTCAACCTGTCATGAGTTTTAAGAGTCCAAAACCATAGTGAATCTGAGTTTCCCAAATGGAGGTTCGTGAAGGGAATACAATGCTTTGGGAAATTGTGATAGAAATCTGAATGAATCCTAAACTATAATTTAATTGAAATAAAAAAAAATATATAATATTTAAATATATATGAATGTGTGTATTATATATATATATATATATATATATATATATATATATATACACACACACACACTTTTTTATTGTTTAATTGAATTTAAATTAAAAAAAAAAAAAAGGGCAAAGATCAACTTTTGGAAGTTAAAATACACCAAATACAAAGAAACACAGTGATTTGAAATCTCCCAATACGTCAATGCAGCTGCCTCACGGAGTTATCTCTCTCCATCTATTACAATGAAATGTTTAAAGAGCCACCTCAGAGGAATACCTGACCTTGAATTGAAGCGACAAGTTTAGTGCATCCATATCAGTTCAGCTATTGCTTGATTGCCCAAACTCAATGATTGAGGCAGTATGTTAAGAATGTTCAATGCCTTGGTGTTCTTGGTAGTAAATGCACACAGCCATACAATGTATCGAGGCGCTTCTACTGAGGTAAACATGGTCAAATATACCTTTTGAAAACCTTTTACAAACAGAACAACAGATTGCATTAAGGAAGCCTTTCATTCAAAAGATGGACAAACAGACTACCTCTTCAAGCAAAGCATGAAGACTGAAGTGAGAGAGAGGTTTCATCTTGAAAGAGAAGCACTGCTCTTTGTAGCAGCCCCCGTGTACAAGAGCTCTTGATAGAAGGCAGAAAAACCCTGAAGAGATTAGAACAACTAATCTTCTGCTGCTACTTCAAAAATGTTGTTTTTCTGAGTCCTTTGATCTCTCATTTACAGATAATTGAATCAATCAACCATTTCTTTAACCTAAGGGGTAAAAGCATTCTAGAGGTGCACCCCCCACCCCCCCCACCCCACCCCTTGCATCTGTTTAGACTGATTAATACTGGTCTGTGGCAGACTTTCATTAGCATGCATTTCAGATGGGACTCTAGTGGGGATGATGAATCACATTTATACAGGTATCAGATGATTTGTTATGGTATTAGTTTGAATATTCACAATATATTCCACAGCAAGTAAGTAAAAAAAATGCTGCTTAGTGGTGTTAAAGCCGCAACATACAGTGCCGACAGTCAGATAGATGGAAGTGCTACAGGCAGTGACACTTTTCCCCTCCCTATGATTTTTTTCCCTTAGTTGTGTGATAAGATTGGATAGCGGCACAGCACAGGATGGATCACTTGAGTGAGCCGCTGGACAGCACAGTCAAACCGCTAAACCTGTGCAACCCATTTGACTTTTGTGAATGTACTACTTTTAAGCCCTATTGAAGAAGTCAAACATTTCAAACAGCTGGACAACTTGACATTCAAAACAGAGGGGGAAAACCTGACATGCGAAGAATTTTGAACTGAACTGAATTAACACTGAATTGACTTGAGCTGAATAATGACACCATTTTCTTCTGTAGAGCTGCTTGACAGCAGAATTTGAATTTGTCTCATATTTGATGAAGTTTGCATCATTGGTTGTTTTTTTTTCCTGTTTATTATGGTAAAGCTGTATTAAAACATTCTGTATTGTATAAAGCACTAAATTAAGGTGACTTGACTTTGTGGTGGGAAAAAGATTCTTTAGATTACTAAACCGTTCTTCACACTAAGAATGAAAATGTTGCATTATATCCAACTATATTATATTAAAATGTACATTTAAAAATATATATATAAATTCACTTATATTCTCTATATTTCAATGCAAAAAAATAAAATGGAATGTTTTATTTTTCTATTTTCAACCCACCTTGTGATATGGTAAAGTCTTAATTAGCTCTATATTTAAAAAGTTTTTAAATGTGTTAAGTTAGCTTGACTTCTCATAGCACTCTGAAGTAGAGTTGTCAAAAGTACCGACTTCGGTACCAAGTTAAAAAAAAAAAAAAGTGACGTTTTGAGCACTATAGAGCCGATTCATAAACACCTCTGATTGGCCATTGTGTTCACGCGCTCATCAGATATGTCTGTGATTGGCTACAATGATCAACACACGGGAGCATTTGAAAGCACACAAATGTTTGAATCTGAAAGCGTTTTGGAAGTGGGAGCGTTTGAAAGCAGACGTCGATCAGCGTACTGGTCCGCGATAGACACCTGCTTTCAAACGCTACCGTATGTATCTGTGTAAGTGCTCAGTGAAGAGCGTCATTGATGACTATTTACAACGTTTTTGAAGCGTTGATCATTGAAGCTAATCATAGACATATCCGATGAGCGAGTGAACAATTGCCAATCAGAGTTGTTTACGAATCCGCTCAACATTGCTCAAAGAGTCACATTTTTAAAATTTCAGTACCGACTTGGTACCAAAGTTGATATCCCAGATGCTTCCCTGATCAATAAGATCGCATATATCCTATATACATAGCACAAATGAATATGTAGTAATTATGCAAATAAACCAACTCAAGCATGTATGCCATATTTGTGGGGCTGGTGAGCTATTAACAGAGACCACTTTAACCCAAGAAAAAGCCTAGGAGAAAGTATTTAAAAAAAAAAAAAAAAAAAATGACAATAAATCACACACTATAATGTTTTCTAGCAGTGATTCAACCACCAGAGACATAGACCATTTGGACATCACCTATCTGACAAAGGCTTCTCTCCAGAAGAGCACCTTGATAATGTGTGTCCAGCACAAGCAATTCAGAAGGGCATTCCTGATTATCAAGTTTAAATGAAATGCCACACAGCCACCTCACCTGTGAATCAGCACCAGGAGAATGAGGCTTACATTCAGAAGAAGAGAATTGTGCTTACCCTGCACGGATATTAAATTAGTCACAGCCAATCTTATCCCTGGAGAAACTTCAAGAATAAAATAAACATTCAGAAAGGCAATGCGATTTTTTTTGTAATCCACAGCTGCGCGGAGAGATAGATCGAGTTAGAAAGAGACATAATATCTTGTGGCACATAGAAAAAAAAAAATCAATCTAATGGGGCTCGAACCAGGTGAGATTTACTGGCAAATGGCAGATAAACAGAAATACATAGGGGGGGGGGGGGGGGGGGGGGGGGGGGGGCAACTGTTTTCGAGAGGTGTGCAAACAGAGGAAGAGAAAGAGTACTGAGAAAACCTGTAGCCTAAAAAAAAAAAAAATAAAATAGCCTTCAACAAAAGATCTGATCAAGCCAACAAATCCATATTCACATTGAAACTATAACAAATAAAGTGCACTTTAAATTAGATCTGATCAGCAAATGTATATCTAAAATAATAGGTCTCAGTATTATCACTTATCTGAGTCTACACCGGTGAAAAGAGCCACAAACTCCCACTCTTAAATTATAACCATTCATAATTCATCATCTACTAGATAAAAAAAGGATTGCTCTCTTCAATGCCATAACCTGTGAAGATAACACAACGCTAATTGAAGCCCCACAGGCTTGCAGATGAAGGATGCTTATATCTCTGCTGGGCTGGCAATCAGCTCAGAACTGATCTGATATTAAACTAGCATACCATTAATACTTGCACCTCTTGACCCCTGCCATGAAGCGACCCCTGCAGCATCCCTTTTTATTAATAACAAGAGCTATTTAGGATCAGCATACTGATCTGCTGTTAAAAAGTAGAGGAATATGGGATGACCGCCCATTCGCATCTGCCTCTTCACTAAGTGAAGTGAGGGCTAAAAGAGGCTCTGCATGGGTACATGAAGCCGACTATTTCAGCACACCGCTCTGGGCTTGTTCTCAGGGCTTCAATCGGCAGGCCCAATCAAAGCTACAACCAAAGTTTTTCAAACAACTGAAGACTGCCAGTAAATGTCTTGGTAGCTTGTATGTTGAGAAAACAGGGGGAGAGAATGCGCACGGAGCTGAAAGGGCTTGAATGAAGTGCGTTTGGCTTTAAATAAAACTACTAGAGAATACAGCGCTGAAATATCATTACCACAAATGCACTGCTGTTTAGTCGCACTGCTCACTTCAACTAGAAACAGTAAAACGGTGCTACCGTTATGTCTTGTGGTCCAGATGGAAACATGCTGGGGTCCGGATACGGACTGCGGTCCGCCATTTGAATATAAGTGGTTTAGTTTATATATATTTAGAAATCAGGGCAGCCGATGGCTGATATGTGATGCCGATTTTTTGGGCCGATATGTTTGGCCGATTTTTTTTTTTTCCTTCATCTTATAGAATCTAACAGTTAAGTAATAAGAAGTTATACAGAAAATTGCTTAAATTAAACATTTATTGAACAACACAAGCCTCTCCAATCAGTGCACTAAAAATAATTTATACGTTAAATATTAAATACACAAAACAGGTAATCAAAAATCTAGACTGTCAAATTAATTTAGTAGTAGCCTAATTAATAGTATAGTATAATAATACATGGCTCAACTTTTTAAGCACCTTCTCAAAACTATTCTGAACCATGCTTCTATACTCTAAGTCAAATAGCCATTATCTAAGTTATAACAAAAATAAGAGTTCACCCATTTTACGCAGCCTGCTGCTCATAACTGCATAGAGTGCACTGGCCACGAGCGATGACGTCGTAGAAGCCATGTGTCGCAGTGTTAATTTCGTTAACGAAAACTATGACGAAAAATGTTCGTTGACGACCTTTTTTTACATGACTGACGAGATGATGAGAGACGACACCAATTTCATTTAACAATAGTGTGACTAAAACTACACGTGCAATATCGTTGACGAAAAAAGACAAGACTAAAATGTGGCTAAGAGACTAAACACTTCACTCCAAAATCACTCTTTTGAAATCACTTTTTGTTTTTTCGAATAAAGGAGACAAAACATTACAGATGGTCTTTACGAGCAGTCACGCGTATGGTTGCCAGATTTCCAGAATTTAAACTCCCTATCAGAGCTTTTCTGTTAAAAGAACACGTTTTACTTAACCTCTCTACGCTGAAGAAGCGCGAATGATCTGAAAACACAGACAAGTAAGCTGGAGTTCAGCGATCTTCATTTGAGACTTTCTACTCTAATTAAAGTGTCTATATTGCGCTGCTCGTTTACTGACTAAATCTGGGACCAAAGTGCAGGCTGATATTCAGCAGTGGTTCTCAAACTGACCTGAAACTGAACTGCGTTCATTTTATTCTACTCCACCTTAAAATAACATGAAAACTGAACATGTATTTCTAGCAGGTAAAATGTCGTGTATATATACACGACATTCAATCAAATTACCTCATCTTTTTGCGGTCAAAACTGACTGCACCCACAAAAGCCAGCATCGCGCTACATTAGTGCTGTTCTCGATAATATAACGTTACCTTTGTAAAAGTGGGGATTTAGCACTACTAGCATGAAGAACAAATATAGACACAGACTGCATGTAGATTTAAGATTAAAACTCTCTTTGATACAAAAACATACCCATCTGCGAGTTACTGTTTTTAATGTTGATCATATTATGCCAGCAAGAATATTGCCCAAATATAATATAACATATAATATCCCGAATATTGATTTTATACAACAGTTCAACAAACAAAAGGGTCATATTAAGTGATGTAAATTTTAAACAGTATTGTCAGTATTTTTGCTCTATTTTACAACGAAAGCCACAACAGAACTGCAGCACACAAGCTGTGTTTCGTAAACGAATCTGCAGCTTTGAACGAATAGTCAATGATTCAATGATTTATTCATAAATACAGCCGCTTTCTTTGATACTGAAAGAATGAATGACTGATTCACTCATAAAAATACTGGCGGTTTTAATCTAATATTTAAAAGTATCACTTTGTTTTTATTATCGTTGTATTTATTTAATTTTTATTTTATTTTATTTAAGGCATTATTTATTTTACAAAGGTATTTATAAAGGTAAAAAATGCACTGGAAAAATCGATTTAAGAAGGCAAATATTGTCCCTTAATGGAAAAGGTGTAACTGCAGTAAGTGGAAAAGAGAGGATACACAGAAGGATGTTAAATCCCTCAGGGGGTACAACACTCTACAAAGTTTGAGAACCACTGAAAGAAGATATGTAGAACTGCACAAGTGGTACTGCTAAGAGTGCAATGTCAATACAGTCTGTTACCTTGATTCAAATTTTTCATAAGCTTAAATGAATTGGTCTAAAGAGAAAAATTATGACTATTTTGTCTAAAGACTACATATAAAATAGCTATTAAAATTAATGTTGGTAACTGTAGTTTGACTAAAAGTATTGACTAAGACTTGACAAAAATGTGATGACTTTTCGTCGACTAAAACTAGACTAAAATGTGACTAAGAAGCATTTTCATCTGAAGATAAAGACTAAGAATAAATCAAAAATGGCTGCCAAAATGAACACTGATGTGTCAGACCCACAGACACATTTAATGAGGAAAGTTAATATGCATGTTTTAGCCAGAAGTTTCGTCTGAATTGCACATGTTTCTACTTGCACATGCAAGTGACTTGTTGCACTTATGATAAACATGGTCGGCATCAATTCTAGTAGGCTACAACGTAATTACTCTTTCAAAACGGTCTGTTTTCCCCTTGCCATCGTTAGCTGAAGCTGTGTGTCAACAAGGCACGGCTGCAGAGTGTGAGTTGCTCTGTCTTACACGCAGCCTCAGAGGGAGAGAAATTCTCCAGTAACGTACAGAAACAGAATTGATAACGTCAGAGTTTATCTATACAACGCAGGCTTGTATAATATTTTTGCCGCTGAGCTCGTTACCAGGTTTTGGTACCAGCGTAAAGCGTAGCCTAATCTACAGCTGGTTAAAGGCTCACACACCCTGTCCACGTGCAGGACGTTCCGCGTGTACAACAGGCGACTTGAGAGCTTCAAAACAGCAGTCCACTAAATCCATTTTTCAGCGCTCGCGGCCAAAGGAGCATACTTTGAAAGGCTTGCGTGCTCACCTATGCGCGAGATGCAGCGGAACGCGGAAAATTAAGTATAACTGGTCCTTTATGCCGGTGGAATGGCAATCGCGCCTGCCTATTAATCGGCCTAATTTGCAGCACAATCAGCCGATGCCGATTAATTAAAAAAAAAAAAGCCAAAAATCAGCCCGATATATCGGACGGCCGATCAATCGGTCGACCTCTAGTTTAGTTCACGTAAAACAGGTTATAGCCTATACTTCGTTTAGCGTTTTTTGCGCATTAAAATCTTTACTGTTTAAATTGTGTTCATTTAACTGTTTTGAATGTGATTTGTATTGGGGGGGGGGGGGGTCACGATGCCGGCTCAACATTGTGATGTCTGTCAGCCATCGGCAATCGTCTATCGGCCCAACCCTACTACTGGAGTAATCCAGCGGCCAGTCATTTTCATTCCAATGCTGAAACACTTCTTTTAACACTTACAGACAATTCTGGGTTCATATTATTACTGGTGTTGTTATTGCTATTATTACTCCTGGTGTCCTCAAGACCATTGGTTTGGAGAAGAACCCTTAATCTCCTCAAGCATTCCTTGAGTGCTTCCTTCATTGCATGGCTCTATCAAACTGTAGAATTCCCTCTGTGTCGACATCCCTCTCTGATTTCCCAGCGTTGCACAGGACCTGACTCAGCTCCCTGAAGAGTAAACTGACTAAAAAAAAAAACCCCGGATCCCCTATATTCTGTTCTGTTCTTTGGTGGAAAGTGACAGTAGACTCAGTGGACTGCACTGCAGCAAAAGCACTTTTGCATTATCAATGCAAATAAAAGGTGTATTTCATGAATACAACAAGGCTTTTTTCTAACACTGACATGATTATAAAGTAACAGACCTAGTTGCAAGTTCAGTTAACCATTCTTTCTAAAGGTCATCCTGAACACAACCAGTGAGCGAGTAATATTATAGGCATGCAATTAAGATACAGGAGCGAAATTAATACTAGCTTTAGGGAGATGAGGCGAAAGAAAAGAGCCTGGTCATTTGAAGTCATTAATCTAATGGGATTCTGGGTTCTTCGCTGGCTCTATTGAAACATAATCCAAGTCTTGTCCCACTTTCAGAGGTTTTTCTTTTCTTTTCTTTTTCTCGTAACACCCAAAAAACTCTCAGCATGAGAGCCACCCCAGGCCCAACACTCATTTGCAAATTATCACAGATATTCGGAATGTTCTTGGGACAGAACCAAACTCATCTTTAACTCACAATTCAATGCTAATTGGGTCATGGACTTGGGGACAGAGCAAAATGAGTTATGGGTGATGTCATGGCATATATTTGTTCGGTTTTAAACTTTTACAGCACAGCCTGCATGATAATTAGAAGGAGAAAAGAGGACAAACAAAAGCTCAAGAGAGGTAATGGCTGTAAAAAATATTGATTTTACACTCATCACACTACTTGATCTGTGAGTCTTCATACCAATATTTACAACATTGCCTCAGGAGAAAGAAAATCATTTTATGCTTGTTCATAAAAACGTCTACAATTTCCTTGTGGGCAAAAAAGGACAAGCCAAGGATTGTGTTAAGTTTGAAAGCTACTTGATAAATCAAGTATAACTGAATCACTTAAGTTGCTGAGATAAATTAAATGTATCCAATTTCAATGATCGTTAAACATATTTTAAAAGCTAAAAATTATTTGAACATCCTTTCTTCATAATTTAATATTCAAACAGAAGAACACATGATGTAATAAGTGTTGCATATATATGCTACACAAACGTACAACGGTTGTTTTGGAAGGCTGACAGTACTTAAATGGAATTAAGATATGCACATTCCCTTATATTTATCCATTGAGTTTAAATAAAAAAAAATAAAAAAAATAAAAAATGATAATGTCAATGGACACACACGTAATGCGTCAACAACCCACAAATACTTATTTTCTCAATATTTTCTCAACGCAAGATCAAAACATGGTCAAAATATCCAAACAAACCTTCATGCAGACAAATGACTAAAACACCTAAGATTTTAAAAATTACAAGTCCAAGAGCATATTCTGCTAACAGCTAGAGCAACACGCACTGAATTATCATTTTAAAGAGATTTTCGACAGGAACACAGCTGTGCACTACAGTCTGACACGAGATATTCTTGACTCACCTATAAAAGAGAACAGAGCATTGACTGAAGCCCATGCAAAATTCATTACTGCCCAAAACGAGTCTCCATAGCATAAGCTGGCAGAGCTGCTCGGATTTTCCAATGGACTGCGTAAAGGTACCAATGCAGACTCAATCGATCCATAAAGTCTTACAGAAACACATGCATTTAAAAGCAACAAGCATCCCGCTTTGCTTTTGTCCCAGCTGCTCTGCAACTCAAACTTACACACGATCACACTGTTACTACACATTACGACTGTGTAAAGAGCAGGAAAGCTCTAGGTTGTTTATGTGTATAGATACTAATATTTTTTAAAACACTTACTGGGCGTACAGATGAAAATCACTGACTATACCAAACTTCCACTAAACTGCAAAACTCAACTCCACCGCGGCTCAAATAGTATTTTCTGGGACTAAACGCAGTTTTTATACAAAGAACAGAGCTTCGGGAGGGTTAAATGTCACAGTTTTTAAGATAAATCCGTGTTTGCGCAAACTACAAGGAGTTTAAAATTAAAACATGTTTATAAGGCGCTTCTCTGATTTTCTTCAGAACGAGGTTAGCGCGGCTAGCCGTAGCATTTCTTCAGTTCTGAAAAGGCAAAACTGCGCTTGTTTTGAAAAAAACACAAAACATGACTCACCGATACAATTTTCTTTGATACAGCTATCCGTAAATGATCCTCAAAGGTTTACCAAGTTTAAAAAATGAGAGGTGAACTTAAACTCTCGTTGACAGCATCACTCTCTGAGCCGCCATCTTCACTCAGCTATGATGCTGCTGTTGGCTCGAGACGCTCTACCTACCGAAAACTCTGGAACAAACCAAATCATTCTGTCTGATGGGGGGGAACCTTCGGTAACTCACAATTTCGCATAAAATTATCTGAAAGTATTCTCAGAATTGAAGCTCAAGTTGGATGTGTTGAAATCTATTAACTGAAATTTTGGAGTGCTTACAGCAATATATACTGGTTAAAGCATTTAAAAGATAAAGCAATTGAATTAAAACCCCCGCACAGTGGTCAAATGTAAGAGACTTGTTTCCAACAGAGTGCACCTCCGAACAGATTTTTTTTTTTTCAGGTAGAGACACAAACAAGGACCGGTGTGAGATTATCGTGCATTATTTTGACACATTTGTTTTTAAACACATCTACTTGAACGTTCTGTGAAGTGGTTTGAAAACACTGTATTCTATAAGTTTAAATAAGTATAGTTCATCATTAAGTATAGACTCAAATAATCAAAAACCTAAATTTGTCACCAAAACTACTTGTGTGATCGAATAAGCAAGACTTTTGAATATCAGGACCTTTTATAAAAAATAATTAAATAAATATAAAATCTGAATCCCCGACAGACCATAAAATCACAGCAGTGTAAATATTTAACTTTCTAGCGCCCCCAGGCGATGAAAACCTCCTTAGTACAATGTCGATTCCCTGCAAATCAGGTTCATTTTAATTAGGTCAATTTCTGACACTTGCTTTGAAACCGATCAGATCTATTCATCTGTTTATCCATATAAACTACCGTTCAAAATTTTGGGATCAGTAAGATTTGTTGTTGTTTTTCCTTTGAAAGAAATATTATCCAGCAGGGATTATCACAACATTAAGCAGCACCACTGTCTTCAACATAGATAATAAATGCTTCTTGAGCACCAATCAGAAAATTAGAATGTGACTAAAAATTCAGCTTTTCCACCACAGGAATAAATTACATTTTAAAATATATTTAACTATAAATGTAAATATTTCACAATATCAATATTTTCACAATATTGTAATATTTCACAATATCTTTTGTGAAAGCTCCAAACTTTTCGGTACTGTATATAACAGAACAACAGACACAGATAAACTCAATTAGTGTTTTGATTTATCTTTATTAAGTAAACTCTACATTTTTAATATTGCTTTGTTCCAATTTAGTTTCTCTTTTCTCCATTTATTCTAGATTACATCCTCCTGCAATCAGAACAGTTTACATATTTATATGTATTTATATAGATTTTTTTGTTTTTTGTTTTTTCCAACCAAGCTACACTTGAAGAATACAAAAATATCACAGTACATTTTCTACGCAGTCACTCTCCACTAGTGAGTTCCAAAGCTGGGGCCGATGCTGGAAACATGGGAATCTGGCAGTGACGTTTATTGACCACTCTACTACGCTAGAATGAGGGGAGCAATTAACCTGTTTTAAAATGAGAACAAAACTAGATTGTTTGGTTCGACTAAATCTTGAAATATGAAATTGCAACGTCTACGAATGGTATGGCAAATGACTTGTCCAATAGCTGAATTTCAGATATAAAAAGAACCCAATTTAAAGGCAGAAAGCCTGAATTGTTTTGGACTTAAGTCACCGCTGATGTCTAGAATTAAAGCTGTGTAATCTGGTCCAGCCAGACTTCTCTGTTCCAGCACTCAAGCCACCAACATCTGACCGGAAAAAGGAACTCACAGAGCAGTCAGTAATAACATTCTTCCATTCCTCATCCTGCTCTTTGCAGACACACCATACTATACAAAATATTAAAAACAAAAGATAAAACAAAACATTAAAGAATCCTCACCCGTACTTTGATTATTGTTTCATAATAAATGTCTCTTTTATTCTTTTAACAAAGTTGTGTTTGATTTTCCTCATTTTTACACTGCCATCCACTATCCGACGTTGAAATCCTTAATGACCGGTGGAGGCTCCGTTCTCCAGGGTAGAGGAATGTTGCAGTTTGAGTCCGACATTTAGTGGTTTTGTTCAAACGTGAACCAAACATCAACATAGCAAGTGAAAACCTTTGTCCCCTTATCAACCACCTAAATGAACTCAGGGGATCACAAAACAGAAATCAGTGAATGAAAGATGTTAGGACACATAGATAAAACATATATAGCCATTAAGTTACTTGACTGAACACACCAAAAAAGAACAAAACAAAAAAAAAAAAGGTTCAGACAACACTGGGATCAACAACTCGACGAAGGAGGGACCCGCTGACTGGAGTAATTCACTTCAGTATCTCTGTACCATGACTTCAGGGCCTGAAGGACTAAATTTTCAGTCATGTGAGTGGGCTTGTACAGGAAGTTGGCATGGCTACACTTCCTATCGAGGGGAACTGTGTGTCGGATTGAGCTGTGTTAGTGGCCTGGGGGGGGGGGGGGGGGGGGGGGGGGGGGGGGTATGGCTGCAGGAGATTGGGCGTCTCTGTCCCCGCTGGTCTCTAGAGCAGTCATGGTGAGAAGGTGGCCATCTCCAATGAGATCCGCTGCCATAGTTCTTTTGTCTGTTTGCCCCTCTTCAGGTTTTGCAGCACATCGTTGAACTGCATCATGCCAACTGGCGTCAGGCAAAACGCCCCACGGGCACTTCGGATGATGTTCACGAAGTCGTCATAGTCTGCGGGAGTCAGATGGATCAGCCTGTGGTGGATATACTGGGAGAAAAAAAACATAATCAGACATTGAAATTAGCAGGGAGGACATGAATTCTGTTCCAAGGTTATTTTAGTTTTGCATTTTAATAGTATTTTTGAAATTTAATTTCAGTTTAGTTTCATTTGGTTTCAACAATAGTTTTGTTAGGTACAGTTTAGTTTTTCAATCATTATGAATAGCAGTTAGCAAGCCTTATATAATGCAATCTGCTTCTGAGTGAAACATACGAAGCTCCTAAAGGATATGTTAATGAAAAAAAATGTGAGATGTAAATAGGATCTTTTTTACAAAAGATCCTATTTTAGGGTACGTTTATACGACAACGATATGGTTAAAACTGAAAGTTTTTCCTTTGAGTTTTCCGCATACAGATGACACCATTGTCAAAATGATCCCCATTCATAGGAATCTGTGAAAATGACTAAAAATGCTGTATTCTGCTGGCAGGCCATTAGATGGTGATAAAACACTAGACACTGTGTAAAGCTCGGAACACACCAAGCCGAAGTTTTTTCAGTGTGTTCCACACCGTTGGCTGAAGTTGGTCTTCATCGGCTTTTTTTTTTTTTTTTTTTTTTTTTTTTTTTTTTTTTTTTTTTTTTTTCGGCCAATTCGACATGTTGAATCGATGTCGGAGCTCGTCGGTCAGTCGGGCCATCTGATAATTCTGATTGGCTGTTCACCTACTGCCACCTGCTGGTACGGAAAGGCATTTCTTCTTACGCAGGCACAGAACAGACGTGCTACTTGGCCGTCGGGTGTCGACCGTCGGGTGTCGACCGTCGGTTGTGTGTGTAAGGGCAACTTTGGATCCAGATGCTGTCGACGTGAGCCAACCCGACTGTCTGCTTTCGTCCCTACTAGTTCGTTGGCTTACGCGTCGGCTTGGTGTGTTCCGGGCTTAATGTGCATGACGTCATCATTTTCACAGATTAGCGATTTTGTTGTTTACACGAAGACCATTTTCAAAAACTTGCACTTTGAAACCCGTTTTCAAAAGTTTGTGTTTTCAGGCCACCAAAACGCTGTTGTAGTGTAAATAAACGGCCAAAACGCATACAATTTTTTCCGTTTTTAGTTGAAAACGGTGTCGTGTAAACAGCCCCTAAAATAAATGCTGTTCTTTAGAACTTTTTATTCAAAGGCTCCTGGGGGGGGGGGGAATAAATAAATAAAAAAATAAAAAATATGTTGTATGGTTTCCACAAAAATATTAAACAATTAAATATTAATTTTTACAAAAAGTTTTGCTTTATTATGCAAATTTTCTCAGGGAAACACAAAAGTTCTAGTGATGGGGGGGATAAGATATGGAAAGAAAAATTATATTTCAATGCTTTTGCGTTTTTCTTTCACAAAAAAAAAAAAAAAGTAATGCAAATGATCTTCACTGATCAAAAAGTTGCCATTTTATTTTACAAATAAAGGTAATAGATATGTGTGCAGATTTCCTTTGTTTATTTTCATCTATTGTTGCCATGTCCTTTTTTTAATGGTGTAATGGGCTATTTTTCCTAGTAGAAGCTTTAAGCTAATCTATAAGACAAAATAATTTAACTAAACTTAAATCAATATTTCATGTTCATGTATTTTAGCAAGTAGATACAAGAATATTTTAATGAATAAATAAACTAAATAATTCATGATGTTTCATTTTGAGGGTTAAGTGTAGTTTCTAGCTCTAGAAGTGTTTACATATGTTTTTTTGATCTCCCTGTGGTTAAACGTGCGACACAACAAATTCATAAATATTCCTGCTACTCGATGGCACTAACCTGAACCCGTTTTAATAAAATGTAAACAGGTTATGAAGCATCGTGTCCCCGGATGTTTATAGGGACACGCAGCATATGGAGAGCATTTCCCACCAGCGACGTACGAAATGACTCAGTGACAGTCTGGGTAGGTTTCTGCTTGAGTACAGCCTCTCGGTCCCTCATCTCATTATCCACGCATGGAGAGAGTGGATTAGAGCTGGCACTGTCTCCCTTTCACATTTACCCAGCATTCATTTGCAAAGATTTACAGTGGCAGACATATGGTACAGTCTCCCTTGATCTGGGCGTTTTAAAATATAAGGCCACAAAAGTGCAATGGCCACTTGCGTAGACAACCACGTTGTTTGCCCATGCAACAATGTGAAACCTCTTTGAAATGGCAAAATAAAGACTCTGATCCGGCTAGCAGGTAACTGCAAGAGCGTGTCTGTGTGTGCAAGGGAGAGATAGCATGTGCGCGCGCCTTCTCTAGGAAGCAGCTCTTGGCTTTGGGCTGTCACAGTGTGTTTGATGCTCTCTCATCAGTATGCTCCATCCTGTGAACAGACTCAGGCTTCCCTCTCTAGCTTTAACACTCCAGAATTGTTCATGCACAATTTATATTCAGTGTGGGCGACAATGCCGTCACAATCCAGCCTTGGCACCACTCGAACGCTCTAAAACCCTACTCAAATTCTCCACTTAAAACTTGAAACTAAGACTAACTAATATGAAAACGAACTTTGAGATGGTTGCACCGCATTCAATATAAAATGTCAGCTGTGACGGACCATCTCATGTGTTAGAGTGTAATTTTAACTGCTTCGGAAGAATACATGTTCCTGGATCATCAGCATCAGGGTACGGATTTATTTCAGGATTTCATCCCATTAGGGATGTTATTAGTAATAATGTCAGTGTGATTAGCTTCCCAGACTGAATCTTAGGGATTTGTGAATCTGTACCTGTAAGTAGGCCTGCTGGCAGCGCTGCACGAGCTGGTGGAAGGCAGGAGTGCGGAGGTGTGCATGGATATGTGCAGGATTTAACCTCTGCAGAGCCTCCATAATGATCTCCTGCAGGACAAACGGACTAAGAACACCTTTGGCTGCCCCCATACAAAACTGGTACACATGGTTCACACCTAAGGAGAGAGGCAGAGGGAGGAGGATAAGGAAACATTCAGAGACTAAATGAACATCTAATACATTGAATTTATGTTCTTTTAACTTTACATTTTTTAAAAGTTCATAATTTATTTTATAATTCTGATTATTTATAATTTATTAATGTTTAATTTTACATTAATTATTTCTAATAATAATTATCTTTTATTTATAGTTTTATTCATATTTAAAGTGCCTCTATTATGCAATTTTATTAGCTCCTAATTTTGCTTTAAATTTTTTTGTCTCGTCTCCTACAACAGGTTTACATGCATCCAAGGTCAAAAAACACCAGAATTTTCTCATAATATGCATTTCCATGTCACCTCATTTCTTAAAGTCTGAAAATGATTATTTTGAAGATTCGGTCTCTCTAAATCCCTCATTTCCATGAGCCTACTCTACTCTGATTGGTCTTACAGCCCAGTCTGTTGTGCTTGGTCTACCACTTACAACACGTGTTGGAAGCAAAACGCCTATTACCATATTTGAATTTCAGCTCCGGAGGCTTCCTCAGCACTTGTATACACTAATATGAAAAATGGCATTGGGTTTTCTGTATCAATTCCAGCGTAAGTCCTCAGCCTTTTGAAGTGCATGCAAAACGGATTTGCAGTGCTCAAAACAGCATCTTCTTGATATGTCGACAACACGAATCAAAGTCTTCCAGGCCTCAGCTACAACAACAGTGTTTGAGGGCGGATCAAAGCAGACATTGTTCGCAAGCAGCCAATGAAGACCATAGGCTGGCATTGTGCAAATTTGTTACATTGTTATGTAGGATGGAATTGCTGATGACCCATTTCAGCAGTTCAGAATCGATTCTTACTTTTAAGAGACAATAACTTTTTGTTGCGCACTTTGATCGCAGACCTTTTACATTCACAAACAGCTATATTACACACTGCATGAAAGGTAATATTCAACAAAGCACAATAGGGGCACATAAAATTTAAATCCAAGTACAAAACACTGTAAATATACAACCATTTACAACCTTGCTTGTTCTGTTTCCCTTTTTCCATATACATAAAATCCAGTGAGCCTAAACGTCCAAGACAGAATATGTTGAGATCACAGCTATAGCATGACACCTCAATAAATGTTTAAAAAAGATAAATTGCATGAATAACTAAATAATAAATCAAACCCAGATGGGATGCTTTACAGAGGTCAAATACATTGAATTATTTTGTGGTGAAATGTAATTATCATCGAACCTCAACAAGTGAAATATCAGTAAAACACAATTGGTAGAAATGTTAAACAAACAACAACAAACAAACAAACAAATTTGGAGGATTGCATCTTTAGATTACGCCCATAAATTGTGAGGAAAGCTGTTTTATAATTTTATATTATATTGTTGCATTTCCTGTGTACTTTGAGAAAATATAGAACAAAGGGCCCCCAAGTTTTAAAAAAAAAGATCAATTAGAAATAAAGATGCGTTTCAACTTACACTAAGGCTTATTTCGTTTTCTTGGAACTGCAAATATTACCAAAATTGTGCCATTAAATATTCTGATCAATTAACAGCCCTCTAATTTGATTTGTCGAGCTGCGTTTCAAGTTTTCTGACATTTAGTATTAAAAAGCAACTGGGATGTTTCACTACTACTGTTTGTGTTTAAGATGTTTCGGGCCAGAGTAAGTATTACAATGTAAGACCAGAGAGTATCTGGAGCAAAAAGTGGGATTTTTAAAAGTCAGAGAACTGGTGTTGGTGGAGTGATAACAGAGGGGAAATTGCTGTCAGTCTATGCACACAGATTGTTCATAGACTAGCTTGGCAAAAACAGTTTGAGTATTTAACCCAGAATATTCCTTTAAAAGGAAGCATATGGTGGTCCATGTCATTATAATCTAATCTAATTAGGATACACATCCATCTCAGTGGGGACCATTAGCAAAGCAAGAAGTCCAAACTAGCCATTTCATAAGATGCCTAGCCTGAACCTGGCAAAAATATTTTCTATTTCTACATTTTCAATTGTAGCATTTAGCCCCATGAAAACTGGCAACATGCTGCAATCAGCATGGGATAAAGCTCACAGTAAGAGGAAAGACATCAGAATGTCAATAACTCTGCTGGAGACTTGCTGTTGAATCACCTCTTGTCCGTTGAAGGCAAGGTAAATTGCCAACACATCATTTACAGTCTATTTCAGCTTTTTAGCAGGTAACAGGAAATAAAATGAGATTTTAAAAGACTTGTTTTTTCTTATTGCCATATTGCAAAGATAAATGGGCATACCAAGACGCGCAGCCAGTCCCAGCAGCCATTTGACGTCTTCTGTGTATGGGGGGCTACGGGAAAAGTTGTTCGGATGATCGTTGTGGGCCCTCCTTCCCAACATCTCCAAGGCCAGCATGCCTAAATGAGGACAGGAACATTTCGCCATAAATACTCTGTACTGTACGACACTGTACTGATCAAGTATTGAATTGACACATGCACCCAAACATCCTAATCTCCAGGACTTATGAGTACTGATAAAACGGAAATCATGCCTTAATTAATATTTCTCACTGTGAGAGTCTTTGTGAGTCCTGCAACATGGACACAACCGACCTCTCCCTCACCTCTCTTGATAATTAATCACCACAATTCAGGACCAGATGGATCCTAATGGGTGCAAAACAGCAACATAAGGACAGGCAAGCCATGCCCTAAAGGATCTATGTAATTAGAAATCAGGCGTCCTTACCGACTCTATAGGCCGAGTGGAGGTAGTGCAGGCCCTGCTGGCTGATTGGTTGACTGTGCTGCTCATCTTCCACAGGGAATGGTGCGCTGACCAGTGAGGCAGGCTGGGACGAGAGTCCTGGAAGAGAAGCCCCCTGAATGGCCTGGATGGTGGAGCCTGAGTGTACTCCTCCTGCTAGGCAAAAAAAGTGGATGTTCAAGGGTGTCTATGAATTTGCAAACTGTCCAATAGCATGCCTTCCCAACAATCTCTGGTAAACTGGTAAGAACTGTAATGAACTTTCGTATGCACTGAGTTTAAGGTGCACTAAATAATTAGTTTGGTGCACTAGCCTTGAATTTTGTATTGACACCTAGTGGTGTGGGGCTTTTTTTTTTTTTTTTTTTTTTTAACCAATGCCATTGTAGAACTATTCGAAAAACCACACACAACAAATATTTCTGCTCTTTTCTGCATTTCACCTCTGCTCTAGTTTGTTTAATAATCTAGCCTTCTAGTAAACCTGGCATTGTATACTATGAATATTGTTGGCTCTGTGACAAATTGCTCATGTCTCTCATTTGTAATTTGCTTTGGTTAAAATTGTCCTCAAGCTAAATTAAAAAAAAAAAAATTGCACAAACAATATTTGTGCATTTAATATTTGTCACCCATGATTAAATAATATTGACTAATCTCACAATTAGATTCAATTTTGATCCAATTCTAAAATGATTCTTGATGTATTTAAATGTTTTCTTACTGACTTTCTGTCATGCAAAGACACTTTTATCAATCCGAGTTGTCTCTTAGACTGTGAGCATAAAGCCTTCTGTCACAGGACGGGCCAGATTCAGAGGAAATTACAAAATCCACACTTTTTTTGTTAGCGCGGTTACTGAAAACACTGAGGCCATTTACAGTCCTTATAAATGAGCCTAAATTATCCATAAAATGTAATAAATTCTTCTTCTTTTGGAACACTGTGCAAGATCAGCAACACTCATACCTATAGACTTTATATACCGATCAGGCATAACATTATGACCACCTTCCTAATATTGTGTTGGTCATTATTTTGCTGCCAAAACAGCCCTGACCCATCGAGGCATGGACTCTACTAGACCCCTGAAGATGCGCTGTGGGATCTGGCACCAAGATGTTAGCAGCAGATCCTTTAAGTCCTGTAAGTTGTGAGGTGGGGCCTTCATGGATCGGACTTGTTTGTTCAGCACATCCCACAGATGCTCGAATGGATTGAGATCTGGGGAATTTGGAGGCCAAGTCAACACCTCAAACTCGTTGTTGTGCTCCTCAAACCATTCCTGAACCATTTTTGCTTTGTGGCAGGGCGTTAGCACATTACCCTGCTAAAAGAGGCCACAGTCACCGGGGAATACAGTTTCCAAGAAAGGGTGTACATGGTCTGCAACAATGCTTAGGTAGGTGGTACGTGTCAAAGTAACATCCACATGGATGGCAGGACCCAAGCTTTCCCAGCAGAACATTGCCTAAAGCATCTTCACTGCCTCCGCCGGCTTGCCTTCTTCCCATAGTGCATCCTGGTGGCATGTGTTCCCCAGGTAAGCGACGCACATACCAGGCCGTCCACGTGATGTAAAAGAAAATGTGATTCATCAAACCAGGCCACCTTCTTCCATTGCTCCGTGGTCCAGTTCTGATGCTCATGTTCCAACTGTTGGCACTTTCGGCAGTGGACAGGGGTCAGCATGGGCATCCTGACTGGTCTGCGGCTATGCAGCCCCATACGCAACAAACTGTGATGCACTGTGCATTTTGACACCTTTCTTTCAGAACCAGCATTAACTTCTTGAGTAATTTGAGCCACAGTAGCTCGTCTGTTGGATCGGACCACACAGGCCAGCCTTCGCTCCCCACGTGCATCAATGAGCCTTGGTCACCCATGACCCTGTCGCCGGTTCACCACTGTTCCTTCCTTGGACCACTTTTAATAAATACTGACCACTGCAGACCAGGAACACCCCACAAGAGCTGCAGTTTTGGAGATGCTCTGACCCAGTCATCTAGCCATCACAATTTGGCCCTTGTCAAACTCGCTCAAATCCTTACGCTTGCCCATTTTTCCCGTTTCTAACACATCAACTTTGAGGACAAAACGTTCACTTTCTACCTACTATATCCTACCCACTAACAGGTGCCGTGATTGAGATAATCAGTGTTATTCATTTCACCTGTCAGTGGTCATAATGTTATGCCTGATCGGTGTATGACTCTTGTTTGCTGCATTCAAGATGTGAGCTGCCACTCACTGGTAATGCAGTGAGCAGTAATAGCAACAGGGTACATGCAAATTTGTCAATCTTGAAAGGCTAAATGAACTATGAGGATCTAACCAAATGCTTTAAAATATATACCATAATTTTTTGCATTCCCATATGCTTTGATGAGAGGGCCTTAAATAGCTGTTTTATTCCATGTAAGTGCAAATCATTTTAATCGCAGATTTGAAATCTGACAAAAGTACTGTTCATCTCTTGCAAATTGCTGTAAATTGTATTACAGAATTATTTTAAATAAAAATGGATATTATGCCCAAAATTGTGTTCATATTGAAATGGAATTTAAATTCTACACCTAACTTGTCCTCCTTACCTGCCACAGTAGTGCTAAGAGGCAAGGCTGCCTCTGCAGTATGGTATGGGTGGACAGCGATCTGAGTCATGGACGGCACTGGAACGCCAGGGAAAGTGACAGCAGTCGCTGCCATAGGAGGATGAGGGCCAGTGGCCACAGAAAACGGGTACTGAGCACCAATAAAAGCAGGGTGCATTCCCTGAGAAGACAAACAGATGCTCTTAAAACCAGCTTGATACGCCTTCCTCGAGTCATATACCTGCCATTGAAAAATTAAAAGTCACAAAATTAAGTTAAACCAAGGGCATAGCTGTAAAGATCATTATACATGTATAAACAAACTGATATGAGTCTCTCTACATTTATATTCTGCCAGTAATATCACGCTATGCATCAATGATTGCCAAGTAAGTGTCTGCATTAGTGCTTAAATTTAGCATTTATTACCTTCAGTTAAATGCAGACAAACAATATTACAGACTTAAATAAAAATGCTAAGCACAGGTAACTGAAACCCATAAATCATATCACTAGGAAATGAACAGCGCTCATACCTGTGGGTAGGCCGCCCCAGACACGGGGAAGACAGCAGGACGGGGGACATGCTGAAGCGGATGTCCCAGGTACTGTGGGGTGCAGACTGTGGGCAGATGGGTTTGGATGGTGGTGTAGGGATGCAGGCCTGCCGTGTGTGCCATGGCTGAGCCTGGCAGCGCATGCGACTGGTATATGGTGGAGCCGACGGAAATGACCGGTACTACAGCGGCTGCAGTCACTGTCGTAGTTACAGCTGCGACACCTGTTGAATCCAAGGCTCCGGTGTTATCCAGGATACCGCAGCCTCCCTCGGGTGCCGTTCTCCCTGCTCCACCATTGGCCCCGCAGCGGCCGGAACCCTCTCTCTGGGCCCCCGAACCACCACCCACTGTTTGCTCGTACAGCCAATACCACTGGTGAGCCACCTCGAACAAGACCTCAGGATATACACCGCCTCCCTTTGCAGCTTCCTCAACTGCCATGCAAGCTTTCTCCAGCATCACATTATCCTGAAGAGAGAGCAATGCAGAAATGTTCTTTAAATGCAACAAGCTGATGATTTTAATATCATTAGATTTAAAAAAAAAAAAATGGATTATGATTCTGTGGCTATGTACAATGAATGTGGGCTGTGCAGGACAGTACCTGCTCTTTGCATTGCACCAGAGCTCTCTGAATCTCGTTGGGGTTGAGGGCATGAGCGTGTGGTAGGCAGCTCAAGGCCAGCTCTGCCGCAGCACGAACCATGTTGGGATCCCGTGCTCGTGATGCGCGGTCTGCGAGTGATGCCACCTCTGGAGGCGTGAGATGCCCGTCCCAGCATTCCACCAGGATGTTGAGGGCAGCACTCCCAATCTCCATGGCCTGGCCTGTGCAAACAAAACAGAAGAATTCAAAATCAAACAAAAAGCAGGTTTGCCCACCCATTTGATAAAATACTCTTAAATCCTCTTCTATTAACTTCATATCCATCCACATCTATCTACTCATTAGAGCTGCATGATTAATCATTAAAAGATTGCGATCTCGATTCAAACACCCACGCAATCTCATTCCTAAATGACAACGATTCGCCTGTGTCTATTAATCCTTTGACAAAAATCACAAAATCATCTGTGTTGGCGCTGCTGCTAACCCAGAGAGAGCAGATGTCATGTATAGGTATGAAGCAGCTTCACAAACAGTCTTTTCAATCTCACACACACACACACACACAGTATAGTTATTTTAAAAAAAGTAATAGGATAAAAGTTTATAGTTCGGATAAAAATACTGATGTCTACAGAAGCAAACAGAGCAAATCACCTTTTGAAAGTAACTTGGCACTTCAAATATATCATTACATATTTACGCCATCAGGTGGCGACAAGTGACTCGTGAACAATATTGTCAATGAATCATTAATTTAAGAGATTCATTCAAAAACGCTTATTCATCCAGTATTGAAACAACTGAAGTATATAAACATATTTGAGCAATTCATTGAATTATTCATTCAAACAGAGTTTTTAAAATAATTCAGATTAATTAAACATTTTAAATTAACTGCAGTAATTGACATTTTGTCAGAACCTCTAGTAAATTACATTATTTTGTTTAGTTGTCTGTTCAGAATCATGACATCTGTTTGAAAAAAAAAAAAAAAAAAAAAAAAAAAAAATCGTGATTCTCAATTTATCCAGAATGCTTTATCCTGCAGCTCTACTACTCCCATTCACCTTTATCTATCCATCCATTCATCCACCCATCCATGAGCCTGGAGAGATAAATATACTCTAGTACAGTACTATAGCTCTCCTCTATACTGAATTGATACTATAAAGCCAAGGATATGAATTTTAAAATTACATTTGCATTTCAAAAGAATGATCATCAATCATTTTGAAGTTTGTGATCCCTGCAGATTACACAATTATCTCTCACCTGTAATCCAGGATACATGTGAAGAATACGTCCTTGACAGCCAGTTAGGAGACACAAAATTATGCAGGCCGAGGGCATACAGGCCGATCTCAAAGGCACACAGATGCAGGTTGCGGTGGGGCCCCTGGTGACCTCCACTGGCAGAGGGTTGAGTGAAAATGGAGGTGGAGCTGTTTCCTCCAGCTTTAATCAACACAGTCTTGGCCAGCTCAAAGTAAAAATGGGCAGCTGCCTCAGATGGCTGGTTGGGCACGTGTGGAGCATGACATTCAGGCCGGCGGCCTTTATACCTATAAAGAGAAAACGAGACAATGTGTGTCATAGAGGATCAGACAGCAGACATAGAGGATCAGAGAATCTGTTCTGACTCAGAAGTAAAACAACTGATTTAGTCAATGAACAACTACTGAATTAGAGATTTAGTTGTGTTTGTCAAGGGCTCAAGAACAGATGCTGATGTACAAGCATCTAAAAATGAGACCAAATCCCCTTAAGGGGCAATGAGAGCAAAAAGACAGGTTTGTCTCACCTGCTGGTGTCAGTACTCTTGGCTCTGGCTCCTCCTCCAGCTCTGCGTGAGCCGCTAGATGAAGATGAGCCCAGTGAATCAGAGGAAGAGCTGCTAATGCTGTCACTGTCCTGGCCTCTCCCCCAGGAAGCAGCTGTCCAACCTCCTCGAAGTGGACGTCGACTGAGAGTAGGAGAGCTGTCTGAGGTGGTCTCTGGAGCACTACTGTCAATGCTTGCCATGCCTGAGAAAACATGTCAGAAAGAACATGACCTTTTTACACTCAAATTTCTTCATGCATAGTTGAAAATAATAAATTAAATTATTAATATATGTAAATTAATATATTATTACATTTGGAAATATAAAATTGATTACAAATAATATATTAAATCACTATTTTAAAAAAAGGCTAATAGGTGAATTGACAATCTTTGCAGGGATCTATGACCTCTGCATCAAATAAACTCTTCTATCTGTCTAATTAACAAACTCACTGTCTCTTACCAGTGTGTTTCTTTTTCTGCCGTACAGGTGATCCCCAGCAGCGTGTGCCGTATGCCCCACGGCCCCCCAGTGCCAGACGACTGGGCACGGTGCCCTCAGGCTTGAAGGGTGCAGCTTCGCTCTGCTGCTCACAGGAGGTCGACTGCGCACCCTCTGCCAAAAAAAGAATGAGAGGGAGATAAAAGAAAAATTAAACTAGGTCACTACAAACTCAACAAGGACCCAAGACAATAACATTTCAGCAGTGAATTTTCCTCTGACACTTTGGTGGATGTGGTTCACCTTGATCTCTGTTGTCAGAGATGCCCTCTCCCGTTGCTGTGTTCTGAACTCCGCCAGCCACTAAACTTCCCTGCTGCCCCGCCGCTCCCCCGCCGGTCACACCCACAGCGGCTGATGTTGCTGAAGGGTTGTGCTTTGACACTCCCCCCGTGGCTCCGCTGGCGCCGTGGGTGGCGTGTTTGGATGGGCTCTTTTGGCTGCTGGTAGCTGGTTTGCTAGAGTAAAATGAGCTCAGAGTCTGAGGCTTATGGGTCTGGCTCTCACGGTCAAGGAGTTTGTCCAGAATCTACATAAGGATGAAATCTAACATTAATACTTCATGATATTTACTGCATTTTAAACATGGTATCGTGGCTTATGCTTTATCACAAAAGTGTTATTTGAGAGAGTCTACGTAAGGATGCTATATGTAGTATAGTATTCCTCTAGTATAATAGAGGGATAGTTAACATGAATAAATGATGTACATTACCGTTTAAAAGTATTGGGGTCAGTAAGAATTTTTTAAAAAGAAATTAATACTTCGATTCCGTAAGGGTGCATTAAATTGATCATATGTGGCAATAAAGACATTTATAATGTTACAAAAGATTTCTATTTCAAATAGATGCTGTTATTCTGAACTTTCTATTCCTCAAAAAATAAGCTTTGCCACCAAAGGAATCAATTACATTTTAAAATATTAAAATTTTTATAATGTAATAACATTTATTGCTGTTTTTACTGCATGTTTGATCAAATAAATGCAGCCTAAGTGAGCTTAAGAGACTTTAAAACATTATCCCTCGGTTTCACAGACAAGGCTTAAGCCTAGTCCAAGACTAAAATGTATGTTTGAGCTGTTTTAACTGAAAGCAACTTGCACAGACCTTGTGTTGTTCCACATCTGTAAGTCCTATTTTCATCTTCAAACACAAATGAAGATCTTTTTAATGAAATCCAAGAGGTTTCTGTCCCTCCATAGAGATCTAACGCAACTACCATTTTCAAGGTCCAGAAAGGTAGTAAAGACATTAAAGTGCTTCATGTGACTCCAGTGGTTTAACATCAATTTTATCAAGTAACGTGAGTGCTTTGTTTGTGCAAAAAAAACATAATTGCAGAGCAATATTTTTTTATAAATAGTGGTAAATTGTTGGGTTTTTTTTTGCGCAGACCCTAAACTTTTGAACAGTAGCTACACTACTGTTATTAGTCCTCATACCATGCTATCAAGGCTTCAAAGACTATGTATTTTAGCTGATGTATATTAGATGAATAACTCTAAAACACTTGCCTTTTTAAGCTTGCTTTGGTCATCTTTATAGGTGATCATTAGTGCTAGAGCCAAGTCTCCTTTCTCTCTCCGTGTGCCTTCACATAGCAAAGGATGCTCTGCCTCACTGACCGTTGTCTTCATACCTGATAAAAAAAAAAATACATTTTAAAAAAACGTAAGAGAGTAAGAGAAAAGGAGAGACAACTGAAACACAGAAAGAAAGAATATCTTCAACAACACTAGTGCAACATTCAACATTAGTGCTGATTGGTTTTGTGTTTTTTTTTTTTTTTTTTTTTTTTCACATAAATTAACTCTCACCAAGAGCTGCTACAGCAGCCTCAAATCCCAGCTCCTCATCACCAGGCATTTCATTGTTACGGTTCCGGCTAGGAGGTCGAGAGCCCGTGGGAGAGACCACTACAACAGGCAAGTGATAGGAAAAAAAATATATGAAAAACGAGCATTGGGATTTTGGGGCTTTTAAAGAGCAATTTTAAAACTGTGGGAAAAGGTAGATGTGTGACTTACCAGGGGTGCAGAGTACGTCAAATATGAAGCTTGCCAGCATGAGAGGCAGAACTGGTCGATAGTCGCAGAAGTTTCCATCACGAAGCTGCTCCGCTCTGTCCCTTATGGAAGTCATTTCTACAAGACCCAGCGGAATCTTCTTTAGGAGAGCCACCACCTCTGACTCCTGATATGCTAGCTTCACCTAACACAAAAGCACAGTAGTTTAGTAATCTGGGACTCAAAATACACTGCACATCACTGAAATCAGGCATCAAAACATTACAATGCATTTTTAGTTTGTGGTTTGTGTGTTATATTGTGTGTTAATATAAGTGCTCAAATCTCTGCAATTTGTGTATGCCTCGTTTGCTAATGTTAAAGTATATAATATAATTATAATTTCAACTAAACCAGACACAACTCTAACAAGAAACTATATTGTTGTACTAACTGGCAGATCACCAGATTTGAGACTGACATCTGCTTTACCTCCAGAGCTTTAGTAGAAGCTGGCGGCCTCTGAAGCTCTAGGGAGAACATGCCAGTGTTGAAGGCCAGGTTATGGAGCTCCAGCCTCTCACTCAACACAGTCAGCAGAAAGGCTACTTTAGACAGGGTGTTAGTGGCCACCTGCGTCTGTTTACTGGTCGACACCTTACTCTTTTTACCCTAAACAAGACAAGGAGAGATTCATTTTTAAAGGTGAGCGCTGGTATGATTGTATGTCACAGCGGAAACCTCTGGGGAAAAAAAGCAATGAAAATGTCCATTTTGGTACCTTTGTCTGTGGCTGCTCCACCTTCAGGTCGGGCGGATTAGCCAGAAGATCTCGAGCAAGATCAACAGCCAGTCGGCAAGCGTCATTACTGTAGCCGTGAGCATAGAGAGCCTCAGCACAGGCAAACAGTATCTGCAACACACCATTATACCCATTGAAAACCTTTTAAAATTCTATTAAATTGGGAATTGCCATTTATTAGACAAATTACAAACTGAAACAACTAAATAGTCTTTATTCACACATAATAACCAAATAAATTATATATTTTATTTTTATTGTGTATGGCCTCCTTTGGCCTTGTTTAGGTTTAGGGCAGCTTTGGCACAACCTTTACATTGGGTGGTGGTCTAATAAATTTGTTAAGCACTGTGTACTCTGATTTATAAGAGCAATAAAAAAAATAATAATAATAAAAAAAAAAAAAAAAAAATCTAATTTAGAGAACCAACAGCCTCGATTTGAATCACTACTTTTTATCCTGTCATAAAAGCATTTATCTATACACGATTTGTTGTATTAATGCAAGTAATAGATCACGTGTCACCAAATGGAGCAAAACAAAATGTATATACACTGCCCAGCCAAAAAAAAAATGTCGGATTTGAAATGTTTGGATTTAAATAGACAAATGCTTAAGAGTCTATGACTGGATCATTATTGCAGTGATTATTATGTTTCTAGCATGTTATATGTTTGGCAACAGTTTTTCTAACCCGAATTGATGGAACGAGTAGCTTTACATTTAAACAACCATGTAAGGAAGACACATCATGACAATATTCCAGGATGACAATGTCTATGTATTAGAATATGCACAGTCGCATTTATCTCTTCTACAGTGTTAATTTTGAACCCTACTTTTAGGCGGTGTTGGAGTACTTTATGCGGGGAAAAAAAAAATTCACCTCCATCCTGCCCTCCTGCTCCAGAGGTTTAATTCCAGCAAAGATGTCTGGCTCTTCCTCATGGTTGCCATCTGCAACCCCTCTATCCGCTCCCTCTTCTGAGGCAGCGCTAAGATAGTAGGCTTGATAGTCATCTTCCCCCACAGCATCTGCGCCTACTGCTGCCTCAGCTGCCTGAGGTCCTGGGGCCCCCGAAGCCCCGCTTCCATCTCCCTCTCTGCGGCCCCGCTGAGCCTTGCTGGGGAGCGACGCACAGGGCAAAGTATCGTCTACAGGGTCCTCGTCTCCTCCGGCCTCATCCAGGTCTGCCTCCACCTCCATCTCTTTCTCCATAGCTACTACTACTGGGGTTGCAATGGAGCTCTCCTTTGAAAAGCAGGCATGGGCATCAGCAGCAGAGGGCATGGCAGCATGGACCACATGTTTCGCCTCAAAGGCGCGCTCTTTTGAAACGTTACCGCTGCTGTATTTGAGTGGCTCACGGAGCAGCGGGCTGGGTGAAGGCAACATCTCGGGAGGAGGAGGAAGGAAATCAAAGGTGTTGCAGGCCTCTGCCCCGAGCGCCAGGCTGGAGCCATCATCCAGACTCAGCTCTGCCATGTCAGGCTCTAAAGAGCTGTCCTCACTGCTAGTTCGCCGCTTTGCGCCAGGGTGCTTCCCACTGACGCCACTCGAACTTCCACACGAGCCCTTGTTGCTCTGCGTTAGCTTGGCCTTACTACCAGCTGATGGGGAGGAGCTGCTGGCTTTATACATGCCTTTACCTCCCTCCTGAAGTGAGAGAGAGACCCTACCACCCAGACAAACCAGCACGCCTCCACTGTTCACGCCAGACACTCCTTTCCTCTTGCTCACAATGGTCTCCTTAGGGCGGACAGCCACCTCCTGCTGGGGAAGATGGGAGTTGCTCCTTGACTTGTGTTCAGACGAAGTACCTTCTGAAACTCCACCACGAGCTCCTTCTCCTGATTCCCCGCTGGTCCCTGCTTTAATGCCCCGCTGCTGCTGCACTGCCCTGGCCCAACAAAATGAGGCATTTTTCTTATCTGCACTGCAATAAGTGATGCCAGGTAAAGGGTAGGCCACTTCCCAGTTGAAGTAGCAGGACTCAACAGCTGGTTTGAAGCCCTGGAAGAGTTTGTCCAGAGACTTCCGGTGCTGCCCTCGTTTAACGATCTCTATTACCTTCAGGTGCCACTGCTTCAGCTGGGCGGCGAGCTCCAAGCGCCTGAGGAGTCACAAAAAGTGAAAAACATTACCTTACCCAAGTGATGACAAATACAGCCACAAATCTTAATTACTACTTAAAAAAAAACACTTAAACTTAATTAAGTGGTTAAAGCATTTGCGTGATCACGTTTCTTCATAAAACTGAGGTTAAACCACTGAAGTCACATGGATTACTTTATTGATGTCTTTAATACGTTTTTGGACCTTGAAAGTGATAGGTGCGTTTGGATCTCTATGGAGGGACAGAAACCTCTCGGATTTCATTAAAAATATCTTCATTTGTGTTCTGAAGATGAACGAAGGTCTTACGGATGTGGAACGACATGAGGGTGAGTAATTAATGACAATTTTCATTTTTGGGTGAACTAACCCTTTAAGCAGGTGTACTAAGATGCTCACCTTTGGGGACTCATGGTAGGGTCTAGCACTGCCAGTCTCCATAAAACAACCATCTCATCACACATACTGGCACATGCATGTGCCGCGACCTCTGTCTGCCCATTACTACGACCCGTGTGCCCGCTGGCACTGCTGTGAGAGGCGGATGTCCTCACACTGTACCACCAACCAATGATCTGGTAGAAGAACAAAAAGAGCAGTATCATTAGAATTTTTTTTTTTTTTTAATATGGAGTTTAAAATGCATCTCCAATACAATATTAAGCATATATGGTCAACAACTAAATATTTACAATAAAATACAAAATAAAGTGTTTTGAATGCAGGCACAAATGTGACAAGTGTTTGCAGCAGGATAATGCAAATTTTTACACCGTGGGGTGTGAAAAGTCAGGTTTGGTACCTGTTCGTGGGTGAGACACTGTTCGGTGAGGATCTCTAACAGAGGTGCAGCGTTGCTGTCTCTCCTTTTAAACATCTCTCTGACGATGGACAGAAGGTTCCAGATGCCCTCTGGCTCTCTACCTCGCAGGGGCCTCAGCAAACAAGCCCATTCAGCAGCTGCCGGAGGCTCAGTGGACGACAGATACATGGAGTTCACATCACTGAGAACAACAAGCAACAAAAATAACAGAACATATTCACTACTTGATGAGGTATATTCTTCATCCACACAAAATAAAAGTACCCCCAAAAACCAGCTCAAGTATGCCTGGTTGGGAAACACTGGTTCAGAACACAGCTGACAACAGGAAACTGTGCTACACTGTAGGTAGTACCAGTCTGGTTGCCTTTACCTAAACACAACTGGTGAGGGGCCACAGAACTTGTGCAGGGTCTTCTTTATATTGTCACTGAGTGTGGACTCATCTAGATACCAGGTGCTCTGGTCAGAGGCTGAAGGGCCAGCAGTAGGATCTGTTGAACCAATCAGTAGAAAAGAAAAATGAGGATTTTTCAAGGTCTGCATATCTTCACAGAAAATTAGAAATTCAGAAATTCATTAATTGTGGTTTGTAGGTCAGTGCATACCCGGGGCTCCACACACGGTGTTAATAGCCGTAGACTGTGAGGAAAGAAGCTCATCCAAAAGACGCTGAGCTGTTGGCAAGATCTGCAGATACAAAACAGCAAATCACAATAAAGCCAGAAATTAACTTAACATCAGATGAGAAATTATCTGATCAAAGATTTTTTTATATTTAAGCAATAATAAAAAAATATTTAAAAAATATTAGTTTAAAGCTGCAGTCCGTAAGTTTTGCCTCTTTGTAGCCACCTCTGTTTGAAACCTGTAATTGCAGTTGTTTGCGGAATTATCATCTTTACGTGGGTTGTGTGTCGGCACGGCTCCCTTAGCGCGGATTAATCTAATGTTTGCTGTAAGGCACCACATCGGTGTGGAGACTGTACTTCGGAATCTCAGATTCTACGTCTCGGAAGTATGACCAAAAAAAAAAGTAATTTTCACTGGAAAATGTCATCTGAACAAGTAAGTAACATGTCTGCCACTTTTGTTCTGACCAACCGAGAGAAAAAAAAAAGCATTACAATAAATCGCTCTGCCAATGGGGATTAAATCTAACGATCGCTTAGCTCGGATCACGTCAAACCGTGCAAATTATTATTATTGTTATACTTTGTTCTCAAACTGTTAATGTTAAAGGGTTAGTTAACCCAAAAATGAAATTTCTGTCATTAAGTACTCACCCTCATGTCGTTCCACAACCGTAAGACCTTTCATCTTCGGAACACAAATTAAGATATTTTTGATGAAATCCGAGGGTATCTGATCCATACATAGGCAGCGTCATTGCACCTTTTGACGTCCAGAAAGGTAGTTAAAAACATGGTTAAAATAATCAACGTGACTACAGTGGTTTAACCTTAATGTTATGAAGTGACGAGAATACTTTTTGTGCACAAAAACAAAACAAAAATAATGACTTTATTCAACAACTTTATTCATCAACTTTATTTGAACTGTTGTCATATATAGTGAACTCAGTGCAGGCTTCCTTGTTAACGTCCGAACGCCAACTCTGTATTGGCCGAAGCTGAACATGTGAGCAGCACGATGCATCTGGGCAATAATGAGTCGGCATTCAGACGTAAACTAGGAAGCCTGCACCGAGTTCACTACGTATGACAATGGTACAAAAGTATTCTTATCGCTTCATAACATTAAGGTTAAACCACTATAGTCACGTTGACTATTTTAACCATGTTTTTAAGTACCTTTCTGGATGTCAAAAGGTACAATGATGTTGCTGCCAATGTGTGGATCAGGTACCCTCGGATTTCATCTAAAATATCTTAATTTGTGTTCCGAAGATAAACAAAGATCTTACAGGAGTGGAACGACATGAGGGTAATTAACTAATGACAGAATTTTCATTTTTTGGCGAGCTAACCCTTTAACAACATCAGCATTGCGTGACTATGTATTTAGTGTGTATTAGAGTTACCTGTAGATTTCAATTTCTCTAGCCACTCCGCAGTCCAAAGTCTTTAGCTTTTCACTACAGGTGAATCTTGGTTGTCACTGATGATTGTCATTTGGACATTTCTGGATTAAAATCCGCCATCAAAAGGATGCATTTCATTATTGCAGCTGCTGTGAGAAAAGGCTATAAATGATCCGCAGCCTGCAGCATCCTCCACATGCCATATAGCCTACTAGCTGGGACTCGTTCTTTATGTAAACGGACGTGATGTAATGACGTAAAGGCGAATGGCAGCATGCTCGAATTTCCCACGAAAACCCACCAGTATCACCCGAATTAGAAAACATTATTATAATCTTACTGTTGTGAATCAGGTTAAGGTAAGGAGTTCTGAACACTGGCTGGTTATGTACTTGCTCAAAAATTGATTTTGGATCATTTTTAACCAAAAAAAAGTTACTGATTACCGCTTTAATATAATGTTATATAAAAAGTAATAATATTAGATTATGATGGCATAATGCATAGTCTCTTATTAAAAAAAAAAAAAAAAAAAAAGCATTAAAAAATTACCAATAATTTTCAGAACCACAACGAAGCCATGACCACAGAACCGTTATACAAACCGAACTGTGAGAAATCTGAGCCATCACACCCTAATATGGACAATGAGGCCACTGTGTGCACTTCATCACAGTTATTTAGAGCTGTGCAAAGACACTATAGAGCTCAGAGAAGCTATGAGCAATGAGAGCATCTCAGTTTATAAGAACAAAAAATGCATGCCTCACCTGCTGTGGGAGTTCACTGATGAGGTATTGTGCAAACTTCTGGAGTTGATCCCGCTGTAATCTGGACAGGGACTCTGACACAGGTGCTCGAAGACACACTGCAGAAGCCTATAGCCAAACATATGCAAAGAGAGTCACTGATATTTGAAGCTGGCCGACATAACTGAAATTAAGCTTCAGTGCTTTAACCTACTCATTAGTGCAAACTAAACCGGGTGCAGTCTGCTCATTAGCAAACACTGTGCATTTCTAATGTGTCTGGAGGCTTTGATGCCTTCAGGTGGCTGTCCCAGTGTGCCGTCACCTGGTAGTTTTCTCTAGCATGTGTCTCCACCATGAGCAGAAAACCCCTCATTTGCAACTGGCCCATACATAATATATGAGCTCCAGATAGACATGCTTTGAGCCGATCAGAGCTAATTCTCTCTTTAGCTCATAGTGAGATTATTAAAGAGAATGCAGAGTGTCCCGTGGGGGAAGCATTGTGAACTACTGGAGTGAAATGTGTTGGCTGTGTCTGGGAGATGGAGGATGGGGGAGAGGAGGATGGATGAAGGACAGACCTGGAGAACTGCACTGAGGATAAGAACGGAAACATTTAGGATTCCTGGATAACACACCCCAGTATGACTGAGTGCTGAATTAGCCACGTGGCTGAGAGTCTAACTATAAAAGACCACATACTTTCATACACAGTATGAGACTGATCCTTCTGCAGATAATTCACACAAAATATATACTAACTCAGGGGGTTTTCAATCTTCTTGATGCCAAAGATCCTCATTATGATGATCTTTTTATGAGGGACACCCATCCCTCCTAAAATATAAAAGGGATATATATTTTAATCATTAAAAAAAAAAAAACGAATAACTACAACTTTTCCCTCAATAAACTCCTAATTACGGATTATTAATAGTTAGTAAGGTAGTTGTTAAGTTTAGGTATAGGGTAGGATTAAGGATGTAGAATATGGTCATGCAAAATAAGGTATTAATATGTGCTTTATAAGTTCTAATAAACAGCCAATATCCTAGAAATATGCATGCTAATAAGCATCTAGTTAATAGTGAGAATTGGACCCTAAAGTGTTTATAATATAATATAATATAATATAAATATAATATAATTAGGGCTGTCAGCGTTAATGCATTAACGCATGCGATTAATTCAAAATCCTTAACGCGTTCAAATAATTTAATGCAAGAAAAATTTACGGAAGCAGGTGAAATTGCGTAATTACGTAATTTACGTCACGCAGTTAGATGATCTTAAAGGGTTAGTTCACCCAAAAAAAATTTAAATTTTGGCCGATTTTAAAACCCTGCTTCATGAAGCTTCTGATCGCACACTGTATTTACGCACAGACAATTTTCAGTACATTCACGTTGTTTTAACACACATTCAGGATAATGTTTGGATTTGTCCTGTGTATGTTCCTGTGTACTTCGTATATATGCAGGTAAAGGCGGTTGGTTTCGGGTTTTTTTGGCATCTCCATGTGGTCCTGTTTAGTATCGCAACTTGACTGGTCGAAAATGTAAACAAGCTCTTTGCGGTTACACATACTATACACTGTGAATTCTGAAAAGTTTTTTTGCTGTGATTTTTTTGCTGGGTGCTTTGGTGTACATAAATGTATGAATTATAAAAAAAAATATATGACATAAAAAAATATAATATATAAAATAGAAAAAAATATTTGGTTATTTGGTGTCCTTTTTTGGGAAGACATCTAAATTTACCTTGAAAAAAAGCTGATAAATACAGTTTCAATCTGATGGTTTACTTTGCTGGATATAGGCAATGATGGCAAAATGGACAGGTTAAACAAGATCAATGGTGTATGTTTGATTTCACGATAAGTGTGCGATTAATCGCAATTTTAAAAAATGATCTATTGACAGCCCTATATAATATAATATAATATAATATAATATAACATAACATAATATAACATAATATAATATAGCCAAGGTAAATAAATATATTATATTTAATAACTATAAATATTAAAATATTCATCTAAAATTTGGTAAATGTATTCAGCAAACCTTTTTCAGGAACCACCTAGCACCTCCTCTGCTGATCCCAAACCGCTCATTCAATTTGTCCATTATGGCAGTGGTGAACATTGCAAATAGCTTTGGGTTCTTGCAATATTTGACAATTTGACAAGTAAATGGCAAATGTGAAAAACATGAAAACTGGCTAAAAGACGGCATTCCAGCCGGCATTAAACTGGTTGTTACTATTCGAAAGCATTTTGGGGGAAATTATGTTCATTTTGGTCAAGACCCTTTATAATGTTTTCAAATCAGGTCAGTTAAAATGTTTTTAATCAAAGTTGCAACCAGCATAATTAGTATGGTGAGACATAGTGATGCAATTTGAGCTGTGAGGACAGCTCACTACGTGTGAAAAAAAAACCACACAAGCCCACTTTAAATAGTTAAAGGGCACAGAGATGATACAAAATGAGAGGTCTAATTACTTGAAACACAAAGTTTATCACTAGTGCATGCCTCTCTAGCTACTATATATACACACTATATTATAATCCAGTAGTATCAAGTTCAGTGACTGTATCTTTCTTGTTGTCATGTTCTGAATAAAGTCTGCAGGAATGTATTAAACTTTGTGACAATCTCTGCGATACTGTCAAGTAGGTGGTCTAAATGTCAAGCCTAAAGCATTTGAACTTCAGGCTGCAGGCTGTGATGTGAGAAAATGATAACCTCATCAGACACAGCCTCAACACGCAAAGCAGCAAATGAAGAGATTCTACAGCAAGATATGAAGTCTTAAGTGTCAATGATTTACTGAAATTCCTGTGTGGCTGATAAAGGTCTCACGGCATAGGAGAACTAAGAATATACTGTTTATTTAACTCACAATAGCAGAATAGACTCTAGAGCTGTTTGCAACACACAGGAATGCACAATGATAGTAAGTGCATTAAAATGAAACATTCTCAAAGCTTTTTGCCAAGAGACTGTTTAAGATAAGAGACACCTAAACCTACAAATATGGGCAAGTGTCATGTTGCAAACACTACTTTTTCCTTTACTTTTCCAAAATTATAATATTATATATAAATAAATGCAATAGATTTCTAGCGACAGCTATAAGAAACTAAACAGGGGAATTGTGTATTTGTTATGTACAACAAAACCAAACCATGCAAGAAAAGTTTATGCAAAATAAGTTTGTTATAATTTCCCCCAACGGCAGCAAACCGAAGACAAAGCCCACATGCAAATGCTAAACGCCAAACGCCACCCACGGCCTGGGCCCCAGGTCTATCTGACAGTGGCAGGCCCTCCTACGGGGGGGTTGGATATCACAGCAGAGCAGATCCTTCCCTCCACCCTCCTGACTCCACAGGGAGGCATCAAACCTAATCAAAAGCTTCTCAGTGCTCTCACGCCCACGGTCACTCCACACAGATAGAAACCTAGAGACAGATCGTGCATGTGCTGTACATGAAATCATCTCCACAGATATGTCCATCTGAACCAGGCCATTGTTCGTATTAAAATTCCTGTGTTTATGTCGTTTTGAGACAATTAGAACTGTAGCCTTAAATAGTTTTTTCAATGCATTCATTTTTTCGAACCTTAAGTATGTTACAAATGAAGTTGCAGTGTTAGTTAATAAACACATTAAAATATGCTTTTCTATTCCTAGTCCAATTTCCAGCTTCAACATAAAGGTCATTTCAGTAAATGTACTTTACTTAAAAGTAAAGTACACACACACATATGATATATATAAAATATGTGTGTGTACTTTACTTTTAAATGTGTGTGTGTGTGTGTATATATATTTTATATATATATATATATATATATATATATATATAAATATAATATGTGTGTGTATGTGTACTTTTCATATACATATATACACAAATATACATATATACATACATACATATATATATATATAAACACACAAGAAAAAATATATTGTGTTGGGCGGAAACCTTGTATCTCCATATTAATGAAAAGTATTAAAAAGAGCTTGTGACTAAACCTCATAACTCCACTGGATCCTCAAACTGTTGGTTAAACCTCATAACTCCACCCACCCCCTATCACAAAGTTTGGACCGTCTCTGCTTGTTTGCAATGCAATGGAAATAAAGAACTGGTTATTTGAATAAGTACAACATTTTTTTACTCAATAAACCCACAAATTATGTACATATAAAGGCTAATGTTTTATGTATTTGAGGAGTGGAGAAGAGTGTAGCATTTGTCGTCGATTTATAGCACGGTCTTAAACAGCTTGTGCGTAGCACTTTATCTTTAAAGGCCCACTTAAGTTAATCAATACGTTGACAATTTCCACTGAAACCGGAAGATAAGGCGGACGTATCAAACAGCCCCTCCCCTTTTTTAAAATAGTGTTTCGTTTATATCACAGCTCGGCCATATAATGTAGGGGATGGGACACTTTAGATTCTAGAGAGCATTTGATTGGACAGAATATCTGATGAGAAGCTGAAGTGCAGGGTGACGTCATCAAAATCACTTAACCATATTGGCAGAAGTGAGAGACAAATTTTTGAATGCTTATATCTTCTAAACGCGTCTTTTGTCATTGTTTTGGAGCACTCTAGCTTATAGATAACAGTAAGGCTAACATATTCAGACTAAAAGACAAAAAAAATCGTACATTTTGATTTCATGGGGACTTTAATAACATGAGACCACAATGCTAAGTGCCCACATTAAACTTTATAATCCGTAAGCGGATAAAAACGTAATGCGATGCACTTACTGCCTTAGATGCGGCCATTCTAATGATGGACAAAAAACCCTCGGTCAAAAACCTCATAACTCAATTTAAGCTCGATTTTGGTAAAATGTTAATAATATAATGACACATGCAAGTGTCTGATCATATATATAGCCACAATATCAACTTTGACAAGGCAGCTTTTATTTTAAAAATAGTGTTTTTCCATTTCCTGAAAAGTAGTATTTTCTGAGACACAATGTTTCCGCGCAACAGCGACAATATATATTAGTTTTCAGATTTGCTAAAAATTACATTTAACATTGATATTAAATTTAAAGATTAACTTTGAGTAAGTATTAGGATTATCTAAATTTAAAAATAGGCTAAATAAAGCATGCACAATTAAATATCTCTAATATCATACGATAAATGATACAGATAAACAATGTATCCCAAGCTAGAGGACAATGTGTGCATCTACAATCTCTTACATTGTGAATTCTGAAGAGGCAGAGGGCCACAACGTGGGCACACCATTTGGCTCCTGCTCCACAGGTGCAGCTACAGGAAGTGATGCGGCAGCGGTCAAACATTACAGCCACATTGTAGGCTCCTTTTGATTGGCCGGCCTGGGGCGACACTACTGTGGCACTGAGGTGGAAACCTGTTTAAGAGAACAAAAGCATGTCAGTCTTTGGTAACATTTCAACAATTCAAAAACTAGTTCACATTCTCCTGACACTCTGGATAAAAACGCCCAACTTATTAGGGATTTAATGGTTGTAAAATACTGTTTAATATAAAAACTTTTGTTTTGTTTTTAGAGGGATTATTCTGAAAATATCGTATTTGCACCTGACGCAAGGAGGCATTTAAAAAAATTGGGAAACATTAATGTTTAAAAGGCTGAGGCAGTTTGCTGACTGGAAGCCTGAATGATATAACAGCAATTGAACTGTACACAGACCATACAGGAAATGAAAGACATCTGAGATGGAAAGAGAGAAAGAAAGAGTTCAAATGTGTGTGTGGAGAGTCGAGTGCAGGGGGTTGGCCGAAAGCTTTTACCACTGGACAGCGGCCAGCGTTCCTCTGGCCAGTAAGAGCAGAGGTGGGGGTGGTGAGTGGTTTCAGCTTATAGCTCCTGTTCCAAATTCAACGGGCCTCCTCAAGCCAACTCTACTACACTGCCTCTTTTTTTCTTTCAGTCTACCTGTCGGTGCCAAAAGCACCCCACTATGCCTTTATTCCTGACCCACATTCTCCTGTCGGTTGTCCCTGATAAAACAAAAGGCCCAAAGATTTCATAATCAATCTTAATTAAAAAAAAGAAAAAAGAAAACCCCTTTGTATAAAACTTTTTATTCTTTCTTTAATTAAGAGAACAGCTGGCTGGGCCAATAAGCACATCATGATTGCAAATGTCACTGGGTTATCATCAGTTACACGTCATGAAAAAATCTAATATGAGTATTAATGATATTGTTGTATTTATAGTCATGGCAAACTTAATCTCTGATTAAACTGATAATTTACCTTACATGAACCACAAATTAAGTGACTGAATGGGTCTATGTGACTCATATCCCAGTGGGCAATGCAGCAATGTTTGTTGAATAGACTAATAGGTCTATAACAACCAAGAAGTTTGGGCATGTCGTGAAAAGGCTGATCCTTGAAGCTTATGGTCTCATTAGCACTGTATTCTCACTATAAGGGTTAAACACAGTGCAAAGGAAAGAGTTTTTGAAGCACTTCTCTTTTAGGTGCAGCTGTTCTGTGTCAGACCGTTCTAGCTCCACTCTGGTGGAGTGACTGAAAACATTTGATTTGGCCTTAACAGGCAGTCAGGAGGTCAGTGTGGTGGTCACTGATTGGCCAGGGCAGTTAGGGGAGGATATTTTATGGTCTTTTCAGTATCAGTTGATCATAAATCAAAAACCTAAAAATCTGCTACCACACTGTAAACAGAAAGCAGCGAGCGAAACTCACATAAATAAGAAGAACCAAAACGCAGTGAGTGGTCAAAATGCAACCAAAAGCCTGAAGTATGCTTCTCTCGAAATTTATGATGTTTAAACAGCAAGATCACTATTATTATTATTAGAGCTACTGACATATCTTACCCTGAAGTATCTGACTCATTTAATAACTCGTTGCTAATCTTGAGCCCAAAAAAAGACAATTTTAAGACCTGAATAAGTTTGCATTGACAAATTAGAAAATTTCCAAAGATATGCAAAATATATAGTTAAACTGTGCAAACTGTGTTTTTCCAGTTAAGATGGCAACACATCTAACTCCACCGTCTGTTTTTTATTTTGTTTTTTTTTTTAAAACCAATGCAATGATATTCAGAAAGAAGGTGACCAATATATTGCAATATAAAATGTAAATGCTTTGTAGGTCTCATTAATGTTCGTTATCAAACAAACGCAGATCTTAAATATGCAAATTATCTATACCTACCGATATATACTAAAAGTTTATGTTCAAAATTTTTTTATAAAGAATACTTTTATTCAGCAAGGATGCATTAAATTGATCAAATTGGACAGTAAAGAGATTTATGATGTTACAAAAGATTTCCACTTCAAAAAAATGCTGTTTGGGACTTTCTATTCATCAAAGAATCCTAAAATAATGAAACATCATTTGGTTTTCACAAAAATATGATGCAGCACAGAAATTTTATCTGGGCACCAAATCACCAATCAAGAATGATTTCTGAAGGATCATGTGACACTGAAGACTGGAGTAATGATGCTGGAAATTCAGCTTTGCCATCACAGGAATAAACGTTTTTCATAAAAAATAAAAAAAACCTTACAGACCCCAAAATTTGAATGGTAGCATATATTGATTCATCACTAATCCTAAAAAAAAGTTTAGAGGTTAGTTTTGGCCTTTTGAAAAGTTGTCTGCATTCTACGGGCAGTTTAAACACTGTGAATCAGCACGCAGGCAGACCCCCGAAGGCTAGGTCAGGCTTGGGCCAGCTGCATCATGATTTCCCTCACTGCCTCCAACAACAGAATTCATTCACACAGCCTTAGCTCAAACCACTTCCACATACTCTCAGCCTTGCCATGCCTCTGGTTCTCTCTCAAGCCATTTGAAGACTTGGCATTGAAAATGTACAGAGCACAGAAGAGCCAAAGATGTCTCTAAACACAAGGACAGCTTATTTACGATGCAATTTTATGATTTGTATCCTAAAAACTAAGATTCAAACTGATGTGAAAAGTGTTTAATGCAGCAAAGCAATTCTCCTAAAGGGACTTTCGAAACGTTTGGTCAAAAACCCAGCACATATGACACAGTAAATGCTTCTGGTGGATGTGTGGGACGTCTTTGATTTCTCACCTATCTGCAGAGGGTCTTTCACAGCTCTCACTCTATAGAGCTGCTCACCACGCTGGAACTCATCAGGGCTGCCATTGGCCAAACAAGAGTATAATCTGCACAAACAGAAAAGAGAAGGAAATTAAACAGAGCATTCAACAGGTGATACTCTAAATCCTAAAGGGCATTCCTCTGGTTGAGCATAAAGGTAAAGCACAACCAAAGGCTGATAATATATTATCTGTTACAAGGTCTGTGGGCTTTTACCTGATATCCTCTTCGTTCTCTGGAAAGCTCCAGTAGGCGATCCGCAATTGGAGCTGCTCAGGAACGGGAGGATAGACCTTTTCCACCACTTCGAATGGAATATGGAATGCCACCTGCTTGGCCGACAGCTCCACCAAAGGGATGACTTGTCCATCTAAGAAAAGAAGAGATATCTGAGTTATGGTTTCTGCTTCAGATAAAATACATACTCAAAGAATTAATGACATCAATGGATATTAAGCAGCAATCTGAAGGCCTGTTCACACAGAGACAAATATTTGGTGCGAAAGTTCTGTGCAATAAACATTTTAATTTGAATGAACAGCTGTTAAAGCGTCTGTTCACGTCTGTTTGTGTCTACAAAGAGCCACACATGTTTAATTCAGTGCTACTTGCCATTTCTTTGTAAATATTGGTGAAATTGACTAGCAATTTCTGAGTGAAATTAGCTTCAAAGTAAATTCTACCCCAAATTTTAGTGGTCACATGCCCAGAGCTGTCGACATTACAAAAAACTATGATTTGGTGGTTCTAACAAACAGAACATGATTCTAAGCGACAGTGAATACTTGCAGAGGAAGAATCCAGAACTGGACCAAAATCTCATGCAGAACATTGGTGTTAGCGTGAACAGGCCTTGAGACAGCTAGATCAGTAGGTTGATAAAATCACTACTTTCCGGTCACAGCCACTCCGCATTAAACAATCAAAAATACTTGGCATCTCTGTCAAATATTTGAACAATAGTCACACAGATGGCTGCAGTTCAAATGACTTATTTTGAAATGAAGGGAACAGGACTGAGAAGTGAGGTTCAAGACCTCAGGCAACCTATTTTGTTCCTAAATCAGACTGTTCATATACACTCAAGGCTAAATAGAGAGAAAACAGGACAGCTGCCAACAGGGACTAAATGCTGTCCGCTGAGAGGGGGTGGGGTGGGGGTCCAGTATCCTGCAGGGTCCTGGATTCAAGTCACCAATTTCCTCCAGACAATGATAAGAGTGGCCAGGCATTAAGAATAAAAATTCCTCAGACTAAAAGACACTCCTTTAAGAGCAACTGAATATCTGTGCCTACAGCCCAAAGTGAACTCAGCCACAGGTTTCAGAGGCAGCACGCATAATGAAACTTTACTATATTGAGCTGCAAGGCCGTAGTGACATACTTCTCTCATTAGATATCAGCAAGATACATCTGAAATGAACACCAACATCAGAAGGTCATTATCATAACAGAGCTTTAGGCAATGGCACTGTAATCCACTGCACTCTGTCACCTTAGAGCTGGATCTCACATTACATTCAGACAGACACTGCACTGATACTCTGTCACTATACAACTGCCATTATACAGCTGCCAAATTGAAGCCATACTACTACGTTTTTATATATATTATATTGTGACTCTACTGCATTTTGTTCCTAAAAACCTTTAGACCTGATTATACTAGTATAATAGCACAGGCTCAACTGTCTTGCTGTTTTTATAAAAGAGTTACTTACTACATAAAAGTATTAAGGACACAAACTTGCATTACTTTGTAAATTAAGCAAAAAGTGCATTAATAGATTTTTCAGTGACTCCACTGTGAGGCTGCATGTAGAAAATAAATGTCTTTGAGTGAATCATTGAATCATTCATTAAACTGATTTGTTCAAAAACATTTTGATTAATTCAAGAACAAAACAAGTGACCGTCTTTACGGGTCTGTCCCAATACCCACACTTGCGGTCTTGGCCACTTAAGAGCATGTGCACTTGACAGGAAGTAAATGTGCAAGATTGTTCCAGCCAGGTCTGATAAATTCCAAAGCTCAGTGCCCTTAAAGGGACACTCAATGATATTTCAAATCCACTGTTTGGAAGTTAGTCGGGCCGAGTCCAAAAACAAATGTCTAACCAATCAGCATCATGTGGCATATGACGGTCGAGGAGAGAGAACAAGCAAGAGGGAGATTTGAAAATAAGAAAAAAAAAAAACCTGCAGTACGAGAGATGGGACACAATACAAAACAGCTCAAAAGAATATCACTGGAATTAATGTTTATGACTAGGCAAGCTCTTTAGGACCCGGTTTATATTAGAAAAGCTTTCCAGCGCTGGAGAGAGCTAAGAAGGAAGGCCTGAAAACTGCTTTGATCCCACTCATGTGAGTACACTGGGTTTTGATTGTCTGGAGCTGCTGTGCTGTTGTCGACTAACAACTAACAACTAACACTTTGTTTTTACTCTTGTGTACTACTGTATGTTAATTTTTTTGTGCTTCCATGTCGTTCGTTCATCAACTGCGTGACTTTCGTGAAGCATTTTGTTGCGCGTTGGCTGTGATAAACAGACATCCACTCTCGTATTGCGTGTGTAACAGCAGCCAGGTAGTGAGAGCTTTGCAGGTAAACCACTGCACACTAACGGCCGCAAGAGAATGAGGAGCTTAGCGTCATTGTTAGTGCACTTGCCTCGCAAGCCAGCAGCAATCGGGCAGCGGTTCGAGACCGACTCAGAGCAGGGAGGTTAGGATTGGAGTGTGAGTTTTGGAGGCGGAGCAATGAAGGGAGGGGTGGGTGTGTTTGGATTGATTTCAAATATCAACAATATCCAACAGCCTTGTTTAAATACCACGTACTGCACCTTTAACACTCAAAATCCTATTTTAAAAATGCAAAAACTTTACTTGCATTTTTACAACAACACAATATTGTGTCCCACTGGGTCATCAAAAGTTCTACATGCACTTCTTCATGCCCACTTGAACACTTGGGTCAAATACTGAAAATATTTGATAAGCAGACAAGTGGTGAAGTGAAAATACAAAGCACAAAAGAGTAAATCATTGAATCATTCATTCAAATAATTTATTCTAACAAAATGATTCATTCAGGAATTAAATAAGTGATTGTCTTTGAGCAAGTTATTTAATTTTTCAATCTTCTGATTTGTTTAAAAACAGATTCATTCAGGAATGAAAAAACAGATGCATAACCTTTTTCTTTTTTTATATATATATTTTATATATATCTTTTTGTTTGCAAAAGTAATGAAAAGGCAATATTGTGTCTACAATGCAAGTTACTTAATATAAACTATTGAAGCACTGTATAAAAGCAATCAAAAATTCTTGTAAAACACACCATATATTTCTATTTATCTGATTCCTTATGAAGGAAAATAAGCAGGACTGTCCATTTCCACAATATGTGACTATATTATGAAAAATAGGTCAAGTTACACACTGTTTTATCTAGGGTGTTTTTATCTAAATCAATCACCCTTATCCAAAAAGCACAATTGTCAAGTACTGTCAAAATGGACGCAATGATATTAACTTTATAAAAAGAAGATGCAAAATTATTGACAACCTGTCTACCAACAACCTGGTGTTTCGGCTGTCAAGCTAAGCATTGAAATGTGTGTCATGGCCAAATAATAGAAGCAAACCACACCATTACCAACCACCCACATAATCTAAAACCAACCGTCAAAAGGTGAGACGCTAAACTACTTAGGAGATGAATTACCCAGACCACAAGTAGGTACAAAAATACGTTATAGACAGACAGTGGGAGTCATAGAGACAACGACTTCACAAGGGACAGGTGACTCATTAATGGTGCTGCCAACAAACAGCTGCTCAGCAACAATATGTGCATAAGTATGAGTGAGATCCCAATGAATCAGGTGGCACACTCATAGCCAGTCTTGGCTGATTAAACCATGGTGACCAACAGAAAAGGAGTTAACACAGGCTGCGAGACAGCTTTGTCTTTTGTGAGGCAGTGAAAAGGTGAGACAGTCTCTCATGAGCGGTCTGCCGTCCCACTGCTCCAAACTCTACCGCTTGCTACCCAACAACCAGAGAACAAAGACACCCGGCTTACAGAGTACTATATAAACAGCCATGTCTGAGCGATTGTGTTCCCTCAGTTCTAGTGCCAAGAAAACGGGCACGTGAAATACCTCTGATTTACTTTTGGAACAGATTCAGATAAAAACTAGGGGGATTTGGTATCTCAAACTGGGCTGTGCAAGATCAGCAGCATTATGCAGATTGATCAAATTGGGCTTTTTTGTTTAACCACAATCCTCTGCTCTGAGGCAGCGACCTGCACAAGACAAAGCTCTTTTTACAGCTCTCTGCTGCTCAACTCCACCCAACCCCCCACAACACTCACTCACTCTCAATCTAAACACCACACAGGCCTTCCTTTCCAAACCTCCTTAACTCATCCAACAAATGCTACATGCTCCGCTCACGGATCTGCAGCTGCACAGATCTCTTCCTTCACAAATGACTTTCTCAACACATGCACAGCGCGGGGCCTTTGGTGGGACGGAGCTATAGCAGTTTAAAGATCTTGCAGTAATACAGAGTGACTGACCAAATGTAACTTAAAGTTGTTTCAAACATGATTTTAACCTCACAGTTGTTCTGCAATATCCAAGATCTAGATGTACTGCTTAGAGATGAAAAAAAGCGATGGATACTGTAAAACATTTTCATAGCGACAAATCAGAGTTAAACCAGAACTAAAAAGAAATGCATAAACTCAATTGGACATTGCACTATCTAGTCAATATGATAAAGGGACAGTTGGTCCAAATATAAATTGTCATCTTTTACTCACCCTCATGTTGTTTCAAGCCTGTATGACTTTCTTCTGCGGAACACAAAAGAAGATATTTTGAAGAATGTTGGGGTTCAAACAACCCATTGACTCTCATTGTATGGGGGAAAAAAAAAACAGACATTTTTGAAAATATCTTATTTTAGTTCACAAAACAAATTAAGTCATACAGGGTCGGAAAGAAATGAGGAAAAGTAAATGACAGAATTTTCAGTTTGGGGGGAACTATCCCTTTAAGATTACTATTGTCCTCTGACATTTCACTCACCTGTGTTCTTTAAGTCAAATCTGACTCACATTGAAAACAATTAAAAATACATTAGGACAGCTCTAAGACAGATCTAAAGACCCATTTTAAGAAATTATAACAGAAAAAAATGCATTGAATACTGCTGTAACAACATATATTGCATATACTTACATATTCTGCTTAGTTTAAATCACTTTGGATATTTCATTATATCTACATATTTTAAAACATCTGTATTACTCTGCAATTTGTTAACAGATGATGTGCACATGCATATTTCTCAAATAAATCTAAATTGTGTCTGAAAGTCACTATGGACTCGCTTTGCAAAATCATTGCAACAAATCAATTTATCTCTACATGCAAAATGTGCTGTAGTACTACAGGTGTTTTGAAAGTACTGTAGTGGTTTAAGTTGCTACGTAATGATTAAATATTATATCAGAGAAGCAGTTTAACTTGGTAGTTCTAAACATGCAGGTCACGTGACAGTGTTATCCATAAGTTAAGAATACATAGTAAGGTCAAAAGTGCAGCCATGCCAAGGAACGGTGTGCTCACGTTACAGTGACAGCACATAAAGCATTTCACAGCACACAAAGACAATCTACCATTACCTTTAATCTTCACAGTGGGTGAATTAGGGCCGGCAGACTGTTTCCTCCATCCTCTCCAGTTCTGGCAGAGGCTTTCCGCCTCTGATATGAATGAGCACAGGGAGTCCTCCTCAAAACGGTCCGAATCTTCAAAGGAGAACCTCTCTCCGTCTTCCCACTCAGCGAACATCAGTTCCATCACATCCGCTGTGTGGAGACCTGAAAGCTTCAACTGAACGTGCCTCTGCGATTCTGTTGTTTTGAGAAAGTGACACTCGCTCAGGGGGAGGGGAAACACACTCAACCCAAACACCCTGCGAAGTCGCGCAAGAAAGCCTGTGTTTCTTAAAAAAATGTATATTTAGGTTGTCAAATGGAGCACTTGCACATCACTGCGGTGCAGTTAAGTGGAGTTAATCCATGCTTTTAGACCCCACTTGCTGGAGACGCTTAGGGGTCTAGTTCTTGAAAAAAGTGACAACCCATAGCTAAAGATTTAATAAACTTATATACTTATGACTTTTTCCCTGTGTAAGTGGTGTCTTACATCGTCAAGTGTGGACTTACAGGACAAAACACTCCAGATATGTATTATTGGACCTTTATTGGGGTTTAAATCTGATGAAATAAGAATTTGAAATTAATAAGCCCCTCTTAAGCGTAGTATTCAAACTACATAGCAAGTGATGTTATTTGACAGCATGAACTGTAGTGACTCACTTGCATGTAAACATGTTAGTAGAGGTCGGGGCGTTTAAGCAAGCAGGAGTTCTTTTCACTCAAACGTTCATTTAAACCCCCTCTCCTCTGTTCGTCCTATCAGCTGAGCCTCGAGTCCCAAAACAGCTCTACGGCTAACAAAACAAGAGAGCAGTGAAGAAAAGCAGGTCCCCAAGTACACCTAGTGACCCTCTGCAGGGTTATTTTTTCTTAAATAAGGCCATATCACAGTAGTAAACCTGTGTTAACCCAAAACAACCAAGGTACGGTTGTTTTTATTTCGATCGAGGTAGCTCTGCTAACTCCGACAAGCTAGTCGGTTAGCCTGCTAGCGTTCCGGCTAGCTCGAAATCCCAAACACTTCAAAAACTGTCAAAATAAGCGCTGACACGGCCTGTGCTTATGTCCATACACATAACCCGACGGAATAACACTGTTTTGATGTTTTGGCACAAAAGCCTTGGTCCCTAATCCGAGTCTTGTCGACCCACTGATTATCCAAAACAAACGACCGGCCAGTGCTTTTATCTCAGCATTGTGCCTCAATGTGGGTTTATAAAAAAAAAAAAAAAAATACTAATAAATAAAAAAAAAAAACAGACGACTAAAATTCAGATTTGACCCCTCGACCGGGACAGACGTCCATCCGTGGAAAACACATTTGTCTTTATGCCACTTCTAGCTGCCTCATATGTCTTCTCCTTTGTGTGTATAAGCTTGTCATCCGCTTGTCTTCATGTGCCACCGGCCGGTTCTTTTCTAGTCCTCCGTTTCTAAGCAGCCAGCGCTCTCTGGATCCAAAATGTCTTTAAAAGCTGACCATTTAGAGTCGAGATCCCCCTGTTCTTTCTGTCCTGTCCCCCTCTCCTCTCCTCTGCTCTGCTCGGGAAGATGAAGATGGCTCTCCAGCATCAGCTGATCCGCACTTCCGCTCGACATTAAAGCCAGACAAACACTAGTCGCTCGTTAAAGCATTTTGTGTTGCACAATAAATTATACTGCTGTTATTTGTTCGTAAGTATTTAAGTTTAGTACTAAATCATAAATCGCTTATAATGCATTTAAACTGTTTGGTTTACCTTAATACTTCACTATTAACAAACGAATATTGTGCAACAGATTGTCATGGTCTTGGGACTGATATACCTTAATAAGAATGAATGAATGCTTGATAGAGTCTTGGACGGAGCTTCTTTGAGCAAAGTAACCATTCATGTTGTTGTGTTGGTATCGCACAAATAGTGGATTTTTATCGTTTTCAGACCCAGTATCCATTTCAGTGGATATCATTTTATTTTATTTTGGTGCCACCCAAATCGCAGGTTAATATGATTACAATTTACAACATACTAAGTAAATATATAAGAACATTGATGTTTTTTTATATATACAAAAATTGCTTGTTTGAAATGAATGAAGCATGGAAGCCCGTAACAGACAAATACGGCATAATTATATTATATTTATCTTGAAATAAGTAATTGTTTGACTGTTTTAAAAATAAGTCTAGTGACATTATTAAGATAAGTCCAACTGGATTTAACTTTATTACAAAGGATTTTTTATTTGATGTCCAAAGTAATGGACAGTGGGTCTCAATATTCCTGCAAAACTGCTGGAGGTAATATTAAATTTTTTTAATTAAAATTAAGATTATTTTCATTCTATGATTAATAAAAGTTGCCAACTGGATATTGTTCTTAAAAACATTTATGCTGGCTGTTTGTTCTTTTGAAATATATATATATATATATATATATATATATATATATATATATATATATATATATATATATATATATATATATATATATATATATATAGTTACAGTCATTCAGGAATTTTTTTTCTACTTTAATCAATAAAACAACTTAATGTACAACAAATTCATATATTTATTTGGATGTTGCTGCTTTTCAGAATCAATGTTTATTGAAATAGACTTTAATAATAAATAATTTTTTGCTAACTCATTTTTATACATAAAGCATGATCATATTTTTTGTGTCCTTGCAGCATATCTAGGGTCTAAAAGTGTTAATGTCACCATTAACAATAATAATTCATATTCAAATACGTTTCATATGTTTATTTTTAATGAGCCTGTTCCAATGTAGTTAATGCAGTCAATGTAAATTTTAAGCATTTAATACAAATACAATTTTGGAGATGAATGATTAATATCATGATGCCTTAACATTACACTATGCATTTTGATTTGCTTTTTTTTGCTTTCCCATCATCATTTTCAGAACAAGAAAATGAAGTGCAGGGAAGGACATGCATTTAAATCTCTTTATCCCATTGTTTCCATTTTATGTTAAATGGTAAATTTGGTGTCTAAACATTTATTCACACTTTTGACATACTAACAACCTATACATTTTTACATAATTACATGTAATTACATCTTCTGATTGGGATTCTGTACTGTTCATAGAGCATCAAGAATCAAAACATCTAAATAATTTGAACAGAATGGACTATATGGAATTGTAAGTATGGCTTTGTCATTAAACCTGACTAATTACTAAAGTGGTCTTTAGTAATTGCTGGTTGTCTATGCCTAATTTTTAGCGATTCTAAATTGGGACACCAACTAGAATGAAACAGCACCACTGTTGTAGTTCAATTAAATAGTCAAAACAAGAAACAATGAATTTGTAAGCCTATATCCTATTATGTAAATAAATACAAAAACCTGAATAAATGCCTGCCTACAGAAAAGGCTGAACACTGCAGAAAGCAAATGTAACAACATCACTCAAGCCCCCTAACAAAACTTCCATGTAATATAATGACTGACAGAAGTATAATAACAAATGACATCATTTACTTTTCAGCAGCAGATTCTGACCATATATGAAATAAATATGCATAGTTTTAGATTTTAAAGTCTGTGCGTAGTTATGAGGATGTGAGTTTTGTATTGTAATTTTTACCTACTACAACATACTACAAAGCCCCTAAGGGAACATGGTGATGAAAAAAATATGAGATAGGAGGAATAATTATATTTCAATACATTTACATTCGCTCACACTTTTGTGTTCTTTCGCAAAATATTGCATATAAACTTTGCATTCACTTGCAAAAGCACTAAAATATAGTTTTCCACCCACATCACAGTATTTCCAGAAACTGTTTTGTACAAATGCAAAAGTTTTACAAACGAACGCAAAAGTTTGTATATAATTTTCGCTCCCATCTTATATTTTGTCAATCACTATGTCCCCTCAAGAGCTCCATAATATCCAGCTGATTAACAGTTCAATACTTCATATCACTGATATTATTACATCTTTTCAGTAGGGGCTTTAGAAAAATGTTATATGTATAAATAAACTGATACTGGTTTTCTGCATCCCACCTGAAAAAACTAAATTGTAAGCTCAATAATGGTAGTCGTACCCTACATGCCTTCAACAAGATTACAAATAACCAACATACAAGTGGAATGTTGATGAATCTTTACATATATGCATGCTGCTCCTTTCCTTAAAGGGACAGTTCACCCAAAAATGAAAATTCTGTCATCATTTACTCACCCTCAAGTAGTTCCAAACCTGTATGAGTTTCTTTGTTCTGCTGAACACAAAGAAAGATATTTAGAAGAATGGGGGGGGGGGATCTGTTTGGTTACTGACATTCTCCCAAATATCTTCTTTTGTGTTCAGCAGAAGAAATTCATTCAAAATTTCAAAGGTTCAAATTCAAGGTTTGGAACTACTTGAGGGTGAGTAAAAGATGACAGAATTTTCATTTTTGGGTGAACTATCCCTTTAAAGAACTCCAGCTCAACAAAACATGTTTAAGTGCAATATGTGAACTCATTTAAGAACCTGATCCAGAAAGCCAGACCAGAACACAGACCTCCCACAGATGCTCCATTTTGTTGGCATGCAGATTAGTGCAAAATGACTTATTTACAAAGGCTTATCCGTCAAAGATATTTCAGTCCCGGAAAACTCCACTCACTTAATGCAGCTGTCCCTCAAAAACATACATTTGTGGCTTTACGTTCTTTTGCATGTTCATGAACGTTTCAAGTGTACAGAAATTGAATTGAAATGGCACGGTGCAAGTGGTAAAATGTGCAACACAAAAACTGGGATCAAACCAGCTTTAAACCTAATGGCCAGCTAGTGATCCCTTCATAGGCATTACATAATATATATTTATACAATGCAGTAAGTGGCTTTAATGTCAGCACTGTAACATCACGCTTTGGCAGGGCTGTGGGTGACTTTCTCAATCCACTTCAGGAACCGGCCGACCCGTGTGTATACACCAGGATAGGTGGGGTCGCCACAACCATGACCCCAGGAGATGATTCCTGTGAGCATCCAGTGCCCACTGTCGCCCTGGCACACCAGGGGACCCCCACTGTCACCCTGACAACTGTCCACACGCCTATGGTTCGACAAGCTCCCGGCACACAACATGCGGCTGGTGAAGCGACTGCCATAGCGTTTTTTACACTTCCAGGAGGGCAGTAACGGAACCCAGGCTTGCAGGAGTGTTCGGGAATACTCAGAGTCTAATACAAGATACAAGAAGAGAAAGATAAAGCACCTCAGAACATGTTCTTTTAAAGGGATCATGAACTGCATCGTTTTAGAATGTTTCCTGTGGTGCACTTATACTGTTAGTATGATTTTTACATTAAAAAAATTGTCATAATTGAGAAATAAAAGGCATTTTTCCAACCTGATTTTAGCCCTCTGATTTGATCCCTCTGTTTTTTAAGAGGCGTGTCTGCTGTGAGACTTCAGTATAAACGCCCACTGCTGTGATTGGCTAACATCTTTGCATATGAAATAGCATTACATGTTTACACTCTCTCAAAAGCGTTTAGCACGTTTTTACTATTACAGCTCAAGGTTAACTAATCATGTAAGGTGTTGATTACAATTAGATCTATGGCATTATATCTAGATCGTGGCATGAAAGGTCGCAGGGATTAGCATGTAGCCGATCACAAACATGTTGTTGAGCGCATGAAAGCAGTGATCTCGTCATTGCAACTCAATTTCTGCACACTAACGAATGCTTTCATAACGAACAGTGCAAACACACTGTAAATAAGAGATTCATTGATTATTTTTGGCGCGAGTCCAGAACTCAGTCACTGATAAACTCGCATTGTTTGATTGATAGCTCCAGTGATTGCAAAGGGAGCGTTCTTTTATCCCTTACTATTTATAAGAAAGTATAATAAAAATAATACAAGTTTTCAGTTCTGAAACTTACAGGATATTCTTATAGTATGATGAACTCTTATATATAAAAAGCTCAAGGAAAATTTGATTTCTCAGTTCATGACCCCTTTAAAACATTTCAAAGTATGTGAATAAATGATTTTATGTAAAAATATTAATTACCATTCAAAAGATTTACTACTTAATTTATACAGCGCAAGGATGCATTAAATTCATCAGAAGTGACAGTAAAGACATTTATAATGTTACAAAAGATTTATATTTCAAATAAATGCTATTCTTTTGAGCTTTATATTCATCAAAGAATCCTGAAAAAAAATCCAAATCAGCATATTAGAATGATTTCTGATCTTGTGACACTGAACACTGAAACTTCAGCTTTGCCATCACAGGAATAAATTACATTTTAAAATATATATTAAAATAGAAAACAATTATTTGTAAATTTTAATAATATTTGACAATATTACTGTTTTACTGTATTTTTTTTTTTTTTCCAAAAAATGATCAGCCTTGGTAAGCATAAGAGAAAAAAAAAAAAAAAAAAACGTACCAATCCCAAACTTTTGAATGGTACTATATTTATATTTTCATATTACAATATTTACACGTAGTTTCAAAATTATTTTGTTTGCAAAACTATTTTTTTATCTTGATAACTTTTTTTTTTTTTTTTATAAAATTTTGCTTGTGAATAATATTTATTTATTTATATCTTTAAATTTACTTATATTGTTTTTATCCAGCATTATTAGTATAGCCATGTTCAAATCACATTAAATATCTTTGAGTTTGCAGTACCTGTAATTCCCCAGCCGGTAATAACACAGGCGATGGGTCTCTTGCCCCTCTTGTTGCTGTGAGCCGGAAGGCAAACTGCATTAGTGTGTGGGTTAAAGGCCACACAGTTCCCATCTGTGCCCTTCAACTTCAGTAAGGCAATATCATACTCCCAGCCCTGGCTGTTGTACTTCCTGTGGATCACGATGCGCTCAGGAGAGAGAGTGCGCTCAAAGTCATCCCTCTCCTCTGTGTGGTAGTCGCCAAGCCGCAGCACGTAACGGGAGGGGTCAGCACCAAACCTGAAAAAAGACATGTTCATGCACAGTATGTTCATTTACTGCCAAGATGTCATGAATAGCATCAATTGTAACAGCATAAAGCGACTATCATTCTATGAAGAGCCACTAGATGTCAGTAGAGTCACTCTCTCACCTCTTGAAGCAATGAGCAGCAGTAATGACCCAACAGGAATTGATGAGAGTCGCCCCACAAAGTGGATGTGTGCCTTTCGATTGAGACCTCAGCCACAAAGATACCTGCCACGGCCAGTCCCCACTATATGACAGTCACACATGGTTTAAAACACATGTGCAAAGAAATGCATTCATGTTGGTTTCATATGGTTAACACTTTGACACCATTTATAAAAATGTATGTAAACATATGGAATCATCTTAATCATTAGTTTTTTTTCAAGTTTAATATACATATACTGATATTATACAAAAAAATATTATACATACTGCCCCTAAACTTTTGAATGGTAGTGTACTTCAAATTAATTATTAGATAAGGACCAACAAATTACACCATTTTGGAACAGCCTGAATCCCCATTCATTTTCATTATATGGAAAAGAGTGGGCAGCACATTCTTCAAAATCTCTTCTTTTCGTGTTCCAGATAAGAAATACAGGTTTGGAAAGAGATGAGGGTAAGTAAATAATGAAAGAATTTTAATTTTTGTTGAACTATACCCTTAACTCAAAACCAGATTTTCTGTTTAATATCAAACACATGATTATAAATCAAATTTGTAGTCATTTTCCTGTAACTGTAAATGAAAAGCATATTTTGTTCCCCAGTGACGACAGTGCAATATAAGGTAATAATGGCAGCTGGCCTATAAACAATAAATACAGAGATTCATAAAAACAATGCAGATGTTACAATGTTAGCTAAAATAATGAACCCTGACGTCCATTACCGTAGAGACTTGTCTCCACCAATGATCCTCCTCCTGCGCCTCTGTGTGTTGGGTCTCAAACCACATTCCTGCTTGCTCATACCGCTGTACTTTACAGGTTCAGTGATGTAATCACAGATGACTCCTGCGTCCTCACTGTGCCTGCAATCATGGGCATCCGGGCCTACAGCTGAGCACTCCCCCAACGAAGCCTCTGTCCCTACGCACTTCACGTTATCCAAATGGATGGGTCCCTGGCCCTCGCCGAAATAAGCCACTGAGCGGGCCTTCGAGACCCCACTGATATTGAAAAGGGGAAAGAAGAACAAATAAGTGTCTGAAGATTTTGAGATCTTCTTTTATCAAATGAAGCATACTTACATGAATCCTAGCTGTCTGCAGACCACTCCAGCGTTGATGTCATTCCAACCGTCATCACACACGCTGCCCCACTGGCCATTAATAAACACCTCTACACGGCCCTCCTTACGACTCTCGCCATCCACCAGCCTCACCAGGGGACCTGGAACCACAGCATAGCTAGAAACAGCACAGAAAAGATGGGCCTCTATATATTCGGACAAGAAGTGAATATATGAGAATAAAATTATTATATAATTAGTTAAAATGTAAATTCATTCTCTTTTTTTAAAGAATTAAGTTATGCCAAATCATAGCCATATGGGGTGCAAAGACATTTTATTGGCTAAGAATGTTTATATGGGCACTCTTGTTATACACAGTACTACAATATGGTGTCCATATGGTGACTGAAATGACAGAAAATAGCTTTACAGTATATTTATTTCTAATAATTAAATATGTTAATTATTGTCTGTTAAAAGTCATATTACATATCACATTAATTTACCAAAGCTAAAAATGGTCAAATAAAATATATCTTGTTTTTTTGGCCCTGTCCCAAATGGCACACTTCATATACACTTACAGTTTTGTGGACTTACAATGGCCGCCACGTGCATGTAAAGTCCACAAGACCGTAGGGTGTCCCATTTGTCTTATTAGGTTTCAGAAGGGTGCTTGCAAGCACCTCTTTGTAGTCAATATGCATTCTCAATGCACACTTTCGCCGAGCCTGCACTGAAGCGATCTCCGCAGCAGACTTCTACCCGATGGTCAAAGGCTGAATCCCAAATGGCACCCTAAAACCGCACAGTCTTCATCAGAGTCCACACTTTCGTGACGTAACGCCGCTTTGACTGCCAGGTAAAGTCCTCTGCGTAGCTCGCAGACTTGCAGGCTCAGCTGAAGTGCGCATCGAGGGCGCATAGCGGCCGCAAAGGGGCGCTCGCGAGCACCCTTATGAAACCTAAAATGATGAATGGGACACCCTACGGTCTTGTGGACTTAACGGACATGTGCACACGGCAGCCATTGCAAGTACACAAGACCGAAAGTGCATAGAAGTGTGCCATTTGGGATTGAGCCAAAGTGGCATTGTGTCTCGAAAGTGCGGACTCGTAAGAAGACCACAAGTGTTTAGAGTGCCATTTAGGACAGGGCCTTTGTGTTTTAGGTAGACTTCACTGATCAAGCTAACAGATTAGCCTACAAAAAAATTATTTTGATCAGCTAGAGCAAGATATTGCGATAACACACTATGTTTATCAGATTTTTGTCAGGCTTTGAGGCAGGGAAATTTAAAACAATGGATCTCAACCAGGGAGCCAGGACCCACTTGGAGGGAATGTTCAAAGAACATTCAAGAGGGCCTCAAGATGACTTAAAATTATGTTAATTAAAACAAAACAAGCTTTAAAATAAGTTAGCACAGCTAAAAACAAAGACGTATTCTGATATATTTCTTATTTCAATTTTTCCCTCAACATCTGCCATTTTACCATGATTCTCATGGTGATACGCTCCCATGACCCTTAGAGAGGATAAGTGGTATGGATAATGGATAGATGGATGGTGTTCGTGCTCTTGAAAAACCTGGATATATTAGGGAATTTTAAAAGTAATAATTGGTAATAAAAAGTTTAAACCTTGAAAAAGTTAATGAAACTTCTGTAATTATGGAATTTGATTATTTATAATTATTTTAATATATAGCCAATCCCACTTTTTGTAAATAAAAAAAGTTTGAAAATGAGCAGCTTTGTCAATACTGCAGATTTAACAGAAATATCCTAGGGGGGCCTTCAAGTATTCAAATATTGTCTTTGATATTGGGAGCCTTGGAGTAAAAAAGATTGAGAACAACTGCTTTAGATTGCAGAAAATAAAAAAGCACATTATGTTAATGAAGATTAGCCTTCAAAGCAACAAATCACTTTCTGATGATCGCAATCCTAACCATTTTCATCAAGATACCATATGTGTTTCATAAGCATATAAATACACAAACATGTCATTATATTATAAAAGATGATACTTGCTAGTATCCAATTTGTTTTGAAGGTCTCTTAAACGTGTAAAATGGACTTGTTTCTTCTTGTGTAACATATGTTTTTTGTGTTACTCTTGATGATGATAAAGCTAATAAAAGTGTTTACATGGAGTTTACGCACCTGTGGCAGGAGCTACTTCAGGGATTTCATTGTTCTGTCCTTCTCTTTCACAGCGTATGCCCACATCTTCACTATGGGAGCAGTCATGCTGCCCCCACTGACCATGAGCACAGTCCAGCAGAGAGCTCTCGCCCCCTTCACATTTCACCTCATCCAGCAAGATCAACCCTGTGCCCTCCCCATACATCCCATCTGGAGCCACCTCAGCACGCCCTCTGTTGGAAAAATAGCAGTATTGCAGCAACAGATCAGAAAGATAAACGAAACAACACTTATACAGTCGTATATTTCTGGTTTCCTGAGACCAAAAGATCTCAAATCAAAATTGAAAACATCTAAAATGCAAAAATGTGCTGCTTTTAGTTACTTTAAAGTAGCACATAATATGCTGCTCACATTTACATAAGAAACATGTTATCAATCAGCTTACCGGTAACCCAACTGTCGACATACCACCTGGGCGTGATGTCCGGTCCAGTTGTCATCACATACTGTGCCCCATTCTCCAGCATGATAAACCTCCAGGCGTCCTTCCCATGGGCTATCAGCTCCTACTAGACGCAACACTCCATCTACAGCAGCATTAGCATGAATGCTTTTAATCTTTGCACTTATACAGACAGATAAAATTGTGATAAAAGTAAAAGGGGCAGAACTTAGTACTTTCAATGTGTTACCATCTTCACCTGTAAATGGGTTACAAGACACTCCAGCATCCTCCATGTGGTCACAGTTGTGCCGGCCCCAGGGCGCATGAGGACATTCCTCAAGAGACAGCTCATTTCCTGTGCAGTGCACTCCATCCAGTACAATAGGCCCAGTGCCCTGCCCAAATTGTGCCCATGACCATGCCTTTGGTACACCACTGAAAATAAACAAATTCCTGTGATTCATTCCAATACCAAAACAGTCAAAAAACACATTCCTTTTTAAAAGTTTGTTCTTTTGAACTTTCGATTCATCAAAAGAATCCCGAAAAAAAAAAAATGTATCATGGTTTCCACAAGAACACTGAGCAGCAATACTGTTTTCAACATTGATAATAAGAAATGTTCTGATTTCTGAATAATCATGTGGAAAATGGAGTAACCACCAGAATAATAACTATAAAGATAACCATAAAGATAACTATATTAGCTTCCCCCAAACGCACAATATTGTTCTGTTTATTATAAGCACACGCTGCAGTTTTGTTATTTGCCACTTTAAATGCTCAAGCTCTTTAAAGCTGATTGGATTCTGCTATAAAATCATTGTGAAAGTGAGACCAACGATCTTGTTTCTCTGTGCCGGTATCGTTATAGTTGCGCTGTGGGCTCTGCTATTATTTTACATTTAGAATGATTTTTAAAATTTTATTGTTATAGTTCTTGTCCTTTGTGTAAATGGGCCTTAATGGTTGCTCAAAATTCAGATTCGCCATCCAAGAATGACTTCAAATGATATATTACAATAAAAAAACAATTGTATGATAATATTATTGTATTTTTGAAAAAATAAATGCAGGCTTGGTGATCAAAAGAAACTTCTTTTAAAAAAAATGTAAAAAATCTTACTGACCCCAAACTTTTGAAAAATAGTATACATTATAATTATAACTAGGAAGAAGAGAGATACAAAGGCATATAGTAATATTTTAGTTACATAATTTAGTAATGGTACTTACATTGCAAAACCATTTAAGATCATCATAACTGATGTATATAATGTACAGAAGAGGATAGTGAAAAAGTGTAGTAGAACGTGCACAGCAATGTATTTGTGTGTGCGTGTGTGTCTATGGTGGTAATGGAAAACAGAACTGAAAAGAATGTGTTACATGGATGGTGAAATGAAAAATCAGTTGCTTTCGATCGCCCTGCAGATTCATGGAGTGAATCCCTGCACCCCATCAATCATTCATACACCCTTTCCATTCATCTATATTAATAAAGTTCACTCACTGTGCTAGTGTGCGTTTGTATGTAAAAAGGGACTGTCCTTTTAAGCAGCACTCAGATTTGTGCATGACATCAGTGTCTCCCAGCTCAAAGCATTTCTAAATATTATCTAAACAGAAAAGAGCACAGTAACATCCTGATGATGTCGTTACTTACAAAAGCTTTTTTTTTTTTTTTTTTTTCTCCAAATGGAAAGCCACAAGGCAGTTCATGGAAAATTTTAAGGGATTTATTATTGTTATTTTATTAAGCGGTTTATGTTGTTTATTAAGTATTATTACAGTTTCATTCTTTCTGGTCCTAAATCAAATTATTATTTTCCCAATTATCCACCCCCCACCCCCCCTCTTTTTTTCCCCTTTTATCGACAAAAAAATCTTTTTTCATTTCAACATGTTTATGCATCTAACTTTGCTCTAAAAGAGGGTAGAAAAAATATACGCTATCAACTTAATAGAAAATAAATATTTTCCAGATAATGTATCACATAATGACATTTTACAAAATATGTAAAAAAATTTATATATATATATATTATTTTATTGAAAAAAGTTGTCTTTCTAAAAAAAATCCTCTTACACAGTATAAATGGGATTTTATACATGAAGTATTATTTGGGGGTCCTTGGCAGCAAAAAGGACACATATGATTAAATATTTCTTACCCCAAACCCAACTGTCTGCAAACCACTTCAGCATCAATATCATCCCATTCGTCATCACAGATAGTACCCCACCTCCCATTATGGTACACCTCCACACGGCCCTCAAAATCCTCAAGGCCTCCCACGAGCCTCAGGGGGGCACCATTGCCTAAACAAAACAGTCCAATCGATCGATAATTAATTCACTGCAGCAGAGAATGATTAGGACAAAAATAATCAGTGAAACATTTCACACTATCTTTGAGAGCAGAAGCTTAAAACTCTGCTATATGCATCAGTAGAGATACTTTTACAAGTTATATGTCTCCAACATATGGCATAATGCTTTGTAGCATGTATGTGTGTGTGGTAAAGGATGGGGACATGTGTAAGAACCCTTGGCAAAGCCTCCGAGATCTCAGATTGCTTTCTCCTTTCTAATGTTTCTGTGTGAATAATTCACAGCTCTCTCTAAATATACCTGACCCTGTTCTAGCAAACTGTCCCATTACAACAGGCACACGGTTTATGACCCTACTTCTGTCTGACATGAATTCTGTCTTCATTTAGCTCCACAGAAGGCCTTTCCACATTATAACACTGTTGAAAATATATCTTATAGGACTATGATCAGCAGATACAGGAACCTCAGCTGTTGCTTTATGAACTGTGACTCTGAGAAATTAAATTGACAGCATGTGACAAAGATAATGTTTCCTAACTTGAATTCGTTCTCTCTATATATCTCTATATATCTCCATCTAGGCCCTGTATATCTATATGTATATGTATATCTATATTTATATACCTTTCAAAAGTTAAAAGTAAATTAAATGGATCAAAATTGAAAGTATATATTATATACATATATATATTATATTATACACACATACACACACACACACACACACAGGATACCCCCCTCAAATGAAAAAAAAAAAAATAAAACAACAATAATAATTACCCTCTGGAACTGCACACACAACTCCGGCCTCATTGCCATGGTTACAGTCACCGGAGACATATTTCCGGCTCCGGCACTTTAGCAGAGAATCTTCATTACCATGGCAGCCAAGACGTTCAAAGTGGAAGAGACCAGATCCAGGTCCAAAGTAAGAGTGCCGAAGCGCAGTGCCAATTTCACTGTTGGGAGTTAGCAGGTAATTAAATGAGAGCACATACTGAGTGTTAATAAGTACAGAGCCTCTAGCTGATAATGAATAAAGTTTGCAGCTTATACCCGAGCCTCAGTTGTCTACAGATCACACTGGCATCTCGATCAGTCAGGTGGGTGTCACACACTGCTCCCCAGCGGCCATTCAGGTACACCTCAAGACGACCACTCTTATTAGAAGAAGCCCCCACCAACCGAGCCTCACCTGGAGGAATAGGTGCAGAATCCAACATATTCAGAGATGTTGACATATACATATATATATATATATATATCTCAATATATACTGTATATCAATATATCCATATATTTGGGTCATTGACAAATAAGGTTTTTAAAAGTGTAAAAAAACAACATAATGGAGATATAATTAATTTTGAAGATTTATTAAGTGTTAACAATGAGATTATGTGGGTTTTATAATCAAATAACACTGCTTTTGTAATTTTTTTACAAAATTTGTCACCAAAAAAGTAATTCTGTTTAACCAAAATTTTGGTTTTACCGAATGACACTTTTGGTTATACCGAATGACGATATTTTCAAACAATGCTAACAGGCTGAAAATATGTGGATAATAAGTTTGATTGTTCTTTAGCTAGATAGCTAAAGAACAATCAAACTTATTATCCACATATTTTCAAACGATTCAACTTTCACATGACACACCTTACCCCTAAGTAAGGAATGTGGCGAAATCTATGTAAAAAGCTTTTTATGTTTTGAGAAATCCATTTCTCAATTTCCTTATTGTTCCTTATTTTTATTCAGTGGAGAGCAGACATCCTGAAATATAATTAGCTTTTACCTCCATCTTCTTTCTCCTTGACTAGAGGACAACTTATGGACAAAATATAAGTGGCACAGCTTACCCCACTCTCTCCTACAGACTCTGAATCAACTCTCTATAATTAGTACAGAATGCTCACATTAGGGACACTGTGTCTTGCAAATTATTATCTTGCTGCCACACGTCATGCTCACAGACATGAATTTAAATACACTCTAATTGTTTGAGTCTGTAACCATGTTTAATGTTATTAGAAAGGAAAGGAAAAGGAGGAGAGAGGCAGACAGAGATAATCACAGCTCCCAGAGATAAGGCCAACAGATTTCAACACCAGCTCGGGACTGAACCACAGACACAGGCAGGTGATGACAGATCAGCACAAAGAAAACCAGAGAGTGAACAGACACTTTCAGAATGGGAGTAATACAGAGTAACAAATGCACATGAGTGATGTGAGTCTGATTGATTATTAGACAATAAACGCATAGACAGAGGAAGATGAATAGAGGACAATAAAAAGAGAGGACAGAAAATCCTTGACTGTGGCTGTGCGCTGTGACTGCAGTAGTAAACGTCACTCAGCCTCTGTACTACACCTATGCTAATATGACAGCTATGACACAAATACTCACCAGGATCCATTCACTTAATAAACACAAACAGCATGGCCCAGTAAGAACATTTCTAGGTCAAATGTAGCTAGACTAGAGCCACCTGCATCCATGCACTACAGCCCCAAATGTTTTTGTTTTCTGCATTTTTGAATATTCTAGTTGTTTCTCTTATTTACTATATGCACTGCAGATATTTTAATGGCAGCTGATTTATTATAGAATGAGTGTATTCAATACCCAATTTGTATGTAAAGGACTGTGAGATCCAAAAAGGAAACTTAATGCATAATGCATTTTGTTTATGTTTTTGTACTGCCTCTATGCAAATAGACCTAAAAAATTAAACCTAAAATAAATAAATAAATTAACCTATAAATAAAACTGTAAAGGAATTAATAGACCTGTAAATAAACCTATAAATACATACAGCAAGGCTTTGTTAGCTCAAGAAAGCTAAAAACGGTGAATAATTTGAGAATAAAAAAGATTAAACAGAATTAGCCAACGCTTTTGTCAGATAAACCAGGGTATATTTATGTCTAGAACATATTCAGTGCATAATTTAACTAAATATAACTTAGCTAGGTCACAGTATATCTCTGATGTCTAACATGAACAATGGGCTAGTCATGCTAGACTCTCTGTAACGATAATCAGCCTGCTCAACATTAAAAAAAAAACCCTGAAGCAACATTTTTGCCAAATAACACTTATTGTTTTTAAGCTTAAGATCAGAGATCACTTTACACGTATTGGTTGGTTTGTAAATGGCTTTTTTCCCCACTTTGACACTAAGGTTTTGTTCACACAGAACGTGGTTTTGCATTCCACTGCGATGCTTTTCCATTGTTTTTCTATGCAAGTGTGTGCTAGAATGGACATGTGTGACCGTTGCGCTCCTGTCTTTTGCAGGGTCTCACGCATGACACAGTGTTCTGAAAAAAAGTCACTAGTGTTGTCAAAAGTACTGACTTCGTTACCAAGTCGGTACTGAATTTTTTTAAAAATGAGACATTTTAAGCATTGTTGAGCGGATTAGTATAAACACCTCTGATTGGCCATTATGTTCATGGCTCATCGGATATGTCTGTGACTGGCTTCAATGATCAACGCTTCAAAAACGTTAAAAATAGTCATCAATGACACTCTTCACCTAGCACCTACACAGACATACACGGGAGTGTTTGAAAGCAGGCGTCTGTCGCGGACCAGTCTTGCTTTCAAAACGCTTTCAAATTCAAACGCTCCCATGTGTTGATTATTGTAGCCAATCAGACATATCCGATGAGTCCTGAACACAATGGCCAATCAGAGATCCGCTCAACAGCGCTCACATTTTTAAAATTTCAGTACTTATGGTACCGAAGTCGGTACTTTTGACTTTTGGCGCTGTAGTTAAAAGAAGTTCAACTTTTAAAAAACACATCTCAAGAGCTTGCAGGGTTTTTTTTTTTTTTTTTTTTTTCATTCGCACATTCTATGTGAATGGGCCCTTACTGTTCCTCAAAACTCAAAGTAATACAAAAACAACAACAACAACAACAAAAAAAAACAGTAAGGAAAGCTCACCCTGGTGGCAGTCGCAGTAGGCCCATCCGATGGCTCCTGACTTCTGTCTGAAAAAGCACCAGGGGTTGGATTCACGGTCAGGATTTCTACAGTGGTTGTGGTCACCCAGCCCACGATCAGGGTACTGCAGCATGTAGTCTGGAAAGTCAGTCCATTTTAGACAGGAAGAGCCAGAGTCTGTCTGAGACACGGATCCATTGTAATAACCCAGCTCAGTGAAGCCCTCAGAGCATGACAGAGGCCCTATGGGAAATAAACAAACAATTTATTTAGCAAAGTTAATTTAGCATTCAAATTACTTGAATAATACCCTTGATGGTGCATAAAAGAGTATTTTAATTCAGTGGCAAATAAAGCTCAAATCTTTGGCCCAAAAAAAATAAAATGTGCATGACCCAAAATGATAGGACCTTGTGTTATCTCAAAGCAGCAGTGTTGCAAACCTAAGGTGGTCTTATTAGCTTTTTTATTTTGTAACTTTTTCTCTATGAGTGAAAACCCCTACAGTCCATCCTCTGGGTGCAGAGGGTGAGATACTAATGATGGCTTACTGCACTGCTGGAACAGCAAGACCTGTGAGGATCCACTATGATGAGTCACTTCAGACCTCACATGCCTTGTAGTGATGTGTTATACAATGTGTGTGTGTGTGGTTGTATAATAATATAATAAATAATATAAATTAAACTAAAATCATACAAACATACATTTTATTACATAAATAATATAAAAAAATAAAATAATAAAGTAATATAAAATAATATAATTGATAAAATATAATGAATAAAAATATCAAAATTAATATAATATATAAAATAAATAAAAATAATAAAATAAAAACTATTTACTTTTTCCTAAATAATTATATTTATTGCTATAGTATTATATACTATTTATTAACTATAGTATTATATAATATATTAGATATTTATATAATTTTAATTATTTACTGCAAAAATCTATGGGTATGGTCAAGGCTCAGTATTATATATAAAAAAAAGTGTCTATGGTTTAAAAAAAAAGTATGATTGTGATGTATTTTCTGTGTCTGTGTGTGTGTATGTGGGCGCGTGCGTTTTTGTGATTTATGAGGACACAAATTTGTATAATGACATGGGTATTACACTGGTATTATGACGTAAACATGAAATATGAGGACATTTCATGAGTCCTCATATTTAAAATAGCTTTAAAAACATACTAAACAGTGTTTTATTAAAAATGTAAAAATGCAGACAGTTTCTGTGATGGGTAGGTTTAGGAGTAGGAGTAGTGTAAGGGGATAGAATATACAGTTTGTACAGTATAAAAACCACTACGCCTATGGAATGTCCTCACTAAGATAGCAAAACAAACGTGTGTGTGTGGGGGGGGGTATATTTTTAAACAAATTAAAACCATTAAAGTAAATAGAAATATTGTGACTTTGGAGCATTGTGACCAAATTATGTGATCTAGACAAGTCTCATGTGAGAGAGCTTGCTTAAGTGTGGGCTGTTAACTTAATTTGTAAGCATTTAAACAATCATTTAATACAGGGACCCATAACTTATTAGCTGTATTTTTATGCTGTGTGTTCCCCATATGCTGTCAGTCTGTTCTCTAATGCATTTCTGGAAATGTGACCAAAAAGGGAGAAAGTCCTGGGCTTTGTGCCCACTGTTCAAATCCAAGCTTAACTAGAGTCTTGACATATTTTCAGACAAGAGACAGATGTTAAATCCATCCACCACAAGAGAAGGATATTTAAAAGGTAGTAGAAGCTTTGGAGGCATTTAAGAAATATAATTTAAAAAAAAAAAAAAGAGGTTTTAAAGAGTACTCATAGGAGATGATCTTTAAGGCAATTAGAGGTTGGCTGAAAGCAAAACACAATTTCAGATTATATCAAACATTTGTGTAGGCAAGTAACAATAGTTTTACCAAAGGAAAACTTATCCACCACAAATAAATGTCAGAAATGATAATCTCATAATCTCTGGGGGGGGAAAAAACTCCTGAGAATTTATGGGCCTGCTATCAGGTAGTGTTGTGCAGGATCAAACAGAGGACATTGTGCCCTAGTCTCTCTTTAGAAGCAGGTGCTAAACCCTTAGGGAGAGAGAGATAAGACCATCTCATACTCTGAGTATTATGGGTAACGCCAGAAAAGTATTTACACCTGTATGCATATGTATGCGTATACAACACCCAGCGGACACATAGCCTAACCCTGTCTCTGCTTGTGTAGATTACTTTAGCATAGACTTATTGAGCTGAGACGAGTGCACTTAAAGACTGATGGCCAAGATAAACATATTAGAGCTAAAGCATCACTGAAACTCTATTACGTCGTCCTCTTCTGTCCACATTATTCCAAATATAACTGTAAACAAAGTACTGAAGCAAAATCACACAGTATCATTCCATATCTTTTTAAAAAACATGTTTATCATCAGAGAACAGTATTGGATTTTCAATGTGAGCCATTTTTAAACCTCCAGTCCAACCATTATGATTGTTTTTATTTAGGTAGAGGCATCTATCAAACAAAAAAAAAAAAAAAAAAAAAAAACTTTCTATAATCTAATGATAAAATATTGATTATTTTTATGTTATGGCTGATAATCAATAATATAATATAATATATAACATAACCATTATAATTATATATATATATATTATATTTATTTATTTTCTCTTTCTGGTTCTCAAATCTGATTGGCTGATAGCCGTGCAATATTTTAGTGATAACAGCACTCTTACCCTTTCACCGTTTGTACCCCTCCACTTGAAGTGACTGTCATGGCGGCCGAGCAAATCCACCGTAATTTTTGCGAATACTACACTTGTTGTACCATGAACTGTAGTTTTAAGAGTTTTTTTTAAGCGATAATGTAGTTGTTTAGACCTAAAATATGTGACTCATTTAATCATGCCCCCCATTTTACAATTTGTTTAGACGTTTTCGGAGGTGCGAGCTTTAGGCCATCAGCGGCCGCTCCAGGGGCGTGTACGCGCCAAGAACAGCTTTATCTCGGCCAGTGCTTCTGGGATTTGCCGCTGTGTCTTATAGTGATTAAACATGAGATATAATTCATTTTGGGTACATAAATAAATTAAAAAGTATAATATCAGCCAACTGGTATCAATATACATGTGCATCTCAATAAATTAGAAAGTCATGTAAAAGTTAATTTATTTCAGTAATTCAACTCAAATTGTGGAACTTGTGTATTAAATAAATTCAGTGCACACAGACTGTTGTACTTTAAGTCTCTGGTTCTTTTAATTGTGATGATTTTGGCTCAATAAATTAGAATACTTCATAAGATCAATTAAATAAAAGGATATTTTAAACAGAAATGTCAGGCTTCTGAAAAGTATGTTCATTTCTATGCACTCAATACTTGGTTGGGCCTCTTTTTGCATGAATTACTGCATCAATGCGGCGTGGCATGGAGGCAATCAGCCTGTGGCACTGCTCAGGTGTAATGGAAGCCAGGTTGCTTTGATAGCAGCCTTCAGGTCATCTGCATTGTTGGGTCTGCTGTCTCATCTTCCTCTTGACAATACCCCATAGATTCTCTATGGGGTTCAGGTCTGGTGAGTTTGATGGCCAGTCAAGCACAGTAACACCATGGTCATTGAACCAGCTTTTGGTACCCTTTGGCAGTGTGGGCAGGTGTCAAATCCTGATGGAAAACGAAATCAGCATCTCCATAAAGTTGGTTAGCAGAAGGAAGCATTAAGGGCTCTAAAATTTCCTGGTAGATGGCTGCGTTGACTGTGGACTTCAGAAAACACATTGGACCAACACCAGCAGTTGACATGTGGGAACTTCACACTGGACTTCAAGCAACATGGTTTCTTTGCCTCTCCACTCTTCTTCCAGACTCTGGGACCTTAATTTCCAAATGAAATCAGTCCAGTTCTTTTTCTCCTTAGCCCAGGTAAGACGCTTCTGACATTGTCTTTGGTTCAGAAGTGGCTTGGTACGTGGAATGTGACAGTTGTAGCCCATTTCCTGAAGACGTCTGTGTGTGGTGGCTCTTGATGCACTGACTCCAGCTTCAGTCCATTCCTTTTGAAGCTCTCCTAAGTTCTTAAATCGGCTTCGCCTGACAATCTTCTCAAGTCTGCGGTCATTCCTTTCACTTGTACACCGGTTCCTACCACACTTTCCCTTCCAGTCAACGTTCCATGAATATGCTTTGGCACAGCACTCTGCGAACAGCCAGCTCTTTCAGCAATGACCCTCTGTGGCTTACCCTCATTGTATAGGGTTTTGATGATCGTCTTCTGGACAACTGTCAAGTCAGCAGACTTCCCCATGACTGCTGTTGGGATTACTGACCTAAACCCAGTATTTATACCCTAAGAATGGTAATTTAATAAAACTTGAAATTAAATATTCTAATAATTTGAGTTTTTTTTTTTTTTTTTTTTTTTTTTTGATGAGCAGCAAGCTGTAATCATCAAAATGAAAACAAAAAAGTCTGGAAATATTTCACTTTATGTCTAATAAATCTAGAATATATTTAAGTTTTACTTTTTGAATTAAATTACAGAAAAAAAAAACTTTTTCATGATATTCTAATTTATTGAGATGCACCTATATATTGGGTATTTCTAAAAATTAATAAAGTGAAAGTTTGCAAAAATCAGCTCTATATTCTTTTCATTAGTAACAAATATGTGCAGTGCATAGTCGATGATAAAATACTATACACTGTGTTAGTATAGTATATGAGCAAAAAATTTGATCTATTGAGATTTGATCATTGATGTTTATTTTAATGGCTTTATCATGTTTGGACTTTTGTACACTATTACTTTCGATAATAACCCATTTAAAAATGGTTCGACATTACAAATAGTTTCCATTCTTGTACCTTGGCAGGTTAATAGTTCAACAGTCCAAAATCTTTTCTTGTACAGACTCACGTCTCGTCTCGTGAGAGCTCAGGTTCCAAACTGTATGTCGGTCTGTACATACAGTAAAGCAATTTGCTGAAATAGCATCAGGGTAGAGTTCCAGTCATATTTCTCATGGTGTTACAGTTATAGAGCACGATAAAGACCACCAACAAGACTCCTGGTGGTATCACAAGAGACTAAATATAAGCGGTTTAACAGCAGAGAGTAAAATAAGTCTACAGATGATGCAATCATAGAGGAATCTCACACTGCCCCAGCATGATCTGGGAGTAGGTTGACGGTTCTGTGGGAAGGCCGAGTATATTTCAGCATCCTGCCCTAAGGATGTCAGTGCGCAAACCTGTCCAGACTTGGAAGGCAAGGAAAGCAATAAAGTTCACAGAATATGAATATGACACGTGTAATACGCAAAAACAGTAGGGCATTCAGTCTCAAATTAGCTACTCCTTAAAGCCCATCAATGCCACAGTTGCTTCACATCCATTCGCTGTCATCAGTGTTTGTACTTCACTCATATTACAAGCACACTGAATATTGTGTTCCTCTCCACAGCAATCTTGTCTGAAGTGCGATTGTTGTGGTTGAGTATTTCTTTGCCGTAGGGAAACATCGACGAATATATCTCTTGACAGTCGAGTGGTTTTGCATCAGTTAATGTTGTATTAGATACAGTGCCAAGCAGGGATGTGGTTATTGGCACTGAAAGAGATGCTCTTTACTAAAACAAAATACAGTGACATTCAGCCGCAACCAATGAGTATGTGCTTGAATTAGGTGGAATAATTTAATTTCCCAAGCAAATGTTCTCACAAAAGAGATGCTGGTATATCGCCAATTCTCGTAAAAGAAACAAAATAGGATTCCAGCTTGCACCTTTCTTTAACCTTTAAGAAACAGTAAAATATATAGACTTGTAAATGCATGCGAGTGCCTACCTGAGCTCTGCAGGGTATTTAGGTACACAGCACTCTGTCTTGCCTATGAAGACAAAACAACAAGAGTCAGTTTACTTCTTTCACTACAAAAAAAAAAAAAAAAAATAGGTAACAAGCACATGTAGTTTTTTAGGACATGTATTGTACCATATTCTTTGACTTACCTTGTGAAATGAATGGGCAATTATTTAGTATTCATTTTGGTAAATCATTTATATATATATATATATATATATATATATATATATATATATATATATATATATATATATATATATATATATATATATATATATGAAAGTACAATGGTATTCAAATCTGGTATCCTTCACACTTCACAGTACCACACTCTTAAAATAAAGGTTCAAAAATGGGGTTTTGCAGCGATGCCAAAGAAGAAACGATTTTGGTTCCTCAAAGAACTTTTGAGGAGTTCTTAAAAGAACCATTTTGTTCTTAGATTAAAGAAGATTTTAATAATCTATATGGAATTTTCCACTATAAAGAACTTTTTGTGCAATGAAAGTTTCTTCATTAAACCATAGATGCCATTTAAAAAAATAATAATTTAATAATAATAGTGCATGACACTTTTGTAAGGGTATAACAAATAAATGAAAATCAATGAATCAATGTCAATGAATAATAATAATGGCTAAGCATGAATTATGACTTAAACACAGGATACAGCCTTATTTTTAGTTTATACCATTTGATTTGTTTTGTTTAAGTTATGTTTTTTTACGGTGTTGTTTTGTTTTAATCCCAGTAAACAGCTGCCAGCCTTAGTCAGACGTTTTCTCCCCGGAGAAAGGTTATCAAAGGTATCCGTTGCTTTATGACAGGAAAATGTCACAAAGACATGATTTAACAGTGTGGAGCAGTTTTGCTTTAGCAGAACTTCAGCTGAGATCAAAGAACACTTTCATGACCATCAAGTGACTGCTGCTGTGTAAGCTGGGTGTGATGAAGGGAACGAGCATCACACTTTTCTCTCATCCTGACTAAACCGCAAGCGAACGATGGGACAGGATGCTTGCAGTGTAGAGAGGGTGTAAGTTCAAATGAGATGCAAGTTCCTCAAACCTTCAGACTTACAACAAGTATACGTTAACTGTCCTATTGTTCTAAGAAACTGCACCCACCTGTGTTCCTTATGTGCTCATTGAAAACCATTAAAATTCACAAATTCTTGATTATTGTACAACTGATCTGAAGAAAAATTTGGTTTTGTTTTATGATTACAAAGTGAATTTTGACAATATATCAAAACCTAATGCCTTGACCCGAAGACAATAGAAGGGTTACACTTAGGTTGTCTGGTGTGCTCAGCTTGCAAAACATATGTACGGCTTAAGAATATTTTGCCAAGTCATTAAGGTAGATAAGCAGCACTATGTTCTGTTTTTATCAATTTCATTAATGTTTGTTTATTTATAATGTCCCTGCTGAAACATCTTACCAGTTTGTCTTTCTAGTATGTTGACTCATTTTGGGGACTTTTCAGCTTGTCAGGCTACAACTGACCATCTGAAGATCATTAAACCATCTGAAACCAGCAAACCCACTTAGACTGGTTTAATGTTTTTGGTAACACTATTTTATTGTCCTCGTTACATATGTTACATGTACTTACTGTAGTAATAACAGTAAATTGTAAATAATTGCATGCAACTAACCCTAAACCAAACTCCATTCCTAACCCTATAGTAGGCCTAAGTACATATTGTTAATTAATATTACTCTGTTATCAAATGTATAATTAAACTGTAACATGGACACCTTAAAATAGTCATGTTTTTTATCAAATAAGGATATAATAATTAGAAGGGAAAAAAAATAAAGTAAAAAAATAACTTAATATATTATGGAAACATTCTTAAGGGACGTGTAAATACGCATATGCACTCATTATCTCGTGATTATTTAGATCCTTTAAAGAGATGAAGTGTATTCGGGGCAAAGTACACATCGGCCACAAAAATGAACAAAGACTGCATAATTCCTTTTGTAACAATTACCACACACTTTCACGTGATACACTGCGTTAATTTCACACGCGAAAGCGACGACGTCAAAGCGTCATAACATGCAGGATCAAAATTTTATTCGTGTGTGGACTTCCATTCTAACTACTCATATAACAAAAGAAAACTGTACATCTTTATTTCATAAACCAGTACTTTAAAAAAAAAAAATACTGTAATCATATTTTGGCTGGTCTATAAACCAGCTTTTTGTCGCCGTCTGAACTCCTCTCTACTAAAACCTCAGGATCACGTCAGTAAATAAATCAGTCTGTTTGACTGTTTGTGAGCTGACTAACAACTTATTAGTCATAGCAAACTGTGTTTACATACCTCGCCGTAGACACCGACAGATAAACGAAAGACAGCAGCGATAGAGAGGATCCCAGTGATATCCATCCTGTCATTGACCATACAACCAGCACAACTGTCCCATCATCGCTGTCTGCGGGCATTCAGGGAAAGTGGGACGCCTTTCCGCCTCAAAATGATTACAAATGTTTGTTACAGATTAAGAAACATCGAAAATGATCAGATAGAACAAAACAATATTCTGCAAACTTCTAAAAGTCCAACGACACGACTGACACTCCTCCCACGTTGAGGTCTGACTGAGGTTTGCGTTCATTGAGGTGATACAGAAAGAAGAGACGCCGCTCCTGCAGCCTTCGCCACAGTACTACACACTACAGATGATTATAGGACATAAACATTTATGGAGTACAGTGCAGTCAGGCTGTCCCCTATGGCAAGCCGTTTTAACAATTGGTTACATTTTATTTTAAGGTAGGTGACGTAGTTACATTGTACATAGACATAAGTACTGAGTAATATTAACATCATGTAGCCTACTTACTAGTTATGGTTAGGGTTATTACTTTAATGTCATTACAGCAATGTCATTACTACTATGCCACCCTAAAATAAAGTGTTACTTAACAGTTATTCCTTTAAACCAAATAGCTAGCATCTATTACAATATTACTAGCACTTGGTTTTAATTAATAATTCAATAGTGACTATCTTTTGCAACTTCAAATAACTATTCATTAGATAGGCCTACTTATGCCAATAGGCCTACTGCTGAATTTTGTGTGGTAGACAAAGATTTAAAAAAGTAAATATTATTTGTGATTTAGTAAATAAATAACATTGAAGGATTATGCTAAACAACTTAAGCCAATGTTATTGTTTCCCCAATAGTGACTAGTATGTAACTGGCATCCTTCTCAGCAGTAATTACAAGAAAGAAAGAAAAAGTTTAAAATGGTGCTGACTTTAAATGGTGAACAAATATTGAAAACATTTATTTTTATTGCTAGTTTAGAAATAGCATTAAAGTCTGAAATGAATATAAAACTTATAGATGCATGTTATAGATCTTTTTGTGAACCAGTCATCTCTGCATACGTTTCATTTTTAGTTTGAAACATAACATCAAATCAACAAGCAATGTATAGAACCAAGTATCCATCCTGTTCTTTTTTTCCTTTTTCAATAATCTGTTACACTCTGATGTTTGTCACAAGAAGAAAAGATCTGTCTCTACTTCTGTCTCATTGCGACTGAAAAGATTGTCAATCTACTTGTGCCAAAGACTAATGAAAAACCTTGTGACAGTTACAGGACTAACCTTGATCTCATGAGAAAGTGTAACTATTTTACGAGGTGAAAATTTCATATGGATACATACAGAAATGCAAGATTTTCAGGAAAAAAAGTAAGCATCATGTACAAACAAGATTTGTCAGAATTAGCCACCAATTCACCAAAACGTTATGAATAGTTATGAATTTTCATTAGAGTTGTACAGGACCTATTTTCATTCAGAAATTGAAAACACATTCATCATATAAAACATTATTCAAGTTATCTGCATGAAATGCATTTTGGAATAGATTTTTGAATAACTCAATAGACCCTTGTACAGCACCCCCCAAAAATGCACCTAAAGCTTAAAAACAGACTTTTTGCAGTCACATGGCAAATATGAAACAGACTGACAAGGAATTCCTGTTCTTTTCCATAACTCCCAAAACCTTCCTAACACAGGACAAAGGGCATGTGTTGATAAGGTGGATATTATTAACCACATGGACAAAATTATCTTTTAAATCTCTTCGGTTTTATAAATATATTAAAAAGATGAGCCTCGATACACAGGCAGTTGAGCTCACCATGACTTGCATTGTTCACCTGTGTACACAGGCGCTTCAATAGACCTCATTCCAAATTGTTCATCATTCATACAGCTTCAATAGAAGTTAGCAATACCCGAATCACTTACTCATAATTTAATAAAAGATCAAAGGCTCCTTTTAACCATACCACAATTAAACATGTTATTCATATTCTACTGTACTTAAATTCATTCATCTGTAGGATAAATTTACTTTGAGTTGGTCTTTATAAATAAAGATAACATAACATTTATTCTAATCTTGCTAAAGAGGTGGATTTGTTCACCCTGACACACTAAGATTACATAATTATTTAAAATGTAAGAATTTATAAATTTGACCAAAGCTAAAAAGTCATTTTATCAAGGAGCTAAAAAAACAAAACAAATGATAATAGTTGGTTTTCTCTTATCTGATGCCCAGAGGTGTGGCTGCATTGCTTGGCATTCGTCCACACTCTGATCTTGGGGTGTTAATCTGGTTTATTTACACGCATAAGGAACTGGAGACAGGAATGGATTACTGTATGTAACATCAAAAGCCTAGTGAATATAACAGGTAGAGGTAATCATCACTTTAGTATTTCAAATTAAATCTGAGAGGCATTTACATGGTAACACCATTCTGCATAGCTGTAGCTATTTTAGTCTTAGATCTTGAAGTATTTTGGGCTGTTCATTGTTGCTTGATTCATTTTTGAATCAAGTTTGTCCTGTTGACAACTGTTTAACAGCAGTAAATTTACAACATCGTGATTGAGCAGGGTTTAGACTTACCGCAGACAGCATTTCCTTTGGGGTCTAAACACATTACGCTGCAGACAACTGTAGATAATCAGCCTAAGGAAATGGTGGGCAGTGTTATCACAGGATGGCCATGGTTAAATTGCATTAAGGGAACCAAACCAATTCATGGTCACAAAGTTTTGTATCAAATTAATCCAAACATGATATCCATTATTTAAATAGAAAGTGAATTATTTATAAGTTAATACATTTACAAGTGAGTTATTTCAATCTTTATTGCAGAGTTTCCATGGTCAAAACCAATACACTTTGTCCTGGCATGTAACATGATCCGGCACTAAGTACTGCTCCCTTGATCTCCATGTTCTGATAATTGAAAATGGCTGAGACTAATTATATTGTGGACACAACATGAGACGGGAAGAAAAATTGTAAAAAAAAAAAAAAAAAAAAAAGTCTGGTTTCACAGGTCACAGCTCAGTTATGTAGGGGAGATTTTAAAAAATTAATACCAAAAACCAATACAATAACAATTAGATTATCTGAGGAAGTAATGTTAGCATAGTCATTTTACCCAAAAAAATCCAAACCTGTATGACTTTCTTCCTTCTGTTGAGCACAAAAGATGACATGAGGGGGAGTAAATGGTGACAGATTTTCATTTTTGGTTGAACTATCCCTTTAAGTATGTGAAGGGAACTGAGCTTCTCCGTTTGTACCGTTTTAATGGGACGACCTACAGGAGTGCGGTGAGTGAAATGTACTAATCACCAAAACCTGCTTAGCAAGCATCCCAGTGACAACTTTGTTGCTGTTTTTTAGAAAACCATTCCACACCGTTCTCATCAATTGGCTGGCCCAGTAAAACATTCAGACTAAAGTCCCCATCTATACAGCTCAGATAATAAAAGTGTCCATTCTGTGACTAATCTATGTTACTGGTCCTAGATCTCACTGCCCAGGTTGGGAAATCGTTTTAACAAGGTGTTGGCTTCCTTAGGCAAAAGTTGACCCCGAGTTCCCTGCTGTCCTTTGGCCTTGATCTTTGTCTGTAAAAAGCAAAATTAGAAATCAGTATTAAATAAAATTAACTATAGCGTGCATTTCACAGAGGTGCATTTTACTGGGGGGCCAGAGGAGAATTGGTTTCTCCCAAGGTTTTTTTCCCCCTCCATTCTGTCACCTGATTTGAGTTTGGGTTCCTTGCCACTGTTGCCTCTGGCTTACTTAGTTGAGGACACTTAATATTCAACAATATTATTGATTTAACTCTACTGACAGCTGAGCTGGACGATGACATCACTGTTTTCTGCAGAACTGCTTTATAGATGAAATAAACTGACTTCAGCTGAACAATAACACTTTTTTACAGCTGCTGTACAGTCGAAACGAACACTAAATAAAGGTGACTTGACTTTTATTTACTATTCCTATGCAACAAAGGTTTTAAGATAAGTCATTTTAATGAGCTTTCAAGCTGTAGGGAGATGCTACTAGCAGAAATATTATCTCGCTAGATGCGTGAGGATGCCATAAACACGGAAACGAGTAAGGAAAACAAACAAAAAAAGACTAAAGTTCCTGCAGGAAACTGCACAGCAAAGTGGGAAGCGTGTTCGCCATAACCAGGAAATGGCAAGAAAAAATCTAGCTCTTCGTTCATCCTAATTAGCCGTTCCCATATATTCATCAAAACCATGTTATTTAAGGCCATTAAATTGCTGTCAGCTATCAGTAGGGTATTTTACGGAGGATTTCCTGAGGATTGTGAGTTGTACGCCTGCAATACCTTTTCAGCACATGTGTAGAAGGTTGAGACTTCTTTAGAGCAGAGTGCATTGTTAAAGTCGTTCTGTTTCCAGCAAGCCATCAGCAACAACATCTCCGTAACACAGGTGGCCTCTGTAACAAAGAGTGTGTATTACCATGTAAGGGTTTAGCAAAACAATGCATACAGGCCTTCGATGTTGCCTAAAAAAAGCAAATTAGCATCACTTGTATTTCCTGTCCCCTTTTTAGTGCATACATGTCATTTTAGTTTGGCCAATCAGATCACGTTACTTTTAATATGGAGACTGAGTAAGAACAAGTTACTTAATTATGATTTTATGAGTGCTGAATGTATTTATTTTAAAAAGATTAAAATAATACAAAACACTTTTTTAATTGAACTTCAGCTGACTTAAATTTATATTAAAACTGAAATCTTTAATGATTTATATTAAGTAAATGTATTAATAACTTATATTTTATTTTTCAATCGCCATTATGCTAAATTGCATTTTATGTTTTGTTCCCACAATTACAACTACAGTGCTTTTATCATAAAACTAAACATTTAATCTTACTAAGCCATACTATTGTGAAATATAGAGTGCCCACTGATATTTATATGCATTTTAAGTAGTCTGCTACACTTCTATAAAAAAAAACTCATTGATTTGCATTACAAGCCATTTCATATTATTTTTTGCCCATATAACCGCACCAAATTTAATTTTTGCTCATTTTGGGCCTTGGAATAATAAAATTTTGGGTTTCCCTCCCCCTCTTTGAACGTGTGTTCCATATTTTTACTATATCATACTATATGGGCCATAAAAGTTTGATGTATCATATATGATACAAGACAGAGGACACATATGCAAACCTTTTTTTAGATTTTCTTTTATGTTTTGTATAAAGGGTAAACAACGGTTCCATTTAAGAAAAAAATTATGATTATTATTATTATTTACATGTCAGGTTTTACAGATAACATTTACACTGCATTTACAAGTATTATTCACAATATTTCACAAATATGCACAAAATATCATAGACATTCAACACAAACTATAAATTAATACATATGTAAGTGAATAAACTTACACGTAATGTAAATTCTATAACAGTTTCTATCTTTCGCAGAAGAGGCAAGCCATACCCGTTTATTGCACATCCACTGAATCATTAAGAGATCAACAGACACCTAAGAGTTTATGTACACATATGTTAATATCATGTTAAATGAAAAGTCCTAACCTCCTTTCTTCTGCTTGCGGTTAGCGACCTCATTCTTGAGCGCCAGAGGTTTGATGGTTTTCATTGATGGTTTCCCATACTGCTTGCTCAACAGTCTAGCAACCTTGTCCTGAATCGCAGATCCACTCATGGTCTTTCTATAATGTATCCTCTCGAGACGGTTAAAACATTAAATCCAAAATACGAGTGAAACGTAACCTAACAATATAACACTGCTAATGACTTAAATGTCATTGCCGACTACTTCATTCCTTTTCGTCCTCATATGTAAGTCGCCATTTTATGTCGGAAAGCGTTCTCGACTTGTTTTCATGGTTACCGCTGCTGACACTGTCGTAAAAGTATCGTGAGTTGTTTCTTTTCATGGCTCACAGTTTGGATGCACATAAAGTTGCCATATAAATAAAGAAGAAGAATATATTATTGCACTTAAAATATTATAAGCAATTTTATAGGCTTTTACATCAGATGACTTTTGTAACATTTGAAAAATTTTATTCATACACTAATCCAGGACCAATTATACTGGGAATGCAGGTAAGTGGAAAATCTAGTTAAATTCAGTTGTTTCTAAGGTGTTCTGGGTGGTTCATCTGGAGTTTGATTTCTAGCCTATGAATTGAATGAGAACCAAGTCTTAAATTCTAAAATTTGCCTAGACCTGATTCAACTAAGGAACTCATTTACCTTTTAACAAGAACTGGACATGTGCTTAATTGTAAACATCAGGACAGGATGCCTTTAGGTGATGCAGGTTTTCCAATAAAAGTTTTACTCAGGACATAATTACACACTTATGACACAGCAGGGTCCTGTGAGAGCACAAGACAAGTCAATGATTTTAATGTTAAAGGGCTAAGATTGTTCTCAACTCTTGACTCTTAATGCTTCTTTCCCATTGTTCTTAATATATAACAGTATTTATATCCATAAATTGCCAGTATTCTAATCGACAATTAAATGAATTTCAAATAAGTACTTTTTAAAAATGTTCTCTACATTAAGACAAACCAATGGTTTCCTTTCATCCCCAGAAAACAGGATATTCAGATTAGACATTAAGCTGATTAAGAAACATTTTCTCATGGATTTGACCAAATGTACACCACAAAAATGCTTCCTGATCCTGTTAATTGCTGCTTAGATGAAAAGTACTTGAAATTATGTTTTTCACTCTAAATAAATGAGGCTTGTCAAACAGAAACTCCCTTCATACGCAGCTCCAGTTATACACATGTTTTCTGTTATTCCTTGCAGTAAAATCAGATCAGGAAAAAAAAAATTTTTTTGAAGAGTGATAGATTTTGATGGATTGGCTAACTATAAGGCATGCCATAGTGCAGAAATTAGATAAGATTTGTGTGGCAAGGTCTCTGTCCAAACGTAAATAATTCAACTTACATTGAATATGAAGATAAGACAAATATTTTCTCACAGTAAGTGAAGCAACATAGTAAGGTATGTTTGACTTTTGTCAGGTATGTTTTACAAAATCTATTTTGATAATTTTTTACCTGTCTTTCCCCACCACACGTTTCCTTCAGGGTACTTTAACAGCCAATGAACTCCAACTGGTCCATGCATTCCATTAAATGGCAGCTTGTACTCAGATCTGTTCTGGTATTCTGACTGTGTCTCTGCTTGTTTGTAGCAGGCCTACCTTGAGTTTTCAGCCAGCTGGAACAACTATCAGAAACATAAACCAGTTATTACGATTTTTGCACATGATTAGATTGGAAAGTGTTCCTGGGATGTTCAGGACTGTTTATAAGTAAATTTCATTTCAGAATCTCATATTAGCAAAGTTCAACTCCATGGTAAGTTACAAATCATGTGCTTGCAACAAGTTAAAACACAACATGTGGACTGTAGAAAAATTAGGTATCATTTAACATTTTTATTAAATTAAATTGCAGCGCAGTGGATGTAAGTGTAGCTCCAAACTGATTTCAGCCGTAGTGTTTTTTGTCTGTATCGGTTTTTCATGTGCCAGCAGAATATGTTGACATGGACAATACCTAAGAAACAAAGACTGCCCCTCCCTGAACTCTGACCTTTTTTTGCTTGACTGAGCTAAATTCAGTGCCCTGAGTTTTTCCAAGGACGTTTTCTTTTTTCTTTTTGGTAAGGTTGGGTTTTCTCTGCTCTCAATTATAAATCATTCCCCGAAACAATCTACTTCAAACTTCATTCAACAAGCCTGACAAAGTAGATTTTTTTCTCTTAGAACTAGAGCTTTCGGACTAGTTGGTTTTGTATCAGGACTTTAGTGTAATTTGCTATTTAAAGAAAATCCATCTTCTCATCAAATTGCTTTAAGGGAAAGTTAGTGAGTTAGTCTATAAATGTAGATCTTGAAAGAAGTATATTTTTGCACAATTAAATATTTTTGTAAAGTCTAAACTGTAAATACCTAAATGTACAAATGGGGCCCTTTTAAAACTAAAAGAATAATCTGTGAATCAGTTTTCAAATTTCTATTTGAATCTTTCTCTACTTTTATCAACCAAGAATTCAGTTTAACCATATTTGTCTCACATTACCATGTTTCCCTTTCTATTTTCCTCCTTTTAGTCAGCTGTGCTTGCTCAATGAGTTACATACGCTGCACAAACATACCAGACTAACTAGAGGTCATGACATTCTCCTCCCTCATTGTTGCACTGAATATTTGTGCCGGGTACCTTACTGCTTGGTAAGGTGACCCTGTAACCTGTAAGAATACAGCTAGATCTCCTTTAAGACCCTCTTTCATCACATGATCCCACCAAAAACTTTGACTACCACATTAGTTAAAAAACATATTAGCATATTTGATGAATGACTCTGGTAGTAATTGGTTAATCCAAGCCTATAAGTCAAGTCATAGTAGGTGATAATGTAACATATTTGCTCATGGACTATATTCAGTGATGATATGAAAAAGAATAGCAAAGGTTACTGTGGGATTCAATCTATTGAAGTTTCTATGCTATAATTCTAAAATAATCCCTCACTCTAATTTTAGAATGAGTTTAATAGTTGTCAGCGGCTGTGTAACATGATGTGAAGGAAGAATGGAAGGCTTAATATAATATAATTAAACTCTGTATAATTTACAGTCAGGGGAAAAGGAATTAACGAAGACTTTAAGGCTTAAGCTTTATGTGCCCATAGAGGAATGAAGCAAAGTTAAATAATCATTTTCTGCTTTATAGAATTTTGATTAAAAAAAAAACCTGTGACCCACTTGTAATAGTTTGCTAAATAAGTCTGATAATGTTTTTATCTGACTTTCTCTTAATTATTTCCTGATTTATTTTCATTACTCTTAGTTGATGTGCCAGGTCCCACCAGCCAGCTGTTAATTCTTAATGTATTGTCATCTGATATACACTATATTGCCAAAAGTATTGGGACACCCCTCTAAATTATTGAATTCAGGTGTTTCAATCATTTCCATGGCCACAGGTATATAAAATCAAGCACCTAGGCATGCAGACTGCTTCTACAAACATTTGTGAAAGAATGGGTCACTCTCAGGAGCTCAGTGAATTCAAGCGTGGTACCGTGATAGGTTGTCACCTGTGCAATAAGTCCATTCGTGAAATTTCCTCACTACTAAATATTCCACAGTCAACTGTTAGTGGTATCATAACAAAGTGGAAGCAATTGGGAACAACAGCAACTCAGCCACGAAGTGGTAGGCCATGTAAAATCACAGAGCGGGGTCAGCACATGCTGAGGCGCACAGTGCGCAGAAGTCGCCAACTTTCTGCAGAGTCAATAGCTACAGACCTCCAAACTTCATGTGGCCTTCAGATTAGCTCAAGAACAGTGCGTAGAGAGCTTCATGGAATGGGTTTCCATGGCTGAGCAGCTGCATCCAAGCCTTACATCACCAAGTGCAATGCAAAGCGTTGGATGCAGTGGTATAAAGCACACCACCACTGGACTCTAGAGCAGTGGAGACTTGTTCTCTGGAGTGGTGAATCACGCTTCTCTGTCTGGCAATCTGATGGACAAGTCTGGGTTTGGCGGTTGCCAGGAGAACGGTACTTGCCTGACTTCATTGTGCCAAGTGTAAAGTTTGGTGGAGGGGGGATTTGGTGTGGGGTTGTTTTTCAGGGGTCAGGCTTGGCCCCTTAGTTCCACTAAAAGGAACTCTTAATGCTTCAGCATACCAAGACATTTTGGACAATTTCATGTTCCCAACTTTGTGGGAACAGTTTGGGGATGGCCCCTTCCTGTTCCAACATGACTGAGCACCAGTGCACAAAGCAAGGTCCATAAAGACATGGATGAGTGAGTTTGGTGTGGAGGAACTTGACTGGCCTGCACAGAGTCCTGACCTCAACCCGATAGAACACATTTGGGATGAATTAGAGCGGAGACTGCAAGCCAGGCCTTTTCGCCAACATCACTGCCTAACCTTACAAATGTGCTTCTAGAAGAATGGTCAAAAATTCCCATAAACACACTCTTAAACCTTGTGGAAAGCCTTCCCAGAAGAATTGAGGCTGTTATAGCTGCAAAGGGTGGGCCAACTCCATATTTAACCCTACGGATTAAGAATGGGATGTCATTAAAGTTTATGTGCACGTAAAGGCAGGCGTCTCAAAACTTTTGGCAATATAGTGTATTTCTGCCCACTATTTTTAGTCAAATGGATTTCATAAATATAGTCTTCTCCTTTAGTCTTTTATATTCAATGTTATTATAATAGGAGACGTCCCTAGGGGAGTAGAAGCCCCCTGATGTGAATAAAGATGAGGAATTTTTGATGAGATGTCATGGTGTGGGCCTTTTTCTCAGATGGCACATTATGTAGTGCCACAGACACGGGGGTTCTCTGTCTAGACCCCCTGTAGAGCACAGCCATGACACCCCATCTGCCAAACACAGGACATTCAGAGGCATCAGAGACATGCACTCATACACTATACAAATACTGAAAACTACATGTAAATAGACACTGATATTACTCAAATAGTACATAAAGAGGACTGTTTTGCATCTCTGAGGTATTAATTCAACTGTCTGTCTTGCAAATGCGTGTTCTTATTGTCCATGTATGATTCATTAATTTACTTATCCCCTGCATTTAATTTCACACTTGTACAGTAGACAGACTTTGTGAGACAATATGTGACTGAGAAGATATTGAGGGTATGTCCATGGGGAATAGACGAAAATGACATAGGACAAAAGCGTGTCTATGTTTGTAAGAGAGAGAGAGAGAGAGAGAGAGAGAGAGAACCAGAAAAGAGAATGGAGACAGTCTGGTCTCTCTGAGGACTGTCTGGAATTGTGAATTGATTAATGCAAGGCAGATCCATTAGCTAATGAAGTCTGTCTGGTCAACAGTGTATTCTGTAGAGCAATTACTTCACCTCCGCCATGCATCTTTTGACTTTGTTCCTCCACGGTATTGCAAGGCTCTTGCATCAGTGATTGGTATTATTTATTTGTTTTAATGAATTATTGAATTATTGCTATTGGATATCATTATGGACAATATGTAATATGTAAGACTTTACGTGAACTTCCATGTCTATGAGCTTATAAATGTGACATTATCGTATAAATAGCAAACGTTCCTTGATGGCTTTAATTGTGTTTCCCACATGATCGCTTTAATTTACCATGATGGTAGTCTGGTGCGTAACTTAAATGTTTTCGTAATAAATCAGCTTGTATAAATGTTGTTAGAGGAATAACTATTCGACTTTTTCTTCTATATTTCAAAAAATGTGTTAATATACATTATTTATTAATATACACCATTTATTCACTACATTTTTATGTTTTTTTAAAGAGGTCTCTTATGCTCACCAAGGCGGCATTTATTTGATCACAAATACAGTAAAGATATTAATATTGTGAAATATTATTGCAATTTAAAATAACTGTCATCTTTTAAAATATATTTTAAAATGCAATTTATTCCTGTGATGGCAAAGCTGAATTTTCAGCATCATTATTCCAGTCTTTAGTGTCACGTGATCCTTCAGAAATCATTCTAATATGCTGATTTGCTGCTCAAGAAACATTTTTTATTATCAATGCTGAAAACAGTTGCACTGCTTAATATTTTTGTGGAAACTGTGATTCATTTTTGGGATTCTTTAATGAATAGAAAGTTCAAATGAACAGCATTTATTTGAAATATAAAACTGTTGTCATTATAAATGACAAACATTATAAAAGTCTTAATTGTCACTTTTGATCATTTTGATGTGTTCCTGCTGAATAAAAGTTTTGATTTCTTAAAAAAAATCTTACTGACCCTAAACTTTGAATGCTGTATATACTGTCAATATTGACAATATTGTCCTATGGAGATGTGTTGTTTTTGAACTGGCCAATAGTGGTTAAATAACACAAGAAGTGAATGCCTCTACTCACGAATTTAGGTCAGAATGGATGTTTATAGTGACATTTGACTTTTTGCCCTAACCCTTGATCTCCTGACTCAGATTTATTAGCAGGAAAGGTCTCAGTAAGAGTGTCAGTAGACCCTTTGTTAAAGCAGATGTGAACCTTATTATCTGCTGTCATGTTTTGTCTGCTTGGTTTCGGGTTAGAGGTCGATATAAGAGCAATTTCAAATCATTCACTGAGCACAAACATGTGTCTGTAGAGGCCTTTGACACTAATGATATTCCAGTGCATTGAATACTACCCTCATGAGGCTCTGGAGTCTTGTGTATGCATGTTTTAGAGAAATAATCATTTCTAAAATATAGCCTATGCTATATATAGTGTTATAATATAAATACAATTTTTATCATTTAAATTATTATGTTATATTATATTATAAAAGCTTAATACAAGCAAATATACCTGAATTAAATGGCTATTGTCATGCAACTATTTACATCACATCCATGACAACTTGCAATTTCGTTTTAGTACTTTTAGCCCCATCAACCCTAAATTTTCAACAAATTTTCTTCTCAACTTATTGATGGCCTCATACTGCCACCTGCTGCTACAAACCATTAGATGGAAATGACTGAACAAATGACTCTGAGTCTTTGTTGGTCTGAATTGAAGCACACGCTGGGGCTCAGCCACACATTTCTGTGTAAAAGATACAATAAAGGCTGTTTTGGCTGATTTTAAGTAAATACATAACAGTACCATATGGAACTAACATCTTATTATGGATGTGTACCATCCTAACACTATGATATTCTTTGTATACACCATTGATATGGTAATCATTCTGTACCGTGGTAAATCAAAGTATTATGTCATCTAAAATGATAAATATAACAGTATACCAGAGATCCAGAACAGAACAGTCTATTAGACTTGGTTTTGTTATTTTGAGATGTTTTATTTTGATTTTCTGATTTCTATATTACTGCTAGATTGCTGTTTATTCTGATGATTGTTGCTGCCCTCTGCTGATGATGCTTGCTATTCTACTGTTACATTCCCATTCAACCCATGGCTCTGCAGGTTGGTCCTACATTAAAGTCCCACTGTAGTCAATAATTGTATCCCTTAAAACTTAAATCTTTAATCACCAAAATTACATATTAAAATGTTTTTTTCCTGTGAAAGTAATTTCTTCAAACCTCAAAATAGGTTGAGTGTAACTCTACACGTTGCTTCATTTAGTATATGTGGAAACATGAATATGCAAATTAGTCCCTGCCTCCACTCACTTACACAAACTCAGAATACCTGATCCACTCGGTCAACTTTACTGTAGTAAATGCTACATGATGGCAAGTGGAAATACTGGTTAAATTAAGCCATATATGTTTGAACCAGAAACTGATTCAGAAGAAGAAGTAGAAGAGTGAATTAGGCTTGTCTACAAGTCATTGTATCAGAATGGTATTGGGTTTTATGTATTGCTCTCTATGTCGGACACATAACGGCAATTGATGTAATTAGCCACTGGCTTGACTACGTTATAAACAGCTAATGTGTTGTTAATGTTAGCCTACAAAAATCATGTTCCCGTTCGCCATCTCAGAGTCAGATAGCTGCCTTCTAAAAATCAGCATCCTTAGAAATGCTTCGAACAACTTAGAATGTCAGTGGAGAAAGGCATATAGTTCATCATAACATATTAATATACACTACCATCCAGAAGGTAAGCTTTTTAATGTTTTTAAAAGAAGTTTTGTTTGCTCACTAAGGCTGCATTTAATTAAAAATACAGTAAAAACAGTAATATTGTGAAATATTATTACAATTTAAAATAACTGTTTTCTGTTTGAATATATTTTATTAAGTAATTTATTTCTGTGATGCAAAGCTGAATTTTCAGCATCATTACTCCAGTCTTCAGTGTCACATGACCCTTTAGAAATCATTCTAATATGCTGATCTTCTGCTCAAGAAACATTTCTCAGTCCCTCCAGGATTCCGCGATTCTGCGATCGCTGAATTTACCGCAAAATCATGCAAACGCCGCAAAATTCGGAGGGGCTTGCAATTTTTCTAAATTGCCGCATATTTTCCGCAGATTTTGGGCCTGAACGCGTCGTGTGACGTCATCACAACATTCAGCCAAAGGAAAGCCCACTTCAAAGTAGGCTATGTGCGCTGAACTTGAATCAATCGATAAACAACGGTTTGTGCCGTTGCTTCGGCAATGCATCTATCAGTCAGTCGATCACCGCAACAACCCCCGTCCCGCTGTAAGCGCGCAACTCACACACACACAAACAGTGCCATCGTTTCTATCAATCGGTTTATCAGTTTATCAGTTTATCAACAGTGTCTGTATGTTGCATAAAAGAGGCTCGCGCACTCTGTAAACAACCCCAAAATGGACGAGGAGCAGGACGGAACAATTGAAGTAGACACTGAATGAAAATGTATTCAGTAATATAGCGGGTTCCGGGGTTACTTCTGTAAAAACAGCAGGCAATTTACCTTTCTGACACTGCTTGTGTACTGATTGTTTACTTTCGAACTTTATAGTTATGTTCTTTTGCACTTTAATCTGTTTGAAACATTTGTTTACTTTATACATTGTGTGTATTCTTCAAAAGCAGGTTATATTTAAGGTTCTTTTTGTTGTATTAAAAATACTAATCAACCCTGTAAAGCCTGAAATAATTAAATAATAGTCAGAAAATAATTAATTTTTTAAACAGAAGTAGTTGTTTTTAGACAAAATATAAAAGAAAAAGTTTGCATGTGTTTTATGTTTTGTCATATATTTGATACAGCAAGATTTACAATATGATATGGTGAGTATGGAGAGGGAAAACAGCTTAATTTGCCAAAACTGAGCAAAAATTGCAGTTTGCTGCAGTTGTTATTTATATGACCAAAAATGTAAATCAATGAGATCTTTATAACAGTACAGCAGACTACTTACATAAAATGCATATAAATATAATTTGTCACTCTATATATCCTAATAACATGTCTTGGTAAAACAATTTTTATTGTGGGGGGCAAAACACAATGCAATGCAATAGGCATAGAATGATGATTGAGAGATGAACAAATAAATGTTCCTGAAAGCCTGTTGTATCATATTTCATACATAAAATATACAAAATTGATTGATAAAATAAACAAACCTTTCTAAAGGGGGAGCATATACCCCCAGACCCCCCTAGAGTACCAACAATGCCCCCTTTCACAAAATCATGTGGGAAACACTGCAATATAACATTTTATTTTAAAAAATGTGTTTGTTTTATTTGGTATTACATATGAAATAAAATGCCAAAATTATATTTTAAGTCATTATCAGTGTTCTCTTTTTAAAAATTACAGAGTCCAGTGGTTCTTGAACTCAGAAAATTAATAAAAATGTTAGAAGAATATTGACTGTATTTTTAATGAAAAACTACACAGGAAATGCCGCAAATTTTGAGAAAAGTCACCGCAAAATCAGTTATTTTAGGCCGCAGAAATTAGAAAAAAGTCCTGCGTAATCCTGGAGGGACTGATTTATTGTGTACAATTGTACAAAATATCTGTGTACAATATATATATATATATATATATATATATATTTTCAGGATTCTTTGATGAATAGAAATAGAAAGTTTTGTAACATTATAAATGTCTTTACTGTCACTTTTGATCGATTTAATGCATCCTTGCTGAATAAAAGTATTAATTTCTTTTCAAAAAAATAAAAATACAAATTCTTACTGACCCCAAACTTTTGAACGGTAGTGTATAATGTTAAAAAAGCTTTGTATTTCAGATAAATGCTGTTCTTTTGAACTTTCTATTCATCAAGGAATCCTGAAAAAAAAAGTACACAACTGTTTTCAACATTGATAATAATCATAAATATTTCTTGAGCAGCAAATCAGCATGATTTCTAAAGGATCATGTGACACTGAAGACTGGAGTAATGATGCTGAAAATTCAGCTTTGCATCACAGGAATAAATTACTTTATAAAATATATTCAAATAGAAAACAGTTATTTTAAATTGTAATAATATTTTACAATATTACTGTTTTTACTGTATTTTTAATTAAATAAATGCAGCCTTGGTGAGCAGACAAAACTTCTTTTAAAAACATTAAAAATCTTACCGTTTCCAAACTTTTGACTGGTAGTGTACATCATATACATAATTCACCCACTATATTGCTAAATCTACATGATTTTTCTTCTCAACAGAAAAACATACCGGGATAACCTGGCTTCTTATGAGACCCCCCTGTTTCGCAGCATAGTTAATGATATGCTACAGCCCACCCCTCACGTTAACAGGATTGGTTACAATATATTTGTGACGTAGAGAACAAGGGCGATTTCAAACCATGTTTTTGAGACTGTCTTTGGTTCACTGCAGTTTTTATGGAGAAAATACTCAGCAATGGTGTTGACTCAGGTGTTGACTGATGAATTTGCAAATGGTTTGTCTTAAAGCATATTAAAAACACCACATACGTAGACATATAAACAACATTAAAAACTTGATTTTCACCACAGGGGGTCATTAAAATAAGGAAATAATAGTTATATAGAGAGGAACCTTTACTATAGACAAGGAATATTATTGTTGTCCCTCAACACAGATAATATTGAACATCTGTTTTCATTCTGCTGGGTTAAAGCTTCATAATCAAATGTAAACCCTCTCCTTGTAGTCATAAGATCATTTGTGTCATTTGTCCTAAGGGTCATCCATTCTAATTTGATTCAGATGTGATTTCCCTTTGCAATAATATTTTATTACTGCCAATTAACACTCACAGATACATTTCACCAGTCCATGGCAAAATCTAAAGAGACCGTTTACCAGAAAATGAATAGTCTGTCATAATTTACACAAGGACTGTTCACATGAAGGACTATACAATGTCATTCGTCTATGTTGCATTTACATCATATCCATAAAAATAAAAGAAACAAGGCTACTATTATATGCAGTGGAAAGCCCTGTCCCAAATCGCACCCTAAGCCTTAGTGGTCTTCCTCTGAGTCCACACTTTCATGACATAATGCCACTTTGACTGCTGGGTAGAAGTCTGCTGCGGAGCTTGGTAACAATGCCAATCTCTAAACAATGCCAGTCTCTTACTGCTTTGGTCGATTTGCATATAAATAGCCAAGGCGGGTTATAATAGTTTACACTGTTTTAATGTATCTGATATAAGATATTTTTGTCTTTCATTATTGGGGGAGTTTTGATGTTGTTTGCGAGATTCTGCATTTACCTGTAACCATGGGTACAGCGGTGTGCCTCAAGCCAGCACATTTAGCCGCACAGAATAGCAGGGCGAAGCACAACTAACCTAATTACCAAAACAATGTTCCTGCACAAGTAACCTGTAGTTTTATGCTTCAACTGCTAGAGGGCCAAAGTTACATAGTGTAGCTTTAATAATCATTCTAAGAATATGGAGGACCACACCACAACTATAATGATAACGACACAGAGGTACAATGGTAAACCTGATTTCACCAAGTAGAACATGTAATAACATGTAACAATGGAACAACATTTCAAACAACCAATCAGATTAGGCTCAAAACAAGGGTTAGGGGCTTCTACACCATTCTTATGACTTGTTTCCACCGGGCGGTACAGTACAGTACAATTCGGGGCGGTAAACTCTGATCGGCCTCGTGTTTCCACCATTCTCACATGAAGAAGAAAGCGACACAGTAAACAACAATGGAGGATACAACAGATCTTGTTCTTGCTTCTCGGCATGTGGCTGTTTGTCACAAGAACCAAGCTTTTATTGTGTTTCAACTGTATATTTAAAAAAATGGCGCCTCTTGTGTTGTCATTCCCCTTGTAGCATGTGCAAGTGACGATTCTCTTTCAACCAATCAACGTTCTGCAGTGAGCCTAGCTCCACCCTTTAGGTACGTGTTGCCAAAATTGGGCTACTGTTGCTGCGGGTTGTTTTTCATGTCCGCTGGTTGAATTGACCCAAATAACATGATATTTAGTCCCTGGAATACGAATTTTACCAGGGGAGCCCCGCCAAAAACGCGAATTTTACCCCCCGGAACATGATTTTTACCATGGGAACCCCCCCCCCGAAATGCTATTGGGCTAGTTTTGAGGAGCAGTTGGGCGGTTTTGTTACGAAAACCTGGCAACCCTGCCGGACTACTATGCTAGGTACCCCAAAGTAAGGGTCCCAAAAAGTGGTACGGTATGGTTCGGTATTTTGGTAACATTCACAACATCTGACAATAGAAACGTAGTAACTGTACTATATTGTACCGTACCGCTCGGTGGAAATGAGCTGTTAGACACCTATCATTTCCCTCTGATTTTAGGCATAAGTTGGCATAAAAAATGTTGATCCAGGAACATGCCTTTATAGCGACTGAGGAACAATATTGTATAATTTTTTCCAGCTTCTAAACGACTGACAGCCAATCAGAATCCATCCAGTTTTAAAGCACTCAAGCATTTAATGCGGTAGATTACATAACTGTAGAGTGCTTATAATAAACAGTGTTATCATCCATTGGTGAGGACATATTATTATTCTCTCTGTTACCAGTCCTTTACCCTCATGCAGTTCCAAACCCTTATGACGTTCCTTTTTGCGTGAAAAAAATAATGACATTAAATTATGAAGAAATACATTTTTTGTGTGAACTGTCCCTTTAAATGAGTCTTCCCCACTGAGACAGCCCTGCTAATATCTTGATAAATAGCTGCCAGACCCCCTGGGCCACAGATCCCAGTGTTCAAATTTCACGTGTGCACTGTAATAATACCCAAAGATGGAGGGGTAGAACTGCAATGCAAAGCACTGAGGGTTGTGTGTCAGCCTCAGTGTCTTCCTCGGGCTAATTGTCAGCTGATGAGCTTTGAGCAGCTTTAGGATTTAAAGTGTATTATGAGGAGGGAGGGAAGGAGGGAGAGGCAGCAAGAATACTGCCAGAGAGCCGAGGACCGGGGCGGGGAGGATTGCATCGGCGAGAGAGACACACACACACACTGAAATAATAGGGCATGTGAATTAGCCAAAGTGGATGCAGCGTCACTGAGAGGCGCAGAGTGAAAGTGAGGGAGTGAATGACAGCGAGGGACAGAAGGAATACGCATGTGTGTTCAGCACAAACGGGAAGGGTGAAGAGTGGAGCAGAGGAGAGGAGAGGCTAGGCTGCTTTACTGACTACAGGCAATCTCAGGGCTGGAGTCGTCCATCCTGCCTCGAGGAGGGCTGCCTCTGTAACCACACACCGCTGAGACACGCACGGAGGCTCGGAGGGAGATTCAGAGGACCTGTGGTCATGGCAGACATAGGTAAGTGATTCAGATCTCTTCTCTGTAAATCCTATTTGTGATTCTGCTGCAAGTTTTTAACCATAATACGAGGTATAACTTTGAACACATACACCTTCTGCCTCTAAAGGTCACACTTTCTTAGGTTCAGAGCAATCGAATTGTGATTAACCCTCCAGGTGAGCCGAACCCCATTGCTTGAGAGGTGTATCCTCAGCGTGTGGGTGTTAAAATAAGGGCATGCTGGGAGCCAGACACCCAGAGTTAATGAGAGCCCCAGGGTATCCTTAACCCCGCCCAGCTCACATACGCACTGCTGCTTTCCATCCCTGCCCTTTACACTTACAATGGAGAGGGCTGATATCGCAGGACATATCTATTGTGCCCCTATGAATGGATCACAAGGTGTTTGGGGAAGGGAAAGTGTATGATAGCCCTCTCTATGTCTATTTTCACTCTGCTTACCAGGGATTATCAGGGTGATTACTTACAGAAGAGATACAGAATCGTCTCTGTCTCTTTCTAGCCCTGTTTGCTTCCTGTGACCATCAAAGTGTGCATCTGCAGATAGTGTTTGACCTTTAATGTATTATAGTGCATACTGTTTTGGAACATTTGTGGTGGTTTTATCTGATACACACACACACACACACACACACATGTATATATACAAATGTTCATGGAGTAAAGAATGTCACAGCAGATTAAAATTAAATCACATTGACATGTTTGTCCACAGGCATCTTGATTTGGTCTTTAGTCATGAAATCAAAATTTAACATTCATTTATTTTTTTATGGAACATTGCTGTGTATATTTTTTAAATAGTTTATCCATGCACATTTTTTTTTTTAAATTATGATGTACAGTATGAAAATTGAATATTTATGAATATTTTTTTATGCTAAATATTTAATTATGCTAAAATTACATTTATTTGGGAAGATACAGATTATTATTTTTACAAATGAATGTAACAGTGTTATTAAATTATTAGTATTTTTAAAGATTAAATGTAAGTGAGCATTAAAGGTAATCTCATTTAAATATATATATATATATATATATATATATATATATATAGGGGCAGATGAGCATGCACATATAAATAACCAATAACATCTTAATACTAAATTATAATAAATTATTAATATCATAATATAAATAAATTCCTAATATCATAATACAGGCATTCAGTTTACTTCATTATATTTTTGTATGATAATGTGCGTGAGAAATACACTGAATTCATGGATAAACTCAAGTATACCTGTAGTATAACTGAGATGGTTAATTTTGTGAATTAGTAAGTTTCATCAGCGTAGCAGTGAAAACTAACACCATGCGTCCTAATGATATCTCGCAAGGCCAAGGGTAGCATGTACAGAGTGAAAAGCAACGGTCCTAGTACTGAGCCTTGCGGTACTCCATATTAAACTTGTGATGACATCTCTTTGTTTACTGCTACAAACTAATATCAGTCAGATAAGTGTGATTTGAACCATGCCAATGCAATTCCACTAATGCCAACATAATTTCCAAGTCTATTCAAAAGAATATTGTGGTCAGTACTGTCAAATGCAGCACTAAGATCCAGTAACACTAATAGAGAGATACAGCCATGATTGGATTATAAGAGCAAATCATTAGTAACTCTAATGAGAGCAGTCTCAGTACTATGGTAAGATCTAAATCCTGACTTTAGGCACAAGTTGTGGTTAGGTTTTGGGGTAGGGAGGGTTGATGTTTTAATGCTAATGCTAATATCATAATACAGATTCAGTTTACTTCATTATATTTTTGTATGATAATGTGCTTGGGAAATTCACTGAATTCATGGATAAACTCAAGTATATCTATAGTATAACTAAGATGGTTATGAGTCATCATGAAAAATGTCTTAGAGACACTATTATATCTGCTTGTTATTTTGAAATGTTGTGTGGTGGTGTTCGTGATGCGGTGACACTCATGATTGTGTTACAGAATCTCTCAGTGAGGCCCTGAAAGCCATCACTGTGAGCACAGAGCTGGTGGAGGAGGAGCTGAAGCCTCATCTGGATGTTCTGCTTACCCTCCTATTAGAGAAGAGTGAGTTTACACCAATGTGCTCATTAACTACCCCTCAATCTATTTATAAATCTCTGTGTATCTCTGTGTAACTATAAATCAATCTTTTCATCGATACCTATATGTATGTCTATTGCAACATCCAATCTAGGTACCATGATCCATACGAGAGCCTGTAAAAAGCCATGATCACATGTGAAAGTGACGTATGTTGTTGCCAGATGCCCTACTGAGTGAGGGCATCATTTAGCGTCGCACTCATTACACACTCATCATGCTGTGAGCTGCAATTTGCCTCTGCCTTTGTGAAGTTGTGTGTGTGTGTGTGTGTGTGTGTGTGTGTATATGTGTGTGGGAAGACAATCCAATGTAGGGGGCAGCAGAGGATCAGCTTATCTTCCTGCTAGCAGATTTGGGGCACAAGTAGGAGACAAGTAATCCGCATTTACATTTGAGAGAGGGAGAGAGGGACAGCGAAGAAGAGAAAGGGTTAATCTCATTAATCTTTCTCTTCTTTTCGCCACTTCACTCCCCATCTTCTGCTCATTCTCACAAATTAGTTTGCACCAGCTGGCCCTTCTTGGCACATTCCTTGTGTTTTCGGATCACAAATGCTAAAATCCAAAAATGGAAAAGCAGCCCCCGCAAAAGAACACAAAGTAGATGTTACCATAGCAGCTAGGCTTCCTCTGACAGCTTGACCTGCCACCGTGGCCCTTGTGGATATCTTTTTTGAGGAGAACATGCTTTAATGACAGATATCCTCCTGCTAGCATCTCTGTCTCCAGGGCATATACTCGTCTACCACTTTGAATTTGAACATATTACTCAGCCTCGCTGTCAGTGCATCTCCGAAGTGCACAGAACAAAACCTTAGGGAGGAGATAAAAGAAAAAGTGATGCAACAGGATGAGGAAGTCAGACAGAAGGTGTGGTTTGAAATTGATTTGACATCAGTGAAGAGAAATAAGGAAAACACAGGGCTTAAATACACAGACCAAACTAATAAACCAAATGAACAGCAGGTGCAAATGATGATCAAACAATGAATAACCAAGGTAACTAACAGAAACACAGGAAACTGAACTAAACCAGGCAAAATCCACCCAAAACCAAAACAAACACAAAAACCCTGACAGTATCCAGTCTGCAAAAACAGAACATATGCCTGTAAAGTATTTTACCCAAATAAACACATGTGTGCATATTTATTTATATGCCCTGTACATCTATGTTTTTTGTGTATAAGACATTATATGGACATTACAAACTGAAAAGCAACGAAAATAATCCAATCTCTTTTTATCCCCAGAGAAAGGAACAGCAGAGAAAATAGTGTCCAGTGGTGTTCTGCCCATTCTGACTCAAGTCCTGAGGAAGAAAAGTCCCCTCACCTCTCAGGTCACCTTACTGGTAGCAGAGATGGCCAGAGAAGGTAAATGAGATTTATTTCAGAGTCTGTTACTTACATTGGTGTTTTATCAACTTGGTAGCACTTTAAAATAAGGTTTCGTTAGATAACATTATTAATTGACTACATTCGTTAACATAAACTAATGATAAACAATACTTCTACAGCATTTATTAATCTTAGTGTTAATTTCTACATTTACTAATACATTATTAAAATCAAACATTGTATTAGTTAACATTAGTTAATGCACTGTGAACTAACATAAACAATGAACAATTGTATTTTTATTAACTAACATTAAAGGGATAGTTCACCCAAAAATGTGTTATAATTTACTCACCCTCAAGTTGTTCCAAACCTGTATGAACTTCTTTCTTCTGCTGAACACAAAAGAAGGTATTTTGAAGAATGTTGGTAACCAAACACTCTATGGACATTTTATAGAAGTCAATGGAGTCCATCAAATGTTTGGTTCTTCATCTATCATTAAAATATAAATGATTACTTTAAAAACTATGATAATCTAAACAAAGTGTGAAATAAACATAAACCAATTCAATATTCGTTGTATGAAATTTGTATGAATTTACAAACCCGATTCCAAAAAAGTTGGGACACTGTACAAATTGTGAATAAAATAGGAATACTATTTACAAATCTCATAAACTTATATTTTATTCACAATAGAATATAGATAACATATCAAATGTTGAAAGTGAGACATTTTGAAATGTCATGCCAAATATTGGCTCATTTTGGATTTCATGAGAGCTACACATTCCAAAAAAGTTGGGACAGGTAGCAATAAGAGGCCGGAAAAGTTAAATGTACATATAAGGAACAGCTGGAGGACCAATTTGCAACCTATTAGGTCAATTGGCAACATGACTGGGTATAAAAAGAGCCTCTCAGAGTGGCAGTGTCTCTCAGAAGTCAAGATGGGCAGAGGATCACCAATTCCCCCAATGCTGCGGTGAAAAATAGTGGAGCAATATCAGAAAGGAGTTTCTCAGAGAAAAATTGCAAAGAGTTTGAAGTTATCATTATCTATCATCATCATCCAAAGATTCAGAGAATCTGGAACAATCTCTGTGCGTAAGGGTCAAGGCCGGAAAACCATACTGGATGCCCGTGATCTTCGGGCCCTTAGACGGCACTGCATCACATACAGGAATGCTACTGTAATGGAAATCACTATCATGGGCTCAGGAATACTTGCAGAAAACATTGTCGGTGAACACAATCCACCGTGCCATTCACCATTGCCGGCTAAAACTCTATATGTCAAAAATGTATCTAAACATGATCCAGAAGCGCAGGTGTTTTCTCTGGGCCAAGGCTCATTTAAAAAGGACTGTGGCAAAGTGGAAAACTGTTCTGTGGTCAGACGAATCAAAATTTGAAGTTCTTTTTGGAAAACTGGGACGCCATGTCATCCGGACTAAAGATGACAAGGACAACCCAAGTTGTTATCAGCGCTCAGTTCAGAAGCCTGCATCTCTGATGGTATGGGGTTGCATGAGTGCGTGTGGCATGGGCAGCTTACACATCTGGAAAGGCACCGTCAATGCTGAAAGGTATATCCAAGTTCTAGAACAACATATGCTCCCATCCAGACGTCGTCTCTTTCAGGGAAGACCTTGCATTTTCCAACATGACAATGCCAGACCATATACTGCATCAATTACAACATCATGGCTGCGTAGAAGAAGGATCCGGGTACTGAAATGGCCAGCCTGCAGTCCAGATCTTTCACCCATAGAAAACATTTGGCACATCATAAAGAGGAAGATGCGACAACGAAGACCTAAGACAGTTAAGCAACTAGAAGCCTGTATTAGACAAGAATGGGACAACATTCCTATTCCTAAACTTGAGCAACTTGTCTCCTCAGTCCCCAGACGTTTGCAGACGGTTATAAAAAGAAGAGGGGATGCCACACAGTGGTAAACATGGCCTTGTCCCAACTTTTTTGAGATGTGTTGATGCCATGAAATTTAAAATCAACTTATTTTTCCCTTAAAATGATACATTTTCTCAGTTTAACATTTGATATGTCATCTATGTTGTATTCTGAATAAAATATTGAAATTTGAAACTTCCACATCATTGTATTCCTTTTTTATTCACAGTTTGTACAGTGTCCCAACTTTTTTGGAATCGGGTTTGTGTGTCAGTGAGGGACAGATTTTTGTTTCTCAGTTATGTCATTTATACCATAATGAACCATTTTGACCCTGTAAGTTTTTTGTAAACATGAAGTCAGTGAAAAGCTTAAGTTGAAATATATGAATATTGTTTGCTCTGTGATAAATTGCTTATGTCCTTTATTTGTAAGTCGCTTAGATAAAAGCATCTGCTAAATGAATAAATGTAAATATGTTATATGTAAAGGAAACAAAAAATATTGTTTAATTGTATTTAGGGTTAATAAAAATGCTAGCTATGAAATTAGCTTTAGCAAAATAAAGAACTTGACTGAGATTTGCTGGAAATGATATTGTGGTGGAAATTTTAATGACTTTCAGTAAAAAAAAAAAAAAAAAAAAAGAAAAGAAAGGAAAAAAAATGTTCAGAGGGCCGAAAGTTCCTGTAGTTGATGAAACATTCTTTATAGTGGAAAAGAGTTCTTCACTAAAACAATTCTTTGGGGAACTCAAAATGGTTCTACTATGGCAAAACCCTCCTTTTGGAACCTCTCTTTTAAATGTCAAAAGTTGTTTGTGACGGGTAAAATGAGGGTAATAATTTCCACCTCAAGTAATTATGTTAGTGTGTTAGTAATTATATTAAGCTTAATAGAATAAGAAGTTCAATAGAAAGCGATGTGAGGTTTCCACCATTATGTAAAACATTACGTTTGTGTGTTAGCTGCTGTGAGGGAGCGATGTATTGAAGCAGGTCTGGTGATCGCATTAATGCCTTTACTGAAAAGCACAGACCAGGACCAGCTGCTGCACACGGGCCGTGCAATTGGACGGATCTGCTTTGAAAATGGTGAGTGAAACTGTTCCTGCAAGTCTCTGAATTAACAGTTGACCATTAAGGACTGCTTGGGTGCATTGAAAGTGGCAGCAAAGATGCGTCTTGATGTGTCTCCAGTTGGTCCCACAATTCAGCAGCCATATCACCCTGTAGCCCAAGACTGGTTGCCCACTGAAGCTAAGCAGGGCTGAGCCTGGTTAGTACCTGGATGGGAGACTTCCTGGGAAAACTAGGTTGCTGCTGGAAGAGGTGTTAGTGAGGCCAGCAGGGGGTGCTCACCTTGTGGTCTGTGTGGGTCCTAACACCCCAGTATAGTGATAGGTACACTATACTGTGAAAAAGCACCGTCCTTCGGATGAGACGTTAAACCAAGGTCCTGACTCTCTGTGGTCGTTAAAAATCCCAGGATGTCCTTCGAAAAGAGTAAGGGTGTAACCCCGACATTCTGGTCAAATTTGCCCACTGGCCTCTGTCCATCATGGCCTCCTAATCATCCACATACACTGATTGGCTTCATCACTCTGTCTCCTCTCCACCAATCAGCTGCTGTGTGGTGGGCGTTCTGGCGCAATATGGCTGCCGTCGCATCATCCAGGTGGATGCTGCACATTGGTGGTGGTTGAGGAGATTCCCCCTTCCATATGTAAAAGCGCTTTGAGTACCCAGAAAAGCGCTATATAAATGTAAGAAATTATTATTAAGGAATTATTCATTCCATTCAGCTTCTTTGCTTCGGTTCTAACACAGTTTTCATTGTTAACACAGAGTTTCATTTGAATTATAAATGCCAGGATCTTGATTGTCTATCCTTCAGCTTCTTGAACCTGTAGTCCTTCTGGTATTATGGTTCAGTGATCCGCATCTGGTATAAAGACGTCTTGTGTGGAGGGATTCTTTGATCTTGGATTGACTTTCTCTTTTGTCAACATCTCCTGGCCTAGTTTTCTCTGCCTTTGTACTGAAACAGAAGTTTCTTCTAAAACTCCAGGTCTATGTTGAATTTCATATTCAAAAGGCTGCTTGTTGCTGTTTCCCAGGTTGGTTATGCAGTTTGTGATTAGTCAAAAAGTAAAAACTTCCTAGCTAACAAGACGCTTTAAATAAAATGTATATTCTGCTCTTGTTTTGTTGAGGCTTGGCTTGCGACAACCTGTTCGTGCTGAGCATTCATTACACACAGTCAGAATAGAATAAATCACCATTCATTCTCTGTGCTCTTCTCTTCATGATTATTCTCACATCTTCTGTAGCTCTCAATGCCTCTCTTGGCTGTCTGTCCCTGTGCGCCCACTCACCCATCCGCCCCATGTCTCTCTCTCTCAGCTGCTCAGCAGACACAGCTGGTGGAGAATGGAGTAATCCCTAGGCTGGTGGCCATAATGCAGCAGTATCCTGAGAATGACCCGCTGGTAAATGTCTGCCTGCTGGCACTCTGCAACCTTGCTGATGTGGGTAAGACAAAAATAGAGAGCAGGGAAGCTCTAAAAATCATATATAATAAAAACAATGGCTGACTGGACATTGTCACGCTTAGTAGGGATACACCGCTTTTTTTTTTATTATTTTTTTTTTTATTATTATTTATTCTGGCAATACTAATGTTTTTTGTTGTTGTTGTTGTTGTTTTGTTTTTTCATAGTCATTAGACTACATGGCCTAAATTTCTTGGCTAGCTATCTGTCTGTCTGTCTTTCTTTCTTTCTTTCTTTCTTACTTCTATTTGATACATGACCAGTGTTGATATTTTGGACTATAATTTTTATTATTATGACTTATTTTTAGATTATAATATTTTTTGCATAACCAATAAATGATCAGTGTTTAAATTATATATTATTATGTCGGGATAAATTAAAAATAAATCTCTAAAAAATACAGGTGAATTTAAGCATCAAAACAAAGTAATGTACAGTATGATACATGGATATTCATTTTAAGATTTTCTAAAGTGTTTTCACTTATTTATTAACTTTAAGATTAACTTTAACTGAGTGTTAGATGAGGGCAAAGTTAAAAACAGGGAAAATGAACATGCCAATAATATGTTGTGCATCCATAACGCTCTTTTTATAGCCATCCCTTTCTCAATTACTCTTATTTACAGAACTGTTCAGGTATTTTTCCTCATAATATCTCTAACATTTATGTAAGATCTAGTGATTAATTGTGAGATATGTCATTTTGTTCAGATGCTGCACGAGAGGCTCTGGCAGAAGTGGGTGTGGCGGAGGTTTTGACCTATCAGTTGAAGCGGGCACCAGATGCAGAACGCCGGCATCTCATATTAGAGGTTCTTGGGTCACTAGGAGAGAGTGGTGAGCCGCATATTCAAACCAGGTCCATACGTGAGCCTGGATCATATAAAACATTAATTGTATAGCGTACTTTGGTTGAAATATGATCTATCTTGTGCCTCAGTCACAATGTCTACAAGTGAACTAAAAATGGACTTGTGTGTGTCCTTACAAATCCCTGTGTGACCGCATGTTCATGTCTCATAGATGCTCTGAAACTGCAGTTTGTGGAAGCAGGCGTGCCTGAGGCTCTCTCTGAAATGATTCGAACTCTTCAGGGCGGCTCTGACACACATGACCTCTGCAGCATCAAAGTGGCTTCAAACCTCATAGTCTCCCTCCTATTGGGAGGTATGGCTCTCCATTAATTCACCACCACGGTTGTTATCATTAACTAAAACTGTTAAAATTTAAACTTTTAAAAATATTTTAGACTATCACCAGTAACAGAGTGTCATGAAATATGTAAACAATGCATTGCAAGAAGGGTACTATTCTGTTTTAGTTTATATAGCTTGCTTTATTAACCAAAATTGATGGATGAGTGATTTATTTAATTCAGCATCCTTTATTTAGTTTAGGCCTTTTCTGGCATATGCCTTCTGTTACAGATGAGTCAATGCAGAAGTGTTTTGGGGAAGGGACAGGGATGGTGTATCAGGATGTTCTCTCCTGGCTGCAGTCATCAAACACTGAGCTGCAGTTGTCAGGAGCTCTGGCCATTGCCAACTTTGCCAGGAATGGTGAGGAGATGAATTATGGATTTTTTAGTGAGGGTTTTGTGTGAATCACTCCAACTTTCTCAAGTATATCAGATTTATAAGAATAGTTGCCTTTCTTTTTTGCTCTTAGACAGCAACTGTGTGAAGATGTTGGAATTAGGAGTTGTTCCTCATATTCTGGACCTGTTGGAGCAACATGTATCAGAGGGAGATGTATCTGTGCAGCACGCTGGCCTCAGTGCACTTAGAAATCTCGCCATTCCAGGTTCTTCAGTTCAGTTCTTTTCCATATAATTCGATATAATCAAGATGCTTCCTGTAAATACATACAGTATTTGAGAATCATTTTTGAGTTTCCTGAAAAGAGCAGCATGGTTGAACAGCAGTGTGTTTTGCACACTGATGCCAAGGATGGGATGCTGGTATGTTTCAGATTGGTGGAAAGAAAGCATCCAAAATACACATTTAAGTGGGGGGTTCATATATCATTTGCCTGATTTATATAACATTTTATTTATAAAAACATGGTGACATTTTTTTTCTACCTGTTATATCCAGTATTTTCTGAAAAAATTATCCAAAATTCTCTCTGTAAAATCCTTTAACTAATGTCAAAAATATGAAATCATTTTGAACCTGGCCTATCTAAGCTCAGACTTTTGTCCTGGAAATATATGCAAATTAGTGCATATTTAAATAGATAATGCCACATTTCCATATTTAAGCATACAATTTTAGAAAACATGTAGTACAAAACAATTTACATATCGTACTGTGATTAATCAACTTGGAAAGTATGTGGAAGTAAGTCTTGCCTTATCCAGCTACTACAATCAGTCTAAATTTCAGCTTTTCTGCTGTGTCATCTCATCTTTCTCTCTCTGTTCCCCTGATGTAGCCTCCAATAAGGTGCGTATGTTGGAGGATGGAGTCACAGAAAGGATCAGGACCCTTCTGCGCTCTGACATGCCCCCAGTCCAGTTTAAACTGCTGGGCACTTTGCGCATGATGGTGGACGGCCAAGGTAACGAGTCAAGAAAATGTATATATGTGAATTTTTGAGATTAAATAGACTAGTTTGCAGTTGGTTAAAGGGGACCTATAATGCCCCTTTTTAGTCTCTGGTGTCCCCAGAATGTATCTGTGAAGTTTCAGCTCAAAGATCCCACAGATCATTTATTATAGCTTGTCAAATTTGCCCCTATTTGGGTGTCCCTTTAAATGCAAATGAGCTGCTGCTCAGGCCCACTTTCCAGAAGAGGGCGGAGCTTTAACAGTTCGCACTTCAGTTGCTCGACAACAACAAAGCAGGAGAATCTTACACAGCCAAAATGACGATTGTCAGTAACGGTGTTCAGCCTTACATTGTTCAAACCAAAGTCGTACACTGATGAAGAGACTCAGGAAGAAGTTACAACTTATAGAATGCATCTGCACGTTTCTGAATACTTGGATAAACGGTTAGTGTAGTTGCTGTGGAGTTAATTCAACTCATCGACTAGCATATTCCATCATGTTAATCTTTTGTGCAAATTCAGCATTGAATCGACCCTCGTTTGTGAAGTAGTCCGGCATAAAATGACGGCTGGTAACCACACTCTTCTACAACAGCTCTTCCTCTTCTCTAAATCAGCCCAAGATGGCCTCGCCGCCTTTGTTGCGTGTTCTCGGGGGCAGGGTTTATGTACATTTTAGGGTTAGTGATGTCACTAACCCGAAAACAAGCTTTTTGTAGTCCCTACCAGCCGTTTGTTGTAGTCCTTAAACAGAGAAATATCTCCCTTTGCATTGAACTTTGAGCATCGTAACTTTGCAGATGTTGTTTTCACTCTAACAGCAACATTACACACTAACTAAAGTTAAAAAAGTGAAATCATAATCAACCATCCCTTTAAAACATTCCTGTAGTTTAAACATGGTATGGTCCCAGCCAACAAAAATCTGTTCTAAAAAATGTTTTGCTAACATTCCCATTTAGTTATGAAAACGTTATTTCTGAATGTTCTCTGAACGTTCAGTTTTTTAAAATGTTTTAAAAACATTTTTTCTCGGTTATGTGGGAACATTTATAATTTTGCAAACGTTTTAGGAAGGTTACTTTTTAATGTTCTCTGAAATAACAATCAAAAAAGGTTAAACATTGTTAACAATGTTAGACAAAGGTCATGGGTTTGAATGCAATGTCACTTTTGAGAAAAATGACTCTTAAATGCATACAATGTAAAGACTGAATAAGTGTGACAGTCCTGGTGGTAGTAAAAAAGTACATTAATTCGGCTGTTGAAGAGGAGGACATGACAACGGACAGGATGTAATTTTTAGACAAAAGCTTTGTTAAACTATACAATTACCTGCCAAATGACTATAATGGCTGATGCATTAACAATTCTCCTTACAACTTTAAACTGTTGTTTAAATGTAGGGAACATAGAGGCTGTAATTTCCAGCCCTTCAGTAAAGTGTGTTATTTTAGAGGGAGCCCTTAGACACCTCAGTATGCAGACAATAGGCCTAAAAGGGCTTTGACACACTAATTTATTGTCTGCACTCCAGTGATTATCTCCCTTGACAAAAGTGATCTGAGTAACTAAATATGGAGGTAAACAAACCTTAAAGTGCTCCCACAGTATCTCTTTTAAATTTGTAATGTTTAAATAAATGTATTGACAGTTATTTTTGGTATGTTTTCTCTCTTCATTTCTACTGTACTCCCCCTCCCCCCCACCTTCTCATAGAGGAAGCAGCTTCAGTTTTAGGGAAGGATGAAGCTCTGTTAGCACGAGTCATGGAGTGGTGCGAGGCTAAAGATCACGCTGGTGTCAGAGGCGAGGCCAATCGCCTTTTAGCAGCTCTCATAAGACACAGCCGAAACCCTGTGAGTTTTAAACACACACAGTAAGTGTAACTGTAGTCATTGGGCTGTTTATCTAAAATATCACCCACTCTTGTCTTTAAAGGAAGTCATCCAAACTGTCATTAAAGCAGATGGAGTACAACATCTCATCTCAATGGCAACCAGTGAGCACGTCATCATGCAGAATGAGGCTTTAGTTGCTTTGGCCATTGCCTCTGCAATAGACATCGGTAAGACTATGGTTTTGTCCCAAATGACATACTATACACTATGCACTTATAGTATGCACTATTCATGCTAGTGTATAAATTTTAAGAGGTTATTTTGTCATCCAACATTGGAGTCTAATAGCCCCTCCCCCTCCATGAAGAGTCTAACATTCCATACTTCTACTGTACTCGAAATCTCCCCTTTACCCACGTTCACTATTCCCTATACAATAAAACGATGCATAAATGATTTATAGATTCAAAATGGAAAATATCACATTTTATTTTGACAGTTTACTCAAATACTAACAGCTGGAAAAATTGTTCTGAAAGTGAGTCCAGTGATATCGTAATAGTTGTGGTTTGGGCTCTGCTATTCTTTTACATTTAGAATGATTTTTAAAACTATATCTTTATAGTTATCAACCTTGATGTGAACAGGCCTTGACAGTCTTTAGGCCAATTCACACTGCACTGACAGACACATTATCAGGTTTTGTCAGGTCAGTGTGTTACCCCTGTCGGCATCTGTTAGCTTTGGTCGTTGCTTGTTTTTGCCAATTGAACATATTGAATCTCTGTTTGTCGGGTCGTGGGATGTCTGAGAAGTGATGTACTGTAATCAGGCGATTGTCCAAGTTGGTCGTCGTCTCTCTGTCCAGTGTGAATTGGCCTTTTTGCTTGTGGGTTGGTCACTGAACTCTTTGTATTACATGGTGCTCTCATACATACCATCTCTAATCTTGGTATATGCACTTTCTCTTCTGTGCAGAGGCGGTACAAGAACCATTTCTGGATGCAGATCTCCTTCCCACCTTGCAGAAGATGCTAGATGACCCTGTTGTGGCCGTGGAGGTCAAATTCAGTGCTTTAGGCCTCATCTGCAGCCTTGCCAACTCCAGTCAGTACCACAAAATGAACATACTGTGGAAAGGGCAAAGAATAGATTGAACTCAGTGTCAGAGTCCTGTATTAGAGTAGAGCTCTAATAATCTCTGTGAAGATTGAAATGACAAGATATGAAGATTGATTGATTGATTGATGTTTGATTGATGTAATTTAAGTAATTTTAATTTTTCTTGCGTGACAGTATGCTCATTCACAATAATTACCCATTAATCCCCAAACCCTGACAAACACCAGTCCACAATACATACAATACAGTACAATCAACAATACAATCTCATAGAAACAAAATAATAGAGACACATAGTTGATATTACTGTATGTTTGATTTATTATGTACCCTATTCAATTCCAACACAGCTTGATGTATAAAATAATGTTTTAGTCTGACTTGATTATATCTCGAAACCTTATACTGCTGATTAGATGTTAAGAATACAAATTCATAATGCAGTACATGATTTAGTTCCAAGACAATATTATTAGCCAACCACAGGGTTGCCAGGTCTGTGCAATAACAGTAGCCATTTGGGGGTGTTAAGGCTGATTTATACTTCTGCGTCTGACCTACGCCGGAGCCTCTGCACCGTAGGCTATGCGTCTGTTTTCATTTATACTTCTGCGTCGTCTGCGTCAACGTGCATGCAGACCACTAGTAGGCAGTGTCAATGGTCATGTTGTGTATCAAGGCAAAAGCCGAAGAAGAAGCAGCTTGTCATGTACGTTGTCAGAGAAGCTTACAAATAGAAGCGGCAAATAGGTAACGACTTTTGTTGCAGTATGACTGCATGTGTCCTCTGAAACAGAGCATTTTTTCATTCTTATGGAAGTTGAAAACGCTCTTTCCGAGCGTTCCGCACCAGTTTTTCTGACCTGAGGGAGGGGTTCTAGCAGACCAATCACAGCGTATGAACTGCCGTAGCTATGGCGTAAACTCGACGCAGAAGTATAAATCAGCCTTTAGGAGCAGCAAAATCATATGTACGGGAGTGGAAATCAACCCATGGAAAAAAAAATTAACCTGTGGCAACAAAGTAAAAGTAGCCCAATTATGCAGGAAAACTGCAGACTTGGCAACACTGGCCAACCTTAAGAGATTCTTATAATAGGAAAATTCATGGACTTTTTCAAGAGGCTGACCTACAATTTTAGAACAAATTTTTAATTGATTCAACAACTTTGTTTTTAAACTAACAGACAGGCTCATATACCTTACGGAATTACAATACTGTAGGACACTCATAATCACAGGCATAAAAAATGATAAAAGAATCTGTTCTCGCTCAAAAGACCTGAGACGGCGAAGGAAGTATATTCTCCACATTGTCTTTTTACATATGCTATCTATACGGTCCTTCTAAGATACGTTGTTATCTCTCATTACTCTTAGGTACTTATATGTCTCTACCTAACTGATTTTTTTTTTGTTATTGGGTTTTACAACAGGCATACAATATAGAAAGCCCTGTTTTGAACTAAACTATATCTTCCTATTTACCTCTTCTCATCATTTGCCTTCTCTTTCTCTCCTACAGGCATGTTAAGGGAGCAGATAACATCTCTAAACCTGAGGGATACCCTGTCCAAACTGTCCAATCACACCAGCACAAAGCTGGCTAAGCAGGCCGACACGGTGATGGCTGTTCTTTCTGAAACTGCCTAGACTGGCATATCTTGCATAGTCATCCTTAAGGGGATATTTTTAGACAGTTCATTCCCATAAGGACAGTAAAACAAAAAGAGTTACACTATCTAGCTTGGCATATAGTCAGACCAAAGCAATATAAATTTACTCCAACCACTTTGGTGAAAGTTGGTGCGATTTCATCATCTAAAGTAAGAAGAAGTCAGTTTGTCCATGATAGATGTCATTTGTTGTCAGCTATCCCAGGGACAGGAACACTTGGGAGACAGTCTATCCATCAGACACAATGAACCTGCTGCCCTCCTAAACAAGAAACAGAAACAACTCTAAATTCATGAGGAGTGTTCAGTGGAAAATAACTTAGTAAATATCTGCATACAAACATGCAATTATATTCTCCATGGACTTCCATTGTAAGAACACTAGATCTAGCAAAGCAGCTGTATCTATCTATGAGCTTTCTGTCTGTCAATGGAAATGAATTAATAACAAACATTTAATTTTATGTTGCACACCAATGTACTACACTGCTGTTAATATGAGTAGTGTTATATTTGTCTTGTGGTTTCTTTTATCAGAGTATGTTAACACTACTGATTGATATTTCATCTTAAAGTTATAAAATGTGGAATGAAAGCAAAAGGTTAGAAAAGAGTATGTTTCGGGTTGTAACATCTATTTTCATATCATAGCTGGCCTTACTACTTTAGTTTTCTTCTGTAGGGCTTTTTAATGCAGATTCTTTGATCATGTTGATCATTTATTTCTAGCTAGCCATGAGCACAAAGCTGAATCTCCATATCATGAAAGCAATAGCCAGAAACATATCAAGAACAGTTCTTGAGCTTCCTAAGTCTAAATAAAAAAAGTAATCGTCATTGATACCTCTAGCAGTGTTGTGTAAATGCTGTTGTTGTGTTTGCATCTTTGTATTCATGTCTTAAAAACTCGCTCAGTTTTGGTCAGACGGTCGACAAAACGGAACATTTTAGTGACTACTGTGTCAGAGGAAGTAATGTTTTGAACTGTGTCTATGAGTATGCGGCCTGTATATTTCCCTGAGACAAATGGCCTGAGGGCAATGACAGAATTTTCTGATTTAACAAGCTGGATGTGTGAGGTTGCTGGGATATGGCCAATTAAGGCTTCGTGCAGCATTGAAGATCACCAGGCTTTTCACAGCTTGATAAATAGCACAATATCCATCCGTCCTTCTTAGCTGCTACGCTAATGGGTGTTGATTACATTTTTAAATAAATAGACTATTTTTGTGTGTAAAGTGTACGGTTCACCAGAACAGCTTGTTTCTGGCAATAAAGTGGAAATACAGCAGAGAATGCCTGATTTTATTTATATCATGATGTTTAGACAGGAAACAGCCATGAAAAAAAAAAAAAAAAAAAAAAAAAATATATATATATATACACACACACACACACACACCCACACACAATTTTAACAATGACCATATGTCACTGAAAACTGGAGTAAAAAGTTACACCTTAAAATATATTAAAATAGAAAACGCTTATTTAAAATTGTAAAAATATTTCACAATATCACTATTTTTACAGTATTTTTGATCAAATAAATGCAGCTTTGATGAGCATAAGAGACTTCTTTCACAAACATTAAAAAAAAAAAAAAAACTTTTACCAACCCACTTTTTAAATGCTGCAAACTCCAAATATACACTGCCCGGACAAAAAAAAAAAAAAAAAAAAAAAAGTCACTGTTTGGATTTTAATAGGCAAATACTTAAGAATCTATGAATGGATTATTATTACAGTGATTATTATGTTTCTAGCATGTTATATGTTTGGCAACGGTTCTTTTAACCCTTAAAGATGGAGTGTGTAGCTTTTCATTTCTTAAACAACCATTTAGGAAGACACATTATATTCCAGGATGACAATGTCAAGATTCACCAGGGTTAAAATTGTGAAAGAATGGTTCAGAGAGCATGAAGACTCATTTTCACACATGAATTGGCACAATTAATCGGCTCTGAGTCCAGTCCTTAATTTCATTGAAAGTCACTGGGATGTGCTGGAGTAGACTTTTCAGAGTGCTCACCTCTTGTATTGTCAGTACAAGATCTTGACCAAAAATGTATGCACCTCTTGATGGAAAAACATCACAAAATTTATTTCCATCAAGAGGTGCATCATTTTTTGGTCAAGATCTTGTATTGACAATGCAAGAGGTGAGCACTCTGAAAAGTCTCCTCCAGCACATCCCAAAAACTTACACTGAGGTTAAGGTCAGTGCTAATTCATTTGTGAAAATGATTCTTCATGCTCCCTCCCAACAATTCTTTCACATTTGGAGCCTGATGAATCTTGACATTGCCATCCTGGAATATGCATCTTAATACATAGTTGTTTAAGAAATGAAAAGCTACACTCCATCTTTAAGGGTTAAAAGAACTGTTGCCAAACATATAACATGCTAGAAACATAATATTCGCTGTAATGATGATCCATCCATAGACTCTTAAGTATTTGCCTATTAAAAACCCAAACATCAACTTTTTTTTTTTTTTTTTTTGGCTGGGCAGTATATATACACTAGCACACTTTATAATAGAATAATATTGTCTCATAATTATATGACTATTTGAAATAACATGATAAATTATTAGTTATACATGGATGATGTAGAAAGTTTAAAAATAAAAATGTTATCACTCTCCATTCTTGTCACTGTCTTTTTTGCGAACCATTTGTGAACATTAAAGGCCCATAAAGAGGAAGTCCTCTACATGACCACTAGATGGAGACATTTGAAACACTACTTTGACCAGAAGGAATGCTTTCATTGCAGATTTCATTGCGTAATACTTGTTTGTCAGCGCAGCTCTTTTCAATGGCCTCAGGGAGCAAACCTTCATTATCTTAATAAAGAAAAAGCTGAGAAACCAGTTCAGTAAGTATCTATTTGCAGTCTAATTTTATGCCAATTACCATCTACAATCTGATTATTTGTCAGTCATGGTAACCTAATATTTTAATTAACTTGTGTAATGAAGTCAGAGTACCAATTACAGTTTTTTTGTTTAGTTTTTTTTTTTTTTTTTGCCTTTTTTAAAGCTCTGTTTGATGTATATAAACTGTAACAAACATTCTGACAGTTTACTCTCAACCTGGTAAGGTCAGGCTGTTGATTCATGTGACAAATGATTATGACAGCTGAGGGAACCCCTATCTTTGAGGTTTTGTGTACATGTTTGCATTAAACAAACGCTGGGCATGTTTCGCAGGACAGGGCATGTTTTGCCGAGTGAAACATATGGGTAGTCTCTGCAGGAGATTGGTACAACAGGCCACATGCCCAGAGTTCATCCACTCTCATCTGTCCATTTTACACAAGCCACAGCACCCAGCCGAGCCTAATCAGCGTGTTCCTCCATCATCCACTGAGTGGACCTCCACCTTCTACATTACAGCAATAGCTCAATAAATAACCACCAGGAGGAAATCACAGGTGAGTCATTTCTGTTGTGCAGTACATTTTCATGTACCCATCATATACACTTTAATATATTTGAGCTTACAAATGTGGAAGATGTGAATCTTTTTCACAATAAGAGAATGCTCAAAGTAAAGATACAGTGACTTTTTAATAAACATTTAAACCCAGCCAGCCTATTCATTACTTATTAATTTTAAGTTGGCATACTGTTTATTTTCCTGAATAATACATTTTAAGTGCCTGTTTTGACTAAAGCATATTTCTGCATAAACCTTTTACAGACATACTTTAAATTGCAACACAGGCATATTCCTGTTTTAAAATGTACAGAACCTGTTGGCTACTGCTTGAAAGAAATTACCAGGTAGCTCAAGTACTGACTCAAATACTGTTTCTTAACCTCAGAAATGAGGTATCTACCACCATCTGAGATGAACATGCTGATTTATATTCATTGAATGAAGGCAGCTGGGCTGGTTTTCCTCTCCTTATGTCAAGATTCATTAGAGAACTGCAGCTGTGACGCTCATATTACGGTTGAAATCTGGCATGGCTATATCTAAATTACTACAGCTACACAAACACACAAAACCACACAGAACAGGTTTGAATGAACACTGCGCTGCTCCTTTCAAGGATGCTACAAGGATTATAATGTCAAAATTTTTGTATCTCCACAAGTTCATCCTATGTCTTTAATCTACAACTTAATCGATGCTTGCTGTTGTGGAATATTACAGCATGACCTTTACAGATTACAGATCACACAGAGGTTAATCTGCTGATCCTTCAGAGTTATCAACTTCCACAAGAAAGCAAAAGTGATGGAGAGGAGAGAAAAAACAAAAAAAGGGTGCACTGATCTTTGATTATGGATGTGCACATCAAATCTCCATTGGGGTTATGAAAAATTACAGATTTACGGCTTCCATAATCTCCTGCAAAGTGGCAATGATGTATCATGGCATTAGTCTTTTTTTATATTTGTGCTGCAGTACAAATCCTGTAATTTATTTCTGTTCCACATCAGCATCAGATTGAATAAACTGACTGCAGTTCAGCAATTACAAAAAGTGGTGAGCTGAAAATAAATTGAAATTAGTTTGACATTACAAAACCAGCAGCACACTTCTATTACAGTTTTAGAATATAGAACCGCTATAGAACCAGTTTCTCAATACTTGGGTCACTTTTTCGAAACTTCACACAGTGTGTGTAAACCCCTCTTGTTCGAATCGCTGGCTCTAAGCGGGACTCTAACCCGGGTCTGCCGGCATGGGAGTCGGGCACTCTAACAAGGAGGCTAAAGACCGCAGTCTCTAGCATCAGTCGCTAGAGCGCCTCTTGAGATCAGGGGAGTGAGGTTTACATGCACAGCTCTTACCGGCCTATGTTCGTTACATTCACCCCTCTAAACCTCACTCCCATCTGGGTCACGGCACAAATGTAACCCCTCCTGGTCGAACCGCCGACTCTAAGCGGGACTCGGGCACTCTAACAAGGAGGCTAAAGGCTGCAGTCTCTAGTGTCAGTTGCTGGAGCGGGTAGTGAGGTCAGGGGAGTGAGATTTACACACACTACGTTTGTTACATGAGCACATCAACGGTCTATGTGGGCTAAACTGTGGATCATTTATCACTGCTTTGACACAAAATGCATTCAATAACTACTTCTTTCAAATGACATGAATTCTTTTCTCACTTAAACACAACCACTGCCAAAACTCTATGTACCTACAGGCCTATTTGCACGTTTACATACTCTTTTCAAAACTTAAGTTCAAAACGATAACATAATACAAAGATAATTTAATACAATTAGATAATTTCTACAGTAATACCATATTGAAATATATTCTGACACTAAAAAAATGAAATGCTATAAAAACAATTAGATGTAGCTGAACACCTACACAGATGTTAGTCTTTCAATTTCATTACCATCTATACTAAAGGGGACTTAGGAATAATTTTGTACTGTAATGTAAACATGGACCACATATAGGCTGTGTAGATAAATCCAAAGTAGAGCAAAACAGGAATAACAGGATACTGGAGACTTTAATGAACACTGAGAGTTAAAAAAAACAAAACATCTACACATAAACATTAACGACAACAAACACAGAACTGGGAAGACTAAAGACTTGCACCGGGATCTAATCAACATAACAGAACAGTTGTGTAACTTGATTAGCAACCTAGGCAACTAACAATAAATGAGAACTGAGGCAAAGCAGGAACAGGGAAAACCAAACTGAAACACAAATTAAACTAACAGAACAAAACATAACCCTGACAGTAACATATACTGCAGTGAATTCTAAACAGTAGAGAGCTGCCATTTTTGTTTTGTAAAGAAATTTGACAAAAGAAAACATTGTTTAATGCTACTGTAGTACGTGCTGTTAGTGTTTTTTAGATCGTTGTTTTATGAGTGGCAAAGTTCGCTTGTTGAGTGTCAAGTCAAGTCAAGTCACCTTTATTTATATAGTGCTTTTTACAATGTAGATTGTGTCAAAGCAGCTTTACATTGATACTGGTACATTATTTTGGCTGCACAGCAGCTCTTAAAGAATAGTGTCAATGCAGGCAGATCAAAGCACTGTTGAATATCAAATGTCAAGTGTCCCCAACTAAGCAAGCCAAAGGCGACAGCGGCAAGGAACCCAAACTCCAACAGGTGGCAAACAGGTGGCAAACAGGTGTTAAAATGGAGAAAAAAAAACCTTGGGAGAAACCAGGCTTAGTCGGTGGGCCAGTTCTCCTCTGGCAAACAGTGCTTTGTTACGACTCAGGTTGCTATCATAAGTCAGATAGGATCGCAACATTCAAAGTATTTAATTCAGTTCCATCCAGCTGAGGATCATATTCATCACACCGGTATGGACGGTTGTTGAGGAGATGCGCCACTGGTTGTCATGTTGATGAGGCCTTCACAGTGGATGATCTAGTTGACTCAGTCTCTGCTGATACTTCAGGGCTGCGTTGTGGTCGTGTCAAGGCGCAGGTCCTTGGTCTCACCTGGATGCGGCCCGGATCCGGTTGACTACGGTAAACCTCGGGATAAACAGAAAGACTAATATTAGCGTAGATGCCATTCTTCTTCTGATGTAACGAGTACATCTGGTGTTATAGGAAGTGTTCCCGGTTCCGGCTGACCTAATTTATGCAGCCTAATAATCCTTTAATGGATTTGAAAAAATGGTCCTAGTACTGAGCCTTGTGGTACTCCATATTCAACTTGTGATCGTGTCAAGCTGTCAAGCTTTGCTGGTGTTATGGAAGAATGGCTTGATTTTGAGACATGTACGAAGTGTTTTAGTAGTTTTACTACATTTTGAATGTGAAATTAACTACTGTGCCAAGTAAGGAGAACTGTGTGAAGAATTTTGAAAAAGTGACCTTAGTATTTACAGATGTGTCCTAGCGATTGTAAAAAAACTGTAATGTTTCTGAAACTGAATATATATGTAGCAGCAGTACTGAATAAATTGAGCTAAATGTCGGTATTGACACTTTAACATCTGAAGGTGAGAATGTAAACATGCCGCTGTGGGCGTGGCTGGAGTTCAGGTAGTCATGTGAACAGTGGACAGGAAAAAATGCTCCAGGGGAAGAGACATGAAGCAGTAATGCCTTTGGAACAGCCATGACTCATACTTGAAGGATCTTTCATAAGAGAAAGTTCAGAGTCCCATTAAATGAAACCTGAGACAGGCACGAGGACCCAGGACCACAGAAGGACTAAAGTGCAAGGTCAGTAGAAAATGATCATAGTCGGCGTAAAAGATTATTCATCAAAAAAAAAAAAAAAAGTGACAGTGAGAATAATTTTTAACTGTTTTACCACGGGGCCTGCTTTAGTTAAAATAATTTTGGTGAGCTCCAATCTGAATAATATAGTTTTAAATGTGATTTAATATTGAAGTGTTTCTGATTATGTTGATACTTTCTACCAGAATTAAAAAAGTGTTTTAGTGCCACCACTCTCTCTGTTAATTCACATATAACTTGCTTATCAAGGCTGCATTTATTTACATTATTCTACATTTCTGTGGAAACAGGGATACTTTTTTTTTTTTTTTTTCAGAATTAGATTAGAACAAAAAGTTCAAAATTACAGCATTTATTTAAAGTAGAAATCTCAATGTCTTTACTGTCACTTTTGATAAGTTTATTGCATCTTTGCTGAATAATTTAATCTGATTAGAGTAACTCAGTTAATACACCCCATGTTGTTTTCAAGGCTTTTCACATTAAAGAAACCTTTTTCCCATTCACTTCCAGCAGATATATGATACCAGAAGTAGAAAAGCACCTCTCTCTCTGTTAAGTTACATTATTGTGTGAGGGTCAAAGATCACATATGGAAAATGATGGAATAGGTCATTTTATTGTGAAAATTATGGATGAAGTGGGTTTTATTATATTTAATCCTGCTAGATTTGTGTGTGTTCCACACACTGTAGAATATTTGTGCACCGAATATATATATATTTATCCATATGTGCTTAAAAATATCAATGTGCATACAGTAACTCCCTTCTTCCTTCTTAATACATTTGTATTCAGATAAATTTGAGGTGCTTATTATTTTGAGTCTTTTTGGGACTCTTTCTCTTCCTGTCTTGTTTTTATCAGTAATAAGTACATTTTTTCTCATACTGAGCCACTGAATGGGTGTCAGCAGTTCCTTTGTTTATTAGACACAGCTACATTGCTTAACCTTGTTCTTATCTTCTGCCCTCCATTGCCCGGCCAGCAGTGTTTTCTTATCAACAATGCAGCTCAGAATGCACTCTTTGAGCATGTAGCAGTTTTTGTCTACATTTTACAGAGCAGGATTTGAAACTCTCTGTAAATAAGGTCAGATCGCCTATTTTGCCACAGCCTTTTATTGTGATGTTGTTCTATAATACGAGTCAGAAAAACCCTCAAAATTGTGTCAGCAGCACAAGCACAATTTCATTTTGAAAAATGGCCACATCAGTAGTGGCCACATCCATCTTTAACACACTGACAAAAGAAAGCATCAATCCTTATACAAGACTGATGATTGTTGTCGGCTGCTTTGTGGCTTGTTTTCTCTCTCTTCATCTGTTCATGTGTTTAATCTGTGTGCGCTCCTCTCCAGATGTTGTGTCTTGGGGCTTCTCTCCTAGATGAATGGATGACGGATGGGTGGATGGATGGATGGATAGATAGATAGATATTGGAAAAAACTGACATTGCGATATTTTATTTTTCTATGCTATGCTTGTAATTTGTTCATCATTTTTTTTACGCATAGAAAATAATGAACAAATTACAAGCATAGATAAATATAATAGAACAAAGATACAAATGAAATAAATAGTGCTTTATATTTTTCAGGTAAGTCTAACAGTATTCAGGTACAGAAATTGAATAATCAAATATATAAAAATTGATCTTAGATAGCACACATACATCTGCAAGATGTCTGTTAAAGATCAATTCATCTGGAAAGCATCTGCTGTTTAAAAACATCTAATAGACGTCTTTAAGATGTCAGTTTTATATATTCTAAATCATAAATATCTTAAAGACATTTTCTAAACGTCTATTTGACATCTGCCAGGAAATGTAGACGTATTGCAGATGAGCAAACACTAAAAAATACGTCTTCTAGACGTAAACACGCACATCAAATAGACGTCTCCGAGATGTACATGTGCTATCAGTGCACTGTATAAATTAAATATAATCTGTGTTAAAACTACTCTCTTTGTATTTTGTTGTTTGATTAACATGCATGACACAAAAAGAAGCAGGAATATTAGGCTGCTGTCACTTTAATACAGAATGCGTGGATCAAAAATACTGTTACACATCCCTTTTTTCCCCATTTGTTTAGTTCACCTAAACCATAAGCTACTGTGTTTACGAGGATATGCATGCATGTGACACGTAAGAGAACGGCATTCGGTTTTCACGTGCGTCTGCGTGGCTCTGTGTGTGTATGCATGTATGTGCACAGAAAATAGCCACACGTTTAGAATTGAGCTCTCTTTCGCGCCATCTTGCGCACATCATGATTTCGATGCTTAAACAATATATCGTGCAGATGGATGGATAGATGGATAATCTTTTGCCTAGAGCACCCAGAAAACAAGTAATAAACTGCTGAATGAACTGTTTGCCCACAAATGTCTCTCAGAGGCACCAGTGTTCATTATTTACACTTCATTTTAGTGATCCCATAATAGTCTGTGTAATTAGAAAGAGACAATATGTAATATCACAGTATTACGAATAAAAGAAGATTCATCTCAGCCCCATTGAGAAATGTTGTTTCCATAGCAACAGGGGGAGAATGATGGTTAAGCCACAGAGACCTAGAGAGGGAGTGGCACTTTATAAAGAAAAAGGTGAAAGACAGAAATACATTCCCACTGTGTGTGTATGCTCATTCATAACAGATTGTGAGGGCATTTGAAGACTAGGGGGAGGGAGTGAGGGAGAGATAATTTGGCTGTCCATCCACTGATTTCCTTCACATTCATTCATAAGTTTCCTCTTTATTTTCTGTCAGATGCATGAAGTGGCACCAACGCCGGTGGCTTAACCACTGCTGCTGCACCTCCTCATCTCCATATTCTCCTCCTCTTAGTATCCAATCTCCTTCAGCCCTCCACCACATCACACACATAGTCTTTCCCCACAACACCCACACAAACACTGGCGCACACATTCCTCCTTCATCTCTCTCTCTCTCTCTGTCTCTCTCATACACACATACGCACCCTCCTGCCTGGGGATTTGAAGATGTGACTGAGGCTGGTTTGTAATCAGATGAAAGACGAGTATAATCCCGAAGCTCCCTCCATCTTTTTCACTGCTGGAGTGGGGATGCTGAAGGAGAGGACAAGGGCCAGGATGGGTGACGTGTGATGGAGAGATATGCCGACGGATCCTGCCTTTATAAGGACCTGGACTGACGCTGCACCCTTGGGAGTCTGGGATGACTGCAGAGACCATTGAAAAGAGAGTGGACAGGTAAAGACAGGGCAGAGAAGACAAATAAAAAGGAAGCTTCATCTGTGACCGGGACACGAGGTGGGCATTTCTTTTTTGAAAAAACTGTCTGCTATTGTTTTTTGATGTATGTGTGTGGATGGGTTTAGATGCACAGGATGGAGTTCTCACCTTGCCAGCCAGGTATTTTTGGATTTAATGGAAGAAAAATGCACTCAGGCCTTGAATTAATTAATAATGTGAGGCTGTTTTATTATAGCACATTCTTTTCATGTGTGACATAAAACTTATTATAATTTATGAAAGACTCTTAAAGTAAAAACAAACATTATAATTTGAACATTTAGAATTATAATCTAAATGCTGAGCATCTTTTAATTTGAAGTTATTTACGATGTCTAATGCAAATAATTTGTTGCTAGACTATAGATGTTATTTTCTCATCTGTTAATATATCACAAACAAGATATATCACTGAAAACCAAATCAAAGCCTGGAATAGTGGGCAAAAACAGGTGTTGGACCACTTTAAGAAAGCTGTACCAAAAGTACCAGTCTTGTTTTGGCTGGTTCTTTACAATGTCTATAACAGCACCACACATATTGTAATGAATGCATATAGGGACAGTAGAGTGAGAAAACAACCTCTGTGGAATTGAGACCCTTAGAAACAGCTGGCTTCCCACAAGACAAATAGGTAGTGTCTTGATAGAGTACTCTTCAAATGTTTGGGAGTGTTATAATTGTTTAATTTATTTGAAAGTCTTTTAGGCCCTGTTTCCACCTGGTATTAAGATGTGTTTTGGTCGATCGGATCACAAGTGGAAGAGGGAGACATGTACCCTTTTCCACCTGGTATTTAATCTGTCTCTTTTGTCCACTTTCAACCAATTCTGTCCTGATTTCTTCGAGGAGAGGGTTTACATATGAACGTGCGGCACCAGAGATGACTGAAATATATACGGAGAGCATCAGCTTTCATTTGTGCTCTAACAGCCGCGAGACCACGCCGAACGCTGTGAATGTGTGTTAGAAATCAGGAATGATGAGAACATTGTACTTGGTACGTTTTTCGTCTTCAAACCAAACTTGGGTCTTCAGCTGACAAAGTTTAAATCCTATCTGGCTCGCGCGCTTCCCATAATGTTTATGCGTTAGGTCAGTAGGCGGTCTTTAGTGGCTGTTCAAACGCATTCGACCACATGAGTGTTTCCACTTCAAAAGTGATCCTGTCGAATGTGTTTTCGACTACCTCTGGAAGTGGTCGAAAGTGGACAAGCTCAAAACGTTTTACATCCCGTTTACACCTGTATTTAGCGCTGTCCACTTGTGATCCGATCGACCAAAACACATCTTAATACCAGGTGGAAACAGTATAAAAATACAGAAATATTGTGAAATATTATTACAATTTAAAATAGCTTTATATATATATATATATACATACACGTTTTTTGTCGTGGCCACAACATATTAACTCGTGGGTACATGATAATAAGTCCTGGCCACGAGATGTTAATTTGTTGGAAAACAATAATAAGTCATCCTTATGTTGAGGGAACAACATAGTTTTCTCGTGGCCACGACTTCTTATGCTGAGGGAATGACATTGAGTCTAATGTGTAAACAACTGAGTTAAACGGAATATAATAGGCAATATGTTGATTCAGCGCTTTTTCTTAATTAAAAATAAATATTATTATAGGCCTATCCATTTCTGATAATTCCAGGTTGCGTAGGTTGTTTACGCATTTAATTCGTGGCCATGAGAAAAAATTGTCATTCCCTCAACATAGGATCTCGAGGCCACGACTACCTCAAAAAAATGAGGTAAATCACGTTCCCACAAGTTAAATTGTCAAGGTCACGACAAAATTACGTGAACCAAACATGTCCCCTCTTGGTCACCGTACTTTTCACATTAAAAACGTTTTCCTTTTTTCATTCATTTCCAGCAGATATCTGATGGCAGAGACTGGACACACAGCGTCATTCCCACCAGGGGGCCTCATCCCCTCAGACCCTGTCGTCACAGTTGAGGGCAGTTTAGTAGAGGTGAAGTCTGAAGATGTACTCCTGAAGAGCTCCAATGAAGCATCATTCTCCCCAAAAGACCTCAAAGACAGCAGCCTGACTGACCAACATCAAAATAAACATGTATGTTCACTGACAGTACACAGGGAACATGTCTTATCCCCTCACAAAGACCTAAAAGAGAGCAGTCTGTTGTCAATACAAAGAAGCCACTCGGACAGCTTGCAGATTTTCAAAGAGGCCACAGCTTCTCCTCTCTACTGTGAAACAGGTGGCACTTTTTGCCAAGGACGAGACCAGGATGTTTGTGCACAGTCGTTTCCTTCTTTAGTGTGTAAGCAGGCCATGCCGCTTCAGCAGAGCAATACATTGACCATGTCCACCAGAGCAGGAAGTACTGGGTCGGGCAGCCCCACTCAACTAGCCAAACATGGCTTCATTCAGATCTGTGAAGTCATTCCAGAATCCACCTGCCCCAAATTCGAAGAGGCTGTTTGTTGTAACTCACACTTCCACCATGAAGCCGTCGAAGACACATTTGCAGCGTATTGCCACCCGCAGCCCATTCCTGCCCCGGCGCAGCTGCTTCCACACTTGGTAGGAATGGAGGAGAACTACAAGGGTCAAGTATCAGCAAGCAACCTGCTCACTCTTCCTCGGCTCATCTCCTCCGTCAGCGAGACCGGATTGGATGGTAAGCGACTCCTCCGCTGCTGCAATCTGGACTGCTCTTGGCCTGGTCCGTTGCGTCCAGTTGGCGTCCAACAGTGGGTGGATGAAAAGACCACAAGGGAAGCGGAGACCATGACCTCACAAAATGAACTGAGAGATGTAGGAGTGCAAGTGGGTCAGGACTCTGAGGAACATCCCCAGCACGTGTTCCCAGAAGTGTGCCTGGCTGAGGAGAAGACGAATGTGAGTGGGAAAACGGTGTCAAAGAGTCAAAAGTCTCCTGTGAGGGAGGTAAAATGGGATGCCGAGGGCATGACCTGGGAGGTGTACGGGGCCTCGGTTGACCCTGAGGAACTCGGACATGCGATTCAGAAACATCTGGAGATACAGATCAAAGAGACTAAGGGAATAGCGGCGAAGCTCTCGCGCCAGAACACGACAACATCCCAGCACAGCTCAGGATCGACCCAGAAGAGAAAAAAGGGGTTACTGGGATCTCTGCGCCAACCAGGCTGCTGTTCTCGCACCACTGGTGCAGTGGACTAAAGAACAACCTAACTGAGACCCCAAATAGACATTTTAAATACTCTTGGGTATAGATTTGACAGCCAAGTAAAGAAGAGGTTCAAAATAGGGAATTTTAGCATCAGTACAATAGCAGCAGTAATACATTTCAGAAAAAAATGTCTTCCGTTAATTTTTAACACCTCACTTAATTGCTATAGTAGATTGCTCAGTAGATTTAAAAAATAATAATAATAATAATTTAAAAAATCCTAATTTAGAGAAAGATTGTGGGTTATTTTGTTATAGTTTAGTGCTCTTTGGTTTATGTTTCCCATCAGTAAAACATAATGATTATGACTAAGTTCCTGTCTTGCATTAGTCTATGTGGAATCATGTCCATTCAATTAAAAACTTGTATTGTTTAAGCACTGTGATGGGGGTAAGAGAATACAGTAACTGTGGCGCTACCTGCTGGTCAAAGCATAACAGTAACATAGAGGGTATCACAAAGTGAAATACTATTTACAATATGCTACTAATCAAAAGTTTGGGGTCTGTAAGATGTTTTTGAGTCTCTTTTGCTCACTGCATTTATTTGATTAAAATACAGTAAAAACGGTATTGTTGTGAAATATTATTACAATTTAAAATAAATCTTTCATATTTTTATTGTATTTTAAAATGTAATTTATTCCTGTGATTCCTCTAGTCCTTAGTGTCACATGATCCTGATTTGGCTCTAAAGAGACATTTCTTATTATAAATGCTGCTTAATATTTTTGTGGAAACCGTGATTTTTTTTTCAGGATTCTTTGATGAATAGAAAGTTCAAAAGAGCAGCATTTTTTTTTTTTAAATTCAATTTTGAATTCTATAACTTTCTATTTTTTTCACATTATAAACGTCTTTATGATCACTTTTGATCAATTTAATGAATCCTTGCAGAATAAAAATCTTACTGACCCCAAACAAGAGTGTATATTAATATTGAATAATAATAGCCTATTAATTTTATATATATCTTTATATATATATCTAATATAAACGATATTAGATGTACAGTAGCAGGTGAGCTAATTATTTTAGTCCTTGCTTGTCAGTAGACATTTCTTATATATATATATATATATATATATATATATATATATATATATATATATATATATATTTGCCAAAGCAAACGAATTAGAATTGTATTCTACTGTAAAAATAAAAGCAATATGGCAGTTTATTGAAAACACTCAGCATCTGTAATTCTAACCAATTGTTGTTACCACATTGGCTGATTGTTACCACATCATAAGTAAGAAAAAAGCATACAAGCTTTCTATATATTGATTTATATTAACTACACCTCTCTAGTTTCTTTATAGTGACTCTTGTTTAGTACACTAATATGGACAATATCTGTGATTATAAATACAGCAGTATAGATATATAGTCTCATCATCCATGTTCATGACCCTTACATTTACAGGCAGACTGATTGAACATTTAAAGCAAGCAAAAGCACCTGCACATTTACAAAACAATACCCAAAGATTATACAATTTAAATCAAGTATTAAATAATCCTTAAATCCGCATGGTCTGTGGTTGTACAACATAATGGACCATTGCAGAATATTGTCTAGCCATTTCCATGACATAAATATCAATAAATGAATAAATATTTAAGTTAGCCTATTGCCACAGTTCATACATTTTCTAATAGACCGGATTTCCACATTGTGTGCCTTCAAGCATTTATACATCGTATTTTAAAATACAGTTGCAAAAGTATGCATTTAAATACATTCAGTTGCTCTTCTAGACTGAAGCAGCAACCCTGATGACTACACCTGCTATGTCTTAATTCATCATCTCCAGCAGCAGCATACACTACGAGCAGTGCTGCCTTATATAACGCGTGCATTTGATTTGATCTCATCTCACACATGATAGTGAGATATCGTGGGTTATTCTGTGGACACGGGCACAAACGGAGGTAAGTGCCTCTATATTGCCAAAGATAAAAGGATTTACATGAATGAACATGCATAATGACGGGTTGTTGCAGAGGTGTAGCATTTAACCAATACTACTACATAGATGCGGGTACCGTCGCGAGACTCCACAGAAACGCCTTTGGTTTGTGTGAACATCAGTCGACGTCGCATGCATAATGTCATATTATCAGACATATCCGTGTCTATTCTCATATCTGCCTCTATTCTAAAGGAGGCTGCCAATGCCAATTATGAGGCGCATTATCGTGTTCTAAAAAACTAAATGAATTATTGATATCGTGACCATTTTGAATTAGTGACCAGGCGAACGATGTGTGTAAATCGTATTTTTGTCCTCATATATTGTATAAAGTGCCATGAATTGAGTAAATGTGTTACTGTATAGTCAGAATAACACAAGGTTAAGAAAATTTAGCCTTCTGATCTCTCTAGCAGATATTGTGATCCGTAAATGAGTGTATTTCTAGTGACCTAGTTGGAGAATAGCCAGATTTTTTACCATTCATCACTTTATAAAATACACGACATTAAATGGCACATTTTAAGGCAAAGACATTAAAACCAAGTCAGCTTAATGTAACTGTTAAGAATATGAGCTCATTAGCCATTTTCTCTGGTCTTTGTTAGGCCTATATCAAAGCAATCTATTCACATATGGAGACACTATCACCAAGCAAACTTGATGAACCTGAACAGGCATAACAAAATGTCAGACCTTTGTTAAACAGTACTTTGCAGTTGTAGTGTTCCTTTTTTTATTTTTAAATTTTGGACACTTAAAGAGGTAGTTCACCTAAAAATTTTTGGACTAAAAAGAATATATTTTAAACAATGTGGTAACCAGACAGGTAGCCACTGACTTCCATAGCAGGAAAAAAATACTACGCAAGTCATTGGCTACCATCAACTGTCTGGTTACCAACATTCTTCAAAATATCTTCTTTTGTGTTCAACAGAAGAAAGAGACTCATACAAGATTGCAACAACATAAGGGTGAGTAAATGATGACAAAACTGTCTATCTGTATATTACCTAAGTAAAAGTTTGTGGTTGCCAGAACTTTACCATAAAAAATGCAGTGACAAGACAATATAAAGACAAGTTTACCCCTGCAAAACACCATCTAAATAAAACACATGAAACAACAATATTTTACAGTAAAATTACATGCAATGTAATAGTTAGGCAAATCAAAGTTAACCAAGTTAAGTTTGTTTTCTGTAGCTTTTTTACATTACCCCCCCAGTTAAAATTATTAACATTTTTTACATTGCATCATTCCCCACAAGGTCACTGGTTTCCTAGCAGGTATAATTCATCACATGAACTATCCATCTGTTCCACAAAGTTTGACAACTAGAAAGTCTACAAATACATTTGGAAGGTTTAAATGTTTTATCTAACGCAGTGGCTCTCAACCTTTTTGACTCCAATGCCCCGCCACTGCCAACATTCAAACGCTCAATATCTTTTTCAGTTGTTCAAGAATTACTGGATAAAGATTTTTAACCAATAAAATACTTTAGAGCTTGGTTATAATATATAATAAGATTTTATTATTATACATGACTTTTCCTATTCTAGTAATCACACTTCGGTTAGCTCATATATTCAGGTTGTTGATGGGGTGAATTAAAATGAGAAATATATTGATCCTTAGTTGCTTTGGCTCATTTAAAATCCTTTTAAGTAACTGGATGAATGCTGAGGCCCTCTGTTTGAGAACCCCTGATCAAATACGATTGTATTCATGCATTTTAAGTGTGACTTAAAAATCCTAAAATTATGACTTAAAGTGTTCAAATACAATTAGAGGCCACTGCAATATTGGGGGGGTCATTTTTTTCATCTCCATGCTTTTCTTCCATTCCCAGGGTGATCCAGAATGAACAGGGCTGTCGCCACCTGCTGGATATTTCTCCTGCTTTCAGCATTCCTGTGCGATCAGGTGATGTCCAAAGGTGGCAGAGGAGGTGCCAGGGGTTCAGCACGGGGCAGTGCCCGAGGCGGCCGGACGTCCCGCACCCGAGGCTCCCCCGCTGTGCGGGTGGCAGGGGCAGCGGCAGCCGGGGCTGTGGTAGCGCTGGGAGCCGGAGGATGGTACGCGTCGGCCCAGCGCCGACCAGATCACAGCTCAGAGCGTGGAGATGATTACTACAGTAACAGAACAGACTGGGAGCTTTACCTCGCCAGGACATCAAGTGCAACAGTGCACGACTTCACTACCCCTATACTTTCCGCTCTGCTCCTACCAATAAACCTTGTGATGTACTTTGCCCCTTGAGGCAGTTTTAAGACACAGTTTGGCACAGCTTAATAAGCTACTTATGTATGTTACTGTGCAACACCTATGTTTAATAATGTGTCTGTTGCACAACAAAGAGGATACAAAGGCAAAAGAAAGATTCAAAACCTCTATTTAGTTTAGTTGACACTTTAGGAATAGGATCTGAAAAGTTAGACTGCGTAGTTTGCTTCAACAGGAGCTTTAGTAACTATACAACTATAGACTACTTAAATTATGCTGGTTACATCATGGCAAAAAAACTAAAAAAAAACTGTGTTATTGTTTTGCTGCTGAACTGTTGGAGAAACACCACTGTTCTTAAGATTTACACAAATATGAACCTTTTATATGAACCTTTGTCTGTTTACCAATATTTATGTTCACATTTAACTAATAATTGTGTGTAGATTGAAGAGGTATGCTGTAATATGTTTAGAATATGAAAAATGTGTTTCTATCTGTACCTGTACTTCCATTGCTATGGGTGTGAAAACATCCTGTTTTTACATTTCTACCTTAGTCATGCTTTAAACAATTTTGTATTTCTAGTAGAAATTTTTGATAATGCAGTATGTATCAAGTGCACATGTTTAAAAAAAATGCAGTGAAATTGAAGATGTTTTATAATAACATTACACAAGCACTGTTTGCCAGCTGTTAGATCAATTTAAAAGATTATCATTTTAGACACAAAAGCAATTACATGCCAAATATTTTATAAAATAGACATACTAGTATGGAAAAACAGCTGATGTTATGAAAGTAGAAAATCAAAATTGTTATAAGAACTTTTGTGTTGCTAATTGGCGTTTGGTTGTAATCTTTGCTTTTCAAATACAAACTTATGCACACAAGATACCAATGCTGTTCAAATTAAAATGAATAATTTATTGTTGCTTCAACTGCAGTAATGAACAATAATACATTCAATGCACCTTTGTCCTGATAAAGACACAATAAAAACAAGAAATGTCCAAAATATCTAGTGCACCACCTTTTAATTAAAACATTAAAAGTAATAAGTGGTTCTGTTATGTGCTCAGTGTCCAGTCTTGAATGTACAAATAGTAAAGTCAAGCCTTTTAAGACACAACTAGTCAAGCATCACTTTTCCAAGTTCTCCTTTCCGGAATGCTCTGATGAAATCGTAGGCTGCTGCACTGTAATCTGGCATTTGGACAGTGATGTTGCCTAAAGAGTTGATGTGTTATTGGTTAAATACACTGGATAAGTTGTCTCATGAACAACTGAATGCTTCAGTATTTTAAGAACTGTTAGTGAGGTTGATTTATTGTGTGAATTCACTAAAATTTAAAAAAAAAAAAATGAGTGGCCTTAATGAATCAACTTACCAACTCCAGTGATGGCTTTCACACGCTTTGTCTTGCCGAGCTTTACTGCTATACACTTCAGCACATGCTGAATATCATCGCAAGGCTCTTCAAGATTGTACTTCTCAACGTAACTAGAGGAAATTGTCACAATCATAAAATTCTTTATGTTGCTTTATAAAATACACAACAGATGACTGTTTACAGAGAGTTATCGTCACAAAACCTACCTAAATCTTTCCAGTCTGTTGAGTGAAAAAAGCAGATAATCTGCAATGATATCCTCGCCAACTAAATGGTCCAAAATGGTACCTGTTTGAAAAAAAAAAAAAAACACCTTCATTACCTTCACTCGTGACAGTACCACAACAAAGCTACTGTACACTAAGATATGCATCTTTTTTTCTGAAATTTGTGGACTTACCACATAACGCAAGTTTCATTCCAGTCTCTATGTTCTCTATTTTAGGTGGAAGGACTCCTGGGGTGTCCAGTAAATGAATGATGGGTCTGTCACAGACCTAGTAAAACAACATTTCATTTAATGCTATGTGTGAACACATCAACCCAATTAAATCCACCAATTAATTATTAATTAATACAGCAAACCTGAATTTTGGTCAGGACAGCTTTTGTAATTCCTGGTTCACCTCCAACTTTTGAGGCTTTGCCTGAGAGCAATAAAATACAAATATCCAATGTTGCTAAAGTCACCATGAAATTAAATTTCTTATTTTTTATGGAATATTGCATTATTTATTATAAATTATTTATCCGTGCATGTCTTTTTAAAAAAATTTTATTCATGTGCCCTCATAATCTTTAATCAAAATAGCTTTCCCTCCCTCTTGCATCTCCTCTCTTCTCTGATGACATGCTTTTCGGCATGAGGGCAGGACAACCAGTCACTCACATGAGATCACACCAATAGCAAACCACAACAATTCAACGATCCAATCAATTCCAAATGAACAAAATCAAATCCCACCCTACATTTTTTTCTTGTTCGAGAAATATACATCACAAAAAGGAAAAAAAGATGATTGCAACTTCAGTTTCATGGTGACTTTAAGATTAATTGACTTCAATTTCTTACAGCAAGAAGAGTATTTCCAAAACATAAAATAAATACCTTTTTTCAAAAATGTTCTTCTTACAGCATTAATCAGCGATGATTTCCCCACATTTGGCACACCAATGACCATCAAACAGTAACTTCTATCCTACACATAGATGAATAACAAAGTCAGAAAACTTTACAGCAAAATGTAAGCCACTAAATAAACTAATAATAGAAACCCACCTCTTCTCTGTGAAAACGTGACCCACTTTCTATCAACTCTGTCACGAGAGGAACGATCTGGAACAGTGAGAGACAGAATGTTTAAAATTATAAGGTGCCAGGTTCTCCAGTCAAGCTTTAATTTAGAAATATCTGATGTAATGTCTAACCCCTCTAACCTTTTTGACGTTCTCATCTCGCTGTCTTAAGCAGTCTGTGAATAAAACATTCCTCACACCTTCTCTCTCAAGCCGCTTCATATTGCTCTGGTGGAATTTTAAAAAACGTGTTATATCCTGTTTAATTAGCACATTATTTAAGTACTTTCCATTTTTGTATTTATTAAGGCAGTTTAAATTCAAAGCAATAATGACATGCATAAGATTATTAGACCTGATTTTTGGATGTGTCTGCCAGATCTATCTTGTTCAGTACAAGTAAATGTGGCCGGACATCAAGGCTTTCTTGAAAAGAAGGATTTCTTCCAGAAAAGGGTATGTTGGCTAGTTAAAGAGGGTTTAACTGAGGTTTAATCATTCAAAATGTACATTCTCTGCCATAAAAAGGATATTCTAGCATCATGGATCTCTATAATGCAATCAACCTTCCTTAGACTGGCTCTCATCTGCTTGAGTCCTAACGAGAGAAAGTCACAATGTTGAGCATAATTCTGTAAGAATGACATGATTCATTTTTGAAACTTTAGACACCTACAGTACATGTCTTTTATCTAAAAAGACAGCCCCAAAAAAGCTCAGTAACTAAAGAATGCTGAATAATTGAAATGCCCCTGTTCTATATGTTAACTTCTGGCCCATGTCTTAAAGAACAAAAAATTACACAGATATGTGATTTTTAGTATGTGTCACGCACCTTTAGCCATATGTCCAGGGAACCAATGCGCCACCTCTCGCTCACCAAAGTCAAACACTCTCCTAAACTTGGTAGCATTGAGCAAAGAATGATAAATTCTCATCGTGGCCGCTCGGTTAGTCTGAATATAGAATGTATTTGCAAGACTAAGATCGCTGTTTGTCAACAAAATCGTATAACTAAAGGCTTCTAAACGATTTAATTTAAAACACTGTAGTAAACATCACTCTCCTACAGATGCCATACTTCTTCTATGCTCTGAGTGTATAGAAAGAAACTCAATCATCGCCACCTTCAGGATTGGCAGGGAAACTACAGAGCGCACTGACGGTTGACCGAGGAAAACTGCAGCAGGACTGTCCAGACTCTCTGCCATATCTTTAGCAGGTATAGCCTAATACTTTGCAAAACTCCATATGAATTCATTCTCATTATTAAAGTTTTCATTATTTTTACGCTTGAGTTTAAAATATCTGACAGTGGGATTATGAATGAAATATGGGCCAAAATAAATTTGAAACTCTGATTCTTCCCTATATTTCCTTTAAAAAATGGTTAATAAAGCATGTTTTTAAGTCTTAAAGTTTAAATTTGATGTTTATTATTATTATTATTTATTTATTTATTTTAGGTCTTGTAATGTAGCCTAATTCTGATTCAAATTACCCTTCCTTTATTTAGGTAGGCTATATCTTATTTCTGCTGACTTCAGCTGAACAATGACACATTTTCTTTTAGAGCTGAACTCTTTTTGCATCAGTGACTCATTTTCCTGTTATCACTGTAAAGCTGCGTTGAAACAATCTTTGTTGTATAAAGCGCTAGGCTATATAAATAAAGGTGAATTGATTTGATTTCTACTACAGGCTATAGCAATAGCGCCCTCACGTGCCAACATTTATAGTTGAGTAATAAAAACAGAAATTATTTCTCTACACTGTGTTGCCAGTTCAGTTAACTAGAATTGAATTTGCCACACTCACACAATGTTCAAATGGAATTTGAATGGGAAAGGCAGGAATTCGAGTTGTATTGCAGTTCAAAGAAATTCAACAGTCACACAAACGGTTTGGGAAAAATCATAAATACTATCATACATTTTGACAAATTTTGCCTGTTGATTCACTTATTAGTAACCTTCTTCCAGTTAGCATATACATATTTCTCTAAACTAAATTCAATAGGCCTACGCTAAAAATAGCCTAATAAACATAGGCTACAAATATTTTAACAGTTGTTTTCTATTAACAGAAATGCTATGTTCTTACTTTAGCAGTTTATCACACCACAGTACTTTTTAGTTTGTATACATTTTATATTTTTCATGAATTATAAATAAGAAACTAGAATTGTATTAGAAAGTTAAACGCAACACTGAATATTCGGCAAGCGATTATTTACATAAGCCATACTGAACTGTAATAAAACAGCTTTGAGTTACATGGATAATCGAAAGAGACTCAATCAGCCTTATTCTCCCTCTATTTATATGGATAGATACAACCAACGGCTCTTAATACAACTATTCGTTTTCACACAATGAGTCTTTGTTGGCAGCATCGCAAAAACTGGTATTCCATTCAGGAAATACAACACAGCCTTTTGGCCGAGAGTCACTCCCTAAACTCCACTATAAACTCCACCCTGATTTATAGGCCAGGTGTGTGCACAGGTGTGTGTTTAAAGCTGCTTAGTTAACTGGTGGCTGCTCTGCCGAGCGGACAGTAACCAGAGCTTTTCCGAATTATCTTTACTTTTATATCACAATTTTTAGAAGGGAACTCAAAATGAATGACACTGAATATCAGCTGCCTCTGGCCGAGTATGATTTCGAGCGGCACTTTGATGAGAGGTTTGCTATTGAATGGATGCAGGACAATTGGTAAGAACCGTCATTCTAACTGAATAAGAACTTCATCTGTATTTATTGCAATTTTTGCTTGGAGGTCCAGTATAAATGGTGTTTTCTGGTGTTCTATTTTGTCTCTTTCAGGAAAAAGTCGTTTTTGTTTGGTGCTGTGTATGTAGTGGTCGTGTTTGGTGGGCAGCACTTCATGAAGGAAAGACGGAGACTTGATCTGCGTAGAGTGTTAATGCTGTGGTCCCTCAGTTTGGCCATCTTTAGGTAAGTAAAAACTAGTGTTTAATTTATAACACACACACACTCACAAGCTTACTTGGTTATCTAAATGGGGACATTCCATAGACTTCTATTTTTTTGTATATGTAGGTATAAATGCTATAACCTTACCCACATCCTAACCCTAACAGGTAGAAACAATTTTCTCCATAATGTAGGGCTTACCAGAATAAAGATATCGGTATCTTTCATAGATGTGCCTATCTATATATCTATGAAAGTTTTCTTTAAACCACTATTTGCGCTGAACTTCTGACCTTTTCATGACACTGCACATTTTGGCTTATTTTTAATGAGACTTTCGCTATTGGACATTTAGGTTACATGTGTGGTTGTACTAAGAAACAATTGTTTCCATATCTATTGTTCCCCGTAAAATTGCTGTTTGAAATGTGAGCGTGCCAAAATGCATGCCAGTGACATGTGAGCTTTGCCACTTGATGTGATTTTTAAATCTTTAGTGCTATTGTTCAAAGTTGGGTTTAGTTTCACTTGGGTGGGGATGAGTCGTCTTGGTCCCATCACAAAAGAAGACAGAAATGACAGCAAGCACAAAGTAACTGTTTGCATGCTTGTGAAAAGAACAATAGAATATTGTAATTGGATGGCAGCAGTGACCTCTGGTCACATGCTCTTTTAGATCACCCATGGAAACTGGACTTTCACCACTCAGTGAATGTTTTGATATTGATTGCTGTTTAACACAGAAACCGCCTGCTATAGCAATGTTTCTGTTTTTTTTTTTTCTCCCCCAACCCCAGAGTTAAGAGGCCTGAATTGTTTATCTTGGATACCATGGTTTCACAGTCATGAGACATATGACAGATATTCATACAATTCATGTTGTTGTTTTTTTTGTTCTTTTTTTCAGTATCATTGGAGCGGTGAGAACTGGCTGCTTCATGTTGTATGTTCTCAGCACCAGTGGTTTTAAACAGTCAGTTTGTGATCAGAGCTTCTATAATGGACCAATTAGCAAGTTCTGGGCTTGTGCTTTTGTGCTGAGCAAAGCTCCAGAGCTAGGTGAGGATCTTTTATTTTGTTTTATAAAGGGACAATTCATCAAAAATGACCATTCTGTTGTCATTTAGAAAAATAGAAATATATTTTGTGGAATGTTCCAGTTGTGTGTATATATAATGAAAGTCAGTGGAGTCCAAAACAACATTGACTTTCATTGACTAATTGTATGGACAAAAATGACCCATTTTTGTGACTAAATTTTATTTTTAGGTTAATCATCTCTTTAATTGCTTGTAATTTTGCACTTGCAATCTAACCCTTTTTACACATGCCTTCACTTTTTCAGGGGACACCATATTCATCGTCCTGCGTAAGCAGCGGCTGATCTTCCTGCACTGGTATCATCACATTACCGTGCTGGTGTACTCCTGGTATTCCTACAAAGACCAGGTCGCTGGTGGTGGCTGGTTCATGACCATGAATTACACCGTGCACGCGCTCATGTACAGCTACTATGCCGCTCGAGCTGCAGGACTCCGTGTGCCAAAACCCTGTGCCATCGTCATCACTTGCACCCAGATTGCCCAGATGGCCATGGGGCTGGCAGTAAGTGCACTAGTGTACCGGTGGATGCAGGATGGGGATTGTCCCTCCTATGTGGATAACATAGTGTGGGCTTCACTCATGTATCTCAGCTATCTGCTCCTCTTCTCCTCTTTCTTTTATCAGTCTTACATGAAGGGTTCAAAACCCACGGGCATCAAAACTGAGTGATATGCAGGACTGAGGTTTATATACAGGTTTTTATTTTTGATAGTTTACCTATTATAATATTTATTTCATGCTTTTAAAGAAAGGTGAACAACAAAGTCTTTTTGTTAAAACAACTGCTATTACAGTCTGGATATGTCTCAAGCTGTTTCAGGGCTGTGTTTTTGTTCTATTCTGGTATTAATTGAGGAAAGCACATCAAATACACTTCGTGTTGTTGAGAACTTCCATTTTGGAGGTGATTGGAATTTAAGTGTTTTCTATGACTGCTTTGTCCTCCAGTCTTACAGGCCACATTTTCTAATCTTCGAAAGTCCATGTTTGTTTACTCTTTGCAGACTTGGTAACATGCCCTGAACCCAGCTGAGACATATGGTGTACGTTGTAGCGTGTGCCAAGATTCAAGATCTGTGCTTGTAGTTTGAGGAAAAAGTGAAGAATTTGTTAAGAATCCTAGTTTAAATGGCCACACCACTGAAAACTTCATCCATTTGGTATGCTCTCCTGGGTGTGTAGGAATTCAAGCATGCTGATTCAGTGTTTCCTCATGGTTACAGAAACTTGAATTATCTGTGCTGACTGGTTGGACAGGTTCCTAGACATTTAAATTAGGCATTTTAAGGCTGGAATTCTCCAGAATGATGACACCCTTGTTCTCACTCTCATTCTGTGCATGTTTCTGTCATTAGTTCACTGCAGCTCTGATGCACTGAAGTTACAGTATGTAATATTAACTGAGGAATGATTGATTTGGACTCTTTCACCCTTGAATAACCTATGGGTAGAGTCACTATGACATGGTTCCTTCCTGGTTTTCTGTCTGTACTGAGTATTGAATTGGTGCTTGACAGAGTGGTTAACCTTTAGTCGTCCCTATAATGGTGATTTTTGTTACTTTTAGTCACTAGTAAAATGCACAGTTTATATATTTATCATGTATATCACAGTTCAGTTTATAGTTGTGGGGGTATTTGGTTTTCCACTGAAATTAGTGATGAGGTTTCCACCTGATCATTTTTAAAATATTGTATTATGTACTGGTAAGCCTTTGAGAATATTCAGTGGAACCAAACTTATCTGAAATGTTGCTGCTACCATCCAATTTATTTTTTTTGTACTCTGGTCTCTCCTGCCTGTTTCTTTAGAATCCACTTTAAGACTGAAAGTTTGTGTTTGCAAATTTCTGTTTAAAGGACATTGGTTTGTTTTAAAGAAATTTTATGACTGTCTTAATGTTAGTGAAAACATTGTGTTTGTAGGAACATGGTATGAAGTTGAATGTATAGTGGCACTAGTTTACATTCCCAAACATTTACAACAAACATGTTTACAACTCCTATATTTTAATAAAGGAGTGAAATGTGATGTAAGTATAATGGTGTCAAATGTAAATATCTTTCCTACCTGATCGTCTGTACACGTTCCTATAGCCAATGTGAAGTAATTATGATTGTTTTTGTCATTAAAGTTGTTTCTGTATTATAGTGCCTATCATGTTCTGTTCAACTTTTCACAGACAAATGTTGTCAACTGACAGATTCTCTGAGCTGGCATATTTTATGCATTAACAAACATACTTTTGTTGTAAACAGGAAGTTTTACATATTTCCAGCTCAATGACAGATGTAGATGTTGATGTCATTTTCATTTTTCATTCTCCCAGTTCTGTCAGTCAAAATTGATCTTTTCTACATGATAGAGCACTTGTGTTAGATATGACTCGGAAAGCCTCTTCAGAAACTTGTGATTTCTGTAGTCTGTAATATTTAATAACTGTAATGACAAATGTAGTTAGGAGCTAAGCAGCCGTACATTAACCCCAGCATTTGGTTTTTTTTTTTTTTTTTTTATGGTCAGTAACGTGCCATTTAGGTGACACTTCACATCGCCCTGCTGGAGCCAGAGGTTAAGTGATTTGCTCAAGGGTATAGCAGCAGTGGTGATCCAGAGATCTTAACTCTTCAGTGTCTGGTTTTTTGAGAAGCCAACATGCATGGATGACAATTTTGGTTGTGTTGTGCATATGAAATTTAAGCCACCTTAATTCACCCGATGAGGAGAATAGAATGCTGCAGTGATGTTTTTTTTTTTTTTTTTTTTTTTTAAGCCAACCTGAAAGTTAGCATCACCCTGGTTCCATCAAAGAAAGAAAGAGGGAAAAAAAAAAAGAAAGAAACCCAATATGATTCAACTTTTGGATTAGCCTTTTTCAGAAAATAAGCTGTGACCAAAAAAAGTATGATTCATGTTTTGTTCAACAATCTTCAAAAATGAACACACCCTCATTTTATAGATAAAAAAAAAGTCAGCAAATATTTTATATTCTAAAATCAAAAACTATAAATTGCATTGAACTTGAATCACCTGAAATGTTTAAATGCATCTGATTTTAGAGCTGTATATCACAGGGAAAAATCGTGCCACAATTTTAATGCTGTTTAAGCTCAATACTGCCACCTATTGTTCGGCCTATAGAACAGCTGGACTAAGAGTTTTAAGGTCAAAAAAATTTCAAATATGAAAATAATACTGAAACGGCCGGGGAAAGAAAGTTACTCTCTGTATTTGCTTATATACAAAAGTAATGTTGCCAGGTAAGTGTATACAAAACAAATAAATGAAAACTATCTTCAATTTGCACATTTATCTTAAAATAACACAGTGATTGGATTTAGACTGCAGCAGAATGCAGTATCAGCTAAGAGGGTGTGTTTGATTAATGGGGGGATGTCATGCTCTCCATTCTGTTAGAAAAAAACAAAACAAAAAACAACCTTTTATAGCCAATGCAGGCTTGCCCAACTACTTAATAAAAAGACTTTGATGTTCTGCATGCTTTACATGAGAATTTCATTTAATAACCATTATCTAAGTGCACTAAAAAGATGAGATGATCAGATGAAACCGGACTTCATGAAAAGCAGTCCAAACATCACTTAATTTCTAGTAGCTAACCAGATGCAATACATTTTTTTTGGTAGCTAACCAGATGCCATAAATTGTTTGAATAGAAATATTTATCTTGTCAGATATGGGCATTATTTATTGATCCGTTTTGGGTTTACTTGAGGAAAACCATCAAAATGAACTGGTCGCCTATTCTGTGACTTGGGCTGAAAGGTTGCAGGGTTCAGTTTGCTTTAGTCTGGCTTAATTCAACAGCACATCTAAACAGCTCATCTGCATTGACAAGCTTGGACAGAACCTTGACTTTGAAATGACTGTTATCCCCTCTGGATCCTCTGGAGCAGAGAGAGGGAGTGACAATACTCACACATGTAAATTCTCCTATTAATCATTTCACAAATCACCCTCCTTGTTTTCCTTGGCTTCCAAACATGTTTCTTTTGAAAAGAGATCAGATGAAACAAAGAGATATCAATTCACAGCCTTTTGCTTAAACTTCTGTTAAGCATACTGTTAATGTCTTTGTTAGTTAATATTTTCTTAAATATATTGTTTTATTGATTACAATGCTTGAATGAAGAGCAATTACAGGAAAAGACACCATCCATTTACACACTTTTGCAATAAGTGTAATTCTATACAATATGTTTGATTAATGTGCAACAAGCCTTCTGTATTAACATACAGTCTGTTTATTTTTAGCCTTTGTATAGGAATATAATATAAAAATAGTTTTGTAAGACATATTAATATTTTATTGCTTTCTCAAATTATTTTCAGCTGTTTTAAGTGATATTGTTCAATGACTTACAGCTAATAGTGATTATGAGAAGATCCACACTGAAAACCTTAATATACTGTAAAAAATTATATTAATAAGTTATATATGTTTATATATGACAATATATGTTTTACATTGCATTAACTAATCAAAATATGTCAACTTTTTTATAAGTTATACAAGATTCAACTAATCTTTTAAGTCAGTTTAATGTAATTTAAGTCGAAATGACGTAAACATCCAAAGTTGGTTGTACTTAAAAATTTAAGGCAGCAACTTTTCTTTTAAAGTTTTTTTTAATATATTAAGAATATAAATATATTTGTATTGCCTTTGTATATAAGAATATAAAAATATACCAAACAATAAATAAATACATATATAAAAATAACTGAATAAAAAGCCACTAACCCTTTTCATATTTTTATTTTTTAAATATTTAAATTTATCTAATTTAAAGAGACAAAACTTATTATTTTTTGAGAAAGATGTTTTTAAATGCTTAAGTAATGGCCTTCAAAGAGTGTCCCTCATGTCATTCCTATTTCACTCATAATAAGCACTTCTATAATGGGGGAGGTGGGGGTGAAAGGGGGGTCATGGGATAGGTACAGGTATAAAACAGTGCTGTCGGGGTCAGAAATCAAATCCCTGAGGAGCATCAAACAAGACAGACCTACTCTTCAGCCCCTTCAGTTTTCAGGATTGAACCAGTGGTGACACAACATGTGGAAAGACAACAGTATTGGTAAGCACTATACTGAATGGTGAAATTTGTGTTTGATAGATATTACCATTGAAGATCCCATAGGAAAAGCTTGATTTCCCAAGCTTCTCCATCTCAAACCAAAAGTCAGGCACTGTAATTCTTCTGCTGCATATATTATTTTTGTGGAGAAGTATTCATACATTGCATTGATGTTTTTTTTTTTTTTTTTTTAATATATAATATATGTTTTAATATAAGTTTTTGCAGTTTAGTTTGCACTAACCTAAGGATGACAATCACCATAACACTATGATTAACTTTGCACTCATTTTTATCTCATTTTTCAGATGCATCTGCTAAAATATCTGGAAGCGGTACTGTATCAAGGAGTGCTAGTCGCAGGAAAAGGACAAGTTTCTCAAAGGAACACGTTGAGCTTCTGCGTGCCACATTTGAGACAGATCCTTACCCAGGAATCAGCCTCAGAGAAAGTCTTTCCCAAACTACTGGATTGCCAGAGTCTCGCATACAGGTGGGTCACGATGTCTTATGGCACTTTATGTACAATAACACACTGAATTCACTAATATTTAAAGGGGTATGTCACCCCCTAAAAATGAAATTCTGTCATAATTTACTCACCCTCATGTTGATCTAAAACCTATAAGACTTTCTTTCTTCTGTGGAACACTAAAGAATTTTATTTTAATAATTATAATAAAAGTCAACTTTGGGCCCCATTGACTTTCATTCTGTGGACAATTTTTCTTTTTCTTTCAAAATTTCATATTCTGTCTTCCACAGAAGAAAGAAAGTCAGGTTTGAAACAACATGAGAGTGAGTACATTTTTGGGTGAACTATTTCTTTAATTATGTAAATAAGGAAACAACCCCTTCTTCTCTGTTTTTATATCTCTTACGCATTTACAAATTCACCAGATATGCATAAAAACAGGTGAAGTGATATGCTAATAAGGCCTTATGTAAAAAAATACTGTTTGCTGTCTTTGATACCACTATCAATATCTGACATGACGTAAGCGTCTTTGTTTTTATCTGCTGTTTAGTTTAGAGAACGTACGGCATGTAAACAATAGACAAACCAGGAACAGATAACCATCCTGACTTTATGCCACCGTAGCTGGATGTCATCTCACAATGATTAACCTGAATCTTTTGACAAGGAAGCTCTTATCTGTATGCACTAGATGGTTGAGTCTAATCTATCAACTGTATTCTTATGAGGCTGACTCTCTATATCTTGATGTCTACATTTGCAATAGGTATGGTTCCAGAATAGGAGGGCTCGCACTTTGAAATGCAAGAGTGGAAAGAAACCATTGTGGCAATCTGACTCACCATTGCCAGCCTACAGTGCCATGCAGAATTCACCAAAGCAGATACACTCTTCTAACAGGGAGGGTGGCAAGTCTGATGCGGTCAACGGACCTTTATGCACTTCACCAACTGCGTACCCTGATCATATTAAGGAAGAGATGGAAAGGGATGGCCTTTATGGATGTGACACTCCATCTTCCATGTCTATCGGTGATGATTCTGGCTACTGCACCCCTTCATACGGACACCATCAGGCCAGAGCCATAAACGCTCACTGCAGCCCTCCTCTTCTAAGCCCAGAGCATCAGATGCCCCCTAACTGGGCTGCGAGGTATGACAGAAGGTCACCTATGAGCTCCATGTGGAGTCCATATCATCTTGATGCCTATGCCTGCAATACCAGCTCCATCCAGAGCTTTTTTTACTCTCCGTCTGAAAAACACAACAGCCTTCAGCCACTGACCCCTGTTACCCCAGACTCGGGTTGCTGGGAGGGTGGTTTGGAGGGAACTCCTCCAGCTTCCAGCTCTTTTTGTGTAGACAATCCAGAAGTTCCAAAGATGAAGAGCCAACAGGAAAGCGGGATTCACCACGGGCCTCTGCCTGAGTTGCCGGCCCTGTCGCTACAGGAGATCCTGGGAGAACTGCAAGGAGACTGGTGGCAGGGAGAGGGACTAAACAGCCACTCATCTGAGGACAACCATGTGTATGGCTGAATTTTGCTGTGTTCAATCTATTTATGACTATTTATGCAATGTATTTATTGACTATAAAGATATGCCTAAACAATAATGTATTATTTATCTGATCTGAAAGTAACAACATGAGAGATTTCAGATGTTTTTAGACTAATTAAATGGGCTTTGGTCTTATTTATCTTTATTGTTGCTATTTATTTAATAGTCTCTGTAAAAGTGTAATCATGCAGCTGTGTATATTGTTTACAGACATCTTTATTGACTTCGTTTAATTGCTGCACTTGCATTTAAATAAAGATGCTTTTTCCCTAATGTTCTCTCAAGTGTCAGATTTTATACAATTGTTTTGTATTTATTGATATAGCTTTTTGTATGTTTTCTTTACTGCATGTATAACCTCAATGGCAGAAAACCATGATAATCATCAAATATGCTGCATAACACAGTGTTTCTGTCATCAATGAGGTGAAATATTTGTGCTCTATACTAGTCTAAATGTTTTTGGTGTAATCTACCTGCACCAGCTGCTTTTACACTGTAAATAGTTTACTTTTGAATTTGTTTTTTTATTTGTGAGTGTGGGATGGGGGTGTTTTTAGAAACAGTGATGTAACAGGAAGCGGAGAAAAGTGATTTGCATAACCTGGAAGGCCTTTGTCTGCTTGCAGCTCCTTTGATCAACCAACACAGGAGCGATTGGTTTGAAGAAGGGTGGAACCGGCACTAATGGGTTTTGGCCCTGTAGTAGAAAGGCTTTCATGATCAAGACATATTTATTGTACTTTTGTATTGTTCATCTATAAGAAAACTCTGGAACTATACAAAACAACATCAGAGAAGGGGACCCGATAACAATAATATAACTGCAAGCAACAATGACAGGCCCATGCCCGGCGCAACTTTGGCTTTATGGAGATTGTGCACGATAGGCAATATGCATTTAAACTGGATGAGCGTAAAAGGACTTTGTCAAGATATGAGACTCTTCCTGTATCCCTTTTTGTCATTAATTTAATCCCTCACCATAACAAACACTGTTCGAGATATCCAATATCTGTTTGCAATGTAGCATCGTCAATGTCTTGGCATCATGTTCAGAAAGTTTGGTGCGAATCGTAAGAATCCCCTACGAGAAGCAGTTAAAAAGAGCGTGATTTTTAGAAAAATCCACATTAAAACCAAAATAGCCGACGTCCTGTTGGTCAGAGCTAATGACTGTAAATTAGAAAGTTGTCCAACTCGATGAGAATGATATATGTACTGAGTTTGGTGACTGTAGGTAAAGCCCCCGGACTTTTGTCAAAAGATGGCATTACAGAGCCCCTCCTCCACGCCCGTTTCTAAGGCTTTGCCATATCTACTGGCTGACAACTCTGATGTGTGTCGAGTTTCATGCAATTTGAAGCTTGCTAAGAGCCTAAAAAACACCCAAAAAGAATATAAAAAGTTTGACGTGTTGCTATGGCAACAGTATTCAAGATATCAAGAATCCTTTCACAGGTGTACATCTGCGGTGTCTTGACATTATTCTGACAAAGACCGAATCAAATTGGGTAAAAAAAAAGAGGGCAATTTCAAAGCATTTTGAATGTGACACACTTCCTGCTGCCAGTTGGTGGCACTATGACTTCAACTCACAATAGTGATACTCACAATACTATACTGAATGGTGAAATTTGTGTTTGATAGATATGACCATTTAAGATCCCATAGGAAAAGCTTGATTTCCCAAGCTTCTCCATCTCAAACCACAGGTCAGGCACTGTAATTCTTCTGCTGCATATATTTTGTGGAGAAGTATTCATACATTGCATTGATGTTTTTTTTTTCTTTCTAATATATGTTTTAATATAAGTTTGTGCAGTTTAGTTTGCACTAACTTAAGGATGACAGTCACCATAACACCATAACATATATATATATATATATATATATATATATAGTGTGTGTGTGTGTGTGTGTGTGTGTGTAAATATATTATTATAATTATAATTATAATTGATTATTATTCATATTAAACAATAGAAATAAAATGCCTAGTAAATAATCGTGAAACAGATTTGGTTGTGTTTTTGAGTAATCATTACTCGGGCGTGTCTTTCCCACACTCACAAAACTCATTCATGTGTGGGTGGGTGTTTATTAGAGTTAGTTTTTTTTTTTTTTTTTCATTCTTCAAACTATAAGTACCAGACGGAGGCGTTGTGTGACATAAACAAAGAGGTGAGCATTTTTAGGATTGTAACTGCTTATTTATTTTATATTTCTTAACACTTATTTTTGTAAAAATCGTTAATACGCCGCTCTGCGTTGTGCGTTTGAATTGTAAATACGTTAAATGTGAGTCGAGCTTTGCGATCAACACACAGCGCGCTCGCGCACTCTCCTTCCAAGTAAAGCAAATAAATTAAACTGTGGCTGCATTTTTAACTAGTCGTTGTAAAGATTTTATGTATTGGTATATTATCTATGTATTCATTAGGTAATTGTGAGCAAATAGTATGTTTTGACAAGTCGCGAGGTGATAAAGTTGGCTAGCTATGTTGATATCTAGCTCTTAGCATTGGTCTTGTGTTTACCCCAGAAACAAAACAAATGTTATATAATTATTGTACTGACGGTATTCCCTGCATTAACTTTTGCAAAATCTCTTAAACGGGAACATTAACTGTTGTGGAAGACCGAGGGTTGCCTTGGCAGCAGGTTTTAAAGTGTGAACTGACAACTTTGCTAATCAGTTAGCCACTTAGCTAACTAGTAGGAAGAAGTAGTGCTTATGAGCCATCTTGTGTGTATATGTGTATGTGTATGTATGTGTAAGTAATCGCTAATGATTTCTGATTACTGGACGGACATATTCCCTTATGAGTAGTCTCTGGAGCACTAAAATATTCTGTGGTCACATCTGATGTGATAATCAAAAGAAACATAGACGGAATCATTGCTGAAATATCTTCAGTGGTTTTTCAATGATCTGTTCGCAGCTGTTGGTACCACTTGGAAGATTTTTATCCAGCTGTTTTAAATGGTTAGCAGAACCATTTGACCTATATATTAGCTTTACATACCCCTCAGATTATTATTATTAAAAAAAGTTATATTCAGTAATTTAAAACAAATTTGAATTTTTGCAGTTCTCGATTAATGGTTTGCGAACTCCAATTTGGGGTCTGCAAGAAAGTAAAGTATGTTAAATATTACTGGAATAAAATTATTATTTTTAACAATATTTAGTTAAAAGTCAACAAGGGTCTGCTTACAAAAACCTTTAAGAACTTTTAGGGAAGTTTTTTTTTTTTTGTAAATGCACTCATTTGGAAATTTGTCTTTACTGTCATGACCGGAAGTACACTGCAGACTTCTCTGTATTACTGGCATCTGCTTGAAATTTGTAATTGAACTCTTGTGCAATTGATTAATCCTGAGGATGTGATATCATTTGGGTGAATTTATCAGATCAGCATTATCTTTAACACTTCTATGCATCCACATGCATTTAATTTCAACTTCTGTTAGTGCACATTTTGAAGTTAACAATGTAAAGATCTCTCTGTCTCAAATATCCTTTTCCTTTGTGCTACAGAAGAAGATGCACTATTACAGATATGAAAATGCAGAGGTCAGCTGTTGCTACAAATACCTCATGTTCAGCTACAACATCATCTTTTGGGTAAGTTGATGACAAATGTTTTGTTTCAGTGTAAATGCATGCATAATCTCACACAAACATGCCCTCATCTGCAAATCATGTATTAATGCCCACCCTTCCAGTTTTGACATTAGATAATGTCCAGTACGGTGTCTGCCCATCTTATCACTCCTGCTCAGATAACATGATCTGCTGACTAGCCTGTTATTTCATGTTTATTTGTTCCACTTAGTTTCACACAGTGTGGACAGATGTTTCATACTTTCTGACTGTATTTTCATTACTCGCTGGGCTGTTTCACAGCAGGTTAACGCCCACTGCCGAACCTTTATCAAGAGAAAAAGTCAGCCTAACTGACGTCAGGTTTTCATATTTACGTCAACAGGAAACAGGTTTACTCTGACATACTGTTGGAATAGTTTGTGGTGTCCTGTATAAGGAAGTAGGGGAGGAGTTGTAGAGCTCATAACAGATAACCGCTTCTAGCCTGTTTTCCTGTTTTCAATATTGAACATGCCTCCTGAGAAAACAGATTTTGTTGTTACTGCACACTGTTATAAATATTTCATACCCTGTTTTAGATATGAATTATACATGTAACACTTTATTGTCCATACTTTTAAATAAAGCTGAAAGATTTGTATCTTTAGCATGTTATTTTATACACTACTGTTCAAAAGTTTGGGGTCAGGTCAGTAAGATTTTTGTTTGTTTGTTTGTTTTAAAAGTTATTAAAGGGGACGCATTAATTTGATCAAAAGTGACCGTAAAGACATTTAGAAAAACATTCTATTTCAAATAAATGCTATTCTTTTGAACGTTATATTCATCAAAGAATAAATTGAAAAACAATGTTTCCAAAAATATGCTAAGTAGCAAAACGGTTTTCACCAAATGATTTCTGAAGGATCATGTGACACTGAAATGTTGCTGAATGCTGAAAATTTAGCTTTGCCATTACATGAATAAATTACATTTTAAAATATTTTAAAATAGAAAATAGTTATTTTAATCTGTAATCATATTTCACAACATTCCTATTTTAACTGTATTTTTGATCAAATAAATGCAGCCTTGGTGAGTATGAGTGAGATTTTATTATTATTATTTTTAAATTACTGTTGTCTAGTTGCTTGGTGTTCTAGACTTTAGTCACATTTAGTGACTAATGCATCACATGTTATTACCAACACTCTGTCGTTGCAGGTTTTTTTTTTTGTCTGAACTTGACTAATCTGATGCAACATTTCTTACTGTTTCCTAAACCTCTTCTGCTTTTCAGTTAGCTGGAACAGCATTCATTGCAATTGGCTTCTGGGCGTGGAGTGAAAAGGTGAGTTGACATCTGTGTCTGTGAAATTTTCTTTAACTACTCTTTTAAGGGTTTGTTCACACTTGCAGTTTGGTTCTCTTGGTTCTTTTGGTCTGGACCCCCCCACATTTACATACATTCACAGTGTCATTTTTAACATTGAACCTAAATATTTAAACAATAAAAAAAGGCTTTTATGATGTATATTTTGGAACTTGTTGAACATCCAAAACAATACTGTGTTCTGGGCTAAATGTGCAAGCTGTATGTGTGTACATGCGATGGGATATGATGGAGCTGAAAACTCATGAAGAGCTTATAAAATGTGTAAAGGAGTCAAGCCAGGGGAAGGAATCCCTCCGTCACACACACACAAACACAAACGAAGATTTGCTGTGAGGAGATGCGATTCTGGTGCCTGTACTAAACTATGATGGACAACATTGCGACTATGACAAGAAAAAAAACAGGTTGAGCTTGAGCATTTATTCCTATTTAGGATTGCATCTTGTGACCTTATGTCCTGTTTTTGGTGCATTTACCTGTCTTTGGTCCGTGTTGCATTCATATTTCAGTCGAACCGCACAAAAGTTCTTTCGAAAATGAACTTTCACTATGTCACCTTTTCAGGGGTCTTGGTCCACTTGTTTGGTGTGTACCAGGGTTCGGATGACAGCATTCACACTTATTAAAATAAACTGCACTAACGGAACAATTGCATCAGAGTTTGTTTTAAATGGGTCATGAATTGAGAAATCAACTTTTCCTTGAGCTTTTAATATATGAGGTTATTGTACTATAAGAAAATCCTGTAAGTTTTAGAAGCTAAAACTTCCTTGTTAATCCAATAAAAGCTTTAATTGACACCAGGCCCAGCAAATGACTGATCCTGGAATGTGCTTATCTATGAGGTGCAACGCCGTCTCTGCAGAAGAAATCAATGCCTACTTCATCACTGCAACGTTGGCTCCGTTAGTGAGATGAGGAGAAAAGAGCGATACAGGACTAAAAATAACCTTTCAAAGGATCCTAATGATAGAAATATGGTTATTTATTTTCAACAATGTGAATGTCTCAGTTGAGATTTATTTATTTGTATTTGGTACATTTCACTGTGGATTCTTTGGTAAATCAATCGCATTTCGGCGCAGGCTTTGCAAACATACTTTTACAATATGGACTCGACAGTAATGCAACAACGTGTAAGTAACTGTTCATTCTAATGCCTGATCTGATATGTAATGATTCATGTACCATCAGATAATATTTGTCAGTAAATCAAACCAGTGACTAAATGGTCAACTTCACATTGCTTCTCTTAGTAGTATGAAAATAATCTTGTTATTTAAACAGTGATTAAATTATATATAAAAAGCGATCAAAGAACGCTCCCCTACAATTGCTGGAGCTGTCAATCAAACAGCATGAGTTTATCAGTGACTGAGTTCTGGACTTGTGCCAAAACTCCCGTTTTATTCAACGAATCTCTTAGTTACATCGCCTTTGCACTATTAGTTATGATGAAAGCATTTGTTAGTGTGCAGAAATTGAGTTGCAATTATGAGGCCACTGCTTTTATGCGCTCAACATGTCTGTGATCGGCTGCAATATTCATCACTGCAACTTTTCATGCCACAATCTAAATATAATGCCATAGATCTAAATGTAATGCTATAATCAACACTTTTCACGATTAGTTAACCTTGAGAGCTGTAATAGTAAAAGCGTGCTAAAAGTTGGAGTGAGTAATACCTAGCTATTACATATTGCAAAGATGTTAGCCAATCACAGCAGTGGGCGTTTACACCGAAGTCTCACAGCAGACATGCCCCTTAAAACAGAGCTTCCAAATAAGACGGCTAAAATCAGGGTAGGAAAAATGCCTCATTTCTAAATTATGACAATTTTTGATGTATAAAGCATACTAACATTATAAGTGTACCCCAGAAAACATTATAAAACAATAAAATAACGCAGTTTATAACCCCTTTAATCGAACCAAACCTGCCAAGTGTGAACACACCCTTAAAAATCTTTTTCTACTTGCACTATGGTTTCTACTTAGTCATTTAATATTACCAACAAACATAGTGACTTAAACTACATAACTTATTACATACACTACTCTCAGTAAAGATTAACAATTAACCTTAAAAGATTAACCCCAAACTCTTGAATAGCAGAGTGGATTAAATTGCAGAAAAATTGAGTTTATGTTGCTGTAAAAGTCTTTTAGTGGCTCATTTTTTTTTTTATTCCTTGATTTGCCCACAGGGTGTTTTATCAGATCTGACACAAGTCACGCGTCTACATGGTTTTGACCCAGTTTGGGGAGTGCTTGTTGTAGGCACAGTCACTTTCGTTTTGGGATTTGCTGGGTGTGTTGGAGCACTCCGGGAAAACATCTGCCTCCTTAAATTTGTAAGTTCTCATCCTTTCAATGTGATACTGAGTTTTGCAGTGCCAGACCTGTACAAGATAGTAACTTTATAATGCGTTAAATGTAATTACTTCCCAGACATAAAAATGTACAAATTCTATTTACACTGTCAAATGCTGCTCTTTGAATTTTCACCTTGCTTCTTGACTTTATCTTTCAGTTCTCTGGAGTCATTGGCTTCATCTTCTTCCTGGAGCTGACGGCTGCGGTATTGGCATTTGTTTTCCAGGGCCAAGTTAGGGAGTGGATCAACGATTTCTTCTTGGCCAATGTGAAGGCTTACAGGGAAGACATTGACCTGCAGAATCTGATAGACTCTCTCCAGAAGCTGGTAAGTCTGAGAGAGTTTTTAAATGTATACCAATTTTCCAATACCAAGTTTTCTGTTTACTCAACATGCCAACCATGAACCACCACATACATATTAGAGGTGAAACCGTTAAATCCAACCTTATGCTTCGCTATTTACTCTTCTGTGTATTATTGTTCAATTAATTAATGCTAAATTAACAAGCAGTATTTAAACCTGAACAAAACCATAAAGATGATGGAAAAAGTCATGGATATTAATGACTTATAGAGCAGTTTTGGAGCTAGTACTGAACACATATGTCTTGGTTTTAAATTTATATCTGTTTTCTCAAATAAATGTATACATTTTACATTATTTTTGATAATGTAATTTGGGGTATTATAATGCAGCTTAATGGGATAGTTCAACCAAAAATAAAAATTCTGTTTACTCACTCTTTTACTCACCCTCAAGTTGTTCCAAACCTGTATCAATTTCTTTCTTCTGTTGAACACAAAAGAAGATATTTTGAAGAATGTTGGTAACCAAACAGTTGCTGGACCCCACTGACTTCCAAAGTATTTTTTTTTCCATACTATGAAAGTCAGTGGGGTCCAGCAACTGTTTGGTTACCAACATTCTTCATAATATCTTCATTTATGTTCAACAGAAGAAAGAACATCATGCAGGTTCTGAACAAATTGAGGGTGAATAAATTATGACAGAATTTTCATTTTTGGGTAAACTATACCTAAAGGTGCAGTAGGCAATTTCTGGTAAACACTGTTGATATTTGAAATCACCAAAACAAACACAACCTTAACCAAAAGGATCACACCCTTGATGCCTCCGCCCCCACATTCACGTACGCGTTATGCAACACAGGCAACGACTATGGCAGAATCTTTTTTTTTTTTTTTCCAAAATTATTTATTGTACAAATTTCACATATATTCAACAGATATAAATGTTTCACAAATAATGCTTTGAGTTTCATATCATCATGAATCAATAAAACTTTTTTAACCTTAGTTATTATATATTGCGAACAATAAAATTCATATCAAGGATATTAGAAAAAACTATGGCAGAATCTGCTGTTATTGCCGCCCGAGGGTATGATGTCATCAATAAGTGAAAGCTATTTTTGTTGCTATGATAATTCAGGATGAATGTCTAATTGTTATTTAGCTCCTCTACTCCTTCGATGGCAAAGTCATCCCTTCCATCCCAAAAAACAAACACTGTTTTCATGAACAGCTTCCTAGATAACACGATAGTCCAAGTAACTAGTATTACCAATGTGACAAGAAACATATTGGGAGTGTGTTCTCTCTTTTCTGGTACACTTTGGGAGCTGATGCTTAAAACAGGCGGTGGAGGAGGTTTAGATGTTCCAGGCCTATAATAATAATAATAATAATAATAATAATGAAAATTAACAAACAAGCGAAAATGACGAGTATATTCAAGCAAAAGATAGCATATCTTAATTCTGTGAAACACAGCAAAACCAGCGTTACTCATATATCGAGAAGAACTAAAGCAACCTTGGTGTCCATTTTTAGGCCTTCCCGCTCCTTAATTCTCTCTAGCACTGGAAAGCTGCTCCGATATTAACGTAGGTCCTACCTCTGGCCTGATGATAACCCTTCTTTTTAAAGTTATTTCCTCTTTTGTATTTTCCCTTCCTTTTTCCTACTTTATAGTTGATTGGCTAATGTCGGTGTTGTACACTGAGCTCTCTTTCCTCCCCCATCATGAGTGTATACGCCTCTTACTGCTGATTAGGTACAAGTGTGTTTTGGCGCTCGATCCGATCCACTTTTCAACAGTGTTTTACAAAAATGCTTACTGCACCTTTAATGCTTCTAAAAGTGTGGTAAAAGGTGGCCATGGGAAATTTCATTGCCGTGCTAACTCACCTTGACTGTTACAGGGTTTGATTAAAAACGTCCTGAATGTACATTTTGTTTTATTCACAGAATCATTGCTGTGGTGCTAAAGACCCCAACGACTGGAATCTGAATGTGTATTTTAACTGCTCACAGAGTCACCTCAGCAGAGAGAAATGTGGAGTGCCCTTTTCCTGCTGCATCAGCGACCCTGCTGTAGGTTCCCCTCTGCTTCACAGCAGCCCTCCACAGAAAGAGATTTTTTTTTTTTTTTATCATAAAAAAATACTGTTTAAAAGAACCCATTGTGCTTTCAAGTCGAAGGCCAAGCACGTTGAAGACTCCCTCTGCTTGTTGTGGCCTTGAAATGCTTCAAGGAATAGTTTAATCTCATGTCAATCCAAACCCATATGTCTTTGTTTGAGAAATTTTACAGAATGTACTTTGTAATTGTATGGATCAACCAATACATTATTCCAAATTTCATGGAACAAAAAAAAAAGTAAAATATCCCTTTCACAAGCCACTGTAACTGAAATTTTTTATTTCTTTTTATTTCTTAGTGTGTCAAGCCAATCTGCCAACTAACTATTATTTAAACATCATGACATTTCTTTTATTTGCAACAAATTTAATTCACTTTCACTGTGCTAGGGAATTCATTTTAGAAGGGATAGGTTTTATTTGTGTTTAGGATACTGACCCTAAAGCTTTTTCTCCTAGGCACAGGTTTTGGTTTAAATGACTTAATGCATGATGACTTTACATTGATTATAGGACTCATTTTCAAAAACCTGTGACTTTTCTTTACAGGATACAGTGGTGAACACGCAGTGTGGATATGATGTCAGATCAACTGGCACAGCGGTGAGTGCATATTAAACAATTAAACTAGGCATTTCGTTCTTTGCCATTGTTGACAAAAGTTATGCTGTAAAGGGTTAGTTCACCCAAAAATGAAATTTCTGTCATTATTTACTCACCCTCATGTCTTTCCAAACTCGTAAGACCTTCGTTCATCTTCAGAACACAAATTAAGATATTTTATCTCCCATAGAGAGCAACATAATTAGTCATTCAAGGTCCAGAAAGGTACTAAAGACATTGTTAAAATAGTCAATGTGACTGCAGTGGTTCAACCTTAATGTTATGAAGCGGCGAGAATACGTTTTGTGTGCAAAAACAAACAAAAATAATGATTTTATTCAACAATTCTTCTCTCCCATGATTTACTGCTAAGCTGTTTACGTCCAGTGCTTCCAGGTTCTACGTTAGAACGCATGCTGCTCACGTGTTACAGCGTCGGCCAATACCGAGTCGGCGTTCTGACATAAGAGAAGATACTGTTGAATAAAGTCGTTATTTTTGTTTTGTTTTTGCTCACAAAAAGTATTCTCGTCGCTTCATAAAATTAAGGTTGACTGTTTTAACAATGTTTTTACTACTTTTCTGGAACTTGAATGATGGTAAATACGTTGCTTTCAATGAGAGATAAAATACCTCTCGGATTTCATCAAAAATATCTTAATTTGTGTTCCGAAGATGAACAGAAGTCTTAAGGGTGTGGAACGACATTAGGGTGAGTAATTAATGACAGCATTTTCATTTTTGGGTGAACTAACCCTTGAATACATGTATAGAAATGTGAAAGTTGTACAGCGAGTTCCTGATACAGAAAGTAGAATAAATTAAAACACTTCTCAGTTTATGCGTACAAGAAAATATAGTAGAAAGTTTCTGAAACTTAAGTCAAGTTTTTAAAAGTAAAGTCTTTATGCTGCAATTCTGATGGCAGCACCGTTATCTGTCAGTTTGAAAATTACATTTTCACGAATGGGGTGTGTGTACAGTTGTTCTGTTCTTCTGCTCTCCTCTTGTTATCATTCTCTTTTTGTGCGCTATTGGCAGTGAGAAGTTGCAATTGGGAGAGCAGAATACAGACACTTGTATATTATAATGTGTGGAACAGGACAGTTGCTGTTATGTAGATGTAATAAAATGCTTTTTAATGAATTGCATACATTTTACTGTCATTTTCTGTCACTTATTTCTGTCACTGTTTTATGTTTCAGTCTCAATGGAGCAACACAATTTATGTCAAAGGATGCATGATAGCTTTAGAGGAGTGGCTTCCACGCAATCTGTATATTGTGGCTGGAGTCTTCATAGTCATATCATTACTACAGGTATTGGATGTGCTTAAAAAAAAATCATACTGCATGGAAAATATGTTTTACAGCTAGATGTCACCCTCAGCACTTTTATTTACACAGAGTAACCAAAAGTCTCTTTAAAAACCCCACAAAACCAGTGGTTAAAGAATGGTTAAAAAATTTCAAATTCTGTCATCAGAATGAATACAAATTGTATGCCCTGAAAAGAAATACCCTTCTGCATGTATAGATTTTTTATTGATTATTTTTTTAAATGAATCTGAATCTAATGCTGTCTTGTCACTTTGCTATTAGATGGTTGGAATCTTCTTGGCAAGGACGCTTATTGGAGACATTGAAAAAGTAAAGTTTAATTATTACTGAGCTCATGTAACTGGAAGCAAGCAAAAGGCAATGTATGGAACAATATGTGGACCTCCAGTTATTCTTCTGCATCTTTTTTGGTGGAGGTCAAGAACATTTGTGGAGAAGAGGACTCTGGACCATTCACTGGACCACTTTTTCAGCATTTCTAAAGACCACATATTGAATACACAGCTGCCTAAGTTCATTTGGATACTGTCACATGTGTGCCTTCTATCTTCAAGTTTACCTCCAGCCCACTCCCGTTGTTTTTTTTTTTTTTTTTTTTTTTTTATAGGACCACCATTAACATTTTGTAATTTTGGGACCACTATTAACCAAGCATGATATACATAATGGCCACAGGGTGTAACCATAACCTATAAACTAACCTGAAATGTAATTCTAATAATGAGAAGATGCAGTCTATAGTCAACCAATCTTTAATTCTTGAAATGTATCAGTGTGGTCCGCTTACACACACACTCAAATCTTACGTGTACTTGTTTTTTAAAATTAGTTCAAAAGCACAAACAGCAATGTCTTTTTGAAGCATGTTTATTTTTCCTTAGATACAAACATGCTAATGAAGATTAAAAAAAAAAAAAAAAAAAAAAAAAAAAATTAACTGGCCTAAGTGTAATTGAAAAGAACAATTGTAAAGCAGTTTTAATGGCAGTAAATACATATCTTTTTTCTTAGTTCATTGAGTTTAGTTATTTTTGTAACTATTCATATTTATGCAGACAGAAGATGTGTTTAATGTTAACTGCAAAGAGTGCAGAAGAAATATATCAAGATCTGATCAGACTCGTGCAAACAGAACGTATTGAGAATGCAGTTGGGTAGAAATCAAATACCAGTGATTCTAGAAGAGAAGGGAGCTGATCTTATCTTACATCGTACAGGTGCATCAGTATGTGTCCTGTATTTTTACTCCTTTATGCTATTATTTTTCTGTTCTGTAAATGATCATTGTAACTGATTTGATCATTTCCTACTGGACCTGTGCAGACATTAAGGAGTCACTGGAGTTCAATGGAAATCACCATATGGTTTCTAATACTGATGTCAACATTGCCTTTAAGATGCCAACACTTACCTCCTTTTTTCTGTTCTTACCTGGTGACTTTATACAAAAAATCAGGTTGTGCCTTTTCTCTGGCATTGAAGGTTTCATAAAATGTATTGTACCGTGTGTTAGCTAGAGGTTTTTTTGACAGGCATCAGTCATTACACACAAAATAATGTTTACTTGATAATTGTACAGGTATTCTCATTTCAAAACTGAACTACCATTATAGCACACATCTGTCTTCTTGAATTAGCCAAAACACAATATGCATTCTGACATGAACTCAAACATCTGCCTGCCTTCACTCTTCTCTAACCCAAAGACTTTTACTGCTAGCTTTCCTTTTGACCTCGTATGTCCTAGTATGACCTCTGAAATTCTCATGAATGCAAAAAAGAAAAAAAGAAAAAGAATTTCATCAAAAGTTCATCTTTTCAATTCAGAGTGCACTATTTTGTCCCTTTTTTTGGAGTGTCTGTGCCATTGTGTAGTGTTAAAGCTTGGTAGAGTATTTACTGAAATGCAGTAGTTTTCATGATCTTACTGCAAGAACCTCCTCTTTTTAATGAAGGGATGTTTTTTTTGTTGGATTTGTCATTCGAATGTTTTCAAATTTTGTTGTCTTCGTAAATATTTTAAGAATTCTTTTCATCATTTTTATATTCATTAAAAAGTTTGTTGTTATCAGCCTCATTGCTGTTTGTTTTTTTTAAAGAAAATATGCTATTATCAATGTTGAAAACAGTTGTGTGGCTTAATTTCTTTGTGAAAACATACTTTTTAAAGATGCTTTGAAAAGAACAGTTTCAAACTTTCGATTGGTAGTGTACTATTGCTGGTCTTTTAATTTTAATGTCATTAATTACTCACCCTCATGTCGTTCCACACCCGTAAGACCTTCGTTCATCTTCGTAACACAAATTAAGATATTTTCCATAAAATCCGCTTCACAGCTTTACGAATTGTTTGTTTCGGATCAGTGGTTTGAATTGTGTATCAAACTGCTAAAATCATGCCCCCCAGTGGCGAACCATTGAAATTTCGAAACACTTGTGACATAACGAAGCCTCGTTTACTGAAATCACATGACTTTGGCAGTTTGATACGCACTCCGAACCACTGATTCGAAACAAAAGATTTGTAAAGCCTCGAAGCTTCATGAAGCAGTGTTTTGAAATGAGGGTGAGTAATTAATGACAGAATTTTAATTTTTGGGTGAACTAACCCTTTAATCAGTGCAAATTTAGAAATGTAATTTTACACTTCCGAAACAAAATTTTTTTAAGCCTGAGAATCCCTCTTTTTTTCTAGTAATGTCCACTTTCAAAAACCTGTCCTACCGATTTTTTACTTGTTGAATATTCTGTTTCACTTTGGAAATGCAGCAGATTATGGAAGTAAAATTAGTTAAGAATAGCGTTTCACATTTACGTTAAGAAAACTACTGATACAGATTCATTGTCGTCATAAAGAAACAATTAATATAAATGATCATGTATCAGTTTGTTGCATTGCGAGTATTGTAGAAATATGGGAGAATGACTGGAGCAATTAAAAGTAAAAACTTCCCAAGGGCTCAATTAGAAAATTGCCTGTAGCTTTAATCCTGGATTGACTTTGGCAGGGGAGCAAGGAAAAACAAATAACAACCTGAACAATGTAACATAAAATAGGCTTTAAAATTCAAACTTTGCTGTGGGTTATGACATCTAAGTTCCAGACTGTCAGGTCAGAAAGGTCCACTACTTGAGAAAGCCTGCAGTGCGGTACATTAGCCACAAATCTAGAATTTTTTTTGTTACTTTTTCAGTCCATACAACCACTAAAGCATCTTTCTTATATAGTAGCAGGGGCATTTTCCCATTCAAAATTACTTGCAGCACACTAATTACAAGCACAGTTGTCCTGGAGAAACCTGGTTTGTCTTGTTTAATTTGTGATAAAGCAGAACTTTCTCTGGTTCTCTGTAACTTTGCCATTTCAAGGTCACACCCATACATTACATTAAACACCTTTGACAATCAGTCCTGATAAAAAGCCCCATTACGGGCTTTTCTGGCAGTGCAGATGAAGTGGGAACATATCTAGAACAAATAAAAAAGATTATTGTCCCTCTGTAGGGAGATGTGCACATATTTTGCTGGAGCAGAAGTGTAAACGATCTGATTTCTTTCACTGGAAGCTATCTCCCTCATGGAAAAAGCTACAGTACAACTAAAAGATGGACAAAGGAAATGGGTCTTTTCCTGTTCTTGTTCAATCAGACCTTCCACAGTCACAGTACAAGCACAAGTGCTTTCTTTGGAAACACTTTTTCAGTGCTCACACTGGTTCTTGTCAACTTACCTTTGCCACCACATCCTATTTTAAAGAACAGAAAATAATAGTTCTGTTTCAGATACATTTATATTTTCAGTTGCAATACATGAATGCATTTGACTTACATGCATTAATAATCACAAAAAAATAAAATAAAATAAAAAAGGCTTTTCAACTAGCCTACAAAAACCACTGATCCATGTAAAACATAGCATGACATTCATTTACATCAAGTTAGTGTCACTGTAAACTCTTTCAATTGCCAAGATCATATGAAGACAAACAGAATTTATGCACATTTATAGTGCTCATAAATCTCAGAAATATTTATTAATGCTGTCAGCTACCAACAAGAGTATAGTACTCTCAACTTAATGTAACATTTTACCATATATAAAGGTTCTGTGTGTAGATTTTAGTGGCATCTAGTCGTGAGATTGCGAATTGCAATTTAGAGAAGCTACAGTGGCCAACACAGGACCAAAATGTCTTCATCTGAGACAGCAGAGAGTAGTCAGGCAAGCAAACGCGCTCTATAGAGCACTCCATTTAGGGCTACTGTAGAAACATGCCGGCGCAAAATGGCGACTTAACATGTATGGGGACCTGCAGTGTATGTACATTGAAATGGCTCATTCTAAGGTAAAAAAAAACGGTTCATTATGTAAGGTCTTTATACACCACTGAAAACATAGTTATGTATATTATATTGCATTTCTGTCAATGGATCCTCCAAAAATTTACACATTGCACCTTTAAAACAAGAATTCTACATCTTAAATCAGCACAGAAAATGCAAAGAAAAAGTCTGGGGCCTGATCATAAGGTGCTGTAAATCAGAGGCAGAACATGAGGATCAGAAGTCTTGTTTATTTTTGACCATGTTCTTTGAAATGCAGCGAACATCCTGCTACATTAGCTGCCCTGCAGAGATTCGCCTTTGAAGTCATGTGGAGTCATGGGAAAAGCCCCCCAAAGTCCACAGAGGGCCCAGTCCGCATGCAGGCCTCCAGCAGCAGCTCTTTCCCTGTAGTTGTGATGACTTCCTCCTGAGAATTGACAGATGTTGCCATTATCCAGAGTGCTGTGCACTCTAATAGCAAGAGTACAAGATTTGATACACAAATGCCTGAAATCATATGCTAAAAATGCGCATACTATGTGTCATTTGATTGGTTTTACATATTCAAAAATGTGGCCTGAAATAGTGAGGGCAGCCTTGTTTCCAGCACTGCTATGTTTCAAGATAAATCTGAGTTGCTCTTTTATTCATTTGGTGATTGCCATTGAATACTGCATGTTTTTCTAGCTGAGCTAAACCTGTTGTAATTTTCATATATATGTAGACAGGTTCTCTACAGTGGTTTTTTATTTATTTTTACCATATTGCAGAGGCGTGAAGCGGGAACGCTTGTTGACAGTTGTACAATGTCGCCTGAATTTGCATGTAACTAATGTCAGAGATTTCACAGCTTGTGACTCCAACTTTGACAGCATTCCAGACAGTGAAATACGTATCCATGGTTACACAGGGTATGCTGAAGGGATATGTGGCTTGTGTTGATGTCGAGGCAAGCTTGCAGTGCAGATTACATTACAGACAGTGTTTAACTCAGGAATCAGCTCTGACTGCTAATCCATTTCTCAAATGTTGTGATGTTACAGCACATTTAGAGATCTAGAGACTTTAAGACTGACCAAACTTTAATCCTGCACATGCTGTCATGTATCTGGGCATCAGGGCGTCTCCTCAGTGAAAACATTCTTCTAGGGAATAATGGTTTTGCAAGTTTATTTCATTTGATTGTAAGTAAATAGTCCCTTCATTTTACCACATTTTGTTCTCTGTGATCAATGACAAACAGCAGCAAACGATTCAGTGCATGACAGTTGGCCTGTACTAGTAATAAGTACTTTAGAAACACTGCTGAAGCTCTGAAACCTCAATATTTTGTTTCAGTGGTTCGGAGAGCGTACCAAACTTGTCAAGTCATGTAAACAAGACTCAAATCTTCTAAACTTTTTGATTTCGCACTTTTTTTCTTTCTTTTTTAACATAAAAGAGTTTAGAAGGTCTCGTTTGCATTATTTAAGTTTGGTATGTTCTTCGTTCTCTGATTTGAAACAAAAAAATTAGGTTTCGAAGCTTCAGCAGTGTTTCCAAAGCAGATGGTTTGCCACTATATGGCACTGATCTGGTGAAATCTTGTCTAAACATATGGCTTTAAGTAATCTCTATTCAGTTTTGTAATATAGGTTCAGTGTTAATGAATTTAAAGCATTTTTTATAAACGTGTGTAAAAAAAAAAAAGGGAGAGTGATAGTTAATGTTTTCTAATTTGCATAGCCAAGTCCTTCCTAAAACATATAAAACAAGCACTACAAATTAATGTAAAATCTCAAATTATACAGACACTTCATAATTAATGATCTGAATCATATTATACTTTACTAAAAATATGTACACGTTTGGGCTGTGTTCACGTGTATTTACACATTTGTTTCGAGTGCTTCGAAACAGTAAATCATCATGGCAAGTTGTGATTTTAAACAAACGACAGACAAAACGGTACACACGACGTGATTGCCGAAATATTAAGAAGGAAAATGTTTCTCAGGACAGTATACTACAATATCCATCGTCAGACACAGATTTGTCAGTATTATCGAACAAACTGTGCCCTGATCTTGGCAGGAGCCCCTGATAAACTGAGGCCGTGCAAGACATGACGCACTATGTTTGCCCTTATTAATAGGTTCACCGACACGGTTTACTTTTATCTAGTGATGGGCAGATCGAGGCTTCGCGAAACACTGAAGCAGTTGAAGCAAATGTGCCGTAATGTGTCGAGGCTTCGAAACAATCTGACACCATTCTCCACGGTGACCCCTAGTGGTCAGAACAGTGTAAATGCAACAAAACTCAGGCCAAACTCAGGCATAAAAACACCTTTTACAAATCTGTTGCAAATGTTTTATTGAAAGTAAAATCTATTAAATACAATTAACTAATCATCTAATAAAATTAAATATAGAGTGTCTGTATAATATGTGTTATTTTATCAATTTTCAGGGCTTGTTTTGTTTGTTCCTTGGCTCAAGCTAAATAGGCCAATAAGAGATTAATAACTACCATTATTCATTTAAATTATTCTGATGTCTAATTAAAACATCTACAAATGTATAAAACTGATCAGAGATCCGGTAAAACCATAGGGTAAAGCCCATAATTCTCACTGAATCTGCATGATTCATGGGTTCACTTTATCATCGCCCTCTACCGGTGAACCATTGAAATTTCGAAACACTTATGACGTATGACGTAAGCCTTGTTTACTGAAATCACGTGATTTTGGCAGTTTGATACACGCTCCGAATCACTGATTCGAAACAAAAGATTCATAAAGATTCATTATGCTTTATTGACTTTTTTGGAGCTTGACATTCTTCAAAGAGAAGTGTGGACATTCATCAAAACATCTTTCGTGTTCCACAGAAGAAAGAGAGTCATATGGGCTTGGAACATCATGCGGGTGAGTAAATAATGACAGAAATGTCATTTTTTGGTGAACTATCCCAAAAAGTGAAGAGAGAGATCAGGAGTAGGAAATGGCGCCACCTGCATGATATATTTTTAAAGGGGTGATGAACTGAGAAATTAAATTTTCCTTGAGCTTTTGATATATAAGAGGTCATCATACTATAAGAATATCCTGTAAGTTTAAGAACTGAAAACTTCCTTGTTAGTCCAATAAGAGCTTTTATTGACACCAGGCCCAGTGAACGACAGGTTTTTCAAAGTGGGGATCTGTGACGTCAAAGGGCAGCAAACACCGCCTCTGCAGAAGAAGATCAACGCCTACTTCATCACTGCCTGTTTAGCCCCGCCCACCGATTTGCACATGACATGTAATAGGTAAATAACATAGGTCTACCTGGTGCTATCGAGCTACCAAGCAATAAACGTGCTGTTGAGGATTACAAAATATTGTACAGGGCCTGGATTTGACAGTAATGCAACATGTAAGTAACTGTGTTAATTCTAATGCCTGATCTGATATGTAATGATTCTTGTACAGTCAGATGTTCTTTGTGTGTAAGTAAATCAAACCCGTGACTAAACGTCAACTTGCGTTGTTTCTCTTAGTAGGATGAAAATAATCAGTTATTTAAATGGTGATTAAATTATATAAAGAAAGCGAGCAGAGAAAGCTCCCTTTGTAATCGCTGGAGCAGCGCGAGTTTATTCGCGAGTTAATTCTGGACACGCGCAAAAACTCCCGTTTTATTCTACAAATCTCTTAATTACATCGCGTTTGCACTGTTAGTGGCGATAAAAGTATTTGTTAGTGTACAGAAGTGTACAGAAATTGAGTTGCAATGACGAGATCACTGCTTTTATGAGCTCAACTATCTGTGATCGGCTACAGTGTTCATCTCTGCAACCTGTCATGCCTTTCACCTTTCACGATCTAAATATAATGCCATAGATCTAAATGTAATGCAGGTTACGATTGGTTCACCTTGAGAGCTGTAATAGTAAAAACGCGCTAAAAGACAGAGTAATACTTGGCTATTTCAAATAGAAAGATGTTAGCTAATCACAGCAGTGGGCGTTTACACTGACGTCTCAAAGCAGACACGCCCCTTAAAACAGAGGGCTAAAATCAGGGTAGGAAAAATGCCTTTTGTTTCTATATTATTACAATTTGGATGTAAAAAGCATACTAACATAATAAGTGCACCCCAGGAAACATTATAAAACAATAAAACAACGCAGTTCATGACCCCTTTAAGCCTTATTGTGATTGATTCATATAATATGAAAATTATTTTTATTTTAAATGTCTTTTGGTTGGTGTAAGAGCATTTTTTATCTTTTGCATTCTTGCAGTAAAAATCCATTTGAAGTAAAAACATTTACCCATATGTCACACAATAGCTTTCTGAAGTTGCTATTCTGCTCTCTTACCTTGTGGAAGTCAATGAGGTCAGCAAGGGTGGCATGACGGTTTTGGTCCACACCCAGAAAGCTGTAATAGTCCCCAGAAGCATCGATAAGGAAATGCTTGAAACCGCTGGCTGTGCGATAGGATAGTGTGTAGCCCCATATCCTTTCACTGACCCGTACCAAGAAAGAGCCCTCAGCAGAATTCATAAGCAGTCTCTCTGAGTCCTCTCGAGAAATGATTCCTTCAGGATAGACATCACAGTCAGTGGAGAGTTAATTATGTTACTGTACACTAATTCAAACTCCCCAAAACATTCACATAGTTTTTTGTTCATATTAACTGAAGCACCTCAAAGGTCTTGGCATGTTTACCCTTGTGAAAAAGAAATACACTTTAGCATACTTTTAAAAAGATTACTTATTATGGAAAAATATACTTTAAAATAATATTGCCTACTTAAGTGTACAGTTTAAAGTGTACAGCTGAATACCCTGAAAAGCATTGATGGTAAACTAAAATTTAATGTAATTTCTATTAAAACACGTATGTCATGTTTTTAAATATATTTGTAATTACACATTTGTAATGATGTAAATGTAATATTGAATGACACAATACAGTTAAAATATATTATATATTATATAATCAAGTACTTTTTCAAGTACTTGTTAAAGTAAAACTTTTCACTTGACATTATTACAGAGTGCACTTTTCAAAAGTGTACTTAAGTGTGTTAAGAAACAGCCATGAAAGTTTTTAAGTACATTTAAGTGGCCATTCACTTAAGTGAATAAGTACTACAAGTGCACATTCAATGAGCACACTTCTTTTTCACAAAGGTAATGACTTTTAAAGAGTAGTTGTTTAGGTATTTCAGCATTGTTTCCATTGTAATCTTGTTATCTTAGAGTCATCAGGTGGCAGGTAGAAAGTGGTATAGTATGTTTTTTCCATGTATCTGTACCAGCAGCTTTGGGGTAAATCTACACCATGGCTTGTTGTACGTATGTCAGTAAGGGTATGAATGAGTGTGCGTTGGATCTCTTATCTAGATGCATCTATTCAGAATCACACACACTGATGTGTGGCCCACATTCCGTTGGAATTTCCGACACTCACAAGCCTATTAATCTGCTCTCTTGTCATTTAACCAGGAGTCACACACTGTATCCCATTCAAACATGACAAAGCTGCAGGACTCACGCCAGTAATTAGCCTAGCAAAACCTTTGAATTATTGAGCACTCCCCTCAATTTCTCTCTACTGTCTGTCCGTGTACAAGTAGAAGCAGACACGTACACCACTGCTCTCCATCTGTTGGTCGGCCAGTTTCTGGTTTCAAAACAAGGCTACATATTCCATACTTCATTTCTCTCTCCTTGTGGATATGGGTGACAGTGTGTACAAGAGGGTAAAAGGGCAGAGCTCTGTTATCTGCTTGAGTGGTGCTAGCATATGTCTGGGTTGCTAAAACTACTCATGTTTCCTATTTGCTTACGGCACAGTAATCTTCATCCATGTTCTACAAATGTCTACATTGGCAAGCTATTCATGTTCTATACAATTTATTAGGTGATAATGGATTTTAATGTATCATATAACTGGAGACACCAGAGAGGTCATTAAGAAACCTTACCGTGGAACCAAGGGGCGATAGCGTTGCCGTTCCTTTCATGTCCCGCCTGTTTTGGTTTTTGTTCTTCAGTAAACCAGAGAATAACCAACTCCCTGGAACTGGGTCGTGGTGTCCGCAACCATGCAGGGCTAATGGGAAAGGAGAGCGCTAATTCACAGAACTACACAGTTCTTGATATGGTGCATAACCCTTTGAAAAGACAGCTCAACCTGCTCAAAAAGGCCGGGTTTGCCTATATTAGATGACATTAGGCTGGCAGAGCAGCTGAACACCAGCTTGGCCAGTTTAAAGGTAGGGTAGGCAATTTCGGAGTGGCCAGCAATAGCAAGCTAGCTTTGTAAGCATATGATTCCACCCTCCCTTCAGAGTGCTCTCCAAAGCCACGCCTCCTCCAAAAGACATGAACGCACATAGACGAGTCTGCAAACTTAACAAGACGAGAAACAGCGTTAAATTACCTCATGTCTCAAAGCAAAGAACTTTGCAAAAATAATGAATGTAAACAACTTGCAGAGCTCTAGTTTTACCACCTGACTGCTGCAGATTCATTTTGCCGTTGATAGTGTTGACATAGAATCGCATAGATCTGAGTCGGAGGGCGTGAACAGCTTCAGGTAGAATGTCACGGGTTATCATCTCATAATTACGGTTATGACATGGCGTGAACGCAGCATAAGCTTGTTGTTTTGGTTTAGGAAGAACCGTAAAAGGCGGCTACTGTTTGTTTGCAGCGATCGGTAACTGTATGTGTACAGCTCTGCATAGCCTTACGGAACGCACTAATGACGTGTGATGTCTGCGCGAAGGTATGGAAATACATACTCTGACAGGTAGGTCATAGGTCGTATCATGCATTTGGAGGGCAAAGCTCTGTTATCTGCTTGAGTGGTGCTAGCATATGTCTGGGTTGCTAAAACTAGTTATGTTTCCCATTTGCTTACAGCACAGTAATCTTCAGCCATGTTCTGCAATTAATGTCGACATTGGCAAGCTATTCATGTTCTATACAATTTATTAGGTGATAATGGATTTTAATGTATCGAATCATATAACCAGAGACACAGTACACCCTTATGTACTGTTAAAGAGTGTTGTAAAAAATATAGATATTTCGATATGTATTGATACTGAAATATTTAAAACTGTTCCAATATGCCTTTTCTGCAGTATCGATGCACCGATGCCAGCTGCGCGTTCTCGCTCTCTCTTCTGTTTGACAGCGAAATGACATGCCCCTGCCTCGTCTGGTGCGCGAGCAGGAAGCTCAACTTCCATAGGAATGAACTAAAAACGCTGGCTCTGCTCCGCTCGCTTCGCGCCAGTGGACACTCACGGTCTCATTGGCTCCGGTTGAATAGTTCTTGTATTGCACATTTTAGTCATTCGCGCAGTTTTCATGCTCGCACCACTGATCTTATCTATACAAGTGGTGCTCTCATAAAGCCACTCAAACAGTTTCCGAGAACTAAATTGACTTCTTTTTCGTGGCCTGTTGCGATTAAACGGTCAAATACATACAAAATTATGTCAAAATTCCCGTCTTGCCGAGTATTCAGGTAAATATAGTCAGTTTTGGAATGTAATTAGTTGAGAGAAAACGCATGTTGTGTAACAGTACATTGGATCCTCCCTGCAAGCTCTTAAAAGGTCAATAACCTAATAAACCTGCTGCTGTCTGTCATGTTAATCAAAGAACAAAAGACAAAGAGAAAATCACTCGCTGCTCATGACTGAAAATGTTTTGTAACTTTAATTAGGCTATAAGCATCAAACTGTATTTCATTTTTACAATGAAAACTATCCAGTATTATTTTACATTTGATTACTTTCATATCTGCATTATTTCTTATCTGAGTACTACTGTTAGACCCACTGTTAGACCCACATTTGTTTATTTGTTCTTATTTTATTACTGACTGTTTACTTGTCTTTTTTTGTAAATGTAGTTCAATCATTTAAATAATCATTTAAATAATGCCTCCTTGTGCTCTGTGTAAGCTATTACAACAAAATTACCGAAATTATCAAAAAAATGATGAGATAACAAATTATCTTTATGACAGTATGGACGTTTTCCCCATGGTATCGAAAATGGTAATGAATATCGATATTTTTTAAGGTATTGTATCTAAGTTGGAAATTCCAGCATCGGGACAACACTACTGTTGATATACATGCGTTGACAGGCAGGTAGGACATTGTATCATGCATTTGAACCAACATTTTTTGGTGCTGAGACTTCCACAGGAGATACATGTTTTCATATTTAGACCTCTTCTGTTATTGATTGCTATCAGGATGTGAAGAGAGTTTCAACCAGTATAACAAAAAGTGTTTATAAAACAAATTGCTTACCCTATCTTTAAATCAGCTTAGGCTGGTCTGAAGTGTTTCTTTGGTAGGGAATTTTTGCACACACGTGTTATGGATGCATTTTTACATTTTGATATTAGTTGATTATATATGTATTAATAATACTGTTAAATGTAATCTTTAGCAAACTTCAAAATAAATAAAATAATGCTGTACATTATAATTTTTTGATGCCTAATTTCACTTTTAGCATGAATGTGCTTACAGCACTATGTAGTATAATCTATATTTAATGTCACAGTCTATTATTTCTCTACAGAATGGTTACCTGTCCATTAGTGGTTGTGTTGCTGTTGTACTATGCCTGCGGCTTTGTCTCCGCCGGTACAAAGGAGGTTCTGCACGTTGAAGGCTGGGCCTGGGTTTGACTTCATTGCTGGAGACAGGACTGGCAGATGGTTCAATGAAAGTACTGTGTCTCCGGTGAGATTGTTTTTGGAAGTGGCCACTCAGGCCAGCCACGTGGCCTTTCTCTATGGCCCGTAGTGACTGACGCTTATATTCATCTCTTGCCCAGCGAGCCTTCCTTGTCATCTCTTTATCAGCTGCTTTGGAGCGACGTACTAAAGAGGAGAAAGAAGAAAGAATTGATGGTTAGATGAGAAAGGACAGATAGATTGGATCCAAAACCCATTTATATAATCCTGGTAAGTGTGTTTTGGAACATGTTAGCTGGTTTCTAGCTGGTCTAAGGTAAGCAACAAACTAGGTAATAATTGGTTTTACCAAATTAGTCAAACTGTTTTTTTGAAACATGGTAGCTATTTATTTTAGCTTATTTTAGCTTAATTAATTACCAAATAGAAACCATCTAGATTAAAATTTTGTAAATGTTAAGAAAAGACATAAATAAACAGAAAGGTTGACAGATGAAAATGCATATGAAGAAATAACATCTTCACTTGCATTGTTCCTCCCACTCTTTGTCACGTTGTTCGCTTTTTTTTTGTTCTTGTTCAAGGGACATATATAGCTCCTTCGCTCTTTTTTCCTCTGCACGTCGTATCTCCTCCTCTTCCCTCTGCCTCTCCTCTTCCTCTTGTTTCTGTGTGAGAGTAGCATAGAACGTTTGTGTGTTTGTGTGTGTGTGAGTGAGAGAGAGAGAGAGAGATTGTCAAATCATATGCACCTCAGTCCTTACTTAGCCTCAGTATGTTGTTCTAACTCTTGCAGCACTAATGAATTAGCACCAGTGGCTCATTAGCTGTGTTGAAATGGAAATCTTTTGGTTGAATAATTAATCCTTGAGGACACTAACATGTGGCAGCTGATACTTAAGCTGTGTAATTATTGGCATAAGGTAATTACCAATGAGGCATTATCTGAAAACAGACACCCCTTGTCTAGACCACTAGAGTCCAAAAACATGACTCCTTCTATGGAAAATATTGTTCATTCTGTTTCTTTTCTTTGAGTTTGCTGGCATAGTTGCTCTACATTAAAGTGCTTCCTCATATAACTGAAGCACATCTAACTAAAAGCTAGACAACTACTCTTTTCTTTTCACTTTTCTCCATACCTTGTGCCTTGACAGTCTTTTTAAAGATTTCTTAAGGAGTATTGTGAGAGAAACACTTCAAAGTTTAATGACTCAGCACTTTCCAGTAAGAGGGATGATATGTGGGCTGTGATAAATGAGCTCTTTAATATTTGACAAGTTTCTTTAGAAGGTCTCATTACCAGGCCGCAAATCATGGATAACCATCAAGGCCTCTTTGGAAATCTGCAGTGTGAATATTGAAAAATGGTCGTGCCGCCACCCTTGTCTCCCCCGGCTCTTCCTACGTTCTGCTGTTTTTTTTTCTTCCTCTTTGAAAAGATAATGCAATCAGTGCAACTTCTGAATAACTAATCTTGCAGCAATGGAGTTGCCTTTAGGATGTAATTTCCTCTTTAAGATTAATTTACTTCTCCCCTCACTTTCTTGCAGCCAAACAAATCCAAATTCTTACTAAGTTGACGTGCTTTTTGGCTTGCAGAATTATCAAGCATCTAAATTTTGGGTCAATGACATCATCTCAAATGCAAATTAATTTATACAATAGGCATGTGAAATCAAATATCAAATTTTCATATCACGATAATTGCTGACGCTTTTATCACGCTATACAGTATTATCACTGTAGTGAAATAAGTTGCGACATGTATTCTATAACAGGTATAATTATTTTTTTCTTGTAACAAAAAGAGCTCTGAACATTTAAATATTTAAAAACAATACACAAAAAATGTATAAAGTAAACAAATGTTTCAAACATTTCAAACTCTTATTTGTCATTGACCCTTTTACAGTATAACATGACTTCTACTTTTCACAGCATCAACCAAAAACAGCCTCAGCTCTGTGTAATACATTTTCTGTTTCATTTGGCCTCAAAGTGGGAAGCAACTAAGACTAACATGACATACAAAAGTACATACATAGACTGTTCTGGAGAACTAGAAAAGCACTCAGCCCTAGTTTTTGTCGTTGATGCAGCAAGTTGCCCTCCTGTTGGTTTCAGATTGAGTATTGATTGCCTGGTTGTTTTCCTCATTGTTCTCTGTCTTTCAAAGGAAGGTACAGAGAATAGAAGTATAGAGGGCCAACCTCAGCAGTCGTTCCACACACTTACCTAAATAGTTTACAGAGAGTTTGGCGGAAAACAACATCCACCAAACGAATGTTAGGCCCTAGAGGTGGACATCAGTGCAGGTCTCCTACAAGTAATTGATCACTTGGATTGTTTTGTGACTCCCACTGCTAAGTTAGTCTCCTGACTCTCTAGCAGATAATTTGGATCTGCTAGAGAGTGGAACGTTGGCAACCATTTTTTTGTCTTTTTCGTCTGGCTGAGGCCAATTAGTGCATTTTCATTTTGCAGCACAGTTAGAAGTTTGAGGGGTTTGTTGATCAGTCACCTTCAGTTTTTCCCGTATATGTTCCTCTTCCTGTTTGGCTGCCTTTCTGTCCTCCGCTTCTTCCTTCCACTTTCCTGCAACTAAACGTGCTTTTTCCTTTGCAATGGCATCTCTGAACTTTTGCTTTATTTCTTCTTCTTTCTTTCGCCTTGGAAAAAGCCAAAAAATAAATAAATAAATAAATAAGGTGGAAAATCTTTCTCAGAATCAGGCATATTTGGAAAAATGACATGACATTTCTGATTATATTTCCATGTTGCATCCTGAAGCATGATGCTTAATTGCTAAATCTCTACAGCAAAAGATTGTGTTTTATGTTTTCTTTGGACATGAAATGACAGTTGGAAAATCAGTTTCTAATCTAGTTGAAAGATACGGATAAACATCATGCAGTTGCTCACAATCCTCACCACAGCTCCTGGGCTTCTAGCTGAGCCTGTCGCCTGGCTTTCTCCTCCATCAGCTCTTTGACAATCACCTCGTATGGTTTGTCTTCAGGGGCGTCCCCCATTACCCAGACCCACACCTCACCATCTTTGCCCTGCAGCCATTGAACACTCTTCCTGTTTTCTGGAAACGGTGATAAAGTTAGATGTGAAAACCAGCCTAGATAAACTATCTTTAAAAAGGCAGTTCACCCAAAAATGACAATTCTGTTGATCAATGTTTATATGTAAATAAAAGCCTAAATTAAATCTGTTTATCATCTAAAGAGATGGTGTTTTTCAGAAGACTTGATTGAACCGCTTGATTTATATGGGTTATATTTACATTGTCTTTTTATAGTTTTTGATGCGTCAAAGTTTTTTTTTGTGTGGACTTTCAAAGGATGGATGAAAGAATACTGTATTAAAAATATTTTCATTTTTCCGAAGAAAAACGAAAGTCTTATTGGTTTTCAAAACAACATTTTCATTTTTGGGTGAAATGAAATAGCTAATACCTTAAGTGTAAAAATACATTTCACAGACAAATATTGTAGAAAAGAATACATTTTTGTATATTTGAAATTGCCTTTTCCACTAAGAATATGAAGCTGCCAAAAAAATATTGCTAAGTGATAAAATATAACAAAACTATCCACTTAAGTTGTGATGTAGTGAATACTGTTTTCGGGTCCAAACCTCTACTCTGTTTCAAATAAGAATACTATCTCAATGGCTGTTTATGAGCACTATTTAGTCATAGCGCACATTTAAGATAACCTTTAAAACCTCTCGGTGTACACTTCAGTCTGGACTGTGCCGGACACCAATATTTTATTGATTCATAAAAAAATTCACCATCTGACCAACTGAGATTTCGTTATTTATATAGATTAGAATCGTGATTTTTCAGTACTACTACAGCACAACCTGAGTGTATATTAGCATGGTTTAATCTGATAAGAGTGTTTGGATCCTGAAACATCAGACTTAACAATCTGATTACATATTAAGGATAAGAAAGATTTCCTTGCTGGACCCACCATCTCTCTCCTTAGTCAGGGGACCTTCCCAGCTTCCCTCTTGGCTCTCACACTCCGTCCATCGTCGCACCTGCTCCTGACGTATTTTGTAGAAAAGAATCTGCTTCTGCTCCTCATTAAGTTCAGCCAGAAGCTCTGGTTCTACAAACATGTCTCTCAAAATCTGTTGCATCATTCTGAACTGCCAGAATCTCCTCTCCAAGAACACGCTGGAAGAACTGCCAGATATATTTGCAGCAGAATTCTTTGAGTCAAACAAGGTGAAGCGTTAACTACCATATCAGCATGCTTGCCTGGAACAGCCTGCAACGTTTTACACCTATAAAACGTAACTGATTCTTCAACAGCAAATGCCCTGAGACAGTAACACAGTTCCCACTTTATTTATATTGACTTTTATGTGTTAGGCACTGTTGGTTTTAGAAGACTTTCTTAGGGTGTTGTGGCAAAACATTTTACAGGTTGTGTGCAGAATACAAATCACAAATATGCTGTTTAAAAGTAAAGTAAAGACATTTATAATGATGGCTGATGACTGTTTCTATACACACGTCCTGATTTTGCCATGTTAGACACGTTCCTGTGTCAACATATTTTGTTAATCCTGGTCCAAAATTTCTGTCTGATCCTATCCTGTCCCTACCCTAAACCTAACCCTACCCATAAGTTATCTCTAAAATCAGAGGGAAATTATAGGATAGGTGAAAAACACTCATTTAGAAGCACCTAACCCTGGTTGTAAGCCTAAACTTGACATACTTTAAACTTGTCCTTCAAATCTGATTGGTTGATTGGAATGTTGTACCAGGATCAACAAAGATGTTAATCCAGGAACACGTTGCACTTGGTGAAATCAGGTTCTGTGCTTCTATAAATTTCTATAAAATGTATGCACTTTTTATGGACCTTTTGATCAAAGTGTTTCTGGAACAGCTCGTCAAAACAGCTTTTTCTAATCACTTTTGCTCATTCTACCCATTTATTTTTATTTGCCAGTGTCAGATGTTGTATTTTCTTTAAAAAACCAGTATCTCAGAGTCTTCTCTTCACTAGATAAAGCTGCTCCGTAGTGTGTACTGTTCAATGAAGCTGCCAGCTGAGCTCAGGTCAGGGGTCTCTTTCTCAAATTAGAGAGTCCGATGTGCTTGTCCACTTGTTGTTGTGCATCTGGGCTATTCTCTTCTTGCTCTTTACTGCTTGGATCCAGTTTCCTTTGTTCTTTCAAGATAGTAAATAAAAGAGCCTTCATCTCTCAAAAAAATAATATTTTTAAATTTGACATGATTTACAAAAAATGCAAGTGTACTGACTATTTCAACAGCTGAAAAAAGACACTGTTTTGGGATTTCCACACTTCATTTAGCAGGTCAAGCATTTTCAGCTGCTAATAATAAAAAAGGTTCCTCAGATCAGTAATTAACAATATTAGAATGATTGCTTAAAGGGGTTCTATTAGGTTTTTTTTTCTTTTTCATTTTGAACTTTCTTAATTGTGTAAAGGTACAAAGCTTAAATTTTTACTCCGAAGGGAGTTATTCTGTATATCGGTAAGCACTGTTTCTGAACTCCCTGCATCTGAAAACGTAGGCAGCTGACTTGTTGCCACACTGCCCTATCAGGCAATAGGCTTGTTCGAGATGCATCAAAATCATAAGGAGTCGTTTGCTCTCGAGTCGCTTTGGTCTGCGCTGTGCCGATGCATCTCGAACAAGCCTAATGACTTTGCAGGCAGTGTTTGCCCATGAAGGAACTTCACGAAACTGATTTCGGACATGCTTCTGAGCAGGGCTCTGAACCGGTTCAAGGAACAAAAACAAAAACCGGAAACGAACTAAATTTTGACCGGAACGTAACCAGAAATGGAAACGAAATCAAATTTAATCGGCCATTTCGGCAAATGAAATGGCCATTAACCGGTTAATAATGTTATTTTATCGTTCTGTTTAATATTTTGATTTGTGTGTGAAATGCCCGTGCTAATGCCCTACAGTGAGTGAAATTGTCTCAGCTGTCAAGTCTTCATAGGTTAGGTAAGGCACAATGGCAATGCCCTGGCATTAGTTTTTCCGATGATATGTGTCACCAACCGTCAAGCATTAGGCCTACATTTAAGTGAAACTGAATGGCAAGTAATATGCAGCTTGTTGTGCGTATTGAAACCAGCGAAAATGGCAGGATATGTAGAACATGAGTTCACACAACGTCTCATCACGCACATGCAGCACTTCTGTGAACGGAGAAAACGAACCGTTTTAAAATTTGCTTAGCTACTTGATATCGATAATTAAAATAAAATACAATCAACCAAACATATAAAATGTTACACTGATCCGTTCAATTCTGTAATACAATCTGCCGTTACCACCCGTGACCACTGCCTGACTGTGCTGTTATGTGAAGGATGGTGTCGATAATGGCTACATGCAAACAAAAAAGTAAAAAAATAACATTATTAACTGTTATTTTTTCTAAACAAACCGGTTTCAGAATGTTAATAATACAGAAGGAACACTGGAACAGAAACGTTAAAATACCGATTCTGCTCGGAGTGAAACGATTGAATTTTTAATTTTTTTTTTTAAGCCCTGCTTCTGAGTCAGCTTAACAGTTAAATGATCTAGAGCAAAATAGAGCATGCTTTGGTGGTAACTAAGTGAATATTTAATGACTACAATAGTAATTTCTCGCTAGAAATGACATCAAAAATGGTCAAAAATGTACATTTACACACAAACTGACCACCAACCTCAAATTTCAGACGGTGTCTTTCTTGTTTAGCTTAACTGTCATGGAATGGAACGCATTCCCACAATCATAGGATTGTGGGATATCAAAGGCAGCAAAGGATACATCTATTCTGCCTTCAAAAATTTATCAGATGACGGTATCTCAGGAGACAGGAAGTGAAGCTAACATTGGATTCGGACATGCCTTGATGCCTTCCTACCTTGGAATGCATCCTCAGAAGGCAGCGTTTTTAAGATTTCGGACACAGACCCTGAAATGCCTCTATTGTAGTCTTGAGTTTTCTTCGGGAAAGTACATGTCATAGTATCTCTCATTTAAATAATTAATTTGCGCGTTTTGGAAGGAGGGGCTTCGTAGTGGCCGGAACTAAACAGAGCGTTACAGACTGGGAAGAGAGGTGCTGCAACAATGTAAAATATGTAAAAATAAGTTGTTGTTTTTTTTTAACATTCAATTAATTCAATAAAAATTGATGTTAAAGTTGTATATGTAGAAACTGTAATAAATGCTGTAAATGCTGTTTTTGATCAATTAAAAGTTACTTTGGTAGAAATACCAGTTTCCTTCAAATACACAAATATTTCTTAGTGATTCCAGACTTGTGAACAGTATTGTATTTGTTAAGGTGCTCTTTCCACTGTATTATTTTAATTTTTCAATATCAGAATGCAAATACCTCACAGTATCAGAATATAAGCACCCCCAAAACGAATACAGGTTTGTCTAATATTATAAACTCTTGTTTTCTACACAGAAAATCAATAACTAGCATTCATCAACACTCTGCTGTCTGTGTTCCTAGGTCACTCTTTTTCTGCATTATTCATCTTACTGACCTGCTCTGGCTCCTTCAGATTCCTCTGTGTCCTGCCAGCATGGAGCTTCTCGCTGTGTCATTGAAGAGTCGAGCACAACCAGGTGATTGCTGGTGAATACAGTGGTGCAGTATTGTGTCCCATCAGATCCATGATGAGGGTTTGTATGGTTCCATCTATGTTGTGACGGGTCTCTGTTATGATGTGTGCACTGAAGGTCAGAAGTTTCCCACAGATGAATGGACAAGGGTTGTTGTCAACCTATAATGCAACTGGATCTCTCTCGCTGGCTTTCTTTTGGTCTCACCTCGGCACACAAATAGACACACACACCCAGAGAGAGAGATACTGCTAATGTAATTAGAAACCTCTCTGTTGTCCTATCTAGGGTTCATCTGGGCCCATTGCTCTCTTCATTAAGTCTATCCTCCTGTGATACAATGCTAATGCATTTGCAAGAGAGACTTTGAATTATTCTTTAAGCTATTTAAGCAAATTGAATGCTGCTGACTACACTGAGGTGATCTGTTTGGTATGAATTATTAATTTGTATCTTTATGTTGTTCATTCATTATATTTTGTCTGTCTTTAATCCCCTTAAACACAGACTAAACAAAGCAAATCCTTGTGACTTTAAGCTTATATCTACATCTGGGGAAATGTCTGCAGGTGTGTTGTTGGTGTATTTGAATTTTGTCTTAACGTTTTAATGTTCTCAGCTGGGTACCACAAACAACATGGTGCATAATTCTCTTTCTCTCTTTGTCCTTTATCTTTCTGTGTCAAGGTTATCGTTCCTTTTCAAAAGAGCCTTGAGGTTTTTTTTTTTTTTTGTACAGCCTTGGTGAATGTTAAATAGTGTTGTGCATGTTCATGCAAGTAGTTAGCTCTGATTTTTTTGAAATAATAATCTATATTTTAATTGTATTCAGATAACAATATAAGTGTAACATAAATGTATTTCTGAAATATTTACTGTTTGAATTAATATTGAATTTAATTTTCTTTTAATCAGACCGTCTACTTTCAAGTTATATTCTTCAAATCAATGACTGACACTGAAAGCATCCATACAATACTATAATTATATTAATTTATTGCATTAAACATTCTACCAATTTATTATTTTTAGTTAATACACATATAAGCAGAAATGTCATGAAACTTTGATTTATATATGTGTACATTTCTGCTTGCCTTCTTCTCGGTTTTCTTCTTTATGGATGTTATAAATACAGACATGTTTAAAACAATACCTATAGTTTCTGGCTGGCAAAGCTAAAAATTTGGACTTCCACACTAGCACTTTCCTCTTCAGTACTTCTTAAAAAGTCAATTTATCTCCCAGCAAGCTTAAGCCCCAGGCATCAAGACAGATTGTTTTACCTCCTTGCTCAGCTGTAATGACACATGAGATATGGACTAGCAGAATTGAATGTGTGGGTGAGTGTTACACCATCTGTGTAACTGTGTATGTGTGTAGATCTCTAGATGTGAGTGGACAAAATCGATCAAGTACTACTAGACTTTTGGGCCACTGGCACCAGAAGTTCTCAGTACAAGTACGACCCCTTGGACTCACGGATTTATGTCTAAGCCTTCTTGTTTCTCCTTCAGAGGTTTCATGAAACTCCCATTATTAGCTTGTCTGAATTGATGGCTTATATGGTTTGCAAAAGTCAGCATATGTTTGTACATTTTGTATTAAATTTTATTGTCTGTTATAGAGCACTGCATTGATGATGTAATTTTGTAGACCAATCTGGACCAAAAGTAGGATTTTTTCCATTTGCTTTTGGATTCTTGTAGAAAATAGGCTTCTGTAACCAACAAAAGCTTATGATTCTTACATGTTTTGTTTCTTGTTATAATCTTCACAAATAAACACAGTGTTTATGAATTTTGAATCATAAATACAATCGGCATAAGTAAAAAACTAAACGTAGATTAAACAAACTACATGTTTAAGGTCCCTGGCAACCCATGTTAGCAACCACCTTTTTTTTAAGACAAGAAAATCACAAAGGAAGTAAATCACAAAGGGGTATTACTGATACCCTTGTGTTAAAGGGTTCACCCAAAAATGAAAATTCTGTCATTAATTACTCACCCTCATGTCGTTCCACACCTGTAAGACCTTTGTTCATCTTCGGAACACAAATTAAGATATTTTTGATGAAACCCGAGAGCTGCCTGTCTCCTCCATAGACAGCAATTTAACCACCATTTTTTCAAGGTGCAGAAAGGTAATAAAGACATTGTTAAAACAGTCGATATAACTGCAGTGGTTACAAAAATAACGACTTTATTCAACAGTATCTTATCTTCTGTGTCATTCTCCTACACTGTTTACGTTCAGCGCTTCCAGGTTCTAACGCCGACTCATTATTGGCCAGCTCCTGCGTCAGCATCACATGCATATGTCGTGCTGCTCACATGAACAGCGTCTGCCAATACTGAGCTGGTGTTCTGATGTAGAACCTGGAAGCGCTGAACGCTTCCAGTACCTTTAGTACCTTTCTGGACCTTAAAAGTGGTGGTTAAATTGCTGTCAATAAAGGAGTCAGACAGCTCTCGGATTTCATCAAAAATATCTTAATTTGTGTTCTGAAGATGAACGAAGGTATTGCGGGTGTGGAATTAATGACAGAATTTTCATTTTTTGGTGAACTAACCCTTTAACCACAGACCTTATTTCAGGCATTTAACCAAAAACCCATTGAAAAAACCCATTGATTTCAGGACCATGGAACCGGAAGTGCTAAAATTGTTTCCTGGTTTTAGCCTACAAAAATATGTCATCCCTTCAGTACTCTATTCCCCTTTTTTTTAAATGTATTTTCAGTAACACTTAAGTTTAGGGTCCAATTCATATAACTAGGATATTGGCGGTTTAATAAAGCACATATTAAAGGGGTCCTATTATGCCCTTTTACGAAGTCTTTTGTTTTTTTGTGAATACTAGAATAGGTTTTCATGCTTGACTGTTCAAAAATGTTTTATTTTTCACATATTTTACATTAATGCAGCACCTGTCTTCCCAGTCTGTCTCAAACACACTGTTTAGTTCCTGTTTCGATGAAGCTCCGGAAATGTCCACTAGTTTCCATAACCGCTAGTATCATCTGCTCAGGTGTAAATATTAACAATGCCATCAATTTTGCAATACCAATTCGAGGCCAGTTCAGACCCTGAGAATGTTTATAAACAAGAAGATCGTGCAGTACCTTTGCAAGCACAGATTTTATATGACGATTCAGAGTGGTAAGTTTCTATAGAACGGTGAAAAGTCTTACAAAAGCAAGAGCCCCGTAGCTAAACACTTTATCAACAGTGTGATGTAGGCTAGCAGGCTAGCGGAGCCACAAATATTAAAACATACTTACAGGTTGTGATCCATAAACAACTGATTGTCCCGACAAAGTGGGAACTGCTCCGTCTTTCAAGAGAAGCTTTTGTGCATAGACGGCATTGTTCTCTCTTAGGTTCTGGGAGCTGTCCTCTGTAAAATGTGCGGCACACAGATAAACGTTGGGGTTATAACGTTCAGGAACAGTGTTAAAATAAATTCTAGTTTATAGTAGTAAATAATGTCTAGTTTAAAAATAAGTCTCTTTGACATGGTAACAACATGCTACTAAAGCAGATCTTCTTCTTCGTCTTCTCTAGCACAGCTCAACCAAGCCTCGCCTCCTTTTTTTTTTGTATTCTTTGGGCAGGGATTATTTAATTAAGTGACATTGTGACTTCACAAGAGCCGGAAAAAGCGTGTTGTAGTTCCAACAAGCCGTTTGTTCTAGTTCTTTTCCTTACTAACTATGAATAAGCAGTAATAAGAAGTTTATTCAGGCAAAAGTCATAGTTACCGGTAATAGTTAGTTAATATTGAGAATTGGATCCTAATCTAAAGTGTGACCTTATTTTCTTTATGCTTTTGAAGAAAACAGTGCCTGCACACACTACATTTATGTGATATATTACAGACAGGGGGCAGTGTTGAGCTAAAGTCGAACAGCCATTAGAGATTAGTTGGTCTCTCAAAACAACACTAATCAAGAACAAGGCTTCCAAACAGAAAGGACCAATCAGAGCCAAGGCTGTCGCAGTCTGCTTGGCACTGGTCTACCTGTCGGTCACAGTCTGCTGTCAGGCTTTGACTAATGGTGTCTGCCAGTCTCGTATTCACGCTCTCTCTTGCTCACTCTGTCTCCCTGATTATATTCTTTCTCCTTTATGTTGCTTTCTTCCCTCCAGTGACTCGTCACCCCCACCACATTTTCATCCACCTCTCTCTGTCTTCCTACTTTAGTTTCTATTCTTATTCCTTTCTAGTGCTAATTTATGTAACCGATGGTAATAAAATCCCAGCTTTTTTTGTAATTAAGGAATTAGGGATGAGTGGGAAAGCTCAATGGTGAAGTGCAGCAGAAATATATCCTCCTTCAGACAGTCTCATGGACACAATCTCCTCCATGTTTAGAGATACGCACAGCCCACCTGCAATGCCCACGTTGCCTTGGGCTACGCACAGCAGCACATAAATTAACACAACAACGAGTGTCTTCAGTGATCGCATCTGTTGCGCACTGGGCAGAGAGATGAAGGCTGTATGGATCAGATACAACAAGTAGAGGGAATTAAAGCACTGGATCAAACACGCAACGAGATAGGAAGACAGCAATCAATCTGGCTGTTTGAGTCGCTCTTTACTGGTTTAGATAGATTTGTTGGGGTTATGACAGGTGTCCCAGTTGTGTGATCTCTTTCTCTCCTCTTCGCTCTTTTTCCATGTGGCATTATAGCTCTATTACAGAAGCTTAAGTGGAAGTGTAGAGACATGCGGATTGACATTGAGATTTGTGTGAGTGTCGGAGAGATGCATTGCCTTGGGTGGAGAGGTGCTAAAATTTAAGCAGACGCCATATGCACCATAAAATTATATGCATTTGTGAGAGGTATGTGTGTATATATACACACATACACATTTATGTAATGTTCATAAATATAGCCTCAGACGATCAAGCCAAACAGCAGGGGTGCCTGTAATTTGAGTCAAAGTAAATTCCCTTTTACAAAAAACAAAACAAAACAAAACAAAAACGTCCCCTTGCTGTTTATGTGGTACAAGAAGCCACATTACTGGAGGTTGTTTCTCCTCAATCATAGCAATCTGTCTGAATTTATGCACAAGAAATGTGTTTGTTTTATCATATCAATACTCTTCTACACATTAAAGTCAATTATTCTCAATGCTGATCACAAGATAAACTATTACTATAGGCTCCAGTGTGTTTTATACAGTTTATGAATTCTATATTAATCTGTACTGTTGTTGTACATGTTGTGCATACTGCTAAACACCCACGCAAATCATGAACAGTGGAAAATCTTTATCTCTGCACATTCCACTTTATTTGCCAAAGAATAAACATAAAAATTTAAAAACATAAAAAAAAAAAAAAACTAAAAAAAAAATTATATATGACTGTTCGGTAACACTTTACAATAAGGTTCACAATTAGTTAACTACAGTAGTTAACATGAACTAATAATGAACTGCACTTCTACAGCATTTATTAATCTTTGTTAATGTTTATTTCAACATTTACTAATACATACATTAATAAAATCAAGAGTTGTATTTGTTAACATTAGTCAATGCACTGACATGAACAAACAATGAACTGCTGTATTTTTATTTACTAATGTTAACAAAGATAGTACAAATACAGTAACAAATTGCTCATGGTTAGTTAATGTTAGTTAATACATTAACTAATGTTAACAAATTAACCTTATTGTAAAGTGTTACTAATTGTTCTTTTCATTTTAATTTTTAAATTTTATTTTATTATGTATGAAAAAACAGCAATACCCCTCTCTGTATATATCGTCAAGTCAAGTGATCTTCATTTGTATAGCGCTTTTTACAATACAGATTGTTTCAAAGCAGCTTCACGGTGATAATAGGAAAATTATATATATATATATATATATATACGTGTGTGTGTGTATATAATATATATATATATATATATATATATATATATCAACAGTATCTCACAGAAGTGAGTACACCCCTCACATTTTTGTATATATTTTATTATATCTTTTCATGTGACAACACTGAAGAAATGACACTTTGCTACAATGTAAAGTAGTGAGTGTACAGCTTGTATAACAGTGTAAATTTGCTGTCCCCTCAAAATAACTCAACACACAGCCATTATTATCTAAACCGCTGGCCACAAAAGTGAGTACACCCCTAAGTGAAAATGTCCAAATTGGGCCCAAAGTGTCAATATTTTGTGTGGCCACCATTATTTTCCAACACTGCCTTAACTGTCTTGGGCATGGAGTTCACCAGAGCTTCGCAGGTTGCCACTGGAGTCCTCTTCCACTCCTCTATGATGACATCATGGAGCTGGTGGATGTTAGAAACCTTGCGCTCCTCCACCTTCCGTTTGAGGATGCCCTACAGATGCTCAATAGGGTTTAGGTCTGGAGACATGCTTGGCCAGTCCATCACCTTTACCTTCAGCTTCTTTAGCAAGGCAGTGGTCATCTTGGAGGTGTGTTTGGGGTCGTTATCATGTTGGAATACTGCCCTGTGCCCAGTCTCCGAAGGGAGGGGATCATGCTCTGCTTCAGTATGTCACAGTACATGTTGGCATTCATGGTTCCCTCAATGAACTGTAGCTCCCCAGTTCCAGCAGCACTCATGCAGCCCCAGACCATGACACTCCCACCACCATGCTTGACTGTAGGCAAGACACACTTGTCTTTGTACTCCTCACCTGGTTGCCGTCACACACGCTTGATACCATCTGAACCAAATAAGTTTATCTTGGTCTCATCAGACCACAGGACATGGTTCCAGTAATCCATGTCCTTAGTCTGCTTGTCTTCAGCAAACTGTTTGCAGGCTTTCTTGTGCATCATCTTTCTGGGACGACAGCCATGCAGACCAATTTGATGCAGTGTGCAGCGTATGGTCTGAGCACTGACAGGCTGACCCCCCACCCCTTCAACCTCTGCAGCAATGCTGGCAGCACTCATACGTCTATTTCCCAAACACACCCTCTGGATATGACGCTGAGCCCGTGCACTCAACTTCTTTGGTCGACCATGGCGAGGCCTGTTCTGAGTGGAACCTGTCCTGTTAAACCGCTGTATGGTCTTGGCCACCGTGCTGCAGCTCAGTTTCAGGGTCTTGGCAATTTTCCTATAGCCTACGCCATCTTCATGTAGATCAGTAATTCTTTTTTTCAGATCCTCAGTGAGTTCTTTGCCATGAGGTGCCATGTTGAACTTCCAGTGACCAGTATGAGAGAGTGAGAGCGTTAACACCAAATTTAACACACCTGCTCCCCATTCACACCTGAGACTTTGTAACACACATCAAACCGGGGTGAGAAAATGGCTAATTGGGCCCAATTTGGACATTTGTTTTTTACTGCGGTTTAGACAATAATGGCTGTGTGTTGAGTTATTTTGAGCGGACAGCAAATTTACACTGTTATACAAGCTGTACACTCACTACTTTACATTGTAGCAAAGTGTCATTTCTTCAGTGTTGTCACATGAAAAGATATAATAAAATATTTACAAAAAATGATATATACAGGTGCATCTCAATAAATTAGAATGTCATGGAAAAGTTAATTTATTTCAGTAATTTAACTCAAATTGTGGAACTTGTGTATTAAATAAATTCAATGCACACAGACTGAAGTACTTTAAGTCTTTGGTTATTTTAATTGTGATGATTTTGGCTCACATTTAACAAAAACCCACCAATTCACCATCTCAATAAATTAGAATACTTCATAAGATCAATAAATAAAAGGATATTTTAAGCAGAAATGTCAGGCTTCTGAAAAGTATGTTCATTTTTATGCACTCAATACTTGGTTGGGCCTCTTTTTGCATGAATTACTGCATCAATGTGGCGTGGCATGGAGGCAGTCAGCCTGTGGCACTGCTCAGGTGTAATGGAAGCCAGGATGCTTTGATAGCAGCCTTCAGGTCATCTGCATTGTTGGGTCTGCGGTCTCATCTTCCTCTTGACAATACCCCATAGATTCTCTATGGGGTTCAGGTCTGGTGAGTTTGATGGCCAGTCAAGCACAGTAACACCATGGTCATTGAACCAGCTTTTAGTACCTTTGGCAGTGTAGGCAGGTGTCAGCAGAAGGAAGCATGAAGTGCTCTAAATTTCCTGGTAGATGGCTGAGTTGACTGTGGACTTCAGAAAACACAGTGGACCAACACCAGCAGATGACATGGCAGCCCAAATCATCACTGACTGTGGAAACTTCACACTGGACTTCAAGCAACATGGTTTCTGTGCCTCTCCACTCTTCCTCCAGACTCTGGGACCTTGATTTCCAAATGAAATGCAAAATTTACTTTCATCTGAAAAGAGGACTTTGGACCACTGAGCAACAGTCCAGTTCTTTTTCTCCTTAGCCCAGGTAAGACGCTTCTGACGTTGTCTTTTGTTCAGAAGTGGCTTGGTACGTGGAATGTGACAGTTGTATTCAAATTCATTGAGATGCATCTGTATGTATGTGTGTGTGTGTGTGTGTGTGTGTATATATATATATATATATATATATATGTATGTGTATGTATGTATGTATGTATGTGTATATATATATATATATTTAAATATATATACATAAATTAAATAACAATACTATAACAATTATTTACTATTATTTTATTATTACTATTATTGTGGGCAGATGTGTAATACTCTCCATTCTCCAAATACATTATTTTGAGGGGGAAAGATTGGGAATTTTTCTGAAATAAAATGAAAAAATTAGATATTTTTTATTTAATATACTTTATATATATATATATATATATATATATATATATATATATATATATATTTAATTTATACATTTTTAACTTTTTTTAAATTAATAATTTATGTATCAGAGGGTCAATTTTAGTGTTCCTTAGAAAGAAGATTGAAGGAAAACTGAACCAAATGCTAATAGGTGTGTGAAAGTCTGTAGTTGAAGAACATGAGGGCTTAAAAACCTATAGCATACAAACTAAATCTTGTTGTCTCTGACAATTGCGGCAAATGCTTTTGTCTATTGCTGTATCCCTGACATTTCCTCTTCGAATGGCAATGCAGTACGCTTCAGAGATTTGACATGCTTTCATAATGGTGCGACTGGGCTTGTGTTCATTTTTGTTATTTGAAGTCTCACCAGAGTCTCATCCTGCCCCCTCCTCTAATGAAACCACAGAGGTGCCCTAATTCTGAACATAAAATGCTCTGGATGCCATATTATCGGCTTCTATAAACCTTGAAGTGGCATGTAATAGGCAAAGCCTATTGTCTTCTTTCTTGTCATTTGGCTCAATGAACAAAATAGACATTAGGGAAAGGACCAAGCCTGCAACTCTCCACAGTACACTCTCTATTCTCTCTGTTTCAAAGGCTGAAAGATAAACAACATTAATATATAAAGCTGTTATTGTAATGCATCTGGGGCACAGAGTTAGTATGTTAAGAGTCACCACAATGCCAGTTATCACAGCCCCAGCATGCAGGAGGATAATTAGTGTGTACGATGCTCTGTTTGACAGTTCTTATCTTGACTATCAGTAGTCAGCTCAATAAAAATGTCTGTCTCTTAGGAAGAAGGTTGTGGCCAGCCAAAATGTGAGACATACATAGACATAAATATAATTATTAGCATATTTTTAGTAGCATACTTTCATGACAGTAATGAAATGATGAGCTAACATTGAGAAGACTGTGGTGTTTTTATTGTATGAAAAATGCTTTACTTGTACTGATGTTGTGATTTTCATCTGAGAACTTCTGCAGAAACCATGAGTTGATGTCATGTCATGGGTGAATGGAAAAGGGGCCAGGACAGAACCCTGTGGTACTCCACTGTTATTCACTATATTATCTCAGGCAAACAAGTCAGGAGCATCATGGACTGCCACCTGTCAGTAAGGTAATCTGTGATCTAGTAGACTGAAGGAAGATTCATTTATATCAACCTGAGTTTAATCCCAAGTTGGAGAGGCAGAATGATAAAAACAAAGCATTATAGAAGTCAATGAGCAAAATACTGACAATAGTGTCAGCCTTATCCAAGTGTGAGTAGATTATTGATCAGGTCGTCATCAACACCAATATGAAAAAACGTAGGTCATCTCACTCTAAGAGATTTTTCCTCATATGTCCCCCTCCTTGACAGGCAATTGACTGTAATTCTCAGGGAGCTCCTAACCATTAAAAAAGACAGGAAAAAAAATTAAGTGGAGCTAGAAATGACAGAATGGTGATATTAATTCCAACCCATCTTAAACTAAGAGGCACTACTTTCTCCATTTAAAAGCTATTATATAACACTGATTCTTATAGACGAATAATTATTTAATATGATGCAGTCCCTGCTCACGCTTTGACTGATATGAACTGGAAGTGTTATCTTCTGAGAGGAGAAACCAGCAGAGGGGATTGAGGACAGGTCTGCATGATTGCCATTTTAATAGGGTCACCCCCAGGGCCACTGTCCTTTCAAATGCACTCACTGCTCATCCTTATTCAGCCTGACTGCAACATACACCTTAATATTCTGCTCATAATGGTGCTCATTTATTCTGGTTCTCACCTGCATGTACATTTTCACTTTGTCATTGATCAGTGCTCTCATATCTGCAATTTTGCAATAAGCACAAATAGTTTCTACAATTTATTCTAAGCGTATAAAGACATAAACTGCATAATGCTGCAGATAACTTCTCTTCATTTGAGATCATAAATATCATAATAATATTTTTTTGGTGGATAAATTCTTCTGCTTCATTGCACCATGACCAGAGTGACATAAACTCTCTCCCTGTCACGGCTGTGTCTTGGACAGAGGAATTTTGTGTGTTGAGGCATTCTGTGTTTATCCTCGATCTGTCATTTAGAAAAAAATTTTCCCACTTGCGCTCATTCTATTTGGACTGTCTGTTGGGTCGCCTACATTCTGATCCATACCATCACTCTATGCTGTTGACTCTGGCTCTGTTGTTTCGTCTGTAGTATGTATATTGTGTTTGTTATTATATTGTTTTGTCTTATATTATTTGATTTGCTTTTTTTGTTTAGATGTACTTTTATGTTTATGCTTTGTAAAGTGCCCTGAAGACTGACTAAAAGAAGTGGGCTGGATTTCCCGATAACGTTGTCTCTTAGCGCGCTACAAAGACTAAAGGTATACCTTAAATGAAGATATACCTTTTCTAGGCATGTTCCCCGAACTATACCTTAGGAGGTTGCTTAAGATATACCTTAAGTGCGATGTTACCAGGTGCTGTCCATGGCGCTGGTGCTGAATCGGTTGATATCGATGACTGGAGAATCGATAATTCACTCTATGCAGGGGTTGCTTCACTGCATTATGTGAGAAACTGTGATCTTTATAAAAGAAGCACTTCAGAAGTAGAAAATGCATTTATTAGGACTCATTGGATTATAATCCAAATTACAAACTAAATCTATATTGTAATTTATCTATAGTTTGGGGGCTCTATATTCTAGCTGAGCCCCGAGCATGAGTTTAAGGCGACCAATATTTTCAACATAATTTTAGAATGTATTAATTCCTTGAAGACTTGTCATGCAGCTGGCAGATATGTATGTAACGCATTTATATCGTTTTTCCTTTTTTATTCAAAATATTCACAAACTTGTTAACTACCATGAATTTTATGATATATTCCTATTGTAAAATATGTGGAAGAGAATTTTTGTTGCGTGATGAGTTTGCACTGCAATTCAGAGCTGTCGGATTTACTTAATTTTCCCCGAAATACATAAAGGTATGTGGCCGGTGAGCTGGGAGAAGAATAAACTTTATTGTTTCATACACAATGTGTATCTGATATGAATAAAACACTTTGTCAATTTATATAATTGAAAGGGTTATTATTGCAGCTTCTATAGACATAAGTGTATTGAATTTGAATTTAACAAATTATACATTTATTTTTTATATAGCCTAGTACTTCATTTATATGTGTATATAATTGTCTGAAACCTAAAATAAATAAACCTGATGTGGGGTTGAAAACACTGAATATAGTTGTGATATATGACAAGGGCTGAGCGCGTCTGTCTTTGGCTCAGTGCCAAAGCACATTTGAATTCAGCAGTGAATCTTTGCATTTTATTCTTTTCCATTATCCTAATTGAACACTGGGTGTATTACAACTTCAGAATTGTATTCGTATAGACTGTCAGCAGTGATAAGGTATAGCTAAGAGTGGTCCAGACTAACCTTACGAAAGAATGACTTACAGAAGGTAAAGCTGCTGTCCGTAACTTTTTTTGGTTAAAAATGATCCAAAATCAATTTTTGAGCAAGTACATATCCTGCCAGTGTTTAAAACTATCTCCTTATTTTAGCTCGATTCACAACGGTAAGCTTGTAATAATGTTTTATAATAAGAGTGACCTGGTGGATTTCCGCGGGAAATTCGAGCATGCAGCAGTTCGTCTTTGCGTCATTACGCCACGTCTGTGAACAGAAAGGAGGAGTCCAGGCATGTGAGGATGCTGCTGGTAGCGGATCATTTATAGCCTGTTCTCACAGCAGCTGCAATAATTAAACGTCAATCTGACACTGGCAATCATCAGTGACAACTGGAGATTCACCCGTAGTCAAAAGCAAAAGACTTCAGATGGCAGAGTGGTTACAGAAATTGAAATCTACAGGTAACGCTAATATACATGCTGATGTTGTTAACATTAACAATGTGAGGACAAAGTATAACAGTAATAATAATTTGTAGCGCAGTAATAATAATCCAGGCTAAGCGATCGTTAGATTTAATCATCCTTGGCAGCACGATTTATTGTAGGCCTAATGCGTTTCCTCTCAGTTGGTCAGAACAAAAGTGGCAGAAATGTTACTTACTTGTTCAGATGACATTTTCCGGTGAAAATTCTTATATTGGCCATACTTTCAAGACGTAGAATCTGTAATTCTGAAGTACAGTATCCACACTGGTGCAGTGACATTAGATTAATCCGCGCTGAGCCGTGCCGAGGCACAACGCACATAACGATAACAATTCCGCATATGACTGCAATTGCAGGTTTCAAACAGAGATGGCGACAAAGAGGGAAAATGCCGGACTGCAGCTTTAATTATATAATGTATAATGTAAGAACGACGTAGAGTTAAGAAGGTTTCGGGAAATCCAGCCCTGGGTTGTATGAAGTAAACATATTATTAATGGAAGTAGAAGTAGTAATAGTATGTTTGAAGGGGCTGCTGGCTCCATGTAGAATACAACAGCATTTTCTAGAAGACTGATTATTACTGGAGTTTTCATCTCATATGAGTCCATCATGTTAATGAGGGTAAACCTTTAGTGTATCTGAGAGTAATTACAGACAAAATTGTTGTTTTATTGGATTGTAATATTTCTTTACTACAGCAAAACATAGTAACTACTCCAACACTGAGTCTGAAACCAAGAGATATGGCTTTCAAGTGATATCAATTTTCATGCTCTGTTTTCTCTGTAGTTGAGCCCTTCCAACACAGAGCAGATTATAGTCCAAAAATTTAATTTTGACTAAATGTGTAGGTAATGCATTTTTACATTTGTTTTACATTTACATTGTCTGTCTGCTTGGGCCATTTTTTCGCTTATAATACTTTTCCTTTGCTTGTATTATAATTATTTGATTATTTTCAGCAATTATTACAATTATTTAGCTATAAATCTGAAATTTAAGTAAGCATGCCATATGCTACTGTTCAAAAATCTTTTTAAAGAAATTAAAACATTTATTCAAGTGACAGTAAAGATATTTAAAGTGTCACTAAATCTTTCAAATAAATTCTGCTCTTTTTAACTTTCTATTTGTGAAAGAATACTTAAAAAACTGTACTACAGTTTCTATAAATATACTAAGCAGCACTACTGTTTCCAACATTGATAATCATATAAATGTTTCTTGAGCACCAAATCAGCATATTAGAATGATTTCTGAATGATCATGTGACACTGAAGACTGGAGTTATGATGCTGAAAATTTTATAGGAATAAATTATATTTTAAAATATATTAAAATAGAAAAGTTATTTAAATCGCAATAGTTCATAATATAATTTTTTTTACAGTATTTTTATCAAATAAATGCAGCCTTGGTGAGCATAAGTTTTTTATGATTTCAATAAATCTTACGGACCCCAAACTTTTGAATGGTAGTGTATATCCCTGGTGGAAAGCCACAATTCCAGGTTCTACAGGAGCTGTCATTGAGCTGGATTGAGAGCCCCGGATCACTTTCTTTGAATAAGCACTTTCAGTCATTACTGTAGTAGTGACGGCTCAGCAAAACACATGGTATGTGGTCACTTTGTTGCATGCAGCCCACTTAGGTTCAAGAGACTCTGTGAGATTGAGAGATGTTGGTTGGACTATTCCTACCAAAATGAGTGAAGCAACAGCTTGAATCCAATTATGGTTTCAGGAGGTCAGGCTAGCACCATTTTTGAGTGTTTTTTTTTTTTTTTTTTTAAATTTTTGTACAGACTCGCACTGATTTCATAAGCATGGCAGACCGCCAGTGGGTGGACTTCATTCTGGATGAGATGTCTGGTGTATAATTCAGCCAGTAACTAAAACTGTTAGACAGAGACAAGGAATATTAATGTACAGGGCTGGCACCTAACAGGTGGTAGAACTGATTATTGGAAGAGGGTAATGAAGGGGTATATTTCTTCTGACAGCTCTCTCTAAGGCTTTCGAGATGTCTATTAGTGCTATGTTTCTGAAGCAAATGATGAGATCTTAAATGAAGTATGGAGTACATTCTTCAATTACAGGAGTAGGCTGACTTGGCTTATAACACGTACAGTCCTGAAGTTTCGTGTGGACATCTGGCAGCATTCGTTAATATGTTCATTATGAATTCAATCATGTTAGTCCTTTACATCATTAATGTACAAAATTATTTTATATGGTTTATTGTTTTAATGACTTGTATGGGGTTACGCTATATTAATTAATTTATGGGCCGAGCAGATTTCCAACATATCGCATTATAATGTCGGTGAATTATGAAGAAAAGAAAAAAAGAGAAAAAGATGCAGTTTGAGAGAAATAATAAATAGATGTTGGTCACATGAAACTTATGGAATGTTAAAAAGGAAAAGGAGTACCGCCTGAGTACATCTATTTGTTACTTTTTTAATGGAATGATTGTGAAAATCCTTCCTCAACAAAAAACGATTTGTGAGAGCAGGAACTATGGGAGAAATATGGCAATTTCACCCTTTCAGACAAGTCCCAGCTAGTTTTACAAACTTTTCTCAGGCACTGTAGGTATTCTGTTTTGTATGGTATTCTTTCTTTCTCACATCTCTCTTTTTACTGCTTTCTTTTTGCAAGTAATTTTTTTTCAAGAGACTTACCAAATTTACCACAAAAAGCTGCTTTTTCTGCTGGATAAACAGACAAGAAGGACTGATGACTTTTGGCAATAAAATATTTAAGTCATTACGGGTATTTGTATGTTCACAAGTAAACAGAGAGTGATAACGGCATGTGTATCAGCTTTGACACAAGCCTCCTATGGTCACAGAATGCCTCAGAAAGAGCAGACAGATTCAAACAGGCGGATACATCTCGAGGGTAATTGCAGTTTTCCGGTGACTAAACGGATCTTGACTACAATTACAACTCAAATTGCCAGCACTTCTCCAAGGCACACTTTTGAATTTAATGCAAAAAAATGAAACCTCAATCACGGGCCCCATAATGGGCTTGACATATGACTCTCTGCCTGGGAACCAAAGGCTTGGCTGGTAATTGTGACCCAGGGTAAAAGACGTTCATGTAACTGCTGTAAGTGGTGAAATTGTCTGGACAATGGTGAAGGGAAAATTAATGGCGAATGAGTGAATGGTCACAAATATGAATAACGTAGTTTGGTGTCTGTGCATCTAAACCAACACTGAATCAAATGACAGGAATATATATTGCTATTCAAATGTTTTTGCTAACCACAGCACACCGTTTTATTTATTTTTTGTTATTATTTAAAAAAAATATTTCAGCGTTAACGACAAAAGCAAAATAATATAATTGTCATGAGTTGGGTTTGATATTCTCCCTGTTTCTCTTTCTCCTGTCATTACTGCTACTTAGACTCAGCTGTTCGCTATTGCAATCAGCGCTTGCGCTGATCATTTCCACACCTGTTCTTTCTCTACTCTAATTTTCTCTGCTACTTTACTCTGCTGTTCTCTCAGCTCTTTGCCAGATTATTGTGGAATTTCTAGAACTTTACTCTGCTATCCAGCCAGTTAAGCGTTATATACGTTTGTCTTTCTTTTGAGTCTTAGTCTAAGTCTTGCACACAGGTGCACATCATACCTGTTCTCTGCCCAGTCATCCTGCTGCCTGTGGTCGCCTTGCCATCTGCTGTCGACGGTGCTTTGTCTGCTGGCTGGGTACTGCGCTAAATCTACACTGCATGCACTCTGTTAAGCCTGGGACCCGTTTCTCCACTCCATTCCTGTTTTATGTGAACTGAATTTAAGTTATCACCAGTCCTGTGTCCACCCTGAAAGCCGGTGCGTGGCAGACTGCCTTTGTTCTATTATAAATAAACCGTTTCTGTTCCTGCCATCACTTTAGGTCCTCTGTCCCTCCTGACAATAATATACTCACCGGCCACTTTATTAGGTACACCTTGCTAGAACCAGGTTGAACCCACTTTTTGCCTTAAGAACTGCCTTAATTCTTCATGACATAGATTCAACAAGGTGCTGGAAACATACCTCAGAGAATTTTCCTTATTGACACGATGCAGATTTCTTTGCTACAAATCCACAACGAAGCTCCCGTTCCACTACATCCCAAAGGTGCTCTATTCGATCTAGATCTGGTGACTGGGGGAGTCAATTGAGTTTAATGAAATATCCTCCACACCACTACACCACCAAAAGCAGCCTGAACCATTCATTATTATTGCAAATCAATTTTTGCCATGAAGATAGCCTTAGATGCTTACATGGCAATAAAAATAAATGACTAGTACTTACTACCATTGCTGCGTCCAAAATCACATTGTCAGAGTAGGTACTACATTTGAATTGGAACTTACTTCACGACCATTAAAAAAGTATGTTTTATACAGTATGAATTATGAGTAGTATGAGTGAAATTCGGATGTACTACATCCGCCATGTTGTTATTGTCACATGACCTATCAGCATCACTTGTGTCACTTTACTCTTGTGGCCTCACGGGATAGTCAAGTGTCCATCGAATGCACACTTCAGAATCTCAGTAGAAGTAGTAGGTCATCCGGGGACTTTTTGCCTACTGTTTATTAGGGATGAAACGATTAGTCGACATTATCGACAACGTCGGCAATTAAAAATTGTTGACAAATATTTTTGTTGTCGAATAGTCTTTTAATCTCATATGACCTATTTGAAGGGCCTGCAATAACGTGGTTTGACCAGTGGGGCACTGTAACACAATACTGTAATGCAGCTTTCCCGGATCCAATCCAATAGAAGAAGACACGGCACTTGGGAGTGCATAGTGCAAACGATGTCGAACCCCATAAAATGTGGGAGTTTAACATAGCATAAAACATAACAAACATAACGTTTAGCATAACTACAAAAAATGCTGTCATGCAGGGCCACCAACTCTCATTCAAACTTACTGTTCTCACGCCACAAGTCCATTTTCTCACGCAGTGAAAGATACATAGCAGAGCAAAGAGGACACAGACAACGCACCGACAGATCAGATAACTTTTGATATAAAACAAAGTCTCAGCTTTTAAATTTTGTAAAATTTACTACGGGATTCAAACAATACATGTGGTTTTGGCGCTCTTTAATGTGGCGTAACATCGCTGTAGTGCCTCATGTCAAGCGGCACGTGAACCTATTATCTTCCTCTTTTTTGCTATTACAGCACCAAAAAAAACATGAATGAACATCAAAAAGTATGCTGAAAGATACAACTTACTGAAATTAAGCCATCTCTAATGTAATCACCTAATCAGAGTTTCAACCGCAGAAAGACGTCAATAAAACAACTTGTCACAAAATGTTACATTTACCTCAGGAAAGCCATTCAATGACCAGCATTTTTAATAAGTGGAGCACTAAAAAAGCACTATTATATATTCATACTTTTACTCTTATTAAAAAGTTATTACAATTCCCAGATTTTATAAAAAAAAAAACAGTACCAGTACTCAGTACTCAGTAGTCCAACAATTGGACTAAAGGAGGAAAGGAAACCTGAAGGTGTATTCAGTTGGCTCAAAATTCATTAAAAACACTTTCAAAAGGTGAAGTGATTTCCTTGTTTTATTTTATTTCCTTTATTTATTTACTAATTGCTAAAGTGGAATAATCGAACAAAGCATACTGATTAACCAGTGTAATAATTGACGATTAGTCGATTAATCATTCTAATAATCGTTAGTCGATTTTCAAAATAATCGTTTGTTGCAGCCCTACTGTTTATCGAAAACTGTGTATTCAGACATACTACTCTTCTGGCATACTGTTTTTTACATACTATGTATTCGATTTTGTACGCAGCGCATCTGAATGTCGCAAGACTCATCAGAGCCTGTGCGAATTGTAGCCTCAGTTTCCTGTTCTTAGCTGACAGCAGTGGCACCCAATGTGGTCTTCTGCTGCCGTAGCCCATCTGCTTCAAGGTTCGATGTGTTGTGCATTCAGAGATGCTTTTCTGCAGATCTCTGTTGTAATGAGTGGTTATTTGAGGTACTGTTTCCTTTCTATGAGCTTGAACCAGTCTGGCCATTCTGCTCTGACTTCTGGCATCAACAAGGCATTTTCGCTTACTGAACTGCCGCTCATTGGATATTTTCTCTTTTTCGGATCATTCTCTGTAAATTCTAGAGATGGTTGTGGGTGAAAATTCCAGTAGATCAGCAGTTTCTGAAATACTCAGACCAGCCCAATATAATATGATGCACCATGAATTACCTTTTTTTATTACATATCTAAAACATTCTCATACTGCCAATAGTAGTCTTGCTGCTCACCTTGTTTCAAAATACATATTTAAATTAAACATTTCTTTTAAATATATGTTTAATGCATCTCTACACCAACCAGGAGTCGTTTTTTCTTTGCTAAATGTAAGAGAACTGATTAATAATCATCATCACACATTTTGGCCTCATTAACTTAACATTATAGATTGAAGAGTATTCCATGCACATATCTAACATAGAAATAATAAGACACATCCTTGATCCTGTGCTCACACACGTAAATTAGACTTCACAAGAGATATGCAGGCAATCAACTTCAAGTAGATGTGGTAGGAGTGGATGGGGCTCTTGTGGCTTTGTGAGGGGAAGAATTTACCCTTCACATCTCAGGATTCACTTACAGCACCAATGGCAGTTTGCTGAATGCTGTATTTTGCCATGACTGTAGCTGGATATCATTTTGCTTCAAAGTGAACAGAGTCAGAAGTTTATCACATAATTTCTGATTCGACTGTATGTTTAATTTTGCTCAAGGTTTTATATAAATGAGTCCTTTTTGTTTGGTAGACCATTTCAGAAAATTGAATGGATGCTTTGAGGCTCTCAGTCACAATGACTCATGCAATTAGCAGTTGCGGTGGAAGATGGAAATGGAATCCGTTTAGCCTGCACATATCCGGCCTCTTGTCTAACTTTAACCATTATTCAAGATAAAGTTTGAGACCAAAAACTACTGGCAATGAAGACAGCTATTTAAAGATTGAAAGGATGTTATCATGTTCCATTCGCAGATCCAGTTCAATGCAGCCCATTGAGACACAAAATACTTTTCATAATATTGCCTGTATAGATACAGGGTTCATGTTGGTAGATTCAATTTTTAAATGAGAACGTATACAACATTAACAGCAAATAGTGATTAATACATCAGATAAAAAAAAATTAAAAGATGAGATACTGAGACAAATAAGCAATTTGATCCCTGATAGTCCTAGAATATTTTAAGTATATCAGCATGGGAGTGTAAGTAAAGTGAAAAAGCAAAATGATGTAGACTGGGAAGGCTGTAAGTTCATTTTTTTATGACCAAATATTGGCATTTGTATTGCTTATACATATTGTTTGTTTTGTGATTAGATAAAAAGTGGATAAATTATTTAAATATTTAAATATAGTCAACAACCACTGTAGACTGTGTAAATGTGCAATTGATAAAACCTTGAACCATGAAGTGGTCCTGTCATTTGTGCAGTTTAGGGTGTTTGTCACCAGAGGCCACTGTTTCACTGCTTAGGCTATGCTATAGCTAATGGCTAATTCCATGCTATTCTAATGCTTTTTGCTTTAAAAGTGGTTCTATAATGTTGTATGATGTTCCATAATTCATGATCCATAAATCCATAATTCATGAACATTGTGTCTTCTTTAGATGCTCATGCAACGTAACTCATAACTGAGTATACTGTAGAGAGCATAGGAGAGTGTATTTCTATGCATGATGTACAGAATGTAAGAATGTTAGTGGTGTTTTGAAGAATTTCTCAACCTCTTTTTCTTTCTTACACACTTTTTCACTCACTCTATTCTGGTTTAAGTGGCAATGAATTGTCTGAGATGGCCCTTCTGGTGGAGTCCTTGGACATGTCAGGGAAGGACAATTCTGTTAAACTCCTATAGTGCTACCCAACATTCTTTTCCACATGGCAATCATACTATTATTTAAACAGAAGACTTATTATGGGTACATAATAACTCCCAATAATAACTGGCCAAAAGTCTCTTCTAATGAACGACTTTAGATGTTTCACCTGCACTCAAAGGCTACCAAGTGTGTAAAATCAATCATATAGCCATAGACATCACCTTAGACAAGACAAAAAAAAAAAAAAAAAAAAAATAGCCAAATGGAGCATAGTAGAAGGAGCTTACTGATTTTAAAAGTAAAATGGTGTGCTTGACTAGACCAACCTAAATCTCAGTTAACCCCTTTGGGATGAATTGCAACACTGACTGTGAGCCAGAACCCATCTTAACGTCTGACCTCAATGATGCTTATGTGTCTGAAAGGGAACAAATCTCTACATCCATTTTCCAACACCTAGTGAAAAACCTTCCTGTGAGAGTGAAAACTTTGATTGCAACAAAGGGAAATCCAAGCCCCATTAATGCTCATGGTTCTGGAATTAAATGTTCAACAAGCACATACAGGTGTAGTGTTTGTCCACATACTTTTGACCAGTGTTGGGTAAGAAGTTACTTCAAAAAAGTAATTAATTACTAATTACATCATCAATGTTGTATTTAAAATACTTTTCTAATTACTCTGAAAAGTAATTTAATTACTCAATAAGTAATTACTCATTCTTAAAATCCCTATAAACCTTGACCGGAAACTCTTTTAATAATTTAAATATGAGTCAAACATAAAATAGTTTAGCCTTTTATAGCTTTTTAAAACATTTTAGCTTTATTAAAACATACTATAATACTTAAAATTTTTTTAGTAACAAATAGGGATGTCACGATACCAAAAATTTGATATTTAAAGATACAAATAAAAAAATGCTATATATTTTTTTCAGGTAGGTCTAATATAGTAAGTAAAAATATCACAGAAATTGAATAATCAAATATAAAATAACTCTGCATAGTCATAACTGTATAAATTAAATATAGATTAATCCTTATTAAAGCTTTTCTTTTGTTGTTTGATTATCATTTATAATACAGACAGCCAATAGTAGACCATTTTTTAAAGGCTGGCTGCTGTCACTAAGACATATTGGACGGAGACAATATACTATTACACATGCTGTTCACATTTACATAACCAACGCGAATACAAGATGGGCATTTTGACATAACTGTGTGTGTATTTGAACAGTTATGTGTAATAAACCGTGAAAATCTGACACTCGCGAGAGGCAGCTATGCGTGTGCGCTTTGGTTGAGAGCGCACTGACTAAAGACAGTCTCTCAGAGAGTGCGCAAGTAGTTTTTTCTCCTTTTCTCCCTAGGACATAGCTTACATTTTACCGTAATGTTCTTGCCTACCTGTGTCAAAAAAATGAAGTAATTGTAATATTTCCATTCTGCAAAACAGCCACTCGCTTCTGCCGACATTTTCAGACATCTTCAGACAGCAACTATGCAGCCAGCTGGTGTGAAACTGCGAACTCACGCGCAACTGCATTACAGCGAACAATTTTAAAGAGGCAGCGTTCACTTTTACCTTTAGAAGACAAATTTAGGATTTTAAATTCAGTATTGATTTATACAGAACTGTTGAACTAATTTACAGTATGTAATGCAAGTACATTATAAGCAACTGTAATTAAATTACCAAAAATGAACAGTAATCCCTTACTTTCCTTTTTCAGTGGATAAGTAATTTAATTACTTAGTAACGCGTTACCCAGCACTGCTTTTGACCATGTAGAGTTTATGGTAAACTGAACAAAAGTGTGTGCATGTTTGTTTAAGGAGTATATTTTTAAGCGGGATGAGATATTGATCAATTGATTGTGCTATATCAATTTAATAATTATAAATAATTAATTACAAATAAATAAATAATTACAACTGCACAAACCACTGGTTAAAGCAGAATGGACCTGCTTGCATGATTTAGTTTATTATTTTATTTTATTTTGAAGTCACAAAAGACTTCAACACTAAAACATATATAATAACGCTGAACTTGATCACTGGTCTTACAAACAAAAATACAGATAGTTATTGAACAGTCTTTTAAACTGTCTTCGAGACCATGACATGTGGCAAGTAAAATGGTCATTAAATCATTTTGCACAACTGCAGAATAATATGAGAACAGTCGTATGAGCACCAGGCTGGCCAGAGGACATTTGGCTATAGTTCACTGTGGTCTTCCAACAGCAGTAATGTGCCAGCTGTGCCGCTGCGGTTGCTGCACATTTGCTAGTGGAAGCTAGATGGGAGCATGACCATATAGAAAGGTATGTTTTAAACCCCGGGCAGAGCTGGCTTTCTATACAACTCTGTACTCTAAACCTGCTGTTTTTGAACCACAGGGAACTTTAATGGAAAGAGTCACAAATATAAACTCTCTTAAATAGAGTTCTTGTTCATAACCCTTAGAAGGTTTTGCTAGCTGATACCAAAGGCTATAGATATACAAAGACAGTGCATTTCTCTTACTTATGAGTGGGAGAAACGGCAAGGCACAATATAGCCAATAAATCCCGCCTTCTAAATAAAAGAGCCAATCTCTGATTGGTCACTGCGTCACTGCAGCTGCCGTTAGAAGCTCTTATTATATATAAACCTGAGACTCGCACTTAGGACTGCACATGTACACTGGGTGGTCTAGCCTAAAAAATAAGATTTTTTTTTTAATGCTGTTTGAGCATAAACAACATTAATTGGACAGTTCATGTCAGAGTTTGTTGTTAATTTGAAATGTTATTGTGAGATTTCAGGATTCCCCCATTCAAATAGTCTAGGTCTTGGATACCTGATAGCAGCCTGGAGGCATTGCAAACATGGTAAGCAGACTTTCCTTGAAAGGAACTTTGCTGATACTTTTAAATGCTTGGATGTTCAAGAATACAGCAACCAATAATACTTTTCTATCTTTCTGTCATGATATACTTTATACAGTGGCCCCAACAAATGTATTTGGACTCTTAAGTAACTCTTGAATTACTCATTAAACCAAGTGCCATCTGCAAACAAATTATGCTTGACCTCTTTTCTGGAGATCTAACTTCCGCTTTCTTAGACAGTTTTGCAGTTAGGATTAACCAAATCTAAGCTCAGTCTCAAGCTGACTTAGATGTATGAAGTCAGTTCCCCTCAAATTCACACATTAAATATGTTGGAGTAATGGAGACCTTCTGGGAAAACTAGGTTGCTGCTGGAAGAGGTGTTAGTGAGGCCAGCAGGGAGTGCTCACCCTGTGGTCTGTGTGGGTCCTAACACCCCAGTATAGTGATAGGGACACTATACTGTGGAAAAGCACTGTCCTTCAGATGAGACGTTAAACCGAGGTCCTGACTCTCTGTGGTCGTTAAAAATCCCAGGATGTCCTTCGAAAAGAGTAGGGGTGTAACCCTGACATCCTGGCCACATTTGCCCACTGGCCTCTGTCCATCATGGCCTCCTAATCATCCCCATATACTGATTGGCTTCATCACTGTCTCCTCTCCACCAATCAGCTGCTGTGTGGTTTGTGTTCTGGCGCAATATGGCTGCTGTCGCATCATCCAGGTGGATGCTGCACATTGGTGGTGGTTGAGGAGATTCCCCCTTCCATATGTAAAAGTGTTTTGAGTACCCAGAAAAGCGCTATATAAATGTAAGGAATTATAAATATGAATGAAATTCATGAAATGAATTAAAATGAATTCCACTTAAGTTTGCAAACAGAAAGGGTCCAAATAGTTTTATCTCTATTTTGAACTGTATATTTATTTTTTTACATATACATTTTACATATCTTTCAGTGAACTGTTGATTAAAAAATATGCTTAAGCTTTCAAAAATGCCGCTTGGTTTAATATTTTGCTGTATAATACATTGTGTACACTATAAATCAGACCATTGAAACAGGCTGATCATTGTCAAACATGAACAACACAATATTGGTCTGTCCAAAACAATTACAAATCCTTCATGATCACTTTCAGAGTCTTTCTCCTTTCTCAAAAGGAGCAATTGTAGATTGTGCTCCAGTGAGATGAATGGAAAGGCAGAGTGAAGAAAGCATTAAGTCGAAGCATGTCTGGAATGTGTATAAACGAGATTCACTGCATTCATTCAGAGATTACTCAAATTAGCCCCCAAAACTTTTTTTTTTCACTCTAAAGGATTGTTCTTGAATGCTAATTTACAACCTGAGCAGTACTATATCTTTTGACTGAGCTGGGACTATTTTACCCATCTATAGGTCTCTCTCTCTCTCCCTCTCTATGTGTGTATATATATATATATATATATATATATATATATATATAATATATACATTCAATGCAATGTGTATTTATCTTTAATTAGATATTTGAAAATAATGATTTGTGCTGCCTTGACAGCTGTTTCATTAAAGCAAAGAATAATTCTAGATTTAGTAAAAAAAAAAGCTGATTTTGAGAGCCACCATTTTAGAGAATATCTTTCAACTGAAGTAGCAATGCACAATTCATCTTAATTAAGCATGGTTGAATGTTTATGTTAACAGGACGCAAATGTCTGTGATTAAGAGTCTATGCTGGTTTTCGACTGATTGCATATTTTGCGCTATTCGACTCGCACAAGACACTTTTCTCATCTTAACTGTCAGTGGTAATTTTATTGATGAACCCATCTGAGAGAATAAAGGAGTAGAATCTATCTGATGTGTGACCTTGCAGTTAAAAGTATCAATTTACACGAAACATTCACTCGGATGATCACAGTACTCAAAAGTAACTTACTTAATTCCACGAAAAGCTAATACTAATATTGTCAGCACAGTGACAAGCAAAAACTGTTGTTCTTTCCACTTGGAGCATGAGAGGATTATTGGAAATTCCTGCTGGGCATGATTTTTATTTAAACGTCCTTCTTGTTGCTTGAGAACTCCAAGTGCAATTTTCTGTGTTCTCATGTTTCAGTCAGAATAACAGATTGAAATGATGACACGGCCTGACAGTATAATTGGGATGGCATCAACTCTCTTACAACACTTAGATGCAACACTTAATAACGTCTGTTACAGAGAAGAAGCCATTGCAGTGTGATTATGACCATAATGGGACTCAAAGTCGGTTGATGTAGCTCACATTATACAGCCTCACAGACAAGCCTTCCAATTACCTGAAAGACAACAGACACTGAAATAATGGGGGTAATTTTAGTAAATGAGAAGCTCTCAGGTATTTTTTTATTTTATTTTTTTACTGCCCAGATATGTTATTTGGCTATTATTTTGAGTTTGCATGCCTGTGTAATTTTTACTTAATTACAGTAGTCAATAAATGAATTATATTAGTTTTGTATTATGGACAGAAAAATTATGTACACAAATGCACAATGTAAATCTATTAAAACTTAAAAATTCTTAAAACAAAATTCTTTTGGATTTATAACCTTTTTTTAAATGGAAAAAAATAAGACTTCTTGGGGCATTTCAAATAAATAGCATCAGCAACCTAGCTATTAGTACCATGAACTTACATTATCCCAAATGTTTCCAAGAATGTTTAAATCCAGAGAAATAAGCCATTTTAACCAGGACACGGACCGTGTCCATGCGTCGCCTATCAGTTACATCATACCCACGTTACCCTCGGTTTCCGTTTTTATTTGGAAACACCAAAGACTCATAGTAGCCACCAAGTGAACGCAGAGTAGCACTATAACAAGTTTCAGTACACAAATGTATCTAATATGATAAAACAGTGCTGCTTTGCCCCACATATGCTTGACCCGGAAGAAGCAGAAGCGGCGACTGCGGCATAATAAAAGTTCCGCTGTGCTCGAGACGTGTGTCGCACTCGTCTCCCATTAACAATCGCTCCAGCGGCCTCGTTTCTGCTCACACAGCACTCGGTCCTGCTCTGCTTCATATTATAGTAAAGCTAATAATCCCGATTCTTTTCCACCAGCTGTAGATGTGAAGACAACACCTCCCATGATTCCGTGAAATCAAGGCATCATCAAGCTACGCCTTTGTTTTGAACAAGTGACCTCTAGTGGCAAAAATTTACATAGTGTGCCTTTAAGCCTATTTGTGAGAGAACTGATTTGAATGTCAAATTGAATGGTTATTCAAATGCTTTCCTTTCAAATAAATAAACAAACAACAACAACAAAAAGAATCAATTTCCATGATTTTCCTGGTATGTCTAGGTTTTTTATGGAGCCACTAAAGAGACATGGTGATGGGGGATATACAGTCAAACCAAAAATTATTCAGACACAAGATTTATTTATTTTTTACTAGTGGGAGCAGGACACTATAGTTCATTTATGTAAGTGAGGATAGCAAAATAAAGTAAACTGACATATTATACCCAAAAATTCTTCATACAGTGGACTACTGTGGATATATATATATATGAGAGATGGGTGGAAAATTATGTTTATGCTTTTGCATTCTCTCGCAAATGTTTTGTTCCCTCCAGAAAATTGACATTGGCTTGCAAAACTTTTGAGTTCTTTATGACCAAATGCAAAGTTTCTCGGGCGAACACAAAAGCATTGAAATATATTTTTCCTCCTATGTCATATTTTTTCCATCACCATGTCCATTTAGGGGCTCCATAGTTTTCCATAGCCATGTGAACTGTAATTTCATGTTACATACAGCATATTCAAGAATCTTCCATATTGAGCAATATAAGAACTCTTTGCTTTTAATGTTTTTGAAATATTATGGAATATAGCTTTAGTATTAACATTTAAAATGCATTCATCTGTTGTAATCAGTGTTGGTTAAGATGATGGATTGTGAAAGTAGCTGCATAATGACATATTTCCGTAACTGCACACTGAACAGTTTATTCAGTACAGCAGAGACAGTCACTTTTAGTTATTATGACATCTGCTGTTGATTGCTGTGGAACGGCCAAAGCAGAGTGCTGTCAGGTTTACAAATACAGCTATAATTTTTTTTTAAATCAAGCAGGTGTACATCATCACTCTCTAAGGCTCAACATTGATGAATTTCAATACATTTAATTGAGACAAAAAGCCCATATTGAAAGAGTGAGACAGTGATAGAAAGGATGTTTGTGGGATTCTGCAGAGAGAAAAACAGAAGATGTCTTTGAGACATTGCAGCATAAATTAATACACTGTCACTGGTGCACAATCACATAAATAAATAAATACATTCGTTTTTTTGTTTTTTTAAATAAAATGTATAACTTTTTCTTTTTCAATCCACCTGTCTCTAGAATATCTGATATCTCTTTGATGTTGATGTTATAACTGAATATGTGGAATCGTCAGGGTGTCTGCACCTTCTTTTTGAGGCTGAGCACCTTTAAACAGGCTCCATTTAATAGTTTGTTTCATGTTTTAGGTGTTTCAACCTTCCCTGACTCTGATGAAAATGAGTGACTGTTAGCATTGAGCTTATGGTTTCCACTGGGACCAGAACCACCCTCAAAGAAGCTGCTAGAAGGTGAACCAAATGTTGAACAAGTTTTTGCTGGTAATGAAAAGCTCTGCTTCGATTGGTTTTTCTTTATTATTTTTTTTAGTAAGATATTAGGACATTTGTCCCAAGTCCAGAACTCAGACGAAGGTTAGTTTTATATATTGTTTAACATATTGTTTATTTTATTTCATGGAACATAAAATAAATTAGAATGTTGAAAATAGAATGTCATTTAAAAATGCTCTTCAGTTAAGTCAATTATATGATCTCATGAGCCTTTAGGTGACTATGGATTTCACCAAATCCCAGTATAATGACTCTCCATCAATAGTTGCTGCAAACCTTTAGGAGTGCAGTGCCCCGATGACTACGGAGGACTTAATGCATCTAACCCCTCTTCATTTTAATCAGCTATTACCTGGCTAATGGGGCAGGGAATTAGACATCAGCTCTCTGTCTATTATGTCATTACCATTTCTTCTGTTTGCCTTACTGTTCCCATCTTCCTTTCTGAGAAGCCAACATAAGACCCTACTCTGTAATTTGAAAAAAAAACAACAAAACAAAAACCAAAAAACAGCTATGCAATGTATAATTAAATATGAAAAATACTATGAGATTACACTGATGGATACAAACTAAATTTTGACTAGATATAGTTATATTAATATTTTTAAAGGCTCTTATGTTCACCCAGGCTACATTTATTTGATCCAAACTACAGTAAAACAGCAATATTAGGAAGTATTACAAATTTTAAATAGTCAAATATTAAAATATTTTCTTTGCACTAAGCTTAAATAGCTACATTTCTAAACAGGGCAATTTGGTGTGAAAGAGCAATTCCATAAAAGTGCTGATGGGAGTGGAAAGTTCTGCGCATGATCTACTGGCGATAGGCAACATGAAGAACACAGACGCAGCCAGATCATTTCCATAATGACCAACACAATCTACTAAGAGCAGCACAAATTAGCATCTGATTTAAGACACGCCTTTTTTGGGTGGTAAATAATTGCACAAATACTGTACCAGTAAAATGACTAGCACAAACCTTAGTAAATCACCTTGCATTCATTTAAATACTCTTCTCCCATACATTTTTCATCTGAAAGGGAAATTCCTACAAATGCATATGCAATAGGGTCAGCCACAAAAATAACTGTCCATGCCTTTTCAGTGCTAATTTTTCACTGTCTTAAGTAAATCCTGGCAGTAGTTTTTTAACACCAAAAGAGGGTCTGCGTTGGCGCAAGCTGTTAGTAAATCTGGCCCTTGGTGTAAATAGCAACTGAAGTATTTTCTTTGCACTAAGCTTAAATAGCGTTAAATGGTATTTACACTAAGTGTAAATAGCGATAGATGCTATTTACAGTAAATGAAAATAGCAGTATTTTCTTTGCACTAACTGTAAATAGTACTTATATGTATACTTGCAAATAGTGGCAGATACTATTTGCACCTCAGTGTACTGAAGTATATGATAAAACAGTATGCAATAACAACAACATATTAAGTGTATATGATTATATTTATAACCATATGCCACCTTTATTGGGACATAACTTGTCTCTCCCTAAAGACCACCCCTACACATACCCCTAAACACTTTATTCATACTATTAAATACCTGTTAGGCACTTTATTTCCTCTTTTTAAATATTTTCTTAATTTTTATTTAAAATAAATGCCTTTCCATGATATGCAATGGGAAAAGGGAGAAGAATGAGTTCGGGAAAAGGTTTAGTTTTAATTTCAGCTGCAAACTGCAGTGAACGTATAGGTATGTTTTGCAAATGTGTTGGTAGGCACGTTTTTCCAGTGAGTCTGTATTGGACAAAATGTATCACTCAATGACAAGTCAGGAATAAAATGTTTTTATTTATTTATTTTTTACATTTTCTCAGACTCTTCACTTCACCCAGCATCATTTGAATCTCTCTTCTCTAATATCTGTGGTTTGTGGGTCAAACTGCCATGGATTACAGTTACTGTTTTTGTCCTTCTAATTTAGTGTCTAGTTACAATTTAAGACCTTAACTGCACAGACTTTTGAACAAATCAGCTAAAATGAACCAGACACAAAACTATATATGGAAGAGAAAACATTTCAAGAGAGCTTGTTTGATTATTTGATTGTTTTAACTTTTTGGGTTGTAAAGCTGAGGGTGAAAACAAAATACCATATAGTCATCATTATTGCAAATGTGGTTAAGTAACTTTAGTTACCCTCAACACTGACCAAGATAAATGTGTGCATATGTTTATATATGTGTGAATAGTTATTAGTGGGTGTGCTTGGTGGTGGTGTTTTTTTTTGGCAGAGATAGGAGCTTCTGGTGCAGCTAGCTGTTTATGGAGAAGCGGGGTGACAGGAGAATTGTGTAAAGATGGACACTACCATTCATCTGCATTAAGGGCTTGTATTAAAAAGTAGCGATTTGTCTTCTCTTTTAGCCCAGAGCAGAAAGGGAAGGAAAACATAGTCTGGAGAAGAATTGATTTTGTAGAATAAATGGAGCTAATGTGCTGTAATATTTATCTCCTCTTGATTAACGAGCCTGTTGGTGGTTGTGAATAAACTTAATTGAATGTTACCCCACACGTCTGCATGCTTGTTTTTCTCTCTCCCGAACCCTCTTTATCTTCAGGACACTGACTCTCTCTCTCTGTCTGTAGATGAGGGATGATGGTCCAGTATTACTTGGACTGGCATCATGTTGAGCTGATGTGCATTTTGAGTGTCCTCCCACTCACATGAAAAGTGACTGTAATGAACTGATCTGGCAACCTTTAATCTGATCTCTCTCGCTCTGGGTTGTACTCTGTTCTGAGCCTCTTAATCTCATGCAGTATTCAACAATTGCGATCCATTTGAACTCATTTCTGTGTATTCAAATCAGGCTTCCTTCATTTTGTCTTGTGATCAACAGCCTTTGATGTCTTGCGTATAAAACAGTGATAACAAAGAGGAGAGCTGAATTCTGCTTTGAATATTAAAGAGGTTGTATAAAGTTAGTCCTGTTTTTTGTGACAAATTTTCGATTTTTATCATGTTTTAGTTTTCTTTATGAGCATTTTCCAGCTTCTACTAAGTTAAAGGCAACCTGTTTTTACTTTTATTTTCAAACAATTTTTCTGTCTACTGAAAGCAAAATTTAACCATTCAGAACAGTGTGTGGATTGGTCCTATATTAATTTCTAGAATAAAATGAATAATTATAGCAGTAGTTAGTATAGGGGTGGGTATATGCGGGCGATCCCCAGTCGACTACTCTTGAAGCTGATAAGCGGCGCACAGAGATCATGACAATATACTGTAACTCTAACCAAAATGAGGGGAAAGCATGAGAGCATAGCTACTTGTTACTATTAGCATAGTAATTGAACAGGAAATTCTGTTGTGTTACTTATTTTAAATCAGTAGTAAATATTTTATATTTTTCAACTTTCTTCACATCCATTTTTCACATCTGTGTTTGATTTTGAACATACTTTGAAAGCAGAATTTTACTGCAGTGGATTTTCAGTGTGGAGATTACGAGAGTGCAGTGTATTACTTAGTTACAAAGTACAGAATAAGTCTAAGTTATCTGTACTTAAACATTTAAGTTAATTCAATGAAAAGACCACATTAGGTCAACTCAATTAAATTCATTACTCCCCATTACTCAATTGAACTGAACTCAAATCATTTGAGTATTCTCAACTTATTAGGGTTTACGGTGCAGTTTTAATAAATACTCTTTTAGGACTAAGGAGGAAGATTTAAGTTCTGAGAGTTACAATATATTTTAGAGCGCATTAGGCTTTTTTCTTTTGCTTCAAAAGATCAAGGAAAATTCCACATGATATGACCTCTTTAAGGTTTTACAGAACCTTGTTCCACCTTGATGTCTCGGATAACAGCAGCTCCTTGATATGACTTGAAGTAGCCCTTGAAGTCTTTCTTTGTCATAATTATGCTGAAACTAGTGACATTTGTGATATTTGGCTCTGTTTGCATCTACCAAGCTGATATAATGAGTGATTTAACATGTACAAATTGTGTTGATTTAAGTTTAAAATGATTTCCAATTATTTTGGCTCACCAACTGCCTGTAGACAATATGAATGCCTCACCAATACAGGACGTCTTTATTTACCCTGTTGCTGTGCACATCTTTGGAGAGAAGGTTATTATGTGAACATCAGCACAGGAGAGCAGCAGGGTGTATGAGCAACCTTCCTTCCCACCTTCATAATTAGAGGCAGAAAATGAGGCAGTGGAGGCGCTGGGAGGGCAGAGACCCCCTACTTGTCACCGCAGGCACAGTGGCTCAGCCATATCATGTAATAATTCAGTTTAAGAGAACTTATAATTAGTCAGACTTGAAACCGTGGAGGAAGATCACAGGAGGAAGTGCTAGTTCTGTACAATGAAAGTATGTGGTGATGCATGGTAATGAGTGTTATTGAATTTCCAGTTGCAGCAACACTAACTAAAATTGTAAGCTGTTGAACAAACATTTGCAACTACAGCAATATAGGAACTTGTTACACGGCTCTCTGGAATACTTGATTCCAAGTTGGGTTGTGGAAGTAACAATCCCATTGATTTTGAATGATATCTTATAAACCATTAAAGACAGACCTACTGTGAGCTATGAGGTTGTTATTATATGGTATATGCTTTTATTGAAAGTTATTTCAACTTTTTTAAATAATTGTGTTTAAAAGCTGAATTCCTGGTGAAAAACTACATTACCCTTGACTTTGCAAACAAATCTTCACCAATTAGAGAACCCCGACAAGCAACTTGCGCCAAAAGAACTCTTTAGTGTCTGCCTACTCCCATGAAGCACTGCGAATGATGTAATAGTCAATCTAGATATTTGTATATGTAGGTGTATATTTTTTGTTCATTGTTTTTATTACGATTATGTAATTTGCAATGCTTTGTGGGGTTGTAGTTCTTCTGCTCATTAAAGCCGTTTAGTACACAGTCTTGTACCTTTGTCTTTTTGTCCAGTTTTCAAATAATTTTTTGTAAAATTCTGTAAAATTATATTCACCTTGTAGTTGGTTGGTTTAGTTCATAGCTTATAACTTTTAAATGGGAGAAATACTTTCTGCACCAAGGCCACTATTCCCCATTGTCCATGACAACATAAATTAGTCTGCTCATACAGTAATTTTAACACAACTTTAATAACCTAATAATATCATAATATCACACCGTTGACTCGCTCTCTCTTTGTTGAATTAAATATACACTTTTATACAATTTAGGTATTAAAGACATATAAACAGCTGCCTGTGTTGTAGTAATCTCATCCAAAATAAGTATGTCTGAAAACATACTGAATTTCTCTCAGTAAGTCTCCTATGAGCTTCAGCAAGCTACAAGATTACACTGTGTAACTTTTCCTCCTATTGTGACTCCAATAGGTCAGAGCCGTTCGATCATTTTCAGTAAATTTCACATGCAGCTGCTCCACTACCCTTGGCACTTCTCAGATGGCACTTCATCTCAGATTTCTCTGTCGTAAATGATTGTAAACGAGTCTTTGATCAATGGATTTTGTCTGCTGATTGCATTCCAGGAAGGACTTGTTTTAATCAGAAGTATGAGAAATTAATCAGCCCTGGAAATAAAAGGCAGAAACTGGAATGAATTCTCGCTTAAAAGCTTTGATGTTTCCTCCTCTGTCTCTACGAGTTTAGTCTGCTCAGTATTCCTGTCACTCGCTGTGCATTATGTCTCTCTTTGCTGTTATCCTACGGCTGATCCTGTGATTCAGGAAAAGGAGAATAGGGAAGGCACTTAGGTTTTTAGATGAGTTTCACTGTCAGGACATCGGTCAATTGAAGGCTCCACTCTGATATGCTTCTGCGTCTGGCCTGAAGGATGGCCTTCCTCTGAGCAGTGTAAGCAGGAGATGCAATGAGCTTTATAGAATGTCAGAGTCACACACTCAAGCATACATTATAAGTGCAGTGTTAGTGGTTTCTGCATATTAGTTTTTGGTTAATACAGTATTATAGATTTTTTTTATCGGTTTCGACAATATTGGATATTTAAGTGTGGACACAAATTTCCACCTTTTTTAGAAGAGCGTTGGATAGGCGCATTCCTACATTTATATAGTAACTTTTTCAAATATTCAACTTTCTTTTTCAAAACAAAATCATGTACTAAGTTGGTACTACATTTGAATTGGAATTTATTCACTATACACTACGCTATATACAGTATTAATATGGGTAGTATGAATGAAATTCAGACGTACTACATCTACCATGTTGTTACTGTCATGTGACCATCAACTTCCAACTTCCATTCATAAATCCCCTCCCAGGGCCTTTTAGGATAGTAAATTGTCCCTCGAATGCGCACTTCAGAATCTTAGCGGAAGTAGTAGGTCATCCCGGGGACATTTCGTCTACTGTTTTCCAAATACTATGTATTCGGGCATACTACTCTTTTGGCTTACTGTTTTTTGCATACTATATAGTAAGGGTGTATTTGATTTTAGATGCAGATTGTTATCCAAATTCATAATGTACATTATATTGTTTGTTTGTTTGTTTTATTTATTTATAGAGCACAATTAAAACAACACCAGGTTGACCAATGTGCTGTACAATAGTAACTAGTAAAAGGGAGACCAACAGCACAGAAGGAAAAGGAGAAATAAATAAATAAGCAAATAAAACATCATAGCCAAGAAACCCACTGTTATGATTTACTGGTGTTGGTTGTTGCAAGCACTGAGCGACAACAATAGAAGATCCAAATGCAGTTTTATTTGTAGCACAATCCAAAGTCGTAGTCAATCAAACAGGCAGAGGTCAGAGCACAGTAAATCAGTCCATACAAACAAACAAATCCAGAGGGCGAGACAGGAATGGGAAAACCAGGAAACAGGCAGATATCACAAACCAGGAACATAGAAACCAGGGGAAACGTTCAATAATGCTGTGCAAGACAAGACAAGACAAACAATAAATGAGACAAACAACTGAACTGAGTATTATAGGGAGAGAGACAAAGGGATAATGAGGTGATGGGAAACAGCTGCACATAATTACACAGATGACAGAACAAAGCATTGTGGGAAATTGAGGCATGCAAGGGCACTCGCAGCTGGTGGACATGACACCCACTTTGTTTACTCAATGTGTTGAGCCAAAGGCCAACTCTAATAAATACAATTTCAGATTTCCTTTAAAAGAACCCAATGTAGGTAAAAGTCTAAGATATAAAGGCAAGCTATTCCATCGCTTTGGAGCCACCACTGAAAATGCCCGGTCACCACTCAAACAAACAAACAAACAAACAAACAAACATTATTGTTACATGTGCCCTGGGTCTGTGTTCTATTGTTCACATGGACTCCATTTCCCACAATTCCCCACTCTCCTGTAAATAAAGCCTGCACATGGATCTCCAACTCCGTTGTCCCGTCCCATGTTACAATTATATTGTTGTTGTGATGCCTACATTCACTTAAGCATCACAGTATTGATTTTACTTTGACAAAAAACTATTGATTTTAGGTTTTTTGTGTTTAAATTATTTATTTAATGCAGACAAAACTGTATTATTTTTAATACTGACCATTTATCAGCAATAACATAAATATTCAAAGGTTTTTGGTATCAGCCAGAATTTCAGTATTTTTTTCCCCCCTTAGTATTTACAAGACTGAGTATGAGTACTAATTTTTCTACTTGCAGATAACAATTCTTTTACCTGCATTTTTAGTATGTACTACTTTTCAAGTACAGTAGTGGAACTACTATCAGTAAATTTCAATGTAACATATCATAACAGTTGGTTTAACTGGTTTAGTAAATACAAATAACTCTGTTATTTTCAGGTTTTGACATCCATTCAGTACCAGCTTCCTGCAGGATGAGTAGAAATATTATTGAGTTTTTTGTTTACTCAAAATCATCATAGTAATAAGTATAACAGAAACCACAGAGTGCTCAGGCATTCACTCAAAAGAGAGGACTTCTTTATCTCGTCTGAATGCAACTTTAAAGGAGTTTGATGAACATGTCTTGTTTCTTTGGTCCTCAAGGTTCCATCCATAAATCCTTTGATTCCCTCAAGGTGAGATGTTGCCCACAGGATGTGGATCTCATGGTCAAAAACTGTACAGCCAAATGAAGTATAAAGACTATGATCCTTCCAGGTGTGCGTCACTACAGTAAGTGTCACCCTGTGATTATGATGAAAAGTTTTAGTTCTAGCTTCATCTTTAGCGTTCAGTCTGTTCTTTGAAACATCAAGGCAAATCCATGTCCTTCATTTTTCACACTCTTTCTCAAATAGCCGGTTTGATTGTTTGAACTTGGAATCATACCACTTGTCTTTTATCCGTGTTCAGTTACTTCTGGCAAGAATAGAACATTGTTCTGGATGGAGAACAATGACCGCAAGAAGAAGTTTTCAATTTTTTTTGTCTCAGTGTTCAGAATTGTTTTAAAATTGAACATTTAGAAAGACTCTTTTTAGTTTTCTTTGCATAAAAACACATTGCATCTTGGGCATTGCACCTGACTGAATTGATCTGAAAACCAATACAATGTCTAAAAAAATCTGTACATTAGAACAAAAGGTTCTTTATAGAAACTTAAAGGGTTCTGTCAGGTTCTTTGCATATAAACATTTAGGGAGTTCCCATTGGGATTTAGTTCTAATTAATTAATTTTGTTTTAATTCACTTTAAATTTTAATTGAATTTTATGAGTTAAACAGCTTTTAAACATACTTTATAAGTCGAAATAACCCATTAAACATGAAAGAATTATGCAATAATTTAAGACATTTCTCCCTTTTGGCATTTTTCAACTTTTTGGCATAAAGGGGTTCTAAATAGAACTCTGTTTAACCCTTTTTTTCTATGAATGTAAAGCAGCATTGGGCCCTGATTTATTAACATCCTAATAAATAAATGGTAATAATTTGCTTGTCCAAATTATGTTTGTGCTTCTGGCATGTACATTATTTGTAATATCAAATGTACCAAAGAAATACTCAAGTATGACACTTAACCCATTTCAGGACAACAGTATCACCTGTATTAATTTGATTATTCTTTCTGTTTCTTTTTCAACAGAATATTCACCAATTTAATAGAACAACATCCCACCATAAGCTCATGAGAAATAGTTTCACATCATTATTGCATATCAGCAGTCCAGCAGCATTGATACATTGATACATGCATTCTCTCTGACAGCAGCCATAGTGTACAACAGTATTCTTGTCTTTCAGTTGTTTTCATTTGCAAACACAGTTACTGTTTATGAAATGACTTTCATGCTTGATAAATCGCGTTATGGGAGCAACTGAAGCAATTTTCATTGGCGCGCCCTTTATTTTGTTATTTTTTGGTGGTATGCCCCAAATTGCATAAATAAGAGCTTTGTTGTTTTGCTAATCTGAAATGTGCAAGTTTGCATGTGTTTTTGTGTTTTTAAATCAGGCCCTTGGAGTCTGGGGTAGTAAAATCTGTTAAGTAACCTCTTAAACCTCTCAAGTAGTCACTTAGACAATATATAGTTTAAGCTTTTTGTAATAAATAAAGTTTTTTTATTATTATTTATTAGAGTGGGATGAGGAAAGAGGCTTCCAAACTCTGACAAGAGCTTGTCTCTCACAGTACAGGTGACACCAGCACAGCCATTGTTTGATGAGGCTGAGCTAATGGGGTTCTGTGATGTATAATAAGACAAATGACTTTGCCTCTCCCTGACTTATCTCTGCTAATTATAGATAGCCCAATATTAGCTTTAGTTTTAATGTCCTTGTTCCACAGGAGTTTCTTTCCATTAATTACCAACCACTTTGGATGGATACAGTATGCACTATGTTGTGGGTACACAAAAAGTGTTTGTTGTGGGTGGATGAACAGTTTTCACTTGTACTGATTTGCCTGGGCATTGAAGCCAGGTCTAGCTTAAACGTTATTATTAATTACATTGTATTTTTGGGTCATGTGAGTCCGCTTTCTCAACTTTAGATTTTTTTTACAGTGTGGTCAGAGAATAGTAGCTTTAACCAAAGTCAAAAAGCACATAATTCATAAACTAAGAACATATTTAGCAGATTCTGTCCACCCACTTACTTCAGTAGTTTCCTTGGAAATTGCAAAGATGTGAGTTCTGTGTCTAAAATTTTACTGATCTGAACCAGTGGCGTGCACAGGAGGGGTCGCGAAAGTGAAAGTGCCCTTTGTGGTCCCCCTGCGTTCCCATTTGCCAAATGCCCAAATGCCTGCTTCCGTGGACACAGACAAAATCTGTTTATGTCTCACAACAAACAGGGAATTAGTTAAGTTATAACTTGTGTTGATGACTGATAAACATAGCTTGAGAAGTTTGTTTGTTTTTTGTCAGTTCTTTGATTTCTGTGTGCAGAGTTTATTCTGATTATTTGTTGAATGTTGACATGGTTGACAGAATTTTTTTTTTAATATGAGAACAAATAAAAGTTTAGGTCTTTTTTCAGTTATTTAATTTTTAATTGGTAAAAAAACCCTGACCTTAAACAATCTATGGCTACTTGGTTCTTTTTAAACATAAAGTAATGTGTTTCTGATATATTCCTTGTTTTTACCCCTTCAAGGCAGATCTTATGAAGAAGAAACAATTGAAGCATGAAATTAGCTCATGCCATCTACAAGAAAACGTCAATATAAACGACAAAAATTAAACTGGAGGATTGGTCTGGGTTGGCTGAACAAGTGGAAGAAGCAAAATAACCCAATTCCGTTTAAGAACAATTTAAAGACCATTGCTGTAGGAGTTAGAGATTGCACACTTGTTTTCTTATCTCCTCTGCCAACCCATTGGTCTTCACCAGAGCACAGCTGTGCACAGACAACTGAGAAAATTGTGACACTAAGAGCATCTCATATTGGAAAGTTAGCTCTTGCAAAGTTTATAAAGCTCTGCAAGTCACAAATTCAGCAGTATCATCATGCAAATATCTCAAATCTCTCAACTGTTGTATTATCATTTTCATTTTTTTAATCCTGCAGTCTTGGTTAAAAATAGACAATAATGCATATAGAAAATGCTTGTTTTTGTGGTAGCCATATCCATGTCTTTGATTTTGTCCTTACTGCAGTGGATGTGTTGCAATGTGTGAACACATTCATATAAAGGAGTAAAAAGATAAGCAGTCAGACCAAATGAAAAAAAAAAAAAAAAAAAAGAGTAAGTTGTATGTAAAAAAGCATTTAAAGCAGACAGTGTTTGACTGCAGAGTCCTAGCAGCTTGAAAAACTTGCTAATAGCCGTCTGCAACATTGCATGTATGACTCAGCCAGAAAAAGTATATTGCAATTACTACTCATTGATTTTGTATTTAATTTATATTCAAATGACTCAAGACAGTTCTATAATTGCTTCACATTCATTGTTCTGATCAATTCTAATTTTGCACATCTCAGATGTATATCGAAACATAAGCAATGCAAGTCAAGAGCATTTGCCACTTCTGCTGGCTAACAAAGTCCGGGAATTGTATAAACAGTACAGTATTTTTTTCTTCCTACCACCTCAATCACTGTAAAGCCTCTTTACAGTTTTATAGGACAAACATATTATACAAATACAAATATTATACGGCACAAAAAATATTGCTATATCCTGTAAACTAAAACATTTGTTCGGTATGATATAAAGTACAGTTTAGACAAAAGAATGGATACTGTGGTTTTTAAGTAATAATACATTGATTTTTCATGATTTATATAAAGGTTGAATGATGATATCTTAATGAAATCCTAGACATATTAATAATAATATTTAACATGATGTGAATTTTAATGCATATGAAATACTACTTTCTCATATGATTGTTATAGCCAAATAACTCTGAATCAACTCTGATTTTCTGTTACTGTAGTAGTCATTACATATGTGTACACTTTTTAAGTTAACAAACTTCAAGAATAAGTTAGTAGAACTTAAAATTTTGATTTTAGTACTACACAAACATGTTAATTGCAATTTTATTGAAATGTTAAGTTGTGCAGCTACTTTTTTAAAGAGTGTGGCAGGAATTGTAGCAGGAATTAAAGCTTAAAGCTCCTTCTGTGAGAATGAATCAAAGCTCAGACCGCGAGAGTGTCCGTATCTCTATTACTCCGTCTACTTCCCTGTCACATGCTCTTTTGCTCTCTTTTACTGTCTCAGTAGCTCAAAGCGAGTATGCTGAAGTGTGTGCTGCCATCACTTTCCCCTTTATTTCAGCTGAATTCCTGAGTTTATAACTAAATGTGTTTACCAAATGTTATAATACTGAGCTGAACTTTAACCTATAAAGCCACAAGTATAGTTTGCCTCTTAAATTTAGAATATTGCAGTGAAATAAGTTTTACTGTTTACTGTCCTTTCTATATTTCTAGTTATTTGCCATAATTTTTAATCACATATGCAATTGCCACCAGATAAAACCTTAACATAATCTTATATCTATAGGTTTTGAGACTGAAAATCTCTAAAAATGTTAAATAACAACTTTGACATAATCTATATATCATAATATTATAAGGATATATAAGACACACATGGCAAAGCAAATGTTCTTGTCCTACATATGCTGTTGAGATTGAGAAGGTATTGTAACAGTTTTTTTTTTTTTTTTAAATGTGTACTGCATTTTTTCCAATAAATCAGCAATAAATCAGAACTGAGCACTAAGGCTTGCAGTGTGAACGTAGCCTTTGGATCTGCTCATTCAGTCTTTGTTCCTCACTATTACTCCAAACTAGAATTTAAACAGTCCTTAAATAGATTATCGGCATGAAGTCTGGTTTGCAGCTTATTCTGGCCAAGAACCACCCACTTAGACAGGAAAGATCTGTTTGACCAACATGAAAGAGAACAGTTTTGTTTTTCTGAGCTGTTTAGAGAGTGGGTTTACCTGAAATAGCAATTATCAAAATAGTGATTAGATTATTGCACCAACATAATACAATTCGGCTCATTAATATTATTACTTTAATGCTAGGAGTAAGATGTAATAAATAAAATAAAAGGCTTCAAGCAAGCCAACAGACCATAGGAGAAGGGAACACAATAAATTATACACAAATATTATCAAAACACAATAAATTGAGACACAATGTAAAAGAAACCTCATAATATAACAAATATCAAGTTTACTTACTATTAGAGATACAATGATACTAAATTTCCACTGATAACGATAGCTGATTATTTATAATGATATCTGCCAATACCAACAGTTTCTTAAAAAAAAAAATCTGTCCCAATGATTGCTATAAACTGTACTGGGAACCCTTTCAATCAGTACATTTCTATAATATTATTGTTTATTTTCAGATATAATAATTACACTCAATAACTCAATAAGAAATATTTGTATACAACTCAGTTGCACATAAGGTAGTTTCCATAAACACTTGTCTACATGACAAATTTATTCAAACATATATATATATATATATATAAATAAATGAAATTGTGATGTCTTTCCGCAGTTGAAACACTGATTGAGCAATTACATGAGACATGATACATTTTGGTAAGTTGTACTGTACTTTTCAACATACTTTTGGATGTTCATGCATGTTTTTTCGTGCTTTAACTTGTATTAAAGTGGAAGAAAATATTCTCGATCTGTCATGTGACAAGTGCATCAAAACACAATTTATTGTTTGAATTTCATGATAAAAAAAGACAGAATCTGAAAGTTGAGACTTTGTTTTGTATCAGAATTAACAAAGCACAACACTCTTTGCGATTATTGGATGGTGGGGTGTGCTAAAAATATTGTTTGGTGTTGGGAAAAACCATGGACCTGGCAAGCCTGGCTTGAGCTACCTGTGATATTAATAGGGTCAAATAGAGCCCGCTTTAACAACGCTATTTTAACAACGCATTATTGTCACATTAACTTTGACAGCCTTAAATTCCATACAAGAGACATTTTCTTCACACACAGTACGAGTTGCAGTAATTGCTTATTTCATCTGATACCGATTATTGGCCGATACTTTGGTGCATCACTACCTACCACTAAACACTTAAAACCATACTCAAAGATCTGATTTCTAAGCTGGAATACTGCCCTAATTGTGACTAGTTCTTTTCCAAAACTGATCACTCAGAAACTTGTAAACCCAACTTTGTTTTTTAGGCGAACTTGTGATGGTTTTGTGCCAAGGCTGAAACCAGACAGTAAATAAATATTGGATCATGCATTGTTAATGTGTTTCCATTTTGTTTGTGCATGTGTGTGGAAAGAAAGAATGGAGGAAAGGAAAACGTAACCATCAGAATGATGATGATGATGATGATGTCTAATTTATAAAGATAGATCCACATGGAGGGAGGAATAGATGAGACTAATTTCCACTTTGCTGAGATGGTTATATCCTGTTTCCTATTGAAGCAGATGATGTAGTGGGAATAAGACGTCTGCTGCTTTATTTGGATTGGATATGAGGGGAGATATATATGGTAGCTTGAGTATCACACAGAAGGAAGTCTCATTGTCTGAGACTGTCAGACTCCTGCAGTGCCCGACATTCAGAAACCTGCTGTGAGTGTGTCAGCACATTATTCACCAGCACATTCCTTACAAATTGCATGTGGCAAATCATACTGCATGCATGTTTGTCTTGTTTTCAAAGACAATTTATCTGTTTAACCATTTGTAGCATATGCATGAATCATTGAACAGCCCTGTGAGCAATGGTATGTTTGAATGTAATCATAGCTTAGTATGCCTGAAAGCATAGCAGAGAAGAGAGCTTATTGATTTGTGAGTGTTCATGGGTGCATGTGCGCTTCAAGTGTATTGACACAGGACAGATGGGAAAATGCATAGAGCTGCTAACCACAGGCCAATGGTAGACGCAGGCCAAACACCCGCTGCTATTTACATGCAAATTAGAAAAGTGTTGCCATGAAAATCTGCCTTTCATTTACAATACTGCACACAAGCCTCAACACACTTCATTAGCAGTGGCTAGCACCACTGATTACAGAAACGTTCACAGCTTTCTTCTCACTTTTATATATTGATTTCATTGTGTCAGAATTGTGCTGTGAGCCCATTTGTGCATCATGGACTCTATAGTCGTCTATAACCATCTTAGTCATGGTTAATTTTGAACAGAACCTTTTTAGAAACATACTAATATACTACTGTAGCAACTGATCCAGCTTTGTTTAACAGATATAAATGCTGGAACTAACAGATTAATGTTTTACATTCTAATTGTAGGTCTGCAAACATAAATATGACTGCACTCTATTCAGGTCCTTGATGCCAAGGACAACCCTAATATATGAAAAAAAAAAGTCCCATTTAAACTGTGTGAGAAAAATATTATATAAAAAAAGTGTTGCTTGCAAATTTAAGTAATTGGCTTTTTATATTGTTGTTGTATATACACAGATCAGGCATAACATTATGACCACCTTCCTAAAATTGTGTCGGTCCCCCTTTTGCTGCCAAAAAAGCTCTGACCCGTAGAGGCATTGACTCCACTAGACCCCTGAAGGTGTGCTGTGGTATCTGGCACCAAGATGTTAGCAGTAGATCCTTTAAGTCCTGTAAGTTGTAAGGTGGGGCCTCCATGAATCGGACTTGCTTGTTCAGCACATCCCACAGATGCTCGATTGGATTGAGATCTGGGAATTTGGAGGCCAAGTCAACACCTCAAATTCATTGTTGTGCTCCTCAAACCATTCCTGAACCATTTTTGCTTTGTGGCAGGGCACAAATGTTTTCCCCAGGTAAACAACGCACACGCACCTGGCCATCCACGTGATGAACGTGATTCATCAGACCAGGCCACCTTCTTCCATTGCTCCGTGGTCCAGTTCTGATGCTCACTTGCCCACTGTTGGCGCTTTCGGCGGTGGACAGGGGTCAGCATGGGCACCCTGACTGGTCTGCGGCTATGCAGCCCCATACGCACCAAACTGTAATGCGCTCTGTGTATTCTGACACCTTTCTATCAGAACCAGCATTAACTTCTTGAGCAATTTGAGCTACAGTAGCTCGTCTGTTAGATCGGACCACATGGGCCAGCCTTCGCTCCCCACGTGCATCAAAGAGCCTTGGCCGCCCATGACCCTGTCGCCGGTTCACCACTGTTCCTTCCTTGGACCACATTTAATAAATACTGACCACTGCAGACCGGGAACACCCCACAAAAGCTGCAGTTTTGGAGATGCTCTGACCCAGTCATCTAGCCATCACAATTTGGCCCTTGTCAAACTTGCTCAAATCCTTACGCTTGCCCATTTTTCCTGCTTCTAACAAATCAACTTTGAGGACAAAATGTTCACTTTCTGCCTAATATATCCTACCCACTAACAGGTGCCGTGATTGAGATAATCAGTGTTATTCATTTCGCCTGTCAGTGGTCATAATGTTATGCCTGACCGGTGTATTTATTTTGTATTTTATTTTGCACTATTGGATTAATGGTGTATAAACCTGAAGACAAGTATTTTCAATTCAGTTCAAATATATTTGTAAATCACATGCTCTACTATACTACATTACTCTTGTTCAAAATCTCAGAATATGAGATCTTATCTTCTATTTCGTTTTTTTTTTTGTTTTGTTTTTTTTTGTCTTCGGTGTCATATTTTACAAGGAGCTGTCACAACACTATTTCAGATCTTCGGAAAAAGTAATAAGACTGAAAGGACTCAAAATAGGATGTAGGTGTATAATAGAAGTGCTTTTCAATCTTTTCAAAGGGACACAGGTGAAATATCCTATTGCATATTATTCGGTTGACCTTTTCAATGTTCAAATTCCTCTTCAAGTCGTAACAACTGAACTGAGAACTATTGTGTCTTGGGTCTAAGCAGATCCTGCCCTCTTCCATTCATTCTCCTCAGCCTTAAGCATTTTGCAGTGGGGGGACAGAGGCCCATTGGGAGCTGAAGGGTGTGTCTTTAAAATGCTGAGCCCCTCAGGATAACAATGCCAATGTGAGCCTTGAGGTTCAGACTGTGCAATAAATGTTGGAAACTTCTGCAAAGTGGCATGGGCAGCCATCTAAAGAATGAAAATAATTCATATAAGACTGCATAGCTGTTATGAGCCACCTGAAATTTATCAGCATGTATTTTGTATCAACATCCCTTGTACAATAAAAATGAAGTTCTTTTTTTTATACAATATCTTATTTTTTATTCTTCACACAAACACCTACACAATTTTAACAATAGTATTGCTCAGTCATTAAACTAATCTTTAACAATGTTGAATTAATTATAGGCTCTGCTAAATTTTGTTGAGGTGGTATAATGCTCTTATGGATTAATGTTCTTATGCATGTAATTCCATTCAAAAGAAAAGCATAATCCTATGGTTTATTCTTTCATTACATTAGTTTGTCATCATGAGTATCTGTAAACTTTTAATTAACTTTACCAAAGATTACACAAGTAAAAGCTTTTGAATAGAGCACTTGAAAAACCATGTTTTGAACCTTTCCAGTCATGTTTCCAGCGCATTTAATGCATTGCTTCCGTCATTCTCGGGAAGCAGAGTAAAATATGTTGCCTACAAGCTCACGTGCAGGTAGTAATGCAGTGTCATGCCGCAGTCCCATCAAGATGAAAATGGCATGCAGATGGGGTCCTCCCATGGCTATAGTGTCATTAATCTAAAGCAAGTTACAACGTCTGGGGATCAATGACTGAGCCATACAGCCATTTCATCAACGTCTAGGCGTTTAGATACTGCAACATTCATAAAGCTCCTGACAGCCTGCCATGTTTCAAAAAAGAGATAAAATCTCTGTATTGATGACACTTCTCCGAGTACCTTATTCTCAAAAATAAAATGAATGAATAAATGATGGGAAATGAAACCATAGGAGCATATGGTGGAATAAGATGACAGTGAAGAGGTGGGGCTCATCTATACACTTTAAATTCAGATTTATGACAATAGACAGGGAGCTGAACTCATTTATTTAATTCTGTTAGAACAAATGGAGGAACAAATTGAAGTGTGTGATACAACTCAAGTAATAATAAGAAATAAACAACTGAAATTTTTATAGTAAAGTGTGTAAACTGGAAGCTGTCACTGGCTCATAACTAACATAACTCAGCAGGGCATTCCTCTGTCTGTGGAGTTTATATCAGTGAGATGACCACACTGGAAAAGGACATAACACTGTCACGCCTGCTAGCCGGAATGCCTATTATAGCCACCAGAGGGCACTCCTCCCTAGTCCTTTGCCATTCCATCATGAACTACATTTCCCATAAACCTTTGCCTGGACTCATTATCCTGTGATGTGTCATTAGGCTTGTTCGACTTTATGCAGTGCTGCACAGACCGATCGGCGGCTGACTTGAAGCAGTGCATGCCGGTAAGAAATTTTGTCTGACTTGAGACAGCGCTGAAGCCATGTGACTGTGACGTATGCCATCAAAGTACAGCGAGAGAGATTCAAGAGCAGTCGGATGAGTCAGCCAGCGCAGCATCTCAAAAGCGGCTGCATGAGCTCTGATGAGACACAGCTGTTCCACGATTGGCTGGATTCACCGCATGACAACAGTCACGTGTGTTTCGTGTTTATTCTGAAAACTTTAGTTCCACTAATGCTCACAAATCTGTATTTTTATAACAGTTAAAGCTCTTTTCATGTTGTCACAATGTTATATTGTATCATGTTTATCAAAATAAAACTACATTGGTATTTAAATAATATATGCTTATGTTGAACTATATTCTTGTAAAAACAGACGCTGTAAGCAGTACATAAAGTATTGAATGAAATGTCTCTGAAACATCAGTGTATTAGTCAAATATTGCATTTATTTCACCTTAGCTGTGATAAAGTATGCAAACGCACGCGGCTACTCTCGCCGATCGATTGCATCCAGCCGCAGCCGATGTTGAACACACCTAATAGCTTGCTAAAGTCTGTGTAATAAGCCCAACCCCATCTCACGTCAACTTGTACGTATTTTACGACGTGGCTAATTCGTACGAATTCGGACAGATGACCTACCCCTAACCCCGCCTCTAAAACCTGCCTGTCACTGGGGTTTAGACAAATCATATGAATTTGTATGAGTGAGGTCGTACGAATTCGTATGAATTAGCCACCTCGTAAAATCCATACGAATCCCTGTTTTCTCTCACTCTTTGCGAAGTCTTGTATGTTGTTACACTTCATTTCTGAGCATTATCTTGGTTTCCTGTGTATTCTCTGCCTTTTTTTTTGGATTACCCTTTTCCCTGTGTTTTCTGCCCAGTTGCTCATTTGGATTGTTTGCCCGTGTGGTTGACCTCTTGCCTGTTATATGGATTATGATTCTGGATTGTCCCAATAAGGCTGCATTTAGGTCTTCAACCCGAGTCTTAGAGCGAGTTCATAACAAACACATGTATATCATTTACTCATTTTGTCTATTTTTTTTATATAGATGTCCTATGAACAGCTTTTTGCAATCTTTTTAAAAAGTACCTAGTTACACTACAAATTACCAAAAACAGCATTAAAGCTAATTAATGAGGCAATATATTTTAAATTCTATAATCATCAGATTACGTGATTTAATTAATTAGAGAACAAGTATTTATCTGGTACAAATAAATCACTAAAATCACATACTGTAGCTAATTACTACTAAAGAGACTAAAGAAATTTAGCATTTTCACTGCGTGTAACCATTTTCCCTCAGGATGGCACTTTTGACTTTCTCAACTCATCATGTTTATTAGCATGGTTTCAGCTCTGTACTTGTCACATGTTGAGGGTGCCACAAGTCTGCTTTCATCCATGCACTGGTGGATCTAACAGAAACATATTTCTCCCCATAGAGAGCCATTGATTTCTTTACTGACTTCCCTTTGCTTCAATATTGATTCAGTGGCTTAGCTTGAGGTCATTTCGATAGCAGTTTTATTGTGGCACCTTTGTCAAGAGCATGTTTTATTTAGATAGAATTTCATACAATGCCAACAAATGGCACATTAAAACCTCAATGGTCTTTAAATTACACTGTAGAGATAAAACTTTGTAAAGAAGATAAAATCTTTCTCTTAGGATTCCTGCTGAAACAAAATACTGTCAGCAGTATTTTGTATTGCCATTTTGTCATGAGGACTAAGAATATTTAATAAAGAAAATGACACTTCATAACATTTTGCAAATTTATGCTTGAAAGTGCTGGCATGCTTTGGACAGAAGACTTAATAATAATCTCATGTCTCCTCAGGACCCTTCTGCTCATATTTCCGCTGTTTCTCTCTGATTCTGCCTGTCTCTTTCCTTCCCTTGTTCAAACCTAAGAATGCAGATGCATTAGAAAGAGTCTGTGATTTACACCAGCCTTCAGCAGCACTGCAGGCTTCACTGCTTATGATATTTCCCTCCACCTGGAGAGATATTACTGTGACATCCAAAACAACAATGCAGAACTGCATAAAATCGGGACAATTGGGGGAAAAAAAAAAAAGTATGGTAAAGAAGGTAGACACAGATAAAATATTTTGATAAAATTATTTACATATTGTAAGTGCATATTGGAAATGTATTTCCAAAATTTGATTCACATATGTTTCTCGTTGACTATCTGACTGTTACTCAAGCAGGACAGTTGAATGACTTGGGAGTTGGATTGAGCTTTGGCTTAAATCTAAATTTAAACTGAAATTAAAATTTAAATCTGTGCTGTCATTTTCTAGGCAACAATTTGAAGGTTTGACAGTCATGACAAATGTTCCTTGAGATTATTCTTTTAGCCTTAGCTTGCCTAGTAGCCTTAGCGTGGATGTTCTTTGCAAACCTCTAATATATCTGTATATACACATATTTTCAAAATTGATGTTCCATATTTTGACCTAATCAAGAGCTAATAGGTTGATAGATAGGCCTTTTTATTCATAAATTGGGTTAAATCTTGACTTGACTTGATTTTATGAACTCTGCCTCATAAAGGCAATGGGAGATGTTATTCAATGAAAAATGAAACAGAAAATGAGCAGCACAGTTTACTGTTATTTATAGTGCTTATATTGTAGGGCATAGCCAAAATTTTAGCAGATCAAAAAAGAAAACAGAGCACAACTTCTAGGTTATGGAAGTAAAAATCTTATTGACTTTCTCCATAGAGAAATTGATTTTTGACAATAATGTATAAACCTTTCAAGACAGACCTTGAGCTACAATGTTGTTAGATGATGATAAAATGTACAGTATTCTTATGTAGAACCCACAAGTCAGTATGATTAAAAAAATATGTATATTAATTGCTGTTTAACAATTGAAGAACTGCACTAACCCATCCCCCATTCTTGTAACTTTGTCTTTTTCTTTTTCTTTTAATTTCAAATTTATTTTTGAAGTTTGTAGTGTGATTCAGAAGGGAGGAGGACTTGTTCATGGTAAAATAAATAGGGAAGATACTTCCAGAACCAAGACTGCTTAAAAAAGTGAGTGGCCACTGTTGCGCTGTATTGTAAATAAGGGTACATCTAAAGTCTTTATCTGACCTTGTAAAAGTAATTGGGCATATGAACACTCTTCATTACCAATTTGTGCTTTGGATACATGAGTGATGACTGATGACAAACACTCTCAGATGGATAGTCATTTCTTCAACAAGAAAAAAATGCTTGTGCATTCGATAGGGAAGAGATGGTTAAGAGAAGAAGAGGGGAAAAAAATATACTGTACCTTCTTTGCTAGCAAAAAAAAAAAAAAAATTACAAATCCACTCTTTTTTGGCCATGGCCACAGTGTGACAAGAAAGTGAAGGGCATCAAGAGAGGTTAGTGTTTGCTTTTGTTCTCAGTTCAACTGAAGCAGGAAAACTGTGGCTGGCAAAGTTGAGTTGAAGTAACAGCTAGTCATTGATTTGACAGATTACATGACGTGTGGCGCTGTAGCTTTGTAGTATCAATCAATGGTTGTGAACATGAAAAAATTTCCTTTTGACTTGTTTAAAGACTAAAACAAGACAAACAAAAAGACATGCATAGTTCAAAAACGTGCAGAAAGTGTTTACATACAAAAGCAAAGACTTGTTATACTGTACAGCAAGTAAAATTGCTTATCATTAATATATATATTAGGGTGCCATATCGGTTATCTGTGATATTAGAGGTTTGTTAATTTATCACAGTAGGCTAGAATTGGATTGTCACAGTGACCGTCTGTCTCACCTTCCCTGGACTCCATTTCCTAGCATTCCTCAGCATCCCCACCTGCATTCAGTCACCAATCACCTGCACCTGCAAGCCATCCACTCATCAAACACACACTATAAAGACTCTCACTCCCTGCACCACAGTGTTTGGTCTTGTCAATGGAAAGTACAATGTCTATGGCAAACATTATGTCTCATGTACCTGGACTCTTTACTTGTTACTCACCTGAGATCCCTGAATCTTCTTCCATCCGTCTTCTGTTGTCAGCTCTCCATTCCCTGTGGATCCTTCACCTGCAAAGACATCCATCTATTAATTCTCTAGCTAAGTGACTGTTCCAAGTGCTTGTTCATTGACTCACCTGCATTCTCTGTTTTCCAGTGTCCTTGCCTCTGTTTAAATAAACACCTGTTGATCACTTACCTGTCTGCCTCCGTCTGTGTCCCTGACATGGATATTCAACTTTGCCAGTCCAGGCTTACCACATGCCTGTGGCAACATTTCTGCAAAATCATATTCTGTTGCTTCTTGCACGTTTTGCAACATTTTCAAAGTGAAATGTCTAGTGAGTGAAACGTCATTTTAATACTGGCCATTTAAATAATATAAGCTAGGTTGTAATTGTAATATCTGTGCATCCCTAGTAAAATACATTTTGAATAATCTATTTGCTACCTAAATAAACAATGAATTGTATTAAAACGTGTTTTAGCGCAGATGCATGTTTAGTTTCCTGTATTTTCCATTGCAACCAGAATCAAGAGGTGATCATTTGCAGACATGCTGCCGTGTTGGCTGTTTCTTAGGCTCTCAGTGAGGAGCCTCTAGAAACTGATGTAGTACAGGTGCTGGTCATATAATTAGAATATCATCAAAAAGTTGATTTATTTCACTAATTCCATTCAAAAAGTGAAACTTGTATATTATATTCATTCATTACACACAGACTGATATATTTCAAATGTTTATTTCTTTTAATTTTGATAATTATAACTGACAACTAAGGAATATCCCAAATTCAGTATTTCAGAAAATTAGAATATTACTTAAAACCAATACAAAGAAAGGATTTTTAGAAATCTTGGCCAACTGAAAAGTATGAACATGAAAAGTATGAGCATGTACAGCACTCAATACTTAGTTGGGGCTCCTTTTGCCTGAATTACTGCAGCAATGCGGCGTGGCATGGAGTCGATCAGTCTGTGGCACTGCTCAGGTGTTATAAGAGCCCAGGTTGCTCTGATAGTGGCCTTAAGCTCTTCTGCATTGTTGGGTCTGGCATATCGCATCTTCCTCTTCACAATAGCCCATAGATTTTCTATGGGGTTAAGGTCAGGTGAGTTTGCTGGCCAATTAAGAACAGTGATACCATGGTCCTTAAACCAGGTACTGGTAGCTTTGGCACTGTGTGCAGGTGCCAAGTCCTGTTGAAAATGAAATCTGCATCTCCATAAAGTTGGTCAGCAGCAGGAAGCATGAAGTGTTTTAAAACTTCCTGGTATACAGCTGCATTGACCTTGGACCTCAGAAAACACAGTGGACCAACACCAGCAGATGACATGGCACCCCAAACCATCACTGACTGTGGAAACTTTACACTGGACCTCAAGCAACATGGACGATGTGCCTCTCCTCTCTTCCTCCAGACTCTGGGATCCTGATTTCTAAAGGAAATGCAAAATTTACTTTTATCAGAGAACATAACTTTGGACCACTCAGCAGCAGTCCATTCCTTTTTGTCTTTAGCCCAGGCGAGACACTGTCTGTTGCTCAAGAGTGGCTTGACACAAGGAATGCGACAGCTGAAACCCATGTCTTGCATACGTCTGTGTGTAGTGGTTCTTGAAGCACTGACTCCAGCTGCAGTCCACTCTTTGTGACTCTCCCCCACATTTTTGAATGGATTTTGTTTCACAATCCTCTCCAGGGTGCAGTTATCCCTATTACTTTTTTCTACCACATCTTTTCCTTCCCTTCGCCTCTCTATTAATGTGCTTGGATGCAGAGCTCTGTGAACAGCCAGCCTTTTTTGCAATGACCTTTTGTGCAAGGTGTCAATGGTCGTCTTTTGGACAACTGTCAAGTCAGCAGTCTTCCCCATGATTGTGTAGCCTACAGAACTAGACTGAGAGACAATTTAAAGGCCTTTGCAGGTGTTTTGAGTTAATTAGCTGATTAGAGTGTGGCACCAGGTGTCTTCAGTATTGAAGCTTTTCACAATATTCTAATTTTCTGAGATACTGAATTTGGGATTTTCCTTAGTTGTCAGTTATAATCATCAAAATTAAAAGAAATAAACATTTGAAATATATCAGTCTGTGTGTAATGAATGAATATAATATACAAGTTTCACTTGAAATAAATTAGTTTAAATAAATCAATTAGGAATTAGTGAAATAAATCAACTTTTTGATGATATTCTAATTATATGACCAGCACCTGTATATGGGCAAGCAGGAGATTTTCTCCGGTACATCTAGATCCTCTGATTTAGGCACTTGGGATGGTGGGAAAATACGCTGCCTGCATGGGGTTTTGCCATCATCCTGAGTTATATTTAAAAACAGACATGACATTGAACTTTAACATATTCAATCCAGAATTGGCTATCAGTGGCTAAGACGCTAATCTGGATTATGAATCATTTCGATACGAATTTGTACTAGAACCTTTGTCAATCAAATATCTTAATTCCCATAGGTACTAATATAGCTATTATAGGATGATAACAGTGACAAGGCTATAGAATGTTATATCAATTTTCAGTTTATTTAAGGGTCAAGTTTAAGAACATTGAGATGCATGTGCTTACTTGAACTTCAAATATGTTTCTAAGAAACCACTTTACACCCAAGTGCAAGTCTGTCTTCCATATTAGCACCTCTAAACATACAATAATAGATAATCAATGGATAATAAATGTTTATCAGCCAAAGAGCACTTTAAACACAGTGATGTTCCTCCATATCCCCTGGAGTTTGCACACCTGTCTGCACCTGCCTGCAGCCTTAACTGAGAAGGTAGAACAGCTGAAGATCTGTATGAGAGAGCACCAGTGTGCCAGCTTCAAATCCTCTCTGAATAAAAATTTATAGCACAGTGCTATTTCTCAAATTGACAGCTGAAGCAAACAAAACATGTCCACTCCCATCTGGCACAGACTCCCACTGAAAGTGGACAAGAACCACATTTTCTTTCCCTGTTAACAAGCAGTGGAATAATATTTTCTTTCACAGGCACAGATGGCTTTTGAGTTTTACTTAACATTAGCACCGTAGGACGCTGTTCAGTGTTTGAGATCTGCAACAGAGAACTTGATATTAGTTGACCTAACTTGATGCAAATTACACTGTAAAACCTAACATTGATATGTACTAAATAAAATTGAGTTCATTGCACTCAAATATTACCGAAAGTTATGTGGACACAATAACTGAAACAGAACTCAAACTGAATGAGTTATAGAAAATTATAATTCCCAGCATGATAATTGGATAATAATTGTATAATTAAGTGATGATTGAGCATTAGTAATGAACACCTGCTGTTAACAAGCAGAATCACTGAAGAACAGAGAAACAAACTAAAACTGACTTCCAGCCACAGCTTTGGATGAAATCAACTGAAGATAAAAGAAGACATTAAATCTCTCAAGAGATCTCTTTGATTTCTCTCCTCAGCAGAGGAGTATTAAACAACTCCACAAACAGTATTATGTTATTACTAATCAGATTAATTTTATTTCTGTCATATGTCTACAAAAGTTCTTATGAGAATTAACAGAGGTTTAGAAGTTGATGATTTACTGTTTTGTTTAAAGTCACCATGATTGAGATTAGCGGTTGCTTTATTTGGGCTCTTGACCCTTGACTTTTCTGCATTTGATTTTTTTCTGGCTGTTGTAGCTGAGTGTTTATAAAACTCATTTGTTATAGCACAAAAACCTTGAAAGTATGTGATCAGGCGTTGATGGATAAGTATTGATGATGTTCATAATTTAGTGTCCTGATTCACTGTTATTATTCAGAGTCTAGTCTCTGATTAAATGGATGATGTATAATTAGTTTTTTTTTTATTATAATGAAGCTGTGACTCAACAGCTTACAGGACAGCAGTGATGTGCAATCAGACTTTACAGACAGTTTTTATCTATGGCATCACTCAGACTCATACAAACATCAAGAATCAGCATATGAATCTCAACAATGATAACCATTAAAAAATGATTCATGCTGCAATGCATGCTGGGTACTAGCATAGTACAAAACTCATCCATTGGCTCCCAGCATGCATTGCATCATGAATAAATAATACAGGTGAATTGTCTACTTTAATCTTACTATTTGCTTTTACTTTTGCTGTTTTTGTTATGACTAATTGCTTGTTTTGTAATGTTCAGGGGTTTATCTGAATAATTTGTTAATTGTCACCATTGTTGAGGTTCATATGCTGATTCTTGATATCTGTGTGAGTTAATGTGGTACCACAGAGGTTTTTAAACTCTAATTATCACAACAAAGGAACTTACACTGAAAAATCACAGGTCTACTATAATGAATCATTTAAATTTTTTACATTGCTTGTTTAATCAGAGATTATGCAGTGGAAAAAATCAGCAAACCAATAAACAATGATTTTCATCACCAATACATAACCATCTATGCCTGATCTTATTTTCTTTTGGTTTTTGTGCTATAACAAATGTGTTTCTTAAACACATGGTTACAGGAGTCTAAACAAATAAAATGCCCTATAAAGCAACTGCTGATCTCCGTCATGGTGGCCTTAAACAAAACTCAACCATTAAATTCTAAACCTCTTTTAATTCTCAATAACATAAGTAATAAGTGAAGCTGGTAATGATGTTTGTAGAGTTGTTTAATCCTCTGCTGAGATCTTGGGGGATTTAATGTCTTCTTTTATCTTCAGTTGATTAATCTAAGGCTGTGCTGAAGTCAGTTGTCTTCTTGTTTCTCTTTTCTTCAGTGAAGTGAATGACTAATGCTCAATCATCACTTAATCACTTAATTACTTAACAGCAATGCATTTCTTTTTTAGTGAACTCAACTGAATTAAGTTCAGAGTACTCATAACTATTTGTTTCTTAACTTAAATTAATTAACGTAATCGGTTGTATCATCAAATGTAATGTTACCTTAACTTATTGGATTTTACTTTGTGTGTGCTATTGTGAGCTGGCACTAACTGCAAGCACTCTGGGTTCATTTAAAGTTTGTAATTTCACTGGTTTTACTCAATATAGTGGTTTCAGCTATATAAAGTCTTTAAATGCAGTGTAAAGTTTAATTGTATATTAAGAAATATCCTTGTTTTAGTGAAATCAATTCAAATAAGTTCAGAGTACTCATAACTATTTTTTTTCTTTTTTTTTACTTAATTGAATTGAAGTAATCGGTTTCATCAAATGAAATGAGTTATCTTAACTTGTTGGGTTTTACAGTGTATATTTAACTTTATACAAGATTTGTGTGAAGTTTATACGCACAAAAATAAAGACACAAAAATTTAAGAACAAGCATATCCTTGGAGATAAATGAAGACACTCAAGAAAAATGTACGATACATTTGTTTTTGTTTTTTGTTTTTTTCTTGGGAGCCCATTTAAGACATAAGGCTCTTTTGAAAATGTTTTACACTGATCCAACAGGATCATCCACAATAAAGTCACGAGAAGAATGATAGAGCAATTAAAAGGTGTGCAGATAAAATATACAACCTCTACAACAGCAACGACACAGATAAATGATCAAAATAAGACACTGGATTATCACCATAATTAGTTATTAGTAAATCGTATATATGTGAAATGTAAAGTGTGGTTTTAGCACTACATGTTTGCAGTTAAAACATTGTTAAATAATTTACATAATTTAAACTTTTGCATTTTACATACAACTTTAGATATGTATACTATAAATGTAAATGTTTTTAGATATGTATAAATGAATCCTTTACGATTAACAGAATTCATGGAATTAGTAGGTTGATTTTATTGTATTTAATCAATGAATGAATGGATTATACATTTACTTATAACACATTTACTTAATTTCACTTTAAAGGGGACCTATTATGCCCCTTTTTACAAGATGTAATATAAGTCTCTGGTCTCCCCAGAAAGTGTCTGTGAAGTTTCAGCTCAAAATATTCCACAGATCATTTATTATAGCTTGTCAGATTTGCCCCTATTTGGGTGTGAGCAAAAACGAGACACCCCTCGCTGCAGCCTGAAGCTGGATCAGATCCAAATACGTACTGGACGGTGGTGTGATTTGGCAACGTCATAGACGCATGCGCAGTACCGATATCTGGGTTATAATGCGCATGCGCTGGTCTTAAGTGTATGCTCAATATTGTATTGAGATGATGTTCTAACCTGTGTAGTAGTAGTACTGATAAATAGTAGTAAGTAATTATTGATGATTAAGTAATTATTTACATAAATGTGATGCTTAAGTCATCCTAGTTTCTCTCTACACACATGCAAAATAGTTTAAATTTAACAACATTTTAAATCACGACTTTAAAGCTTTTAAACCTAAATTTGATGGATTAATAGCATAATGTCACTGCAAGTATTATTTTTTTAATGCGTGTATATAGAACATTTTAAAATAAAGCCGATATGTATCATGAAAAGCGCTATACAAATAAATGTGAATTGAATTGAACTGAATTTTATTTTATTCAGGTCATATTTGCTGTTAAGTGGAAGCAAAAATGAGTCATGTAACAACTAGACCAAGTCTCTACAAGTCTCTGTAATTTTAATCTTAAAGGTACAATACAATAAGGTCTGTAAACAACTTAAAATACTAGTACACATTCAAGGGAAAATGCAAAAATAATAGCACCAAGAAAAGAAATCTTGTCAGAAAAAAGTGCTAAATGATATTTTGTCTGGTAAGAGTTCCTTCTTCAATGGCTATACTCATTTTTCCACAGTGATCTGTACACAAGATTCCTCTTAATTTGCTGTTTAGTGTCCACAAAGCATATAAGTACATTAAAAAAAAAAAAAAAAAACCCTGAATTTAAGTTTAATATACAAACTGATCACAGCAGTCAGATCAAGCAGTTGTCACTCAAGTGACCATTTATATTTAACTTTATAAACAGTTGTCCTTGGGGCTATAGTGATTGCCGTCACAGATGAAGCAGTCTGCTGAGCAGTAACCTTCAAACTCGCTGGTCGAGTAAAATGCACAAAGGATTTCTTTCCTTCCATCTCCAATATAGCCTGATGGGAAGTCTTTAAATAAGTCCCCACAACAAAGGCAATTGGTCAGTTTATATGGCACTCGATACATCTCCTTGTAGTCACTGGAGTATGCGCTCCAGTTGACAACACTTATTGTAAGAAAGAGATTTAAAGTAATAAAAAGTTCTGAGCAAAGCTTAAAATGCATTTGCAGTTTAAACTTAATGTGTAGAACTGTCTACTGGTAAAAATATAAAAAATAATAAAATGAAACAACTTACTGTCAAGCCAGGCAAAATGAGCCTCTTTTCTGAATGATGCCTCACAAACATCATGGAAAAGGCAGCACGTCAGAGACAGTCTGAAGAAAACCACATCATCTTCTTTGACCACATTCATGAGGATATGTCTCAGGATCTCAGGTGGCATCTGCTGGAATTTAAAAAAAAAAAAAATATTATTCTATATAAAATACTAGTCAAAGAATAGCATACATTTAACATGTTAAAAATAAAAACATTTGGAATAGGGAAAACTCCCACCTTACTTATGTAATCAGCTACCATTTCCAATTCTCTTTAAGAAAGAAATTATATTCACACCAACACATCAATCATGAAATATTTATGGAAAATTGAACTTGAACATTTTATCATCAGTTGTCAGATTAGTTGTTGCAAACCTATTTTAGTTAAAGTTATAACTGTCTTCCTCTTTTTCTGAGTAGCTGTCATTCAACATCTGATCTTAAATTATATATATATATATATATATATATATAAAGATTAAAAAAAAGAGAAGTAAACTACAGTTTGCCTAGAAAGTATTTACTCCACACAGGAAAAATCACCATAAAATACCAAATACTGTAAATTAACATTATTAAAGAGAGGATAAAAAAACTGCTACTTCTACTCCTCCTTCACCTACTACTACTACTAATAAATATGTTTTATTTATTGGAAGTACTTGCAAATAGGCTTACTTCACAGGATAATTGGTTAGCATGAGCAAGCACCACCATCTCCTTACTGCAGCCATGTCAGACTGGAAAATATGCTTAATGTAAATCACAATCACCCTTTGAGAATAAACTTTTCCCTAAATTATTAGTTTTGATAGCTTAAAATCACCTCCCATTACAACATAGAGTGTGTACTGTAACATTAATAGTAAGTTACATCAAAACAGACATAAACAATGTAATTAACTTTAATTAAATGGTTTTGGTTGGATATTGTTGGATATTGTTGGATATTGGATATTTGTTGGGTTTTGCTCATAAACTAAAAAATAAATTAACAATGACAGACAGCAATCTGACAAAGCTATCAAGAAAATAAACATTTATTATTGTTATCAAACACAATTCTTTCTACCATCAACAGAAACACTCCACAGTTTATATATTCTATTATATAATATATTATATTTATATAAAATATTCTGCCTTGGAGCACCCTGTTGAGTTAAATTGAAATAAACATGTTATAATTATTGAAAAATAAACAATGTGGTTGAATATCTAAAATGGAATTTAGTGATGGCAACAAGAAAACTGCTTACGTTGAGATCATCACGTCCATACTCTTTCCATGGCCCAGGATGTAGTTGCTGTGCAAGTATTCTACAAAGCATTTAAACAACAACAACAATTAAAACAAAAATGGACTAAAAATAACAATGAAATACTAATAAACAAACAAACTGGCATGGAACAACCCCAAACAAATTCTTGGCTCATTTATCACTGTTTAAACAATTTCATCTTTGAACTATAAAATATAATTCCAGCGATTAGGTAGATTTAAATAAGCATCAATGAAAAATGAGCCATAAAACAAAATGCATGCAAAAGGATGTATGGCACAAAACAGAACTAACATAATCCTGAACTTCTTTTGAACTCTTAATATTTTTCCTGAAAAAACCTGTAGGGATCAATGTAACGACAATCACTGACGCCAGGGCCGTACAGTGAATCAAGCAAATACATCTCTCTGCTTTTTGTTTTCATGAGCTGTAAAACTGGTTCTATTAAATGATTCTTGGAAGATACAATTGTTAGTTATGTCAAAATATCCCAGTGTTACTTGCATTAAGGAGAACTAATAATTTAAACATAATAGACTTACACATCCAATGGTTTGATGCCCAGGAAGGCAGTAAGATGAAGTCACATTTTTAATAGAAGTTAACTAGGGTCATTTTAAGTGGCATTTAAAAATGTTTGTTGTCTGTAGGACCATATAGCAAGATGTCACAGTCATACTTACAGGTAAGTTAGCTGAAGGGTCTGCACACAATGGTGGCAACCATGTCACTGTCACATATGAGCTAAAACAATGGACCTTTATGTTCTGATACCATTTAAAATTACAGTTAATTGGATTGCATATAAAGGATCACTTATGCACACTTTCTCACTCCAAAAAGAGGAAGAAAAAAAAAGGTTCTACACAGAAGACAGGAAAAATATTACCTTTAAGTCAGCAATATCTCTGACAACTGAAAGGCAGGCATTCAAAATCTGTAATAATTTGAGAGAAACCAAATTTAATATTCGCTCATCACAAAACAAAAGCATGATTGTGCATGTGATAATACTCACAGTCCCTTCAACATCATTTGGATGTCCCAAGGTAATAAAATCTAATCTGTCCAGAATTGTTTCTCCTACTTGAGCCAAAAATTGTTGTCGTGATTCCTTTTCATTTAAAGCATTTTTTATCTAGAAAAACAAAAACAATTGTAAGTATGAATATACACTTTGCATAAAAATGCTAAATAATTCAACATACCATCTTCATTTGGTCACTGCTTTGTGGATGCATCCAGCATGCCCTGTTTGGCTGCACATTTCGTAGGGCTGTCATGTCCATCACTGAACCCCGGCTGGGGTCTGAAAAGAGACAAAATATTATGACCCAACTGTATTTATTAAGTGAAGTGAGATTTTGCAAGTGCAGTGTTTATTGCCAATTTTAGACGATTCCCTACATGGTTATCAGTGGACAGAACATGTGGTTTTGTACATCTCACAAAAAGGACAGTGATGGTTACAGCACTGTGTGCACCTTGAAACTGCCCTTTTTAAAGACATTCATCTAGAACAATGCAATAGCAAATAAGTATTCATTAGCTGAGCAAAATCTGGTTAATTTTACATTAGCCCTGCAGTCTGTCCACATGGTATTATGTACTGAAATATAAGATTAAAATGAGAATCGCTGTGAGCATCATAAAAGTCATGTCAGCTAAACACGTTTATACCATTTCAGATACATAACACTACACAAGACTATATTGGATGTAAGTCCAGTACGTGTTGGATCTGATCCAGCTACGTCATCGTGCTACGTCATCATGCTACAAGCTGCAGCGAGGACTTCTTGGCAAAACACGCCGTTTTTGTGTGTGTCCCTTTAAATGCAAATGAGCTGCTGCTCCCAGCCCGCTTTCCAGAAGAGGGCGGAGCTTTAACAGCTCGTGCTTGGGTTGCTCAACAACAAAAAAGCTGGAGAATCTCACACAGCCAAAATGACAATTCTAGTAACGGTGTTCAGCCTTACATTGTTCAAACCGGAGTCAGACACTGATGGAGAGACTCAGGAAGAAGTTACAACTTAAAATGCATCTAGACGTTTCTGAATGGGTATTGGATACATTTATGTAACTCATCGACTAGCATGTGACGTCATGTTAATCTTTTGTGCAAAAACCATATGGACTCCCACTATACATAGCGTACCTGTTTGCCAAACAGAGCCATACACACCAGGCTAACATTTATGATTGCTATCAAATGCTGTGAATGGTCTAATATTTTTTTTCCAAAATGTCGCTCTGTCCTTTTTTAGTAATCGAGCTTACGGTCAACTTGCAGGCTATCCAAGCTAACGAGACTCTAAAGAGTGTTCTGTACTCATCTGTGCAGCCAACGACAGAACAGTTAGCATGCTTTGCTCAAACTTTTGCCATGGCGTTAGAACTGGTACACCGCTGCCGCTTGCGGAAACAAAATGGCGGCGCTGTGGGTAGAAACATGCAGATTAAGGGGCGGTAATATTATAAAAAGATCCCCTTCCTACGTCACTAGGGGGGCGAAATCTAAGCAGCCCATTTTTTCACGTGCTTCAAGGCATGCCAAAACAAAGTTACTGGGTTGTCCTTTTTCATGTGTTCTGGGTTGGTAGATGTACCGGAGACTCGATTATAGCACTTAAGCACGGGACAAATTCTGATTTTCATATGTCCCCTTTAACAGTTTCATTCTATTTGTGTGATTTCTCATGCCACATTCAATTCGTTTTGAAGGATTCCATCAGTTTACTCAAGCCTAAACTTCTTTCATCATTTCATTTTTATTTTGTTAGACATAGAACAGCTGTGGCTAAAAAAATGACAAATGCACCGTAAAATAATCATTAACATAATCCATTCTATTCTATTTTCTGTTCTAATATCTTTAATAGTAAAATGTATCAATACAAATACATTTCAATAATAATATATTTAAAAAAATACAATATAAAGGATTCATAAAGATTTTTGTTTCTAGAGCTGTGTATAAGTAATTACCTTTTCGCGTTAGAGTTTTACATGCTTTCAATACATCCATATGCATGTTTCAGTATGTATCCATGCATACAAAAATGTGTGAACACTAATGAGATTAGGGTGGGAGTACATACTGTGAAATCAGTATAAATCAGCATTTTGGTATGTTAACCTCATTATCATGTTTTGATCAGTTTTAGCATCCTGGATCCCTGGATTTGCTTCAACAAATCTCTTGTTTTCTGGTCTGACTGGCATTGAGTTTTGCTTTTAAGGGGCTACAGACAATCAAAACAACCCTGACATCAAGTCCAAATAGTCAAAAAAGCCTTTGAGTGAGGCTGTGTTGCTATAGTAACCTGTGTGGTTTTCATGGAGAGGAGTAAGAGGTTGGAAAACTAAACTCTGTGACTGGCATTCATGCCATGCTTAATTCATTGGCTCAATGTATGTTATCTGTTCAAACAAACAATACAATTCAGCTCTGCCCTGCATACGATTATTAATTCAAGATTCTCTGAATATGTCTTCCCATTCAGTTGCTGAGTCTTATGTCATGTTGTATTTTAGTACATGATATCTGATATTTATTCTCATCACTCAAATGTATTTTCTTTCAGACAAGCAGACCGTTTGCTTTTCTGACACAGCAGACATGCATTTTCCACTCTGTCACACTATTTTGTTTCTGAATCTCTCAGATAATTTCAATGTGTTTTTTCAGACTTGCTTTAAATTAGTGACCGTTTGCTCAGGGATTTAAGAAGAAAAAAAAAAAACACTAGAAAAAAGTACAAAGTAATGAAAAATGTGAAGCAGAAGGCGAGACCACGTCCCTGAAGATTTAGTTACACAGGGAGAAGAGCTCTGACAGTTAGAATGTGTGAAGTTTGATTGCATTGTTGACTGAGGACTAGCGACTGAACTCTCAATGGAGTCTTGCTTAGGGCCTGTAAAAAATGAAAAAGACATTTGCTGAACTGACCATATATGGGTATTGTCTGCAAATACATTGCTCTGTGAAAATGGATGTGTTTTTGAAGAATTCCTTAAAAAGGCTTTTTAATAGCTTATTTTTTGACTGTCACTCAACTGTTACACAAACAAATACTGAGACTGATAAATTGTCAATAAATTGCTCGGTATGAGCTCTATTTGGAATTCATACATTTACACAAACACTGATTTAATTAAATATACTATATAAATCAACGGTTGTGTAAAATCATGAATCCTAATTTTACATTTCTGAAATATGAATCAGAAATATACACTACTGTTCAAACATTTGGGTCGGTATAACGATTATTTCATGTTTTTGAAAGAAGTCTCTTATGCTCACCAAGACTGCATTTATTTGATCAAAAATACAATAAAACTGTAATATTGTGAAATATTATTACAATTTTATATTTTAAAATGTAATTTATTCCTGTGATGGCAAAGCTGAATTCTTAAGTGTCACGTCTTTTATTTTGTAATTCTCATAGTCTTTCGCTGCGTCCAAAATCGAAATACTTCCCTACTATACAACATGCTAAATGTCCGAATTCATAGTATTCTAAAATCAGTAGGCGAAAAGTCCCCAGATGACCTACTACTTCGGGTGAGATTCTGATGTGCGCATCCGATGGACACTTTACTATCCCATGAAGGTCCGGGAGAGGATTTATGAATGGAGGTGAAGCGACACAACTGATGCAGGTAGGTCATGTGATAATGACAACATGGCAGATGTAGTACGTCCAGATTACATTCATACTACAACACATTCGTACTTTTTTAATGGCCACGAAGTAAGATCAAATTCAAATGTAGTACCTACTCAGACAGTACGCGATTTCGGACGCACCATTTGTTCCTGGTCATATCATGTGATTCCCTGCACCCCTCACGTGATCCTGTCATGTGCTCCCCCTGTTCATGTGGCGTGATTTTTTCCCCCAAACGGTTCAGCGTAAATCCCCGCCCTGCAACCAGTTTTATTGGCTGAGGTTACAGGGACGGGTGGGTTTAGGGATCAGGGTTGGGTGTAGGCAATTGTTACTGTAATTGACATGGCTAATGAAATGTTTAGAATCGGCTCCAGGACGGGAACTGGTTTGGGGGAAAAAAAAAATCACGCGTTCATGTGTCATGAGGTTTGTTCGACTTCATGCAGTGCTGCACAGACCGATCAGCGGCTGATTTTGAAGCAGTGCATGCCAGTAAAATTTTTTTTTTCAAATTGAGACTTGGCTTATGCCATGTTACTGCGACGTATGGCATCAAAGTAACGCAAGAGCGATTCGAGAGCAGCCAGCCCAGTTTTTTCAAGGGCAGCTGCACGAGCTCTGATGACGACACAGCTGTTCCACGATTGGCCGGATTCACCACATGACAACAGTCACATGTGTTTCATGTTTATTCTCACAACTTTAGTTCGACTAATGCTCAAAAATATGTATTTTTATAACAGTTAAAGCTCTTTCATGTAGTCGCGATGTTATATTGTGTCACGTTTCTCAAAAAAAAAAAAAAAACGTAGACTCCGCTACATTGGTATTTAAATAATATATGCTTATGTTGACCTTTATGTACTGCTTACAGCATCTGTTTTTACAAGAATAAAGTACTGAATGAAAATGTCTCTGAAATATCTTTGTATTAGTCAGATATTACATTTATTTAACTTGCTGTGATAAAGTCCCCACCTGCGCGCGGCTACTCTCGTTGATCGGTTGCTTCCAGCCGCAGCTGATGTCGAACACACCTATGTTCTGACTGGTGTTTCTCTGTTCTGTTTTTTGATTGATTTATTGTCTTGATTGTTCACAGGTGTTTCTTGTTAGTCGTTAGTCCTTGTGTGTATATAGCCCTCATGTTCCCATTGTCTTTTGGTTAGTTTTGTTCCTTGTTCTACCACTGTTGGTGAGCTCATGTTTAGCTCATGTTTCTTGCCAAGTCTTTGTTTACTGGTTCACGTTTATTTGGAATAAAGCTGCATGTGGGTTCTTAACAACTTGCCTTTAGTCAATTGATTTTGCACATTTTTCTGTAATTATTCATGGTTAATCAAGATTTCTTTTCGTTTTTTTTTTTTTTTCAATTTCGGCTACAGAAATTGCATATCAATTTTACTTTTTTAATATTTGCAATGTGGTATAGAAACTGCATGTAACCTCATGAGTCATGACCAGCTTTGTGACATCATCTCTGAAAAAGACAGTAACTTCATAGTAATTTAATTGGTAACTAGAATACTGATCTTTCGTTAATGAATAACTACACAGGAACAAATGAGTAATGCATTATTAACACTCGAGTAACTACTATTAACTAACAAGAAACTCTGATTAATGAATTAGTAAGTAACAGTGCTCAGTTGAAGGTGGTAGTTCACTATTAGCTAATCAGTAACTACTGTTTTTTCATACCTCCCAGAGAACTACTAAGAACTACTATATATAGGTTCATAATTAACATGAATGATGCATAATGTATAATTAATTCTAAAGTAAAGGTCATGGTAACCCACTAGTAATGACTGAAGTATTACCAAATACTTAAGAAGAAATTACTAATTATTTGGATCAGTATTCTAAAGTGAAAAACATAATAAAAAAACATAATACTGAACTGAACTGAAGTCATTGTGAACATTGAGGTTTTTGTACATTTTTGTACAGTTTTGTACAGTAATTCCTTCTGATGTATTTGGTAACACTTAAGTAATTACTAGTGGGTTACCATGATCTTCACTTTAGAATACTGATCCAAATAAGTAGTAGTTTATTATGTAGTTTATAATTTATGTATTATGTAGAGTTACTACATAACCTTTATAATTATGTAGTAACTCTTGAGTTATTACTATCCAATACTTTACAAAAACCTCAAAAGTTTACAATGACTTCAGTAGTTACTAGAGAGTTATCATGTTTCTCACTTTAGAATACTGATCCAAATTTTTACTGATTCCTTCTGAAGGATTTGGTAATACTTCAGTCATTACTAGTGGGTTACCATGATCTTCAGTTTAGAATTAATGATACATTATGCATTATTCACATTAATTATGAACCTGTATAGTAGTTCTTAGTAGTTCTCTGGGAGGTATGAAAGAAAAGGTAATTACTGATTAGCTAATAGTGAACTACCAGCTTCAACTGAGCACTGTTACTTACTAATTCATTAATCAGAGTTTCTTGTTAGTTGATAGTAGTTACTAGGGTGTTAATAATGCATTACTTATTTGTTCCTGTGTAGTTATTCATTAATGAAGGATCAATATTCTAAAGTGTTACCATTTAATTATCAAAGTGATTTCAAGAAGAAAAAACGTTTTGATTTACTGAATACTGACATAAGACAGTGCTCTTTTCAAACATCCATGGAATGTAGTGCATTATATACAGTATATAAGTCCCACCTTTGCACCTTGTTGGCATAATTCACTCGGCAGCTGATGGAAACGACTGTGGTTAGCTGACTAGAGTGTCTGTGTATCATCCACAGATGTCTCCACACCTATGTGGTGACCTGAGATCACAGCAGAGCTCATGCTCTGTCACACCCCATTATGTCAACAACTTACCACTCCATATGCTTTAATAGAGTTTCTCTGTATCTCTCACCCCTTCAGCTCTAACACAAACAGAAGGGTGGGCAGGAAACAAGTAAAGGGGTCCTGGTCCTGGCATGAGGGACTGAACACATGCAGGAAAATTAAAGGACATCTAAAAGGATCAAATTCAAGCATTTATATGCATGATGATGCATATATTTGCAAATTACCACATTTGGAATATGCACAGCTAATTTAAATTCCAGCTATTTATTTTAATTTATCTCCAAAGTGGTAAGGGGAACATGTCTTCAATAATTTATAATGCTGTTTGTAGTAACAGAATACTTTATAATTATTTCTTATAGCACTTCTTAAAAAGGGCTCCTGATGTAAGCATTGCATCACCCTCCTACTTACTGAGGTCACTACTCACAATGATCCCCTCTAAATGTCTTTATTGTTGTGTTTGTACCTTATTTGACTCACTTTGAAAGCTTCCAGAAGTTACCCAGGGTTCCTTGCAAGGCCTCCAGTGACTAAAGCAGCAAGGAAGAAAATGCTCTGCCTGAGGCAGTGAAGGTGCTTTGAGGTGAGGGGAACAGTGAGCTTGGATTTCCTCCACTTTAACATGAACTCTAGTACCGGTATGGCTTCAGTAAAAGCATTGTGCTTTTGTGATATTTAAATATGGAAAGCTCAGAGCACCCTAAGGATGTCTATACTTCAGGAAGACTAATGAGATGTGAGTGCTGTAGCCTTCTGCATCTTGGCTAACTCATCTCCATACTAACTGTGTTTATTTCAGTAGGTGTAACTCCTGACAAAAATAACAAGTGAATGTCATTCTTTCATTAATGTACTGATGACCACCAATACCACTTAACTCTGAAGGAAAACCAAACACAACCACCCCTTCACAGAAAATAGATTCCGTACCACCATCTCTTGATCTGCGCCATCTGCATAAGGCCACCCAGAGGATTTATAGGTAATAAAGCTGGGCTGTGGTGGGCGGTTCTTGCTTGTTCTGTCACTGTGGTGACAAGTCAAATCACACAGTGTGAAAAAGAAAGACCGTACTAAACTCAGATCCACTTCCTTGGGGATTGAGGTGAGGAGGATGCTCTTAAATAAAAGATTTCCTCAGGATTCAGGTTAGGACAGGAAAACATTTCATCTACCACAGAAAAGGGAAGACGATTAATTACGACGCTATAATGAAAACAACAATTGTAATGATTATTATTTTTATTATTATTGCATAATTATTAATTTCAAACATTTATTAAACTGATTTGAGGAGGAGGGCATAATTTGTAGTTATTCCATTAGCATTCTAGTAAAAAAAAAAGTGACATTTACAAAACACTAGAAAAACTAGATTACTGTAAATCAAACTGTATTCATTTGATCAAATGTGCGGAAAAAAGTATCATATTGTGTCAAAATCTGTTAGACCTTAGGCAGATTATTAGTATCATAATTTGCTAATTTAATAATAATAATAATAATATGTAAATAAAACATGGAAAAATGTTTTTTTTTTTGTTTTTTTTTGGTAACGCTTTAGATTAGGGAACACATATTCACTATTAAAGGGTTAGCTCACCCAAAAATGAAAATTTCTGTCATTAATTACTCACCCTCATGTTGTTCCAAACCCGCAAGACCTTCGTTCATCTTCAGAACACAAATTAAGATCTTTTTGATGAAATCCAAGAGGTTTTTTATCTCCCATAGAAAGCAACAAAATGACCACATTCAAGGTCCAGAGAAATAGTAAAAACATGGTTAAAATAGTGAACGTGACTACAGTGGTTCAATTTTAATGTTATGAAGTTACAAGAATACTTTTTATGTGCAAAAACAAAACAAAAATAACTTTATTCAACAATTTTTCCTCTTCCCTGTCAATCTCCTATGCAGTTGACACAGTGAACACAGTGCAGAGCTTCCATGTTTACATCTGAATGCTGGTTCAGAAGGTTTTGTGGGTTTGGAACGACATGAGGGTGAGTACTTAATGACAGAAATTTCATTTTTGGGTGAACTATTAACCCTTTAACTAGAGGTTTTCCCCCAATAAACTCCTAATTACTGCTTGCTGATAGTATGTAAGGTAGTTGTTGTAGCAGTTAAGTTTCGGTATGGGATAGGGTTAAGGGATCTAGAATATGGTCATGCAGAGTAAGGTATTAATATGTGCTTTATAAGTACTAGCAAACAGCCAGTATGCTAGTATTATGCATACTAATAAGCAACTAGTTAATAGTGAATAGTGTTTCCTAATCTAAAGTGTTACCCTTTAAAAAAAAACAGTTAATAAATATTAGTAATATTTATTGTACAGAGTTAAGTGACCAGCCTTTGCATAAAGTAAAAATGCCTTGTCTACATTTCATTCTGTGCACAAATCAGTTGATCAGTAAAGCACTCAGCTCTGAAACACTTTAAACTGTGAAAACACTTCATTTTAGAGTAGCCATCTTAATGCCCTCTACAGCTGCTCTGGTGTTCAGAGATCAAAAGCTATCAAAAGCAAACCTGCTATCACCACACGCTGTGCAGCGGAAGCTGAAGGGCTTTAAGAGAAGCCACTCCAACAAGACATTTTTGATGATATAATACTCAGGGATGTCTATATACTATTTTTATTAGTTCACCACAATGAAAAAGTATTTACTACTATGCTGAGCAAGACACCTGTAGAGTCAATGAATATCTATGACTCTCGACTCAAATTAAATATTTGAATTCAGTTACAAAAGGCCACATTAAGTATTTTATTACCTTACAAACAAACAAACAAACAAAAAAAATACTGTGGTATTTTTTTCCATAAAGTGGGGCCCATCAACTGTTTGGTTTAAATATCATCTTTTTTATTGTTTAGCAGAAGAGAGAAATTCATACAGGTCTGGAACAACTTGAGGGTGAGTAAATGATGACACAATTTTCATTTTTGGGTGAACTATCTCTTTAATATATCACTTAAAAAAGTTCAATATATGGTTATGCAGATGCAGTTTATCTTTACTCTTAAAAAAAACAAAACACTGTAAGCATTCCCTGGTGTCATATAAATAAACCGAAATGCAACATCAGTTGAATTGCAGTGATGTACCTTCGCCATCAAGGAGCAGTTTCTATAGTGGTGACCACACTGTGAAAATAATCACCACTATAATGGTTCAGAGACAGTTAGAAAATTACCATCATTTGTCAGCATCAACAGCTGTAATCGATCTGGAAGCTGAGCAGAGAGTCACACACACACAGACAGAGTGTGACTAGCTTATGTTTAAAAAAAAAAAAAAAAAAAAAAAAAAAAAAACACCTATACAGAACAGCTATTCATTTTCTCCACATCCCATAGTTTCACCAATAATGCAGTTTGGACACTTTAGAGACATGTTTTTTATATTAAACTGTCACCGTTAAATGAGAATCATGTAAAACTGATACCACCCCCGATATCATTTTAAAGCAACGTCAGGGAGCAATCCATTATTGAGGAATATTCCTCAAGGAAAAGGACGGCACTGCATCATCGCAGTTCTTTTAAACATATCCTCCCTACTTATTAAATGATGATTTCAGCAATAATTTCTTATCTAGTCTTGCATGCTGTCAAACATCTGTATCTAGTCTGAAACGCTCAAGAAAAGAGTCCACTCCCCAAGCACACGCTACCATAAACAGAGAAGAACAAACCATTATCATCATCCTGATCCTCGGCAATTAAACACAGGCCTCATTATTCTGTGCTAAACAAGCAGCAGTGTGGAGCTGAGCTGATCTGAATAAATCAGAGAACAGTACTGGTAAAGATGCCTTTCATCTTTTCTTAATCCCTGTTTTCAAGTCCCTTGGGCAAGTGGGGACGTAATGAAAAATGCCTTGGGCTGGAAGCAGACATCACAAATGGGGAAACACATGTGTTTAAAAAAAAAAAAAAAAGCATGGACTTTAGGCATATCCTTTTAGACATCAATATGCACACTAACTGTACTAAAAAAAAAGCTTCAGCACATTTCATTTTAATTTTTCAGAAAAACATAATATAATGGCTAAATATAATTTTTTAGGTAAACTGTCCCTTGTGAAAAGGAAATACACTTTAGCATACTTAAAAAAAAAGAAAAAAAAGAGAGAGTACTATAATAATGAAAATAGTATACTTTAAAAGAATATACTTAAAGGATTAGTTCACTTTCAAATGAAAATTAGCCCAAGCTTTACTCACCTTCAAGCCAACTTGGGTGTATATGACTTTCCTCTTTCTGATGAACATAATCGGAGAAATATTAATAAATATCCTGATGCATCCGAGCTTTATAATGGCAGTGAACGGGACCAGTGAGTATGAGCTGAAGAAAGTGCTTCCATCCATCATAAACGTGTACTCCACACGGCACCGGGGGGTTAATAAAAGCCTTTTGAAGTGAAGCGATGCGTTTGTGTAAAAATATAAAATCCATATTTAAACAAGTTATGAAGTAAAATATCTATCTTCCGCCAGACCGCCTTCCGTATTCAACGTACGAAGAAAGTGTAAAACTCTTGCAGTTCACAAAGCTTACGCTACGTCCTACGCCTTCCCTATTCAGCTTATGGAAAAAGTGTAACTGACGCGACGCCAGTTTACACTTTCTTTACAACTTTAATATGGAAGGCGGTCTGGCAGAAACTAGATATTTTTCTTTATAACTTGTTAAATATGGATTTTTTTCCTTTACACAAACGCATTGTTTCACTTCAGAAAGCCTTATTAACCCCCGGAGCCGTGTGGAGTATGTCTATGATGGATGGATGTGGATGGAGACACTTTCTTCAGTCCATACTCATTGGTCCCGTTCACTGCCATTATGATGCGCGAGGATATTTATTAATATTCCTGATTATGTTCATCAGAAAGTTATATACACCTAAGATGGCTTGAGGGTAATTTTCATTTGACAGTGAACTAATCCTTTAAGTGCAAACTGAATGTAATGTTTTCAGACAATTAATTGCATTTTAATTGCAATTAAATGGAAATGTACTATAGTTTACATTTATATTAAATGTAGAGTGCTTTTGACCCACATAAGTAGGACATAAGTACATCTTTATATATCATTTCATTTATTTTTTTCTTTAAACATGGTTAAAGTGTACTGCAAAATATACTGACAAGCATTTCTAGCTAAATAAAATATTTTATTACTAAATAATATATTTGTAGTGATGAAGTTGAAATTTAGAACATTTAAAATATACAAACTTGAGTTAAAATTATAATCAAATACTTTACTTGTGATTTAGCATGTTAGTCAACACGTACATAAGACTGTAAAAACATGATTTAAACTATTGTAAAACATGAATGTACTTAAATAAAACGCTTAATTTGACATTATTACGACGTGCTCTTTTCAAAAGTGTACACGAGTGTTATGAAACAGTTAAGAAGTCATGCTCTTTAGAAGTACACTTAAGTGGCATTTTATTATATTATCTGCAAACTATACTATACTAAGTACACTACAAGTGCACCTTCAGTTCAATTAGGTGCACTTATTTTTCATGGAGAACTATTTACTGAAGATGCATAGATTACATCAAACAGGCTAAGAGGGCACAGAAATGTTGGCAGGCAAATAGCAAGATTTCAAATGTGAAATCTGCCAACTTGTACATAAGAACAGAGTGAATCACGTCCCCAAAGTGCTCTTTTTAAAAGTGTAAGTGTAATGAAACAGTCATGAAGTCATGCTCTTTAGGAGTACACTTAAGTGGCATTTTATTAATTTTATATTATCTACAAACTATACTTTTAAGATTTGAGGTACACTACAAGTGCACCTTTATTACAAGTGCATTAATACACCAAACAGGCTAAGAGGGCACAGAAATGCTCGCAGGCAAAAAGCAAGATTTTAAATGTGAAATCTGCTAACTTAAGACATAAGAACAGAGAGGATCACATCCCCATCTGAAAACCTCCTTTCAATCCTTTAGGTATACATTCTTCTGCTTCTGTATTGAGAATCCAGTAGGACTCATCTCTATATCCAGAGGTGGTGGACGGTGATGTGTCTGTAATTTGAATTTTTTATTTAATGATGAACATTTGCTTTAGCAAGGAGGTGTGGATTGTAGGGGTGATTTTTTATATTTTTTTTAGCATTAAAGTGCTGTAAGTGATGTTAGTTATTTTGCTAACTTCCGCCAGGCTTGTCTGAATTAGACCGCCTCCTCTCTCTGTCAGCAATCACGAATGCTCAAAGTGACTGACAGGAAAAGAGCGTCTCAAAGTCTTCTGAGTGGCTAAACAATAGCTTCCTGTGGTCACATTCTTTTTTGCTGTTTTAGAGAGCCTGAAGCTGTCACAGAGACAAGTGTGATATCTCTGGACACCTCTTTCAGAGATATCTGTCAGGTACCTGTGACATTTTCTGTGGGCTACTCCATAAAAAATTGCAACAGCACCTTTATGAATCTGAATCGTCTGATGTTCCTGGGACTTCTGGATGACAGAAGTCTTTGAGTCTAGATCCTCTTCTACAAGGGTCACTTCACTCCTATGACAGTTCTTCTGGCATCTCTCCAAAATCTACACCTCTATGTTTATTCGTATGTATTATGTTTTGAACATTTTATAACTTTTGGAACACAAAAGAAGATTGTTTCAATTGTTTTTGTCCATACACTGAAAGTCAGTGGTGCGCAAAACAACAATGGACTTCATTAACAAAGAAAAAAAAGAAACTGAGATATTTTTCAAAATATATATATATATTTTTTGTGTTCCACAGAAGAGAGAAAGTCATACAGGTTTAAAATGACTTGAGGGTGAGTAAAATGTCAGAATGTTCAGGTTCCTTTTACATTTTTATGGGGGGAATTTACAAGTTAAAGGGGAATCTCATCTTTGAAATCATTTAGGATGGTGAGCAAGCCAAATATGTTTCGATTTTCTCAAGAATTATATAAAACTTATATTGTGCCAATGATATGAATCTGCGCCACTCCTGCTGTGAACAACTACAATATAACTCCAAGAGCCTCCAGTTTATTAATTTAACCAATATTTGTCCTACAGGCAGAATAAAAAAGTTTGTGCAGTGCGAGTGGGATCTCAGCTATCTGTGGATTTGAACTCAGAGGGTGAGATAGTCTCTCATAGATATACTGGGTGAGTAACTTGGAGGTGGAGGGTCAAAGTGGCCTGATTTCTCAATTTTGCTGTGCACTGGTGCAGTAATATATACTTGTGGAGCAACATACTGCATGTGGAAGAGTGCTGAAGTGTTTCATAAAGACAAGAATAAAAGCCTTCCTCTTTGAAAGAGCCAGATTCTGCTGCACAGGTGACCTCTCTGACCACAGTAGAGACACGGTCCATTTCTGTAAAACGTAAATGTCTTGCAATTAACGATTAGCAAGCAATAGTAGACATGCACAACCACTGCATCAGCAACTACACAGTTACTGCCTTTAAATAAAGCAACATACAGCATAACATCAGCGTTTCTGGGCTCATCATTGACTGAAGCACAGGCTCTACTGTTCAGCACAAAGGTAACCCACAAAACTCAGATAACAGAACATTAAACACTAACAGCAGGTCGCAGCATCTACACTTAAAACATGGTTAGTCTGACTTTATTTCTTTCATTCAAAACTACTTAATGAGAATTATCTGAGGTTTAGATGTTGATGTTTTATGTAAATGTTTTCTTTAGTTGGGCTCTTGATCAGTTTTTCAATCATCATGGACTGGCCTGGTTTGCTGATCTCATCCAGAGTGTAATCTGTGAGTATTTTATTTAGATTTATTAATTGTGCAATAAATACAATTCTGCATAAAATTCTGTCCTAAATTTGAATATTTGAAAGTTTTTAAGTAATTTTGCAAAAAATATTTGGACAGGTTCATGTAGACACACACATACATGAAGAATCAGCATATGAATCTCAACAATGGTGACAAATTTTTCAGATACACATATCAACTCACAAAACAAGCTTTTTGTTGATCGTCACCATTGTTGAGGTTCATACGCTGATTCTTGATGTTTGTGTGAGCCTAAAAGCTGAAAACGCTTTCTATATAATGAGCTAAAAAAAACTTAATATAACAAGGTTGCTGCAAATAATGCAAAACTAACAACTATTATACTCAGAGATCAGACTGTGCATGGGATCAGCTGATCAATACATGACTTACCAAATAACCAACTTCATCTGATCAGAATTTTTCTTGCAATTTTTGCTGTAAACAAATGTGCTTTAGAAACACATGTAGTTACAGCAGCCCAAAAAAAAACCCGCATTAAAAGGTCAAGAATCAAGAGCCCAACTAAAGCAAATGTTCACCTCCATAACGGTGACAGTCAAAAAGATACCAAAATAGAATGACTTACAAGCTAAGTGTGCTCATAAATGCAAATGACATGCAAAAACAAGTGATGTTGGGATCTGTCTACCTCCAGTGTGGCTCACAAGCAACATACAGTATTCCTAAAAAATCCACTAAAGTAGACCTTCTGGACAACTGTCTAACAACACCTTCAAAAAAGCAATTGCACACACAAACTAAATTTACCATAAATTGTGAAACTGCTCTAGTGGATTTATGACCATTTAACCATGCTGATATTTACATATGACATTTTATGAATCAGCAGGCTCATTTGCATCACAGATGCTGTGGAGATTCAATGTTATTCATAAAGGAGAATACAAACTTGATTTACGCCCTTAGACCACCCGCAGACATCAGATGAGTAATGGAAGTGATGGAAGATAAGACTAGAAACTATGGTTAAGTCAATGGTGAATTTTGTAAATGCAGTTTACTCTCTACATTTAATGAATGAAAAAGTGTAATGTTTTGACACACCTACTTATTCTTTAACATACTTTCTTTTTTTTTTTTCTTTTTTTTTACCATACTATATTCCACATTTTAAAATAAAATAACATGCATTCTCTTTATTAGATAGATTTTGAGAGCTTGTGAGTAAAGTTAGTGAAATTGTGTTTATCCAATCAATACCAGGTTGTGAAGCATGGTTTCTCTAATGTTTTGCAGATATGAAATATTCAGATGTATTAAATATAATATAAGTGTATTGAGAATTTAAACTCTTTTGTTTGTAACCTAAATGTCAGATTTTCTAAATAATGATTCCCCTTGTCTCTCTAATGTTTTTATTATATTTTATTGGATCTAAAATTGTTTAGAATGAGAGGCGAATCAAATAATTATATTGTGAATATAGTCAAGGTTAAAGGGTGTTATCACCTGGTATTTCTTGTACTGTTGTGAGGAGGTAGCTATGTTGCTTTTTATATTTATTTGAACATTTGTTTATCCTTTTGATCTTTCATTTAAAAAAAATTGCAAAAATCGAACCTTTTATTGAAGTAAAAGAATTCAAAGTGGGGGGAAATCTCTTTATGAAATAAACGTTTTTCTCCAAAGCATGTTGGCCACAATTATTGGCACCCTTTTATTAAATACTTCCTTTTGCCAAGATAACAGCTCTGAGTTTTCTCCTATAATGCCTGATGAGTTTGGAGAACACCTGACAAGAGATCAGAGACCATTCCTTCATACAGAATCTCTCGAGACCCTTCAGATTCCCAGCTCCAGGTTGGTGCTTCTCCTCTTCAGTTCATCCCACTCATTTTCTATAGGGTCTGGAAGAAGCTTGTTTTTTTACTCAGTGACCCATTTCTGTTTAGATTTTGATGTTTGTTTTGGAACATTGTCCTGATGGAAGATCTGTTGGAATTTGATTAAATCCATAAAGCCATGTATCTGAACAAGATGTCCAGGACCTCCAGCAAAAAAATAGACCCACAACATTAAAGATCCAGGGGCTTCATTTATAAAGCGTGCGTACGCACAGATTTGATCTTAGAGTGTGCGTACGCTTAAATCCACGCCAACGCTCATATTTATAAAAACGGTCTTTGATGTGTAAAAGCCACGTCAGGGTCTGAGCAGACGTACACACTTTTCATTGTCAGATTACTGCAGGTTTTTGGAAATCCAAGCTATTCTTGCAGCTCGCTAAGGATTTGGACGATGACTGTTGATCTTTTATATGGAAATGACATTAATTAGGTGTTGTTTACAACGCAGGGAACTGAAACCATTCAGCTCCGTGCAAGTTCAAGATCATTTGCGATTTATAGATTTCACATCTGAAAGAGAGGCGTGCGCACGTTTTCTGTGTGTACATTCAATCTATGAATCACACATATGCACATCTGAGAAATGATCGTAAGATCAAATTTAGGTTAAATTTTAGAATTTTTAGTTTAATCTGACCTTTGAACCAGGTCCCGTTTGAAATTCCATTCGTGTCTGACAACTAAGTATGCTGGAGTTTTTTTTTGTTTGTTTGTTTTTTTTGGATGAGTGAGGAGCATTTTTCTTTAAACTCTCCCAAACAACTTGTGGTGATGTAGGGGCTGTCTTTAGGCTTTTCGACCCCAAGACTCAACTAATTTCTGCAGTTCTTCTGCTGTGGTCCTTGGAGAGTCTTTGGCCACTCAAACTATTTTCCTCACCAATATAGACACACGTCCTCTTCCGGGCAGATTTGTAACACCTTTAGTTGATTGGAACTTCTTAATTATTACCTTGATGGTGGAAATGGGAATTTTTAATGCTTTAGCTATTTTCTTACAACCATTTTCTATTTTGCGAAGCTCAATAATCTTTTGCTGCACATCAGAACTATATTTAACTAGGTATTACCCCTTGTGATAATCCCAGGCTTCCTTTGCCAAAAATCTATATCTCTTGAATAAACTAAACATAAGGGGAAGCCAAGCAATGTTGTTTGTGTATGTTTATGTTTGATGCCACTAGTCGCACACAGTTCACCTGTAACATACTGAAAATGCAAGAAAATCTTTGAAAACTTAAAACTGGAAAATCTTCAAGGTCTGTCTTTTTAGCTTTCAGAGACAGCAAAAACTGGCCTACTTGGATTTTTGTAGTTTATCTGAAATAATAATACATTATTCATGTGCTAGTTCAGAGAATTGCAGTATTGTGCCTTTACTAATGCATCCATTTATTCTGTAAGCAGCATAAGCATGTTGTAAGTCAAGCCTTTGAAATGTAAAAAACAAAACATGTTAAATCAATGTGATATCATAATGACTTCAGCTTTGCTGTGCAATTATTAAGTAACAAGTTATTGTCTTAACTCGAAAATTTATAAGATCTTGCAACACTACAAGATCTTGCTTCAGATCATGTCTTAGACACTGCAGGGTAATTTATGCATGTAGCTGCAGTGATAAACAGTATTACACACACAATTGCATGCAATGAAGCCACATCAATCTTCATTTTTTCAGTTATATTGTCAATATGTAGTGATAAAGGTTATTTGTAAAATAACAAAACTGAAAATTGCATATAAACTGGAGTGAAGAGTTCTGTAGAGTTCTGTCTTACTCAGATTATTAGAAATAATCGCATTATTGGTGCACATGTAAACAGTCGATTACTGCTGAAAACGGGAGTATTTTTGATTATAGGCTGCTGTCCAGTGTGACACTAAGATTCTTGGCTTTCCTTGTGGGTGAGATGGTTGAGTTTATTGAAATGACAAGGTCTTGGCAAGAGTGGTTCTTGGCTACAATGAACAACAACTTGGTTTTTGATCAATTGGGCTTCAGATAATGTGTTTATCTGGGCAGAAATGCTTGCCAGACATGCAGTGATTCATAAGGGTATTTGGTTGTCAGAGTTTGGAATAGAGAGAACTAATTCAATATCATCTGCAAAAGAATGATGGGAGAAGCTATGAGAGCTAGCCATGAGTGATGATTTTTCTAAGTGGTTTGGTGTAAAAGGGTATGAGTACTGATCCCTTTGGAACTACAGTACAGTGGTGGAAAGTTGGTGTGGAAATAAAGCGGATGCTTTTTGTGATATCCTGTAGCTTCTGTTTACCCAGTTCTAGGAGGATTTGGTGATTTATAGTAGGGCTACACAGCATACCTAATTTTTTTTAAATTCATAAATGAGCTATCATCATTAGGCCTATCACCTGGGTTGCGATACATATTTTAATGCAGTACTCAGTAAAGTTTAATGAATAAAAAAGTGCAGAGAAGAATAAGGAGGTCTGGATATAGCATTTAATATGCAGGGCATATATTTGACTCAGGACACACCCTAATTAACATGAAAACAAAATTACAGCTAATAGCTGCTTTTCCACCGCAGGAACTTTCCCCAGGAACTAGGGACTTTGGGGTGGTAATCGGTGTGTTTTGACTGTAGGGACCAGGGTCTAATGAAGTTCAGAGTAAAAATTTCCCCCTCCGAAAGTCCAAGTTCAGAAACTTTTGGGGGTGGGACTTGAGTGCTGAACATGCTGATTGGTTGAGTTCAAGCAGCATTTTATTTCAACCACCATTTTTAAAAGTCTGTTGCAGTGCATGCAGTAAGAGTTGTTTGCTATTCAAATCAACAATGAAGTTTAAAAAATACAACCCATGGACCTCGAAGACGAGGTTCAGGCTTTATTAAGTTTATATGTGGAGGACGAAATCAGCGTGAACTGGGAAGTGGTGCGCAGTCCTATGTCACTTGCCTAATCTTCATGGTACTTTAGACCTCGATGGAAATGCAAGTAGCAACAGGTCTGGGGGAAAAAGTTCCTGGGACAAGTTGTTCAGGTAATTTAAGAGTGTTAATGAGTGTTAGACCCTAGATAATTCTGACCTCAATCACTCAACAAATAACTTCTAACGACACAAACTAATTTTGAGAGTGAAATATTTCTCCACAACAAACTTTGTTGGAGCTAAACAACTCTGTTTTTTTTAATGTATAATATAAATTATGAACACAATTATGAACAACTCTGTGTGTGCAGCTTCAAAGGCAACATGTTGCAGTCTTCACAGTGGAAAGTACATGTAAATATTTTGAAGACATTTTGCGTGTTTCAGTAAAGTGCATTCCCACTTAGAAGGCAATGTTCTCAGGACCTTGCGCAACGTTCACTAAAAGTTCTGTAAAGGTGACAAAATTTCCGAACCTTTACAGAACATTCAGGATGTTCCTAAAACGTCCTCTTTTGGTAATGAAAGTGCTGCAGTTCAAGGTTCCTTATATGACTTTAGGGGGACGTTCTCTTTTGGTTATTTTATGGTCACATAAGAACATTACAATGAGGATATTTGGGACATTAACAGAACGTTCCCACATGGTCCTCTGTTGGTCATTTAATAACGTTCCCGATATGAGTTTAGGGGAACGTTCTATTTTGGTTATTTTATGGTCGTGCGAAAACGTTACAGAGAGGACATTTGGGAAGTTAACAGAATGTCCTATAGTAATAGTGCCCTAAACATTCCCAGAACGTCCTGAATGTTCCCTGAAGGTCCACCAAATAACGTCTCTCAACCCTCCACATCGTGACGTTCTCTGAACACTCTGCAATGTTACCAGGTGACAGGTTACACCGCTAGAAATTTTACGTTCCAAGAACATTCTTAGAACGTCCCCACTGGTGTTAAGGATGTTGTGTAGTAACGTTCCCAGTACGTTCCGAGAGGACCGTGTGTGAACGTTCTGTTAATGTCACAAATATCCTCTTTGTAATGTTCTCATGTGACCATAAAATAACCGAAAGAGAAAGTCCCCTTAAAGTCATATAAGGAACCTTGAACTGCACCACTTTCATTACCAAAAGAGAACTTTCAGAATTTTCGTCCCTCTAGAGAAATTTTAGGCAAGGTCACGACAACTTCGCCTTCTACATGGGTGTTTTATAGAAAACAATAAAGTTTGACATCACTGTTATGGAGGTTAGTGTTTGCTTTAGATGGGCTCTTGATTCTTGACATTTTAACATTAGAATCTTTCTGCCTGTTTTAATTATGTTTCCAAAACACATTTGTTACAGCAAAAAATGCAAGAAAAATTCTGATCAGATGAATTTGATTATTTAATTATGGTGATTCAATGATCATGGAGTGTCCTGGTTCACTGATCTTCTCTGGAGTCTAAACTGTGAGTGTGTTTACTGTTAGTTTTTCATGAATTCATTATGCTGAGAGAGTTTTGAGCAGTGTCTTTTAGAGTCACACAGACATCATGAATCAGCGTATGAACCTCAGCAATGGTGACAATAAACAAAGATCTTTTTTGTGACTTTAGTTGCTTGTTTTGTGAGATAATCTGTTTTAATCTGTTTAAAGAGTTAATCTGTTTATCTGAAAATTTTGTCACCATTGTTGAGGTTCATACGCAGAATCTTGATGTCTATGTGAGTCTACATGATCCTGCTTGAATAATTTCTGCACAATAAAAACTTTCAAAATATCAAAGCAGGACAGGATTTTATGCAGTATTACAGGGCTACAAGAACACAAAACTCAGAGATCAGTGAATAAGGACACTGTATGATGATGAAATCATTAACAATGAGCAACCAAATTTATTTGATCAGATTTTTTTTGGTTTTTTTTTGTAATAAATGTGCTTTAGAAACACACAGTTACAACAACTGAAGAAAAATTAAAGTTAAAACATCAAGGGTCAGGAGCCCAACTAAAACAAGCGCTTACCTCCATAACAGTGACTACATAATTTTTAATAAAACATCAACACCTCATTAAGATGTTTTGAATGAAAGAAATAAAGTCAGAGTGATTTGTAATAAGTGAAGATGCTGAGATCTAGAGAGATATGTTAGTGTTTAATGTTCTGTTTCTATTATCTGAGTTTTGTGGGTCACCATTGTGGAGAGGAGTAGAGCCTGTGCTTCAGTCAGTGATGAGCCAGAAACACTGATGTTATGCTGCTTTATTTAAAGGCAGTAACTGTGAAGTTGCTGATGCAGTGATACAGTAATTGCATTAGCTCATGCATGTGCTGTTGTCAGCTAATGACTTACTGCAAGTGATTTGCATTTTAAAGAAAAGGTTTCATAACAATAACATAGGAAATACCTGTAAAGTGATTTTTTTGTAAGACATGTAACAAAAAATAGTTTTTGTTTGAACAGCTCATTTTGTTAGTCAATTTAGTTCTAATTTACAATTCATTTTTTTGACAAGGGCAGCAGGGACATTCTGGGAACATCACAAATAAAATATGGTTCCCTAAACGTTCAGAGAACGTTCTGAATGTTCCCTAAAGGTCCGCCAAATAACGTCCCTCAACCCTTAAAAGAACTCCACATTGTGAACATTTTTGAACGTACTGGGAACGTTACTAGACAACGTCCTTAACACCAGTGGGGACATTCTGAAAATGTTCTGGAAACATAAAATTTCTAGCAGGGTTACTCTAGTCTAATGTATAATACTCAGTGTGGGTCTAATCAATTACTATGTTATCAGTTTGGTGTATATTGTTCAAATGGTTGAGGTCAGTATGGGATTTAGGAAGTAATTAGTAGTAAATAATCCAAAACTTTTAACGATGTAATTAGCTAGTAATTTTTTTTTTTTTAGAGTAACTTACACAACACTGATAATACATACGCCTCAAATATTCTAAAAATACCCTAACATTTTTTTTCTTGCTTTTTATTTTAATAATAAAAATCCAAATGCAATCCAAAATGTTTAAATGTGTGGACAGGGTTATTGTGATGAAAGTGAAAATGATTATACGTGAAGACCAACCAAAGACACACACCCTAATGTCAACTGACTAACACAAATTTCAGACTTGATTGTATTGCCATGCCTGTATTGTCAGGGACAAGGTAATGAATGTGTGTGGGATTTACAGTGCTGGACTCGTTCCTAGCATGCACCACGGCATGAAAAAATCATGCAAATTACAGCCTTAATGTTACTGTTTAGAACTTTATCTCCACTGGCGACGTTTCTTTCTTATGAGTTATGTGGTGATGACTGTGAGTGCATCTGTTTGTTAAATGATTTGATGTTGACTGCAACTATCATTATGTTTTGTGTGTGGAATGTTAAAGACATTGTATGCTGGATGGAATCGTGATTTATCATCATACGCGTGTCCCAAGATATTTTGTTCTGCAGATATCCTCATATTTAAACATTATTTGGGGTAACATCTCATTTATATAAAGTATAATTCTGAGAGTAACAAAAAAAAAACAGACCGAACTACATCACTGTGACCAATTAGATAACAGTTTAGTTGTCCAGTGTGCTGCAAGGATAATTTGTTCTGTGCAGTTCAGTTGAGTGATTTCGTTATATTTTTTATGTCTTTCTTTCTGAAATCAAGGAGAAAAATCCTGGAATGTTTTCCTCAAAAACCTTAATGTCTTTTCGACTGAAGAAAGAAAGACATAAACATCTTGAATGACATGGGGGTGAGTAAATTATCAGGAGATTTTTATTCTGAAGTGAACTAATCCTTTATTGCTGACTAAAATTGAAGGACACATTGATTTGCACTCTGATTAGTCTCAGTTTATTCACAACCCTTCTGACACATTACAAAATCGAACAACACATCGAACAAAATATTACAAAATATATCAAGTTAAAGAAAAATGGCAGTTCCAGTCTGTTTGGCTGGCTGCTATGCAACTTCTGGGAGTGACACGTGTGTTTTTTTTATTCTGCCAGGTAATAAATACTGAAACACCCACAAGGTTATACTCACATAAACCTTAATGTTTTCTTCAGCTGCTACAGGATTTTCTTTGATGGTAGACACTGCTTGACCTTCATGGCAGTTGAATGTTTCGACTATAATCACTCTCTGCATTGATTGTGCCTGACTCTCACAACTCCTTTAGCAGCATGGACCCTCTCAGTACACCAAGGGTCTGGCATTCTCCAACATGACTGTTCAGGGCTGTTGAAAATGAATCTTGCTCCTTCCACACCGCACAACCAGTGGAAGATTTTACTGGACTGATCACCTGGCTGTGTGGACTGTAACAACTCTATCACTAACAAAACCTCTTTCTGTAGACTTATCATTAGTATTCATTGTCAGTAAGATGGAGAAACCAAAGTAACCCCAATGTAATGTTAATTATTACACCAAACAAAATACAACACTTTCAAAAACACTCAGCTTTGTGATTATTTTATTGAGTGATAGGGAGTGGGTTCAATCAGTGACATTATTAGATTTTATATGGCGTCTCCCAGTCACCTCCTCAACCTGCTTCCCTTAGTGTTTTTACATGTAGAAAAGGTGAAAATTGTATTACACTATCCAGTTTTTTTCCCTGAACGATGATGTGAGCTCCTGTTGCAATTCTCATAAATGACCTACAATGGAGACATTTTTCACAATCACAACAGAAAATCAAAAATACTGCCCTTAACGTCACGAGTAGAAAGGCAGCGTGATATAAACAAACCCAGACCTGAACACGGCATGACGGCAGCTTCACATTCTCTATATCTACCTCCTCGATGGCAGTCAAGTCTTTCAATTCAGTAGAAAAATCGCTCCTGTTCATAACATAAGGGTCACGTCCAAAATATGTTGTGATTTTCTGTTTATACCTTTCTAAACCAGCACAGTACGGACTTTTCCCCATCTCTTCCATTCTGATTTTCACTGCTTGCCCTCCACATTAATTTCGCGCGTCACCAGAACCACGTGATTGCAAACAACCTATTAAAGGATGTGCATGCTAGGCTAATATGAAAGTTTGCTAAAATTAGCAAAATTAAACAAAAAATTTACAATAAAAATCGTGTTTTCCAGTCAGGATGGTTAACGGATTATCTTTTTACCAAGTTCAAGGGGTCACCCATATGTTTGGTTTGATTGGGAACGAAATCTGTAATGAAAGATTTTAATGTAAATTACCATTACACCACTGCACTGCTCACAAAATCCGCTTTTCCACCGTCGGGCCGAGCAGTTCTAAGAATGGCAAGAAATGGTTCCAATTGTATCTCTACTTTAGCCTGATATGGCATGGGCCGCACGGCACGATTACAAACCGTTCTCGGAATTAGCCAGCCGTGCTGCTAGAATGCGAGTAGTGATGTCATAGGTCACGTCTGTTGCCTGGCTGCCAGTTTCTCCGTAGCTTGCTAGCATGTATTTGAGCAATGTGAACACAAATTAATCATACTATTAAAAGAAATAACTGATCCTCCAACATAACACGGTCACTATTTACATCGCATATCGTGTATAAACTCCAAGCGGCAACTTCCCCCAGTTTCTCTTAAAGCCAATACGGAAGTGACTTAAACTGCGATTCATTGACTGGCCGCTAGGGACAGGCTCCAAAAGAGAGCAGAGTCCCTCTCATTGAGTCCCATGTTAAAATGGCCAACTTTACAGCAGAAAAAAACATGTTAACAGCCTGGATCAAATTGTGGTTTTGGTCTATACAGCTAATTTTGCCCTTCATAACAACTCTGAGGGGGGCACATTTTTTTTATAACTCATCCGTTTAAATTATATTAAGCCTTAAAGTTCTGCATAATTAAGGGCGTGGTCACTTGAGTGACAGGTGGATTGCGCTGCTGTCTGTGAATCGTCATGTTACCTCAGCTAATTCCAGCCATAAAAATAATAATTGTAAATTATTATAAATTATTAATAATTATAAAATAATAATATATACAATTATAAAATAATATTGCTTGCTACGTTAATGGTCGAGACTCGAGACAGATGTGCATCTGTGTAGATGTGCACGCATGCGAAAGATAAACAGAACACACATTCTTGGATCGTGGCATTGGCTAAAAGTTTTGTTCCTGAGATTTACTATAGTGACAATAGAGTACCTCAGGGATGACATCTTTTTGTAGGCCAACCCGGAAGTTAGCGGCACACAGGTTCCCTCGATCGAAAGCCTATGCATTTTTCCCATAGACCTTTGGAAAATCGCAAAAAAATTGCTCTGTGTTTAACAAAAGGTTATGACACTTACACGTTTTGTCTATCAATATAATCTTTACAAGTTAACACAACATTTATACATTTTGAAGCCTAAATAAAGTCATCAGATATAAAAAGCTAACAGTAGGCTATAAACGGACTACAGCACACCATGGTCAATGTCACCACCACCAAGCTTCCTCAAACTTTATTTATAAAAGAACTTTATTTAAAAACATGCTAATTAACATGCTAATTATGACCTGCGCTGTGTGTGAATACTTATCCACTTTTTCATGAGAAATGCTGTCCAAATGTCCTGTTTGTCATGATGCCGTCTAAAGTAGTCCCTTTTAGCAATGTGTTAGCAACTGCTGTTTTTAAGACACAATAAAGGTT